>JAJJWX010005392.1:0-1239882 GCA_023529315.1 Papaver bracteatum | reverse complement strand
TATTCCAAAGGAATCATACCTGTAAATGGATGGATTCATTGTTCTTACCAAGTTTTCGACTTATAGTAGTCCACTCCCAATGAGGTTTCGATCTTTGAGCGTGTATGCATACAATATGCCGAATAGGGTTTGTTTAAGGTTTCGGGGAATATTCCAAAGGAATCTTACCTGTAAATGGATGGATTCATCATTCTTACCAAGTTTCCGACTTATAGTAGTCCACTCCCAACGAGGTTTCGATTTCTGAGCTAGATATATGCATACAATATGCCATAATAGGGTTTGTTTAAGGTTTCTGGAATATTCCAAAGGAATCTTACACTGTAAATGGATGGTTCATCATTCTTACCAAGTTTTTCAACTTACAGAGTCCACCTCAATGAGGTTTCGACCTGCAGAGCTAAATGTATGCATACAATATGCCGTAAATAGGGTTTGTTTAAGGTTTAAAAGGAATATTCCAAAGGAATCTTGCTCCGTAAATGGATGGATTCATCATTCTTACCAAGTTTAAACATAGTAGTCCACTCCAGTGAGGTTTCGATCCTGAGCCATGTATGCATACAATATGCGAGAATAAGGTTTATGCTTAATATTTAAGAATATTCAAAAGGAATCATACACTTGTAAATGGATGGATTTATTGTTCTTACCATGTTTCGACTTATAGTAGTCCACTCGGGCCGAGGTTTAATCTACTGAGTCAATGTATCTGACAACAATATGGAATAAGGTTGTTTAAGGTTTCCTGGGAATATTCCAAAGGAATCTACCTCGTAAATGGATGGATTCATCATTCTTACCAAGTTTCACTTATAGTAGTCCACTCCCGCGAGGTTTCAATCTAAGAACGTTTATGTATGCATACAATATGCCGTAGAATAGGTTTGTTCAAGGTTTCTGGGAATATTCCAAAGGAATCTTAATTTTAAATGGATGGATTCATTCTTTTGATGTTTACAAACAGATACCACTCGGGTTTAGGATTCCTGAGACAAGCAGATGCAATACAATTACGCTCAAATAGGGTTTGTTTAAGGTTTCTGGAGAATATTCCAAAGGAATCTTACTAAATGGATAAATTCATCATTCTTACCAAGTTTCCCACTTATAGTAGTCCACTCCCGGGCGAGGTTTCATCTTGAGCAGTTGTGTGCATAATATGCGAATAGGGTTTGTTTAAGCTTGGAATATTCCAAAGGAATCATACCCGTAAATGGATGGATTTATCATTCTTCCATGTTCCATTATAATGGTCCACCCGAGTGAAGGTTTCATCTCCAGCTGGTGTGTGCACACAACTGCCGTAATAGGTTTGTTTAAGGTTTCTGGAATATTCCAAAGGAATCTTACCTGTAAATGGATGGATTCATCATTCTTACCAAGTTTTCGACTTATAGTAGTCCACTCTCAGACAGGTTTCGATCTCGGAGCCGTGTATGCATACAATATGCTGAATAGGTTTGTTTATGGTTTCTGTGAATATTCCAAAGGAATCTTACCTGTAAATGGATGGATTCATCATTCTTACCAACTTTTCGACTTATAGTAGTCCACTCCCAGCTAGGTTTCGATCTCTGAGCCGTGTATGCATACAATATGCGTAATAAGGTTTGTTTAAGGTTTCGTGAATATTCCAAAGGAATCTTACCGTAAATGGATGGATTCATCATTCTTACCAAGTTTCGACTTATAGTAGTCCACTCCCAAGTGAGGTTTCGATCTCTGAGCCATTGTATGCATACAATATGCCGTAATAGGGTTTGTTTAAGGTTTCGGGAATATTCCAAGGAATCTTACTGTAAATGGATGGATCCATCATTCTTACAAGTTTTAAACTTATTGTAGTCCACTCCAATGAGGTTTAAATCCTGAGCTGGTGTATGCATACAATATGCGAGAATAGGGTTTGTTTGAAGTTTGAGGAATATTCCAAAGGAATCTTACCCGTAAATGGATGGATTCATCATTCTACTAAGTTATCGACTTATTGGAGTCCACTCCACCGAGGTTTCGATCTACTGAGCTGTATGCATACAATATGCGAGAATAGGTTTGTTTAAGGTTTCTGGAATATTCCAAAGAATCTTACCTCAAATGGATGGATTCATCATTCTTACCAAGTTTCCACTTATGTAGTCCACTCGGTAAAGTTTGAAAGAGAAACTCTGTCTAATTCTAGTAATCTTTGGCATGTGATGTTTAATTCGATATATTTCGTCTTATTCATCCTAAAAACAAACTCAGGTCTAACTCTAGTAATCTCAAAACTTGTTATGTTCAATTCTGATATATTTAGTCTTCAATTCATCTGATAGAGAAACTCAGGTCTAACTCTAGCAATCTTTGAACCCGTGATGTTCAATTCTGATATATTTCGTCTCGAGTTCATCCGAAAGACAAACTCAGGTCTAACTATAGTAATCTATGAACATGTGGTGTTTAATCTGATATATTTCGTCTCGAGTTCATCCGAAAGACAAACTCAGGTCTAACTATAGTAATCTATGAACATGTGGTGTTTAATCTTTATTCCGAACATGTGATCAGTCAATTCAACATGTGATGTTCAATCTGGATATACCTCATTTGAAGTTCAATCAACATTGAGCTTCATATTTATCGATTTCGATGATGTATCATGCTAAGTTTGAAGTCAGAACGCTCCCGAAGCTTTTAAGTTCATAATCTGTATGTCGTTATACCACATTTGAAGTTCGAATCAACACCGAGCTTCATATTTATCGATTTCGATGATGTATCATGTTAAGTTTGAAGTCAGAACCCTTCCGGAGCTTCTTGGCTCATAGTTTGAATGTTGTCATACCGCATTTGAAGTTCGAATTAACAATGAGCTTCATATTTACCGATTTTGATGATGTACCCAGCTAAGTTTAAAGTCCGAACCATCCTGAATTTCGTGGTCCATCTCTAGTTATCTTATAACCTGAGTTTACCGATTAATGAACTAAAAGTTATTTATTGACCTATGACTTGTCAAAATTACTTCATGACATATCACGACTAATCAAATTCAAACCGGAGCACAAACATACAAGAGAAAGCACAAACAAATACACCAATTATCGAATTCATTTTCATTTTCCCGATTCATTCTTATACATTTTCTAGATTTTTTTACATCAAAATTTCGATAACAATGTCCTGAATTTATTAATATTTTTTTTGGATTTTTTTTTCATGTTGAAGATTAATAATTAAACCGAAAACATGAGTTCATATTAACACAAAGAGAAACACATATTTCCCAATCCGTATGTGCATCTGAAAGTAAATCTACACCGTCCCCTAATTTATCCAATCTGTATGACCTCCTTATCTACGGTCCAGAGTAATTTTAACTTAACTACTCAAAATGAGAGAGAGAAAAAACTCTACTCATTCTTTCCGCATCTCATCTCCGTCTCTCTGCAAACCCTAATTTCTACCCTTTCCCACTCTAAACCTTCATCTTCTAAATCTCCAAAATCAGTCTCAAAACTCAAAATTCATAACCCTAAATCTCCAGTTTCTTACTCAATTCACTCTAAATTATTACCCTAAAACCGTGTTCTGAAAACTATCATCGATCCTGAATCTCAATTTTAAGAACTAAAATACAACTTCTAGTCGGAAAAATGAAGAAAAACCTAGTGGTGTGGTGAATCGATACTAAATCTAGGATATGGTTATTCAGTTTAGAGAGATAAGAGATTGATGATGAACACAGTGAGAAATGAAAGTTGGATTTTCTGGAAAAGATCGACATAAGGGTTTGTTAAGAACTGGGAAGAAGAAATTGATGAATAGTTTGAGAGAATTTGATAATTTCAGAGTTAGGGTTTGAAGAAATTGGGGTTTTCTTTTGAATCTGAGATTTCAGAAAATCGGTTTTGTGTTAGTGTTCTTGGAGATAGAAGAAAGGGGATCTGCAATGTTGAAATCGAAACGGATGAGAAGAAATCGATTTGAAATGGGTTCGAGTTTGTGTGATGTGATATGAATGATTGAAGGCTGACTGAGATCCCCTTTTTGTTCTTCATTTAGCTAAAGGAATTGGTTTGGGTGCAACTTACTGCATTGTTTTCTGTTGTTATGCTCTTCTTTGTGGTATGGAGCTTCTTTAGTTCGTCACCACGACACCAATGGTGGTCTTCCCATTGCTACCATGTTCTATACATTTGAGAGACTCTGTGCTGATTTACAGAAGGACTCGGGTTTGATTACTCAAGGTATTGTTCCAATTTTAATTTGGTATTTGTTGGTTTCGTTGTGGACATGAAATTGGGGCTTGTGTCTCCTTAGGTATAGAAAAGGGGGGTAGAAATTTGATTTTAATCCGATAACATGTTGTGTTTATTTTATTGTAGGTGATATGAATGATTAAGGATATGAAGTGTTGGTGGCGATTGAAGCAACCTGGTGGTAGTGGTTGAAGACTGTAGAGATGTTGTCGTTGTTGTTTAATGAAGACGGAGGAGATGTTATCGGATGGATGCCAATGTGAATCTAAACCTGTAAATGTTGAACATTTGAATGTAAAGCTGTTACCAGAGCTACATAGCCTATATTTTTCAGACAAAGTCGAGGGTATAGCTCAATTTGCTTGATGAAGGTCAGATTCACCCATTTCCTCTCCAAGAGGTACTATTGCTCTTTCCCACATTTTCATGTGCTGATGTCATTATGATATTTTCGTAGAGGTACTAAAAAAGATGTTAGTAGCCTAATGAATTTATTCGAATTACAGAAATGGAGCTAGGGATCTCAAACATGCAAAAGCAGTGGATGAAAGCTGGGATATCCCAGATTGTATGCCAGAGTTGGACAAACTTTGCAACAATATATCCAGGAGGTTCAATTGCCTGTGCATATGGAGTATAAGTTTAATTTGGACTTAAAGTTATACAGGTGATGATACTACAAAGGCAGCTTATGAATACTGCAGACCTGAAAACCAGCTGACATTAACCTGTCGAAATTGTAGGATCCCAGAATGCCCTGAGAAGAGCCTGGACTGGGTAGAAGTTTTTACATAATCCAGTGCCATTTAAGGCTTTTTTTAATACTCTAGTTGAATGTTGGAAAGGATATAGAGTCTGGGGGCTGATTTAGTTTTGTTAATTTGTGTGTTTATCCGTTTTGCATGACGATATTGAATTTCTTAATGAAGAGAATAATGAGTTTGTTAGGTCTGTAATATCCTTAGAATTTTTTAAAAGAGTTGGTAGATTGGTAAAACTTTTCCTTAGAATTTATTAAAATAGTTGATAGATTGGTTACTGTTTTTTTTTTTCTTAATTGTGAAATTCTAGAAAAAGTTAATTTGAAAAGGTTTTTGAGATTCTGTCATATTCATTCTGGTAAAATATTTAGGAAAATCTGGTTGCATGCCACCGGATAACCTTTTGAAAGTTAAGACATTGTTGAAAAATACTTAAAGTTGCCATAGTGGGTGTTGTTGGAGTCATGGAGACATTTGAGGAGTTGAAATTGATTGAGAAGTGCAGAAATCTTATGTACAAGTTCAGTGAATGTTGAAAATTTCTTCCTTCATCTTCTTTTTCTTTAGTCTTGATTGGGGTCATTTGTAGGGGACAAACCTTATTTCAAGATCATTGTATTTCTTTTTGTTTCCTTTGATACTATTCTAGTTCTAGCGCTTCTAATTTCTAAGGGAATGGATAGCTATGCGTTTGAGTAAAGTGTCTCCAGGGTTTATAATATGCTGTGAGTTTTCCAGCTTTCCTGCTGTTTTGAATGTTCCATATTGCATGGATCCAGTTCGACATATGCAGGGAGGAGAATAGTAGAGGCTCATTTTAAATCATTACGTACCACATGTCAGTGGTGGAAAATTCCCATGGCAGAACGCCAATGGGCAGAGGCAGCCACGATTTTTTGAAGCTTTTAAGAACTATGATGAAGCAGGAATCAACGTACGCATCAATGCCTTAAATATTTTTCCAAACTCCAATATTTCATTCCAAGGATACTTAGTATATACCTTTTGTATTTTCTTTCATCATTACAAATGATGAAATTATGATGTAATCTTCCTTTGTGATGTTGCTTTCATCAAACATGTACCTAGTTTTAAGTGAACATGCTTATGGAATCTGAAGTGGTTCGTTTGATGCACAGAAGCAAATACGCAAATGTTTATTAAAGAATTTACTTGTTCACCTTCTTCAGATGTTGATGGGTTAGCTTCTTTGGTAACTAACTTCTTTCTTATTTTTAAATACAGATACAATGATCCTGTGATCTTGACCATAACAAATCTGATTGCAGCCTATCAACGAAATGAGATTCTGGAGTTTGAGTAAATTCTCAAAGTAAGTTTATTTATTTTTTAGTTTGCACTGACCAATCTTGATGGTAGGCGGCTCCTCATCAAGACCAACCCTGGGGAAGTAGTAAAGCCTGGTAATCCAGTATATGTTGTGTAGTATTTTGTTAAGTTTAAGCTAGTTGATCATTTAGGATATGCTGCGTAGTATTTTGGTTAAGTTTAAGCTAGTTGCTCATTTAGGAGGCGGATTTTCTTATACTTGTGATGATGTTGTGTAGATTCATTCAAGGAAGTAAATAATGAAGGGATGCCCAAGGGGTAAATTATATATCCACTTTACTGTTGAGTTTCCAGACTCTTTGACAGCTGAGCAGTGCAAAGCCTTGGAAGGTGTTCTCCTGACAAAGGACCTCATCACAACTGACATATATGGAAGTTGATGCGTGAAGAGACCACTCTTCATGCCGAAATTCTGTATGTTGAGACTCAGTTAACTTTAGATAATAAACAAACTTGGGTCTTTGTATAGTAGTTTACCGAATTTTCAAAAGCAATTATAATAGATGTAGCAGAACCAATAATGGTGTTACGATCAGAGTTTACTCTTGTTTATATAAATTCTTAAGATTCAATAATTGTTGAGATCTTAGACTGGTTCAAGTGTATGAATGCTGTCACATTTTGATGGTTTGCATTTGAATGAATGCTGGTATATTTTGAATGCTATGACCAATTAATTTTTTTTTCACAAATGAAAAATAACCACAACTGCCATAAAAAGTCGTCAAAGAAATGACAAACAACTCAAACCATAGTAGTCAAAAAATCGACTTCAACTCAAACAAAAGTTGCCAAAAGAATTAACATACAACTCTAACCATAGTTGTAAACGAATTTTCTACAACCCCAACAAGTGTAGTGTAGGAGTTATTTTCACAACCCAGGTATGAGTTATGTTAGGCAAGAATTCTCATCATGTTAATATCCCTGCACCATCTAATGTTCATGTTGCTCCATTCCCACAAAGGTTGGTGCAGCAGAAGAAAGGAAATACAATGAGATGTTGGAGATGTTTAAACGAGTCAATATAAACATTCCTTTTCTCGAAGCAATTAAGCAGATACCTGCTTATGCTAAATTCTTGAAAGACCTATGCACACAAAAGCGAAAGCTTCACGTGCATATGCGTGCCTTTCTCATTGAGCATGTAAGTTCAATCATTCAAAACAAAACACCACCTAAGTATAAAGACCCAGGTAGTCCAACTATCACATGCACTTTAGGCAACCATACAATCTATAGGGCTTTGTTAGACTTAGGTGCAAGTGTGAACCTTTTTCCATACTCTGTGTATGTGGAGTTAGGTCTTGGAGAACTGAAACCCACTCCTGTTACGCTACAATTAGCGGACAAATCTGTAAAAATCCCTCGGGGTATTGTGGAGGATGTGTTGATCAAGGTTGACAAATTTTATTTCCTTGTGGACTTCATTGTGCTGGATACTCAACCTATGCAAAACCCAGATTGTCACATTCCTGTTATTTTGGGACGCCCTTTCTTGGCTACGTCCAATGCTATCATAAACTGTCGTAATGGAGTGTTGAAATTGTCTTTTGGTAACATGACTGTGGAACTGAAGGTATTTCGTGTAAATCAACAACCCATAGATTGTGTTGATAATGAATTGCATGAGATTAACATGATTGAGAGTCTGATTCAAGACTCATTGCCTGACATCCTATCTGCGGACCCTTTGCAAGCATGTTTAGATAATTTTGACATAGATCTTTTTGATTCTGAGTACATTGGGGAAATTCACTCTTTGCTTGAATCTGTGCCACCTATGGATATTTCTAAATGGAAGACTGCAGTGGAACCACTTCCATTCTCTGATTCCAAATCTGCCTCATCTCTTGATGAAACACCAAAGCTCGAACTGAAACCATTGCCTGATATTCTTAAATAAGCATTTTTGGGACCTTCTAATACTTTGCATGTAATCATTTCATCTTCCTTGAATATAGAATAGGGGAGTAAGCTTTTAGAAGTACTTAAGGAGCAGAAATAAGCATTAGGATGGACCATCTCATACCTTAAAGGCATAAGTCCCACTGTTTGCATGCATCATATAAATGTTGAAGAAAATGCTAAACCATCTAGGGAGATGCAAAGGAGACTTAATCACATGAAAGAGGTTGTTAAAGGTGAAATTCTAAAACTTCTTGATGTAGGTATCATATACCCAATCTCAGATAGCAAATAGGTTCGTCCCATTCAGGTTGTGCCGAAAAAGTCAGGAGTTACTGTAGTTCAAAATGATAAAGATGAGTTATTTCCTACTTGAGTAACCACAGGGTGGCGAGTTTGCATTGATTATAGGAAGTTGAATACAGAAACAAGGAAAGACCATTTCCCTCTTCCATTCATAGACCAAATGCTATAACGGTTGGCTAGGCATAGTTACTATTGTTTCTTGGATGGTTTTTCTGGTTACAATCAGATTCATATTACACCTGAAGATCAGGAAAAGACCACATTTACATGTCCTTTTGGAATGTTTGCTTATCGTCGTATGCCCTTTGGGTTGTGTAATGCACCCGCCACATTTCAATGGTGTATGATGAGCATTTTTTCTGACATGATAGATAATTTCCTCGAGATCTTTATGGATGATTTCTCTGTGTTTGGGTCTTCTTTTGATGAATGTTTGAACCATCTCACTCATGTGCTGGTTAGATGTAAAGAAAAATATTTGGTTTTGAATTGGGAAAAGTGTCATTTTATGGTGAACTCGGGCATAGTTCTAGGGCACATCATCTCTGAAAAAGGCATAGAAGTAGATAAAGCTAAAGTTGACCTCATTCAACACTTGCCGCAACCTCGCTCTGTGAGGGAGGTTAGATCATTTCTAGGCCATGCTGGTTTCTACCGTAGATTCATTAAAGATTTCAGTAAGATTTCAAAGCCACTGTGTAATATACTTGGTAAAGATGTTGCATTTGTCTTTGATGATGCTTGTGTGCGTGCTTGGGAGGAGCTCAAAATTCTTCTAACTTCAGCCCCTATAGTCCGACCACCTGACTGGAAATTGCCATTTGAAATCATGTGTGACGCATCTGATTTTGTTGTTGGTGCTGTTTTAGGACAGCGCATTGATAAACTTCCATATGTGATATACTATGCTAGCAAGACTCTTAATGATGCTCAACTTAACTACTCAACTACTGAGAAGGAATTGCTTGTTGTTGTTTTTGCATTGGACAAGTTTAGGTCATACTTGATAGGGTCTAAGGTCATCATATACACTGATCATGCTGCTCTGAAATTCCTTCTTTCTAAGAAAGATGCTAAAGCTCGTCTTATTCGATGGATATTGTTATTACAGGAATTTGATCTTGCAATTCGAGATAAGAAAGGTTCTGGAAATATGGTTGCTGATCACTTGTCTAGATTAAATGTTGAGTCTAATGATGAATCCGCACATATTAGAGAGTCATTTCCTGATGAACAATTAATGCTAGTGTATGATCTTCCTTGGTTTGCTGACATTGTGAATTATCTTGCCACGGGAAGAATGCTTTTGCATTGGTCTAGACAAGACCGTTCCAAGTTCTTGGCTGAAGTTAAATACTTCTTTTGGAATGACCTATACCTGTTTAAGTACTGCCCGGACCAAATCATTAGGAGATGTGTCCCCAACATTGAACAGAAGGATGTGATATCTTTTTGTCATGACCAAGCATGCAGAGGCCATTTCAGTGCCAAGAAAACTGCTGCAAAGGTCTTGCAGAGTGGGTTTTATTGGCCATTGTTGTTTAAAGACTGCCATGCTTATTGTATTGCATGTGAACGGTGTCAGAAACTATGAAGTATCTCCAAGAGAAACATGATGCCATTGCACCCTATTCTGATTGTTAAACTGTTTGATATGTGGGGAATTGACTTCATGGGACCATTTCCTAATTCTGAAGGTAAGTTGTATATCCTTGTTGTTGTTAATTATGTTTCTAAGTGGGTAGAAGCAGTTGCGACCAAAACAAATGACCACATGGTGGTACTTTCGTTCTTAAAAGAAAATATATTTTCTCGTTTTGGCACCCCTAGAGCTATAATCAGTGACGGTGGTTCACACTTTTGCAATAGATCTTTTGAGTCATTAGTTCGCAAGTATGGCATAACTCATAAAGTCACAACCCCATATCACCCACAGACCAGTGGCCAAGTAGAGGTTTCAAATAGGGAGATTAAGCATATTCTAGAAAAGATGGTTAATCCTTCTAGGAGAGATTGGTCTTTACGTTTAAATGATGCTTTGTGGGCCTACAGAACTGCATACAAAACTCCCATTGGTATGTCCCCTTATAGACTTGTGTATGGCAAAGCTTGCCATTTACCTGTTGAACTGGAACATCGTGTATATTGGGCTATTAAAAGGCTTAAATTTTCTCTTGATAAGGCAGGTACACAACGGAAACTCCAACTCAATGAGTTGGAAGAACTGAGAAATGATGCTTATGACAGTTCAAAGATGTACAAAGATGGAATGAAGGTGTCCCATGAAAAGCTCATTTTGCGCAAGTCATTCACTCCAGGCCAGAAAGTTCTATTGTACGACTCACGTTTGCACTTTTTTCCAGGTAAATTGCGTTCTAGATGGACATGCCCATTCTTGGTACGTACTGTTTTTCCCCATGGAGCTGTTGAAATCGAAAACCCAGCAGACAAGAGCATCTTCAAGGTCAATGGTCGAGATCGAAACCATTTACGGGCATCCGCTCTCGGAAGTTGAGAGCGTAGACTTGGAAGATCCCATCTATGGGGACTGAGCTAGTTCACTGTTGTACATAAAGTTTGCTTTCAAAGCATTCATTTAATTTTGGTTTCACACCACCATTTTGCATCTGGTAAACTCGTTCCTTTAAATTTGCTCTGCTTTGTTCTCAAGGTATGTTTTTATTCTTATAAAACATTGAGGACAATGTTAGATTTAGGTTTGGGGGAGCATTTTGTATATAGAGTTGTTAGTCTTTTGCATAAAAAAAATAATCAAAAATCAAAAATCTTCTGCAAATATTTGTATAAAACCTCTAAGTTCTAGAGATCTTAGAGTCACTAGCATGCTTTTAACTATGTTTACATAGAGAGTCTGACCGAAATAACTAAAATTGGAAGTACTGGAGAACACAATCGGGTTTCTTGTTTGTCTGAGCGTTAAAGTTGGATTTAACCATGCCGGAGGGAGAATTAGGTGCTGCAAAGTTATTTGGTAGTAGAGTTATGATCACCCTTAGTAGAGACTACCTATTTTTCATCAAGTGAGGCATCAACCATCATTTGTGTGACTATCTAAAAGATTTTTTTAGAATGTTTTGCAGTCAGCACCACTCAACTCTCTCTCTTGGAAGCATCAATCAGATCCATAGAAACATATCATCATCAACGAGCAGAGCGACATCAGAATATTTGAAGAAAATTGAAACAATCCGAGGTTCACAAACAACAACAACAACAACAAGAAACAAAAACGATCTGAAGATGAATCAAAGAAAAATAAATAAAGAACCAATAAATAAAGGAGGTACTTTTATTTGAGTGATGATCGATCCACACATCTTTCCCTAAATCATCAGATCTTCATCTTCAAGCCGAACATTAATATAGATCTGTTCACAAAAAAAATAAAAAATAATTACATACAGATCTATATTGGGATTACATCAAAGACATCTCAAACTGCATCTTGCATACTCCACCAATAAACAATTACTATGCCAATGAACCAAGCAAGCAAAACGTAGAAAAACATGATGATGGTGGTTAAGAGAAGAAGAAGAATATGAGAAGAGAATAAAAGAAGAAGAAGATGTGCGAAGAAGAAAATAAAAGGAGTATATAAAGCAGAAAATTAGGGCTCCATCAAGCCTAATCGGACATCACGCGGAATGATACCCGACCCATTGCGGTTACCCATCCGACCCGTAAGTGTGCTACTAAAAAAAATCAAAAATCAAAAATCAAAAGTTCATCATCAACAGTTGAAGACCGAAGACGAAGACGTTTCTATGGATGTTGAGAGAGTGGTGTTGATTACCGATCAGATGTGAAGGTAAGTGAGTACTTCGATCCTCCCATAATGATTGATCAGAAAAAGATTCTTTTTGTCCACAGTTTTTTGGGGTCTCCAGAAATTATTTCGGAAGCTTTGTCTTCCCACCATTCAACGTGTGCAGGGTTTCACTCTTTACTCCTGCCCGTACACATGAGAGAAACTAGAAAAGCGGTCTTTTTGAGTGCAAATTTCATAAAACCCTATTAGTGAGGCAGAAGTCGAAGCTTGTGATTACTCTCGAACCCGAATTCTTTCATATGGTATGGTTATTTCTCGCTTAACTTTTAAGGATGAGAATGCGTTCTTTGGTAGTTCTAACTTCTGGTTACTAACATGCAGAAACTCTATGTCCTCATATCTCCTTGGATGCTTGAGACTCTATTATGCTCTGAAATTGGAGAAGGTTTTGTGGGTACATCTCTGGTAGGCCCTCACGAGAATACAACTCGTCCAACTAGGGACACCTAGGAGTTTAAAAGGCTTAGTGCATACGCTAAATGCATTCGAGAGACCAGCGACAGTGGCATAGTAGAATTTCCTAATTTCTGTTTCACTTGAGGAAAAGTAAAATTCAGGTTTGGGGGTATCTGATGAGTGCCAAATATTGCATATCCATACACCTTTTTATTGGCATTTAACTCATCTTTTGAGCTTTTAAATCACATATTATCCCAAATTCTGTATTTTTAATGTTTTCAAGAATAAATATTTGTATTAATTAATTTTGTGTTTTTAGGTACTAAATAAAGTTTGGATGATTTGAGAAGCCAAAAGAGCAGAAAGTTGGAGGCTGGCGACTATGGAAGAGTTACAACCCGCTTGCACATCAGTTGCAACCTGTTTACAAATGCATGGGTTTAAACTACCCATGATCCAAGACCGTTTCCGTCTTGAGCCTTCGGATTTGATATAGCTAATGAGCATCCAACGGCATCCCTAATCAATGCATCAACTCTCGCTGCTCCTGCCTCACATCTTATCGGCCTATTTTCTTCTCCCAAATCGCACAAAATACCCAACAAATCCGTTTTCATTGTCCCCACAAGAGCCACCTCCCCTTCAATCACTCAATCAATTAAGGAAAATTATAATTTTCAAAATAAAAGAAAAAGAAAAAGCAAGCATCAATTAAGGAGAAGATTGAGGTGTTGAATTGATGCCTCTCTCTATCATTTTTGAATCCAAGGAATTTGTGTATAAATATAGGGTGTTGTTGTGTTGATGAGACCATCCAAGACTAGCTTGTTCATAATAGTTTCTTAAATTCAGTTGTATTTTCATAATGTTCTTCATGTTCTAATTTCATTTGCTAGGGTTTAGATGAATCCCTAACCTACTGCTATGTTATTCATATCTTGTATGCTGTTCTTGAAAGTTTAGAATTGTTTAAAGATATAATTTAATCCAAGTTTATCAACATTTTGCTCTCACAATGTATGCCATGTATCCATTGTAGTTAGAATATCCCTATGTTGATTATGCTGCAACTCATGCTTAACCAAATATTGATCCTTAGATTAGCTGTGCTTTAATTAGACAGTTAATGCTTTGGAGAAATACTTTAGTTGTGATTAAATTATCCATTGGAGAAACACCTTAGATACACGGTAGACTTGAATCTGCTGTAAGGACATGAATAATATCACAATTTGAATGTATATCATAGGTTAGTGGTGGATTTGAATGCCCTAGTATCCATACCTTCAGTATTTACACCTTGTGTCAATTGCATTTGTCACTTATAATTACTTTCTGTTTAAGTCTCTGCTAATCTCTCGTCGTATCGAAACAAACAAACCCCTTTTGGTTACTCTCTGAATCAGTTTTTAGTAAGGATTTTAAATCAACTCTACACTCTCCTTGTCTCTGTGGGATCGACCTGTATTTGCCTTGTCTACAATAGATGTTGTGCACTTGCAGTTATACATAGTCGTAGGTATCTTTCTAAGCCTACCACTTAGGCGTGGCCAAATTAGGGTTTGGTACAAACCATGTAGTTTTGGCATTGGTCCAAAAGTTGCCATGCCATGCGTTTGGTAGCGAACTTGTACGACTGAAATCTGCATCTCAGGGGGAAGGGTAGCCGTCGATTGTCGCAACCCTTCGTTTGGAAGCCAGCGATATGGTGGCATGGTCGGCATGCTCGTGCATATTTTAGGCGCAAAGACGTGGCTGACATTGTTTTCCATTGGAATGGTGGTGCGGCTGGAATGGTCGGCATGTCTTGGCGCGGAGACGTGGCTGGCATGGTTTTCCATTGGCACGGTGGTGCGGCTGGCACGGTTGGAATGCCTTGGCGCGGAGACGTGGCTGGCATGGTTTTTCATTGGCACGGTGGTGCGGTTGGCATGCCTTGGCGCGGAGACGTGGCTGGCATGGTTTTCCATTGGCACGGTGGTGCGGCTGGCATGCCTTGGCGCGGATGTGTGGCTGCCATGGTTTTCCATTGGCACGGTGGTGCCGCTGACATGGTTGGCATGCCTTGGCACAGAGATGTGGCTGGCATGGTTTTCCATTGGCACGGTGGTGCGGCTGGCATAGTTGGCATGCCTTAGCGTGGATATGTGGCTGGCATGGTTTTCTATTGGCACGGTGGTGATGCTGGCATGGTTGGCATGCCTTGGCGGGGATACGTAGCTAGCATGGCTTGTCAGTGGGGCAGTGGTGCAGCTGGCATGCCTTGGCGCGGAGACGTGGCTGACATGGTTTTCCACTGGCACGGCGGTGCGGCTGGCATGGTTGGCATGCCTTGGCGCGGAGGTGTGTATGGCACGGCATGACATTGGCACATGTGGTGTGGAAATTAGGGTTTGGCCTATCGAAACCCTAATTAGTATTAAAGAAAGGTATCCTGGTAATTTTCTCGCAGAAATATTAAAGGGTTCAATAAATGCGCTTAGTGGAGACATTATTACTCAAGTTATGTGACGTCACTGTCTGACTAGGGTTTTACGATTTTAACTCTAAGCTAAAAACCACCATCAACAGTTATAAAATTTTTCAAGGCCGCACATCTAATCCCACCTCATTTCAATTGTTTATAATCTTCACGCATTTCTGATTCCACAAACGAGGGACAAAGCATCTCTCATTTACTATTTTCATCCATTCGTCTTGGTTGAATGGTGGCGGGTCTCCCATTCCACTTGGAATCCCAACAATGAAATACAAATCAAGGGGAGTAATTCCTATTACAAGTATAATATCAACTGTGATTAATTCTTTTGATTATTTAATAATTATTTAAAAAATTTAAGTTAAGTTAAGGTAAAAAAACTTACCAATTTCGGAATCCATAAAATGGAATGTGTGCGTCGTCATCACCACCTTTCTACCACTGTTATTGGAATTTTTTGTTATGTTTTCTAGGCTTTATTCTATAAAGCGCACGCCAAGGATATCTGTCAATCCTTTCTCGGACTGCGAGCGGTAGACCAATATAAAGAACATTTAATTTTGAAAATCCACCTCTCGTGACATAATATTCCTCAGATCGTTGATGATGCCCCGACACATGACCTGGGACTAATAATGGAGCAAAAACTATTATTTTGGTTAGAAAACTCTTCTTCTCGATTTTGATAAAAATCTACACCTGTGGGAGGCAACGGTGCCGATTCATTTTTTCGATCTATTTTCTTCTTTATACTATTTATCGCTCTTCTCGCTATGTTCATATTGTAGAAATTTTTTATTTAGAAGAGTTTTAGAAGAAGGAAGTGGAAGTGGTGTGACTGAAAATAAAATGAATAGAATGAATTTATAGGGTTCAAATTCAGTCGACCATTGCAAATATAGGCATTAGAGAGTCGACCGTTGGAGTTTTTCCTCCCAACGCCGCGTTTTTCCTTCCAACGCCAGAGTCCGTCCTCCTGTCGCGCGCCTGGTGGCCCAACGCCCTACGCTTTACCATGGTGGAAAACCCAGTTTGGCCATCCACATGGCTGAACAAATGTTTGAGTTTGGCCATTTCCATCGGAACTGCTCTAAGAAATTATAATACAATTTGACACTTATATCTATTTGCCCTTCCTCTTTGGTTTATTTATGAAAATGTTTAATACATGTTGTCCTTTCTTTTTGGTTTATTTACGAAAATGTATATGCCCTTCCTTTTTAGTTTACTTACGAAAATGCCTTTCCTCTTCGGTTTATTTATAAAAGAAAAGGCCATATAAGGTCCTCCCACGGTCGGCCCAAATATAGTATGTTCGGGTGGAAATTGTATAAGTGTCATGGCTTTTGGTGGGCCTTCATAAATATCCTTGTCCACTATATTATAATATCTCTAATCCAAAAACAAGGAAATTTAATTAATTATACTTTCCTTTAATACCCCCTTTCAAACTTTAATGCACTTTTATTTTTCAGATCTATCTTTCTCTTTTCCTTTCTCCGCCATCATCACCATCCCTCTCCATTAACGTCACCTTACCACCACCACCGTCTTCATATATGCTACCACCACCACCACCATCGCTATCCCTACCAGCACCACCACAACCATCTCCACTATCAACAACATTACATAGAGACCCTTATTTCCAAATCAATCTCAGATTTAAAATTACAGAGAAAAACTTATTTCCAAATCCTAATCTTTATTAGAATCATCAGGTTCATTCTGAACCTTATTTCCAAATCAATCTCAGATTTAAAATTACATCCCATTTTTTATGGATCAACTACTGTTGTTGATACCAAGTAACCAAAACAATCTATGGACATCAGTTTTTATGGGATCAACTCCTGTTATTGATCCCATTTTTTATGGATCAACTATTGTTGACAACATTTCCTTGGATTAGTATTATCATGCTTGTAGTTTAAATCATGTAAAGTTCTTCAAATGTTTAATTTGTGGTGCAATGGTAGCATGACTGACTCCAAGTCAGATGATGCGTATTCGACTCACGCCAAGTTCACTCCATTTACATGGATCAACTTTCATTATTGATCCAATTTAGGGGATCAACTGTTGTTATTGATCCCCTAAATTGGATAAACTTATATTGTTGATCCTTTTTTTTTTGATCAACTATTGTTGTTGATCCCCTAAATTAGATTAATTTCTACTATTGATTCAATTTTTATTTGGATCAACTACTGTTGTTGATACAAAAATATCTGAATCAATATTGGCAGCAGCGGCAGTGGTGATGGCGGACTAGTGGTGGTGGCGGACTGGTGGTGGTGGAATATTGGTGGTGGTGGCGATTGGTAAGTGTAGATGGGGCAAAACGATTTGCTGGTTTTTATGGAATTGAGGAGACGACCGTGTGGAGGAGACTCCTTGAACCGAGCGAAATGTTCAACCTCACACAGGTGCACTGCAAGAAGGGAGTGCTTTGAATTCGAGAGATCAATCTGTAGTACTCCGGCCTAAACCAAGATAATGGCCGTTCCAGAGTAAATTCGGTCACAAGAGAGGATGGGTTAATCTGTAGGAGGGAAGCTGAGAAATGTGTACAATCAATGGTAATCAAAGATTGTAGGTGTGTTGTGAATTCTGAATAAGATAAGTTCTAAATGATTGAAATTTCTCAGTTGAGAGTAATTGATCGATTGATGAGTTGATGATCCCGTGATGTCAATGAGACGTGACATTCTCGTCGTTGTTGACGTTGTTGTTTCAATCATGATTCAGAGACTTATTTATATTGCTGGAATTGTAGACACCATTATCCCATGAAGTGTGACAGTTTATGGAATCAAAGAGTCTGGAAGCGGAAATCGTGTTTAAAACCAGTTGCTCATCGTGCGGAGACTTGGTTGATTTTCCATCCACTACTTTGTTAACTCCTTCAACTGATTGCATGACTTTCTCACATTCCATCGTGTGTTTTAACACACTTCCATAGACTGCCAGACCAAAACCCTAATTGATATCCCCCAAGTGACACGATTGACGTCTCGTGGTTAGTTTAGTCAGTTGCTGACTTCGTGATATCATGGGACAATGAGTCCATGTAATTACTGATTTGAACATGAATTTGTAAAAATATTATGAAACTCATGAATTGAACATGGGCATGATCCTCACGTTGATAGTTGAGGCGAGCAAGTATTGCTCATTCGATGATTTGCTGAATATTGATAGTTGAACCAATATTCTCTGATTTGAGCAAGTATTGCTTATCTGAGCAAGTGTTGCTCATCTAATGAACTATTGACAGCGTGACCGAAATAAAATATTAATTAAAATACTGGTAGTTGAACCGAGAATAATTAATAAGAATATTGATCATGAGATTGTCGTAAATTTATTAGTGTTTGAATCTGGAATTATAATCCTTGGACTCAGAAACCCTAATTTGACCAATTGATGACCACTTCATGGTTTGTTAGGAATTGAACCATGGAACGAAGGAAGGATTGGTTTCATGAGACTATGGGTCAATCATGTAACACCCATATGCTCACGTGAGCAAACACCAAGACCTCTTGAATGGTTGGTGACTTGTTGATGAAAGAATGATTAAATGCTAGTTTAATCATTTATTCGAATTACTGCTGGGTTCAGCATTAGGTGATAAGAACTAATTAATTATGAAGAAATGGAGGACCGACCAAGGGGTCATGAAACCGGCCTTGGGTGGTCATGGGATCAAGGGTTGATCATTCCATGAAGTTCCAAGTCGTTTGGAAGAGTTTTGGACCTAATACGTGCAATTGCGCAAATTAGGTCAAATTGTGAACATATGTAAGACCGGCTCATTGAGAGCCAAAAATCCAACCTTGGTCAGTCAAGGTAACATGCTCATGTGGCCAAAGTGTTCGTATCTCAATTCTGAGAATTTTGATATTTTAAGATGTGTGTTTGAGCAATCATTTTAGAAAATATGAAGAAACCAGGGTTTTTTGATAAAAACGTCAAAACTTCATGAGATGAAGGAAAATAGTGAAAAAGTGAAGGAATCATGAAGTGTGGGACCGGCCATGGCCGGCTGTCCAAGGGAGAAAATCCACACGGTTTTCCAAAATTTTATAATATTTTCATTATTTTAGGGAAATATGATAAAATCAAGGAGTTTTGCTAAAATTAAAGAGTTTTTGTTCAAATCAAGGAGTTTCCATGAGATGAAGGAAACATAAAAAGTAATAATAATAAAATAAGGGACGTATGGGCGTGTGGGACCGGCTTGGAGCATGGTTGGCCGGCCAGGGCCCGGTCTCGTGCGTTTTCCCTAATTTTATGTATTATTCACAATTTAAAGGAAATTTCATAATTTGAAGGAAATATCATGAAATCAAGGAATTTCATGGGATTATGAAAACATGAAAAATATAATAATAACAAAAAGGGACGTGTGAAGCCATCTAGGGTTTGACCGACCGGCTATGGCCCGTGCACATAGGTTTTCCTAATTTTATATTATTTTTCATGGGACCAAGGAAATATCATGAGATTAAGGAGTTTTCATGAAATTAGGGAAATAATAATAAAATAATGAGGAAGCATGAGGTCTGGGGCCGTCTGGGACCAAGGCATGGCCGGTTGGCCAATGGTCACGCCCCACAATATTCTTCCCTAATTTTATATTATTTCTTTTGTATGAAAGAAACACCATGAAACTGAGGAGTTTCCTCAAAACGAAGGATATTTGTTCAAATGAAAGAATTTTCATGAACTCAAGGAAAATAACAAAAAATATGATAAAAATATGAAACTAGTGTGGGATTGACCACGGCACGGTCGGCCGGTCAGTGATCCCATGCTCCCATCGCCTTCGTCAATTTTTTAATTATTTATTATTTTCTTTCCTATTTTGCATAGGTTCATCGTCTCGTCGTATTTTGAAATACTCGTTCGTGCGGTGATTGTTAGTGCATCGTCGTTGAGTACACTTTCACCATTTGAATCAGGGCTTACTCAGAGGTAGCTCTGATGCCCGTGCGTTGAATATTTATTACTAACTCATGGATTTCTGCTGGGAAGAACCATGGTTTGCAGTAATGAAATATCTGCGAAAATATTTGAATATTTTCGGAAATTCTGTGGATGAATCGAGAATAATTAACTTATGGCTCTATACTAGCATATCAGACTATCTAGGAGCATTAATTATTCCGATATGAGCTTACTGGAGTTTCATATCCTTTATATAGTCAGGGTAAACTCGTTGTTTGTACCGTCTAGGAGCCGTCCATCCCGTGATACTATATAGAAATAATTAATGAAGTGTTCAGTATTCATGAGATATGTTGTTGTCTAGCCGTGAGACCACATCTACATGTACTCTGAGAGAAAGTATTCTCAATCAGAGGATTCGATGAGAGACCCGTGTCTCAGTACTCACGTCTGATTGCTGGATCAGAGGTTCGTATAATTATGGGTTTACGATTTTATCCTTAGTCGAAAATCCACCATCTACATTAAGTCCCCTACTTAGTAAGGAAAACCGTGTTCCTCACTCAACATTGAATGGTGATTTTCCGGTCATAAACAATACAAGTAATCGAATTTAGTCATAAGTTAAGATGTTACCGGACTTCGATAGTACAATCAAATCATGACTTGAATGAAGATCTCAGTGGCATGATACATCGTCATTTGATGAGCATAAATTGGTGTTGAACCGCTGATTCGATGACGGAACCTTGGTCGGTTTAGGATTCATAGGTCCAGGCCCATGAAAAGAAATCCTTGCTCGTTCATTCGTAAGTTTAAGGAACAAACAAAATAGACCTGAGTCTAATGATAAAATTTTGTCTATGAGCTTTCACGAAAAACAAAATTTTATTTTTTAAATATGTGAGATTTTACAAAGTGGAATAAACTCTCGTTTCAAAGGTGAATGCTCGTACGAGAGAAAAGTTTTTTTTTTTTTAATAGACATGCGTCTGTTAGTAATAACATTTTGTTTATGAGCTTTCATGAAAATTTTATCTTCGAGCTTTCGGAAATCTTTGAAATATACTCTCACTTCAAAGACAGATGATCGTGCGAGGGACCAAAAACATATAGATATATTTTTCAAATTTACGTGAGTTTCACGTTAAATATATATATTTTGTAAAATCGATGTTTTGATTTTGAACAACTGTTGAAAGCAGACAATTTTACATGGTGAAATAATGTCTGTGAGCTTTCAAAATTGTAGAATGGACGCTTGTCCAATTTTGAAGAACCAGTGAATGTTCACACAATAAAAGTTTGTGTAGGTTGTTCACAATTTTATGAAAATCAAGTCATGATTTTGAATAATGAATTTTGCTCTTCTTTGTAGGTTTGACGGAACGAGCAAGTTTTCGAAATTCTTACGCTAATATCACTACAGCTAGTGAAATTGTAAATAGGTAAGAGTTGGATCGTTACCATTTTGTAGACGCTGATGTGAGCACCTTTATTCCATAATTCATTATTCTGTCGAAGCCTGCTCTTTGTATGAATGATGTGCTGAAGTATACACTTTGAGGGAATGACTGACTCCCATGATGATACTTCCAAAGATGGTGTTTCCATAGGTAACATCTCTACGTACGAAACTTTTAAGAAGTGGTACTTGTGGAACCTCTGAGTGATGGTGAGAGATTCTTCATATTTCATTGGCTTTACCATAAAATGATTGTGAAGTGAGATCCTGGATCAGTGCAGACTCCACGAAAATGGAAGAAAGTCTACAGAAGCGGAGAACCCAGAAGTAAGGACTACAGGATGCTAGCAAATGACGTGTAGTCCCTAGCCGTTTCTTTGACGAGTTATTAGCGCTCCTTGTATCATGACTTTGCCCGTGCAATTAGGATCATGAGACCAAGGTTTGTTATTTCTTTTAGACTTTTGATCCATCGATTGACGGTCTTCAACTTGTTCCCGGGGTAAATAATCCATGAATCCAGCACTAATGAAGAAGTCGATGTAAGTATCCCTTTTCGTGCAGGTGATCATGGCATCTCCTTGAATAATACTCCCTCCGTCCTAGTTTAGATGAAGGTGTAGGTGTTTTCACACATATTAAGAAAAAAGAAAGAGATTAAAAACTTTCCAAATCTACCCTTATTAATATCTTTTAAAATATTTAAATTTTAAGTTTTTAATTCCTAGATTTTAGCGTGGATTTGGAATGTAGTGGATTATTTAAAAATTTCATATGGGAAATTGAGCTTATATTATATTTTATGTTTGTATATGATTCCAAAGCATGGGAAAATCAGGAAGATTTATGGAGTAAATATGAAAACCTTCATGTAATTTGGTACTTGAAAAAAGCCCTTCCCCTTCATCTAAAATAGGACGGATAGAGTAATAATTGTCGTTGATGAATCCAGGAAGAAATCATTGTAGATAAGCATCATGTTGATGAAGCGTGTTCTTCTTTGAGATATGGAAATACAGAGAATTCCGGAAATCCCGAACCGAATGGAGGTAGCAGCGTCGTCAATGGAGATTCCGGCATTGCCGAGCCAGAAAATTTCAGACTTCAGCATTTTAGCAAAAACACCGTGGAGTCTTCGTTCGAAGTCGGATTTTCGAGATATCCATGTGTATCTTCAAGCCCAGAAAATTTCCAAGATTTTTTAAAGAAGATTTTTTAGTTTTGAGAACGTTCAGGGCCTGAAAAAGGCGAAACAGTAAGCTTCCAGGAGACTTTCAGAACTTTTTCATACTGTACGTTATCTAATGTTTTGAATGCATGTCCTCGCTCGTTCATCGGATTGTTATGAAATTTTGACATGTCGTAGAGGACATCCATACAAAGAGAATGATATATGATTCATCCTCAGATTCCTTGTAGATTGCTCCCAGTTCGTCATATTGTATAGGACAGAGTAAAGTCTCTTCAGACGAGCTTGCCGCAAAAACGTATTTTCATGACTTTCATGCTATTTGCTCGTACCCCGAGTGTATAATGATGAACCCTCATGTAATCTTCGTATTAGGTGACAAATACCGAAGTTGAGGATATTGAAACCTATAAGGATAACCCGAGCTGCGCTGGAGTTATTGATGAAGAGACAACCATCCATGTACTTCAAGGACATGAGAAGGTTGTCTCCGAAGTTATGGAGACCTCGATTGTTGGTGCTTCAGTGATAAAAGAAATCGAGCCACCAGTAGAGAATACTGAAGAAACTTTATAAAGAACTCAGCGAAAAGACTTGGTGGAGATCGATCGACTGTGGGGTTACGAACCTGTCTACAAATTTATGATTACATGTTGTATGCTCTGGAAGCTGGAGGAACCTCATACGATGTCAGAATTTGATGCTTGACCCCAACTTTTGAATCTAAGAGACTGAGTTATCTCATGAGACAAGAATCACTCAATTTGGAGTTGTAGAGATCAGCCAACAAAGCGTGCACATCTGTAATTTGTAATCCCGTACAAATTTTTCAGGTTTCGTATACCTGACGGTAAAGGCCATATCTTTCCGCTCATATGTCCGATTAATGTACCTTTTTGGTATGTTGTATAAGAGACATAGAAGAACATCTTTCGTTGAGGAAGCATTGTCCCATTCCTCACCCATTGGTACGCTTTTGCAAACCCATGGCATGGGGTGTGTTGTATCTCATTTGTAAAGGTGATGAGAATATCTTGTAGAAGACTTTGGATTATGCCCACCAGATGTGCCAGATTTGGGAAGACTTTCATGTGCGCATATTATCAGGTCTGCACATCTTGATATAAATCATTGGTTCTTAGAGAAGTCCGCTTCAAGTGTAACACTTCAGAGAATGATTTGTTGATGAAGTCCTGAGGATGTTGCTCCTGTTGGTGCTGAGACCATGAATGACTACGCTCCAGAGATCCTTGTTGGTGATGAGGTCATGGATGGTATTCCTCTAGAGATTATTTTTGATGCTGATACCATGGTTGAAGTTGCACCAAAGACCGAAAAGTCCAGGACCATGATTATATAAATAATCTTTACTCAGTGAGTCGATGTTGTTGCGGTAGATAGCATCAACAGTTTTCATACTGGATGTGATTGGTGAAGAGAGAAAATTCCTCAATTATGCAGGGGCTTGTGATGTAGAGAAATCCTGTTGATGAAGTTTCATGGAATCACCTCAGGTTGCCCAGTGTATGTTGAAGGAGTTAGTGTCATACATGTATAGATGATGTCGCATCTGCTTCAGAAGTCTTATCATGGGATAATGAAGACTTATCGATCGTAACTTCGTTACACTTTGATTGCACTAGTGTTGAATCCGTGTGCCATTGTAGAGATATTTGTGCTGAAGCCAGATGCGCCGTTGTAGGAGGTGTACTCTTTGATTGGGAGTACAATTTGAAGGATTCTTGGATGCTTGAGCGTTGAAGCGTATATTCCTTAAGCATCGAATGTCTTTGGGGTTTGATCATTTCGGCACTGGAGTATCTTATGTTGATTCAGCATCCATTTCGTTGCGATAGTGGGATTCGACACTTGTGCAGACATCAAAGCTTTCTGATTTTGTGGAACACATGGACTTGCAGGAGAAATGCCCAAAGTGTTCTTTGCCATGTTTAGACGTCAGTAAAGAATGTTTCAATGCTTGATTCGGAGAAACGTCAGATTCATCCACTTGGTAAAATACTAATGCGGTGAAGCTACCATTCATAACGTCTTGTAGAGTTGCCAACATAATTAAGTCCCCATTCTAGGATAGAATGTGGGGAAATAAATAACATAAAAATGGAATGAGACTTGCCTGAGTGGGGAACCTCTTGATGAATGTCTATGCATCTTTTGCATGTACTTTCTTCAACCTCGTCAAAGTTTGAAATACCTCAAAGTACTCTGATGATGGAATGTCCGTCAAATCTTCTGGATCAGAGCTTTCTTTGTTGGAGAGATGTGTAACTAAAGGCGCTTTGTAAGTACCAATATTTCAGCATGGATCCACACTCGTCTGAAGGACATGTCACATGCTGGATCTTCCTGATTATGTGAGACTTGGTTTCTGTCCAGGTTGAGCTTAGGTTCACTTTGAGAATGATATAGCCGTAAGTACTTTCGAGTGCTCCTTCAAGGTATTTGATTGAGATGGAGCATGAGTATCTTCTTACCGAATGATGCATATGGATCCGATGGTTTTCAATGGAATATTATTGATGGCGGTGTCAGCATTGATCAACGTTCTTCCAATTTCGTTTCTTCTGAGATTGACTGTGGTAAGCAGTCCCCAGTTGTACATATCTTGGTCCGTGGATGGAGGATTAAGAAGTATTTTCGGAATGGACTTCTTGACACGATGTGGTTCAGTACTGTGGACATGTCTCTCCTTTGTGCCTCCGACAGGCAACGCAATTCACGTTCGACCAATGATTGAACTGTCTCTTTGATAGGTAGTTCAGAGAGTGTAAAGGTTCTGACTGAGAGAGGATTCTTGTGTACTCCCTCAGTCCCAAGTTCTTATGGATCAACCTTCTCTTTGAAAATGTTCTTCAAAACTCCGCAGTCGCTTGAGGGATGATTGACGAACCTGTGGAAGCGGCAGTAACGAGGACTTTCCACGTATTCTTCAGTTGGTTCTTTCTTGACATATGGCAACTTGATTGCACCATCTTGGACTCAGACATCCAGGAGTTTCATCACCTCTTCATTGTAAAAAGTAAAGTCAGGTGCTTCTTGATCAGGAGCTCTTGTGCGTTGGTCAGAGTCTTGTGCATCTTGCTTATCCTTCCTTTGTGCAGGAGCTGAGGTATGCTTGCGCGACGGCTTGGCATTTCATTATCTCCCTTTTGCTGTTTGTGGAAGGCTGGAGGTTTTACTACTTCTTGATCAGACGTCTGCTACCTCGAATGTCTCGCGGTTATTCAGCCTTTGTAGCTTTTGTCCGTATAGCAGGTGCAGTGGTTTCTGATCTCTTTGCAGCTTCATGAAGCTCTGAGAAAGTTTGGAATCGAAGATTTTCCAATAAAGCTCTGTAAACCGGGAGCATTCCGTTGATGCACAAGTCTACCAGCTGCTACTCCGTGGCATTTGGATCATGAAAATCAAGGGCTTGGACTCTGAATCTTTTCACATAGTCATTGGGATTTTCACTATCCTTCTGAAACATCCTTCTAAGGTCAGAGAGAGTGACTTTCTCTGACACGAAGAAGTACTTCTTGTAGAAGGCGTTAATCATTTCTCCCCAAATGTTGATAGTCCCTGGTGCGATGTTGTTATACTAGGTGCAGGGCCGGCTTATGATAGAGGCAATATAGGCAATGTCCTAGAGCCCCAAATTATTAGGGGCCCAATTTTTTTATTTTATTACCATATAGTCAATTTGTGACACTTTAGAAAATTATTTAGCCACTGTTTCTTTGCTTATTTAGACAATTGTTACAGTAAATAATTGTGACTGAATATTTTGTAACAGCTATAAATGCTAAATTTAACGTATTTTGAAATCAACAACCAGTTTTGTGGGCATTAAATGGAAAATTACAACCTTATATTCTAAATTCTAACAAAAGGAAAATCGAAAAAAATTGGGCCGCCTTCGGCCGCTTAGCTGGTTTCAAGTTATCTTTATATATATAAATTCGCCTCCCCGAAAACCAAAATTATAGGCGTATTCCTGATTTGATAACCTATAGAAGGCATCATATTTCAAGTTCGCCTAGAGCACCACAAATATATAAGACGGCCCTGACTAGGTGTATGCTCTGCCTTTCAAGGATTTTGAGAATTCCTTGAGACAGACGACATGGTTATGTTCATGTTCTCCCAAGGCTTCAAGAAAGCGAGAGACATGTTCTCGATCATTGCCAGTTCCATCATACAGAGTAAAAGTTGGAGAAATGTAACCTTTAGGAAGGGAAATCCTCAGTGTAGCGGCAGGATAAGGAGGTTGGTGACGATGGACATGTGATGTCTTGTCTTTTCCATGATTCTCCAAAAGGCGCTCCAAGTCTTCCCGAGTGATGAAGTTTAATGATTCTTTTGTTGACGAATTACCCGTAGCTTTGTTGATTTTGTTGTCATTCACTGTGTGAATTGGAATTACCTCAGGATCAGCATCATCTGAGGACTTCTCCTTCCCTTTGTCTTGAGTTTTCTCTGACAATTTATCAGTAAGAGTCTTCAGGTGATCGAATAGATTTTGTTGTGCTGCAGCCATATCCGTCTGATTCTTTACAAGAGTTTCTTGATCTTTAATGAGATCAGCAATGGTAGATGGTGAACTTCCCCTGACTTCTTCGGGATGTCGGCCAAATAAAGGATGACCTTCCGTGTTGGCGTGAGGAGGAGTAATGTCATCACCGTCAGTGTTAGCGGCTGGAACAGTTTCCGGGATGTTTTCGTTGTTGCTGGTGCTGGCGATATTTAAGTTAGGATTTGTACCCGATCCTGACCTAAGACCAACCATCTTGTGAAAAATGAGAGATTGCAACCGATAGAATGGTCTCCCACTGTGGTCGCCAATCTGTAGATGGGGAAAAACGATTTGCTGGTTTTTATGGAATTGAGGAGACGACCGTGCCGAGGAGACTCTTTGAACCGAGCAAAATGTTCAACCTCACATAGATACACTGCAAGAAGGGTGTGCTTTGAATTCGAGAGATCAATCTGTAGTACTCCGGCCTAAACCAAGACAATGGCCGTTCCAGAGTAAATTCGGTCACAAGAGAGGATGGGTTGATCTGTAGGAGGGAAGATGAGAAATGTGTACAATCTATGGTAATCAAAGATTGTAGGTGTGTTGTGAATTCTGAATAAGATAAGTTCTAAATGATTGAAATTGCTCAGTTGAGAGTAATTGCTCGATTGATGAGTTGATGATCCCGTGATGTCAATGAGACGTGAGATTCTCGTCGTTGTTGACGTTATTATTTCAATCATGATTCAGAGACTTATATATATTGCTGTAATTGTAGAAACCATGATCCCATGAAGTGTGATAGTTTATGGAATCAAAGAGTGGGGAAGCGGAAATCGTGTTTAAAACCAGTTGCTCATCGTGCAGAGACTTGGTTGATTTTCCATCCACTACTTTGTTAACTCCTTCAACTGATTGCACGACTTGCTCATATTCCATCGTGTGTTTGAACACATGTTCCGTAGACCGCCAGACCAAAACCCTAATTGATACCCCCCCAAGTGACACGATTGATGTCTCGTCGTTAGTTTAGTCAGTTGCTGACTTCGTGATATCATGGGACAATGAGTCCATGTAATTACTTAGTTGAACATGATTTTGTAAAAATGTTCTGAAATCATGAATTGAACGTGGGCATGATCCTCACGTTGATAGTTGAGGTGAGAAAGTATTGCTCATTCGATGATTTGCTGAATATTGATAATTGAACCAATATTCTCTGATTTGAGCAAGTATTGCTTATCTGAGCAAGTGTTTCTCATCTAACAAACTATTGGCAGCGTGACCGAAATAAAATATTAATTAAAATAATGGTAGTTGAACCGAGTATAATTAATAAGAATATTGATCACGAGATCGTCGTAAATTTATTAGTGTTTGAATCTGGAATTATAATCCTTGGACTCAGAAACCCTAATTTGATCAATTGATGACCACTTCATGGTTTGTTATGAATTGAACCATGGAACGAAGGAAGGATTGGTTTCATGAGACCGTGGGTCAATCATGTAACACCCATATGCTCACGTGAGCAAACACCAAGACTTCTTGAAGGGTTGGTGACTTGTTGATGAAAGAATGATTAAATGCTGGTTTAATCATTTATTCGAATTACTACTGGGTTCAGCATTAGGTGATAAGACCTAATTAATTATGTAGAAATGGAGGACCGACCAAGGGTTCATGAAACCGGCCCTTGGTGGTCACGGGATCAAGTGTTGATCGTTCCATGAAGTTCCAAGTCATTTGGAAGAGTTTTGGACCTAATACGTGCAATTGCGCAAATTAGGTCAAATTGTGAACATATGTAAGACCGGATCATTGAGAGCCTAAGATCCAACCTTGGTCGGTCAAGGTAACATGCTCATGTCCCCAAAGTGTTCGTATCTCAGTTCTGAGAATTTTGATATTTTCAGATGTGCGTTTGAGCAATCATTTTAGAAAATATGAAGAAACCAGGTTTTTTTTATCAAACCGTCAAAACTTCATGAGATGAAGGAAACTAATGAAAAAGTGAAGGAATCATGAAGTGTGGGACCGGCCATGGCCAAGGCATGGCTGGCCGGCCAAGGGAGTCAATCCACACGGTTTTCCAAAATTTCATAATATTTTCATGATTTTAGGGAAATATGATAAAATCAATGAGTTTTGCTAAATTAAAGAGTTTTTGTTCAAATCAAGGAGTTTCCATGAGATGAAGGAAACAAAAATAATAAAAATAAAATAAGGAACGTGTGGGCGTGTGGGAACGGCTTGGGCATGGTTGGCCGGCCAGGGCCCGGTCCCTTGCGTTTTCCCTAATTTTATGTATTATTTCACAATTTAAAGGAAATTTCATAATTTGAAGGAAATATCATGAAATCAAGGAATTTCATGGGATTATGAAAACATGAAAAATATAATAATAACAAAAAGGGACGTGTGAAGCCATCTAGGGTTTGACCGACAGGCTATGGCCCGTGCACACGGGTTTTCCTAATTTTATATTATTTTTCATGGGACCAAGGAAATATCATGAGATTAAGGAGTTTTCATGAAATTAGGGAAATAATAACAAAATAATGAGGAATCATGAGGTCTGGGGCCGGCTGGGACCAAGGCATGGCCGGTTGGCCAATGGTCACGCCCCACAATATTCTTCCCTAATTTTATATTATTTCTTTGGTGTGAAAGAAACACCATGAAAATGAGGAGTTTCCTCAAAACGAAGGATATTTGTTTAAATGAAAGAATTTTCATGAACTCAAGGAAAATTACAAAAAATGTGATAAAAATATGAAACTGGCGTGGGATTGACCACGACACGGTCGGCCGGTCAGTGAGCCCATGCTCCCAGCGCCTTCGTCAATTTTTTAATTTTTTATTATTTTCTTTCCTATTTTGCATGGGTTCATCGTCTCGTCGTATTTTTAAATACTCGTTCGTGCGGTGATTGTTAGTGCATCGTCGTTGAGTACACTTTCACCATTTGAATCGGGGATTACTCAGAGGTAGCTCTGATGCCCGTGCGTTGAATATTTATTACTAATTCATGGATTTTTGCTGGGAAGAACCATGGTTTGCAGTAATGAAATATCTGCGAAAATATTTGAATATTTTCGGAAATTCTGTGGATGAATCCAAGAATTTGGGAATAATAACTTATGGCTCTATACTAGCGAGCGCAAAATTGTCTAGGAGCATTAATTATTCCGATATGAGCTTCTTTGAGTTTCATATCCTTTATATAGTCAGGGTAAACTCGTTGTTTGTATCCTGAAGACGTTATTGCTCTATACTAGCAGAGCAAGCTGTCTAGGAGCCGTCCATCCCATGATACTATATAGAAATAATTACTGAAGTGTTTAGTATTCATGAGATATGATGTTGTCTAGCCGTGAGACCACATATCTACATGTACTCTGAGAGAAAGTATTCTCAATCAGAGGATTCGATGAAAGACCCGTGTCTCGGTACTCACGTCTGATTGCTGGATCAGAGGTTCGTATAATTATGGGTTTACGATTTTAGCCTTTGTCGAAAATCCACCATCTACAGTAGGTAGTGGTCATTGAACGGTGGTGGTGGATGGTAGTTGAATGTTGGTGTTAGTGGTGGTGGTGCTAATGGTGTTGAAGAAGTGGTAGAGGAAGAAATTTGTTCCATTTTGAAATAAAGAAAAATATTATATGGGTGAGGGTATTAAGTTAATACAATTTTAAATGGATAAAGTTATGGATATATTTATTGTTGTATCAGTATATATTTATAGGGTATTAAAAATAGGGACATATAATTAAAATACCATATGTTGGGTTGGTGCGGGCTGGTTGTCAAAAGGATTTTTCAGGAAATAAGGCGTGTATGTATAGGGAAAAGAAGCGATTCTTGTGATAAAAAAGTAGTGGCGGAGCGTGGAGGTGAAAAGCTAGTTTTTCTCATACGTATATATCCTATTCCTGATTAACATTATTAATAGGCATCACTTCACTAGTTTGGTCGTTGTTTTCAGAACGGGGAGGCACGTCTGCTTTGATACCTGGTCCTGTTTTATTCCTTCCTCTTTACAAATAATGCGCCAGCCAGTACAAGAGAAAGTAGTAGTAAATGATTTTGATTTCTTACTTTTAAGGTAAAACAGAAACAAATACAATTTAGATGTAACAATGCTTAATCGATCAACAAAGAGTAGTTCCGATTTCTTAATACACCTGATGAGATTTAGCTTAAAAATAGCAGACCATCATGATCCATTTCCAATCAATTGATTATGGAATGTAGGCTGCGAGACCAATTTGCTTTCGTTTTTTAAGAGAATTTTTGATTTCCTCTTCTGTTTTTTGAAACAGCAATTAAATTTTATTCAGTTTTTTTTTTTTTTTTTTTTTTTTGGACACTTTCTCATTATTCACAATTAATCGAGAAATCAGAAGAAAATTAAACATCGAACAAGAACTCAACAATTGATCACTAACGGTTGGGCTTTGAATTTCGATGCTGAATCTGTTTTCCGGATTTGTTGTTTGGTTTATCTTCAATTGTATATCGATCGGAAAAAGACGACGATGTGGTGAAACGGATCTTTCTACCATTTGATGAAGTGCAGCAAGAAGATAATCGCATCACAAATCCAGCAATTCCGCATCCAATTTTACAAGGTATTTTGATCAAACAGCAGAAACACGGACAACACACGCCTAACACACAAGCACTAGTCACGCATTCTATTACTCTTTCTCTTTTGCGATCCTTTTCGATTTGACGAGTCACTGAAGGAGTCGTCGAAGAAGAAGCCGAAGATGAAGACGGGGTAGCTTCAGTTTCCATTTTGAAAATGTTTTTCCTTTTTGCTTCTTGAACTGATTGATATATGTGGTTGCCCTTTTCTTCTCGTGAATATATGGTTGAGTTAAACGCAAATATTATTTTGTTTTCCGGCAAATAAAAAACAGATTAAGAATATTGTTAGGAAACTAGTCCTTTTCGTGATTAACCGGAACAAAGAGTTTTAGAAGTTTTGTTTATTCATTTTGATAACAAGTCTAATGGTACGGAATTTTGCGAAACAAAAGTCATGCACCACGTAGGGCATTTGGTGTGAATGCCTGGGTACCTGGGTTGGAAGAGCAATACTTAGTACCTGGGTTGCACGGATGCGGACGCGGCGACGCGGACACGACAGGACACTGACACGGACACGAGGCCAATATTGCAGCGTCCCAGTGCATATTTTAGCGTCAGCGTCGGCGTCAGCGTCCCAGCGCGTCGGATGCGGACACGAGGCCAATATTGCAGCGTCCGTGCAACCCAGCTTAGTACTAAGGAGAGGTTAGTGGTTTGACATTTCATTTGATTAATTGAGTAGGTAATTCAGGGCGTTATCATGCCCAAACACTATAGGAACCGGAACCAGAGCCAGCTTTTAAAGGTTTTGGCATCAAAACGGGTAAAACAACCGTTGGTTTCCTAGGAAAAAAAAATCAAATAAATTTAAGAACATCATTTAATCTCGCTATTTTTAGTTCGAATTTCATGTGTAATAATATGATTGAGTAAGAATGAGATGGTTAAAATGTCATTATTTTAACAACTTGAGTTATTTTTCTTATAAAGCCCAAACGACAATAAGTTTGAAGCTAATTCTGAGACATGGTAGTCTTATCAATATGCGCATTTCAACTTCAAGATATGAAACTTCAGTATCCATAAAGTTTAGCTTCAACAAATAAACTTCAACGACTGATTTTCAAAGTGACAGATGATAGCCTTATACGTCTCGAAATACGCTCCTTTTGGTAGCAATGTAGAGCTTTATAAGAGGAACTATTAGAGCATCGGTCGGTCGAACGCGCAAGTTTTTCTATCTCAAGCTTTGTTAATGTTAGTTCCACAAAACTATAACTTAATTTCTAGTCTACTAAAGTCAAGTTTCCGACTAGGATTAGTTAAAGGTAGTTGAGTATCTACATACCCTCGAAGATTGAAGACTGAAGAACAAACAAAGATATTTACGAGAATTTCATCAACAAAAATATCTGTGAAGACTGACCTATCTTATTTACTCATCGTATATGCCATCATATCTTATGAGAGTTGAGACGTTGTGAGAACAAAGATCTTTAAACTCTTAGTTAGAACGATTTATTGTTCACAAAATATTTTTAAACACTTTAAACTCTCGAAATATGATTCGAGCAAGGACATTCAAAGATCTTTAAAATCTTAGTTAGAACAATTTATTGTTCACAAACTATTTTTATCTATCTTTTGGAAATGGCCCAAGCAAGCAGTGCAAACTATCTATGGATATTGGGAATGTTTCAAAATTGAATGTGAGAGAATTTTAGAATTTCTTGGAGCCTGGTACATACCCAGTAGATCTGAATTTCGCAAAGTGGATAGGTACGCATACCCTTTAGATCTGAGTTCGGGAATGGGGGAAGGTGCGCATACCCTTCTTCTCTGACTTCGCAAACTTCCCGAGGTACTCATACCCAATACGCATAACCCTGAGCTTGACTTCTTGAACTACCAAGAGGTATGCATACATGGTTTGCATACCTACCCAATTTAGATGCAAAAGGAAAAAGTTCACGAACTGCCCAAGGTTATGTTTACTTGTTGTGCATACCTTGACTATGGTTAGTTAACTTTTGTTACGTCTCTCATAGACACTTCCAAGATAACTTTGTTCACAAAATCTCTTTGGACTTGTGGATTATTATTTAGAGACACTTCCAAGATAACTTTGTTCACAAAATCTCTTTGGACTTGTGGATTATTATTTAGGTCTTGATTATTCTTGAACATCGTTATTTCTTGTAAGTATACAAACTTACTTAGCCGTTATGGACTATCACTGTGCACGATTCCATCTATCCAAACTAGGGCTGTCAATGGGTCCGGGTACTCCCGGGTACCATGCTACCTGGAACCGGACCATGTTATATTTTTCGGTTCCGGGTCCTAACGGTTCCGAGTCCGGATCCTAAATTAAGTGGCCCAGAACAGGACCCTATAAAACAGCCGGGTACCCAACGGGTCCGGGTATTAAACGGGCAATTTCTGTTCATTAAATACAAATTTATAATTTGATAGACAAGTCACAAAAATCTTCAATAGTCGTCTACAAAAACAATAATATATACTGTAATTAATTACATCCCTAGTAATCATCTCCATCCATCTTCAATTCCCAAAAATAGAATTACTTCCGGCAACTGAGAATGGTACTTTCTGTTTAACCATCCAGTGATAAACAAGGTTTTATAGTAGATGTAATAGTAGCGCATAGCACCAAAAATAAAAAATTGAAATAAAAGACACAAATTTGGGAAGAAATAAACGAAAGAAACACATTTCCCATATATTTAATGTCTTCCTCTTCTTCTTCTCAAGTTGTATTATATATCTCTTTAGTGATCTACTGACTAAGTGGGAACATTTAGATTCTATAAATATAAGAAGCTAAAATAGATATAGAATGTAAATACAAAGAGAGAAAAGTTAAATTTATAAGAAACTTCATTTTTGGAGTAATCAGGAACGTAATTGGACTAACGAAATTCCCCAATCTCCTTTCTCATCACCGCTTCCATCATCTTCATATTCTTCTTCAGATACTAATACTAATAATAATCACAATCAAACACAATACAATTCCTATCGACATCCATATCTAGCCATTAGTGGAGTTTGGAAGTTTGGAAGAAAAGATAAAAGTAGAAGAATTTGACTTGGATGCGGCAAGTATAGTTTAGGTTTAGGGTTCTCTATGTCTGGAGGTGTTTATGACTATATAGATAAGGCTTCACTGGACGAAATTAACCCCGGGATAACTATAATTTACAATACCCTACTACCCGTGGGTACCCGACGGGTAAGACCCGGTTGGAACCGTTAACATTCGGGTCCAATCGGGTAATTACCCGTCGGGTCCTAAGTTGCTAATGGGTCCAATTTTAGGACCCAGAACCGGACCCGAATTTAGCGGGTCCGGTTCCGGTTCCGGGTAATGGGTATCCATTGACAGCCCTAATCCAGACCATAGTGTATATACTTCTTGTAATTTGAAGGCATAGTTCTAACGTTCTTACATGAATTCCTAACTAGGAATTTCATATGAACTGAGAAAGTGTTTGCTTGAATTCCAAGCAAACCTAGCTTGAATTCAAAGTTACATGTATCCTTGAAAATATATATACATGGAGAGACTCATGTAGCTGGATTTCTTAATCCCCGACACTTCTATATCCTAGTTTAATAGCTAGAGTTGTCCTCTATTTCTTAGTTTTATTTATGAAATTGTATTAGGTTACGACTTTAAAATATTCACTTAGGGATCCGTGAACCTAGTCAAACTATCTTTTACCTGATAATTCTTGTATCAGGATCTTGTTTTACCAGTTATTAATGTTCACGAACTTTCGATCAGGAACAAAATTGATAGAAATTACAAAGTTCTCTTCATCTCAAACTTTGTAATTCTTCAAGATTGATATTCAAAGTCTTTTATGGTTTATCCAGATTTTTCTTGAGAGGTGGTTAGTAATCTAGGATTCTCTATGATAAGAGTGTCAGTGTTCCAGATCCATGAGATTTGGTAGACCTTTCTACTAGAAACATATTTCCAAACCTTGATTGAAAGATATCAAAAGAGAAATCAAATAGGCTTGTATGTAAGAGGTAGATATGTATAAAATTATTTTCTGAGGCTGAAGCAACTCTCAAGTTGTAAAGGACATCAGCTAAGGGAGGCAAGTGCGTGGAACCAGCTTTCAGAGATGTACATGCACATGACTGCAGCTGAATTGCTTTGAGGGTTAATTCGGTCTCAATTACATTCCAGTCCAAAGTCTAATAGTAGGCTAGTGCTGCAGCGGTAACAATATGGTGTTTAAAACTGGAAGAGGTCCCGGGGTTTTCTGCCAGTGTAGTTTCCTCGTTAACAGAATTCCAGTATCTTGTGTTATTTATTTTTCCGCATTATATTGCATATGTTTATAATAGGTGTTAGACCACTGCTCAGTTGAACTCACAAGCATTGCTATATCAATCTTGTTTGTCAAGTTTAGTTGATCAAAACTATATACTTGATTTCCAGTCTACTTACAACTATGTCTCGGATTATGATAGAATGTGTAGTTGAGCTTTAGATTTCACGGTGTTCACCAATTGAAGAAGAAGATATACTGAGGAGCTTGGAGGAACTTCATCAATAAAAGGTACGTCGATACTAAAACTTATCCATCACTCGGAAGTATATTCTATTTTATCTTCGAATGAGACTAAGTCGTATAACCATATATACTTTTATATTATACGCATTTGATATTTCGAGATGGATTTATCTCGCTTATCATTTGATATAGACTCAAAATGTTTCATATTGATCTATTGATCACTTGAAAATTGCTTTGAAGCTAATAGTTTGTGTGAGACAGCTATTCCCGTCTTCTAAGAATGTTTCAACAATTAATATGGAGTTTAGAATGATTAACCATTGATTGGATATATCACAGTATGTGTACGTGTATGCTAACTGTTGCAAGTTACTCCAAGTCCGGAAACCATAGTATGCATACTGGTTTAACAGTTGAAGTCCGGGAACTTAGTACGCATACCCGCATGCGTATTGGCGTAACAGTTCAGGTCCGGGAATTCAATATGCGTACCCGTTTGCATACTAATTCAATTGAAGTTGGCCGTGAACGACAGTATGCGTACCCGTTTGCATACTGGCGAACTAACCAAATCTGGGAACTCTAGGTATGCGTACCCATTTGCATACCTGGGTGTGTTAGGTTCTAAAATCAGTTTATTCGTGAAAAAATACATTTATATAATAAGGAATGAAATCTTTGCAAAAAGTGGCTATAATGTTCATGAATTGATTCGAGTGAATCAAAATCGATTTTGCTTCAATTGTGTCTTGTATTCTTTTATGAGAATATAAACAATTGAACAACTATATAACTAGTTTCATTTGAGTCAATTGAACTAGTTGTGATTAAGATGAACAAGGTTGATATGAAAGTGTTCATATGGCTAACTTCGGTTAACTATTTTTGAGCCAACCAAGTGTACACGTTTAGGTACGGTTACCCATATCTAAATGAAGGCACATTTCTTTTTTGTGTAATAAGCTAAGTTTGATCTAACGGTTGAAAGATATTAGCTTGAATCTAATCATGTTTTCATCTAACGATGAATATTAAATGCTTTGTTACCAAGGTATCATTGATTGCAAACCCTGATTTGAATACTATATAATGGAGAACTCTAGCAACTGGGAAACCTAATCCCCACATATCTTGTGTGATACTAGTTGCGACTAGAGTCAATTCTCCTTTAACTTAGGTTTTCCTAAAACCATTATAGGTTAACGACTTAAAGACTTCATTGGGATTCTGAATCCAGACCCAACTATTTTCTCTGTAGTTGCGTGTTCTAATCTTACTTTTTTCTATCGTATTGAGTACTATCTTCTCTTAGATTTGCTCGAGATTCAATCTCCGATAGGTAAGATAAAAACTATCCACAAACATCTTCGTCTCATCGTTTGTGATTCCATAATATCTTGTTCGGCTTCTATACTGTTAAGATCACTATGAGGTGATTGATATTACTAGTCTGTTCTTCGGGAATATAAGTCTAGTGTATCAATTGGTTCTTGTTCACCTTGATTTATCAAAAGAATGAAAAAAAAACTCATAGGTATTTTTGTGGGAGACATATTTATATATTCAATAGACTTTTCTGTGTGAGACAGATTTGTTTATCAAGTTTTTGACTTTGGGTCGTAACAACTTTTAGTTGTGGGTGAGATCAGATAAGGGAATCAAGTGCGTAGGTTCCTGCTGGGATTCAGAGGCGTAAGGAACGCGACTGTACCTTAATCAATTTGAGATTGGTTAGGGCTTAACAACATTCCAGTCTGAAGTTAACTTGTAGTGGGCTAGAGTCTGTAGTGGCTTAATACTGTGTGGTGTTCAAATTTGGACTAGGTCCCAGGGTTTTTGTGCATTTGCAGTTTCCTCGTTAACAAATTTCTGTTGCCTGTGTTATTTCTTTTCCGCATTATAGTTTCTATATAATTGAAATATCACAGGTTGTGCATAGTTTAGTCAATTATATAATAATCTAACCGTTGGTTGTTGATATAAATCGATTGATACTTGAATATTGGTCTTTGGTACCGTTCAAGTTGTTTCTCATAATAATCAGGATCGCGGATTTCTATCTGTTTGATTTGCTGATTATATTGAAAAACAAAGATATAACTCTTGGATATATTTTCCTTAATTGAGTCTGACTGTCTAGTTGATTCTCTTGTAAATATATCAGAGTTAGTCCATAAAAATCGCCTAAAATAAATATTGGGTGTGGTTGTTAGACCCCCGCTTTTTCAAAATTAATCACAAAGGTTCTCTTGTGATTAGTTTAACCGATGATATTTTGGACATTAACAAATCGCGTCCAAAGAAATCTTACTTTTCTTGTAAAAGTAAGGTCGCTCATGTTGTTCTCTTGGGAATGGCATATAATGGGGGAGAGTTCTTAAATGAACTTGCGCTTAATTGCCATATCTTTATGGGGAGTGCGGTATCTTTATAAACTCCTTGATGAATACACTAAGTTTCAACTATGTGAAATTATCGAAACAAAGTTGATATGTTCTCTTTTAGTCATGAATTATCTCTTTGAGAATTTCATTATGATCTCGTAGTTTTCGTACATATGGATTACGGATCATTATGTAAGGGGGAGTGGTTTTCATTGTAAGATGGAAGTATTGAGTAAGGGGGGGGGGGGGGGGTGATACATATCACCATAATATTATTTCAAAGTTGTGATGCAATTAGACTTTGATTCACTATAATAATACTATGACATTGTATAACAATGATTGAGAACATCTGTTTTCTTATTGTTATGGTTACGGATCTTCAACAACAATGATACTTAGTTGAACACGTTCAGAATCTCTGGACACTGGAGTACTTGGAGTAACGAATAATTCAAGGAAAGTTGAAGAGCCAAGGAAATCAAGCATGGTGGATGAGAAGCTACAAAGTTTATTTATTTTGTAATCCATATATATTGATAGTTTTGTCACTGAAATTGACAAAGGGGGAGATTGTTAGAGCACTGCTCGGTCGAACTCGTAGGCGTTTCTATCCCAAGCTTGTTTGTCAAGTTTAGTTGACCAAAACCATATACTTTATTTCTAATCTACTTATAGCTATATCTCGGATTATGATAGAATGTGTAGTTGATCTTTATACTTCATGGAGTTCACCAATTGAAGAAGAAGATCTACTGAGTAGCTTGGAGGAACTTCATCAACAAAAGGTATGTGGAGACTAAAACTTATCTATCACTCAGAATTCTATTCTATTATTTCTTATAATGAGACTAAGTCGTATAAATATATAGACTTTTACATTATATACATTTGATATTTCGAGCCGAGTTTATCTCGCTTATATATTTCTCGAAATATGTGTTGAAAGATTTTTGCTTTAGCTATGTTCATTGTATTCTTGACGAGTTTAGTTGGAAATAATTTATTTGTAGGAAAATAGATATTAAGTCAAAAGATGATCATGTGAAAATTATCTTGAACATCTTATATGATTTGCGTGAGACAGTCATTTGATGTTAGCTCGGGAAGTTTCGTATTGATCATTCGATCACTTGAAAATTTGAAGCTAATAGTATGTGTGATATTACCATTGTCGTCTTCTAAGGATGTTTCAATGATTGAAATAAGAGTTTAGAATAATTACCCATGTCTGGATACAACATGGTATGCATATCTAGTATGTGAACTGTATTGTGATGATTCAGGGCCGGAACTCTTGTTTGCGTACCTAGTATGCGAACGGGTTTACCTGAGTTGGGTCCGGAACAGTTATTCGCGTACCGGGTTTGCAAACGACTTGACTAGGCCAAGGTCTGGAGCTGTTGTTCGCGTAACCAGTTTGCACGCGAACACAGTGGTTAAGTTCTAAAATCGGTTATGTATGATTCTCATACTCATGAACTAAAATATTTATGATTTAAGGAATGCAAATTAACTTTGCAAACCGTGGATTAATGTTCATGAATTGATTATTATATAAGTACTTTGTACGATTACGAATCAATCCGATTTTGTTTCGATTTGTTCATGAATATTTCTATGAGATAATGAAAAATTGAACAACTCTATTTGAACACAATTAGATTCATTTGATTATCTATCATGATTGATTGATCATCATATTTGATCCAGAAGTGTTAGATGAATATATCTAAGTCAAAAGTGTTCATATGGCTAACTTCGGTTTACTGTTATTGAGCCAACCCAATATATACGTTTAGGTACGGTTACCCATATCTGAATATAAGTATATTTCATTTATATGTAACAAGCTAAGACCATCTAACGATGGAGATTAATTGCTTAATTTCTAAGCAGACTTAGCTTGAATCTTAAATCAGGAGTTCATCTAGCGGTGAATATTGAATGCTTTGTTACTAAGCTCTCTTAGCTTTGATTGTAAGCAACCCTGATTTGAAAGAATATATTAGAGAGAACCTTAGAAACTGGAAAACCTAATCCCGACACTTCCTTGTGTCCTAGTTTCAAACTAGAGTCAATTCTCCTTTAACCTAGGTTTTCCAAAATCATTATTAGGTTAACGACTTGAAGACTTCATTTGGGATTCGTGAAGCCAGATCCAACTATTTTCTTTGTAGTTTCATATTCCGATCTTACTTGTTCTATCGTATTGAGTTTATCTTCTCTAATATTTACTCGATATTTATCTTCGATCGGTAAGATATAAAAAATAAGCACAACTGTTCTTCGTCTCAGACTCTTGTGATTCCACAATAACTTTTTCTATTAATCAGTTGGGTTATTGTGAGGTGACTGATATTTCTAGGCTGCTCTTCGGGAGTATAAGTCTGGGGTAATTGTTGGTTCATGTTCACCTTGATCTTTGTATCAAAAGACGGAACAAAAAGAATAAAGGATAGATATATCTGTGGGAAACAGATTTGTTTATAAGTTTTCGACTTTGGGTCCTAACAACTATTAATTGTAGATGAGATCAGCCAAGTGAATCAAGTGCGCAGAATCCGGCGTGGTTCTAAAGGCATAAGGAACGCGACTGTACCTTAATCGGTGTGAGACTTGGTTAGGGGACAACTACATTCTAGTCCGAAGTTAACTTGTAGTAGGCTAGAGTATGTAGCGATTTAATATAGTGTGGTGTTCAAAGATGGACCAGGTCTCGGGGTTTTTCTGCATTTGCGTTAACAAAATTTCTGGTGTTTGTGTTATTTCTTTTCCGCATTATATTTGTTTATATAATTGAAATATCACAGGTTGTGTGTAGTTCAATCACAGTTGATAAATCCGACCTTTTCTGTTGGATATACTTGATTGACACTTGGGCATTAGTCTTTGGTACCGTCCAAGTTATTTCTTATATCAATCAGGCTCACATATTTTTATATGTTCGATTTGCTGATTGTATTGAGAAAGAGATAAAGATCTTTGATATATTTCTTGATTGAGTGTCACTTTTAAGTTGGTGCTCTCGGAATTATATTGGAGTTTAGTCCATACAGATTGTCGAACGAATTATTGGGTGTGTTTGTTATACCCCCGCTTTTTCAATAAGAATGTCAGAAGTAGTGCATAATCAATCTAGGTAGCTTAAGCCTTATTGATTAAGATAAAACCCATACTTGTTCTTATTGAATTCATATCTTGAAAGATATATTACAAGTCTTGTGCTTGTTAGAATTCAGATCTATTACAATTCAGCTACATACTAGATTGATCTTGGATATTAATTTTTGAGACTGTCCAAGAACTCTTCTACACAATCAGGTACACAGACCTTTGGCATATACATATTGATTGTGGAAGACAAAGAGAAAAACTATACATACAATCTTCTTAAAGGGTTTTTACAGTTGACCTACTTGTGATTGTATTTGGTTTTATCTATACAGGTTGCTGAACGAAAAGTTTGGTGGTGTACTCGGTACTCTCTCCTTTTCAGGAACATGTCTTCAAAATATTAGCTTCAAATTTGTTGTTGTTTGGTTTTATAAATGACACCAAAATATCAAGATAATGTCATTTTATCCAAGTCATTAGATCATTTCCCTATACCGGCAGTGTGCGATACTGTGACAAAGAATATTTGGAAGGAAAAATATGCATTAGTGTTTAGGTACCAAAGGAAACCCAAAAAAAATAAATAAATTAGTAATATTGAGAATGAAATAATAGTCCATCCTTTGCAAAGTTCGACAACTGTATAGCTAGGGGGAGTTAAGGTTAATGACAAGGTTCAATGGAGATCACCTCCGGAAGGAACAACAAAGATCAACTTCGACGCATCTATAACGAAGCTGAATTAAAGGTATGTATGGATTCATTAGATAGATACCGCATGGGTTCCTTTGTAATTGATAGTAGTATATCGACTGTGAATACTTCAGTAGTTGTAGCAGAGAACCGGGAATCCCATGCAGCAGTCACATGGGTTATTCAAAATTAACTAGACAAATAAGATGTGGCAAATTATCTAGAGGGAAGAAAATGAAATTTGGACCGGCGGTGCAAAGGATTTTGGATAAGGTAAAGGATATCATACGAGACTTCGATACTTCTGGGATCTCACACACTAGGTTGATAGGAAGTGAGACGGCGGCTGTTCTTGTTAAGAAAGGATGAATATAGGACAACTACTTAATCTTTTCCTAACATCTCTCCTTTGTTGTTTAACTTATTATACACATAATAACTTTACTTCATTGTGATCATGAGATAAGAAAATCCTTGATCTCCGTTCGTTCTAAAGTCCTTGTATTCCATGATTAAATCTTATATAAATGCATGTAATACTGTTTGGAACAAAATATGGAAACTTCCAACTTCCTATAGAGTTTAATTATTAATAAAAAATGAATTCACGCCATGCTACCATTCGCTTATACTCTCTCTAAGTACCGTTCCATCTTATCTTGTTCTGCGAAGGGTGTAAGTTCATAAAGGCTAATGCTGATGGAATTTCATGCATTATTGACTTCCATGTCATATCCAGGCATAAGTAATATGCTTGGATTTGTACATAGGCCATTGTAAGCCTATTTACAACTTCCTTACTTCAATTCGGCATGAAGCTAAAAGCATGCAGTGGTCTTAGTCGTGCCAAAGGTGCATTAGTCAGGATCATGTCATATTTGTCATGCATTATCATTATAATGCAATTGGCATATGTAAGCTCCCATAGCTTGCATATTAATTAGTTTTTTTTTCCTGTCACAATTGGTGCACGCTACGTCAAATAACTTGATAGGAATTATGAGTATCCAAGGAAATGAATTGCAACTTACCTCATCAAGTATGGGAACAATCATCTCTTGAATCGTATTTCCGAGAAAGATGATATTGAGTTACCATAATGTCGTAATCACCTCATAATTTTATGATATGAGTGACTAAGTGCTAGACTATTAATTCTCCAACTGATTGCAGCTGCACACTTACCTTCTCTATACCGTGAGAGCACTGCTTGGTCGAACTCATAATTTTTGTTATCTAAAGCTTGTTGTCAATATTATATGAACAAAACTATATCTTGATTTCTTGTATACTAAGTCAAGTCTTGGACTAGGTATAAAAATTGGTAGTTGAGTATTAGACATCACCCTCGAAGACCGAAAATTGACGAAGACATTTGAAGAACTTCATCAACAAGTTATGTGAAGACTGGACTATTTTATTCACTCACAAGATTTATTATTCTATCTATTTGTGACTATGTCGTATGACTTCTAGTAGATTTATTGCGAAGAAGAAATTTCGAGTCAAGCTTGTCTAGTTAAACATCTTGGAATATGAATCAAGCAATGGATGTTCATAATTCCTTTTGAAACTTCGTTTGGGATAATTTATTATTCAAGAACTAATATTTTGGATCATTTAAAAATTTCCCAAACAATGATTTTATCAGTTGGAAAGGTTTCAAACATCAAAGAGAGAAATCCAGAACTTCAGTTATTTCCGCTCAGGGTAAGCTGGCGAACAATCTTGCAAACCCTAAATATTTGAGTTCTTGAATACATGAAGGTTGGCGAACTAGTTCGCAAAACTTTAGTTCAGAATGGGACATTTCACGAACTGTTATGCCCGGAGTTCACGAGTCTTAATGGTTAGCGAACACGGTTCACGAACTGTAGCTCCCGCACTCATGAACTGTCTCAACGGTTCACGAATCGTTTCACCAACTGTCTTAGTAGTTTTTTAGCAGATGCTCAAAGATTTATATTTAAATGTGTCTAATATTGACTATTGTAAAACCTCTAAGAAATTTATGATCACTAAAACACTTTGTGTATGTACATTAAGATCATATTCCTAAGTGTTCAAATGAACACGATATTGCTTATTAGTTCGAAAAGCATATTTGACAAATAACTATCATTATACACTATTCACATGGCCAAACCACTGTGTATATTCTTCTATGTGATTTCAAGACAAACTTATTGCATGCTTACTTGAAACCCTAATTCGAGCTTCATCTAAACAGAGAAAGTGTTTGCTTGAATCTCAGGTTATCTTCGATTGAACTCTAAGCAACACTCAGTCTTGAAAATTGATAAATAAAGAGACTTATTCAGTTGGAAATATCAATACCTGACACTTTGTCCTAGTTGATTGCTAGAGTCGTCCTCTATTGACCTAAGATTTTCTTTGAGAAAGATAATTAAGTAGACGACTTAAAGACTTCGCTTGGGCGTTCATGAAGCCATGTACGACTATCTTTACTTTGATAATTCGTGTATTCCAATCTTACTTTTCTGTTATTGAGATTCTCGTAATCTCTTTCAGGCAAGATAGATAGCAATCACAAAGTTTTCTTCGTCTTAGACTTTTTAATTTCTCAAGACAGATATCTGAAAACTATTCTTAATTTATAAGTTCATGATTGTTATTGAGAGGTGGTTAAGAATCCATACTTCTCATCTAACTAAATGTAAGTGCTCCGGATTTGTGAGGTTTACTAACTTTGTCCATTGCAAACAGATTTCCAAGCCTTTCTAAAGGAAAATCAATAGGTTTATCTGTTAGAGGCATGGTCTTCATCACTTCATGCATGGTCTTCATAACTTCTGGCATGGTCTTCATCACTAATACAATGTAGGCGATATAAAAAAAATATTCATTTCCGGCATGGTCTTCATCACTTCCGAATTGGTTTTTATCACTACTGGCATGGTCTTCATCACTTCCGAATGTAAAAAAAAAAAAAAAAATTGTTTTCAAAGTGAGGAGCCGACAGAGAAGGAGAAGAGAATTTGAAAGGGAGTGGGGAAATATTTAGGTTTGGTTTGGTTTTTGTTTTTTTAAAAGGGTAATTTCGTATTTGCACCCCCAAAAACACCCCTTGGCAGAAACTAGTGAATGAGGATAGTAATTTATATTACCCAATTAATAAAAGTATCCCCTAATTGCACGTCCAAAAATAGCTTGGTAACAATAATAGCTTGTTTGGATACAAAAACAGAAGTCAAAAGCAAAATGTCTTTTGCTTCACAAAAAGCAAATTTTTGTTTGCTTCTAGAAGCTATTTTGAAATTGCGAACCCAAATTAACTTCAGACTTTTTTACTTCCAGAAGTCAAAAAAAAACTTTTTGAATAACATCCAAACATGCTATTAGCTTGATTGGATACCAGAAGCAGAAATACTCCTACTTCTTTAAAAGCAGAAGTCGAAGGCAAAATGTTTTTGTTCCACGTTTTTTGTTTCGAGAAGTCATTTTGAAATTGTGAACCCAACAAAATTCTGACGGTTTTGCTTCCAGAAATAAAAAAACAACTTTTAGAATGACATCCAAACATATTACAATACAAATAAACTATAAGTTAGAACCTTGCTTGAATCTCAGGTTATCTTCGATTGAATTCTAAGCAACACTCAGTCTTGAAAATTGATAAATAAAGAGACTTATTCAGTTGGAAATATCAATACCTGACACTTTGTCCTAGTTGATTGCTAGAGTCGTCCTCTATTGACCTAAGATTTTCTTTGAGAAAGATAATTAGGTAGACGACTTAAAGACTTCACTTGGGCGTTCATGAAGCCATGTACGACTATCTTTACTTTGATAATTAGTGTATCCCGATCTTACTTTTCTGTTATTGAGATTCTCATAATCTCTTTCAGGCAAGATAGATAGCAATCACGAAGTTTTCTTCGTCTTAGACTTTTTAATTTCTCAAGACAGATATCTGAAAACTATTCTTAATTTATAAGTTCATGATTGTTCTTGAGAGGTGGTTAAGAATCCAGCCTTCTCATCTAACTAAATGTAAGTGCTCCGGATTTGTGAGGTTTACTAACTTTGTCCATTGCAAACAGATTTCCAAGCCTTTCTAAAGGAAAATCAATAGGTTTATCTGTTAGAGGCATGGTCTTCATCACTTCCGGCATGATCTTCATCACTTCCGGCATGGTCTTCGTTACTTCTGGCACGGTCTTCATCACTAATACAATGTAGGCGATATAAAAAAAATATTCATTTCCGGCATGGTCTTCATCACTTCCGAATTGGTTTTTATCACTACTGGCATGGTCTTCATCACTTCCGAATGTAAAAAAAAAAAAAAAAAAACTGTTTTCAAAGTGAGGAGCCGACAGAGAAGGAGAAGAGAATTTGAAAGGGAGTGGGGGAATATTTAGGTTTGGTTTGGTTTTTGTTTTTTTAAAAGGGTAATTTCGTATTTGCACCCCCAAAAACACCCCTTGGCAGAAACTAGTGAATGAGGATAGTAATTTATATTCCCCAATTAATAAAAGTATCCCCTAATTGCACGTTCAAAAATAGCTTGGTAACAATAATAGCTTGTTTGGATACAAAAACAGAAGTCAAAAGCAAAATGTCTTTTGCTTCACAAAAAGCAAATTTTTGTTTGCATCTAGAAGCTATTTTGAAATTGCGAACCCAAATTAACTTCAGACTTTTTTACTTTCAGAAGTCAGAAAATAACTTTTTGAATAACATCCAAACATGCTATTAGCTTGTTTGGATACCAGAAGCAGAAATACTCCTACTTCTTTAAAAGCAGAAGTCGAAGGCAAAATGTTTTTGTTCCACGTTTTTTGTTTCGAGAAGTCATTTTGAAATTGTGAACCCAACAAAATTCTGACGGTTTTGCTTCCAGAAATAAAAAAATAACTTTTAGAATGACATCCAAACATATTACAATACAAATAGACTATAAGTTAGAACCTTGCGGCCAATTCGTTAGAACATAATCAATGGGGTTCCTTTCATGGATTCAAGTAATATTCTATCACTGATTCACCGACCAAATTCGAGTTCATGTCTCAGTCGTGCAGAGGTGATATGGGCGTGAAACGACCTTGCTACATATCCCAACCCTTTCCACCATTCCCTTCCACCATTAGGTGGCGTCATCTAGCCCTAGATTGTATCCGGTTTGATCCCCATAGAAAAACAAGGGGGAGTACAAATTTGTTCACACTCCTCTAAAGAGTGTATATTTAACATCTTCTTCTGATTGGTTGATTATTTAACTGATAACCCCATTAACTTCCATGTTTAGAATCTCGACCCTCGTTATATAACTACCTAAATTAAATCAATGGTAGAGATTGAAATATTACGTGCACACTCGTTGCACAGATTCGAACTTAGCAAGGGATCTCATTATTATTGAATTTCACCGATACGTGCACGATACATAGGTGGTGGAAATGAGTGGATGACACCCGCCGTGGTAAAGAAAGATACTAACCTGAACTGATGAAGTGGGACCCATTAATGAATCTGTTAGAAACTGTGGGATTTGACTATTATATACGTACAGATAGTAAACCATTCATTAAAGGCACGAAACAGTCGAAAGTGCGATGCCTATAAATTTATCAGCAACAACGAGTTCGGCTGCTTAAATTCTATATAGTAGTACTGCCAGTGTAGGGCATGGTTTCTCTGTAATTCTGTATCTCTATAGATTTTAAAGCAAACGTATATTCTTCCTCTTCTTCATCCGCTCTCAACGTGTAAGTTATAGTAGGCAACTTACAAAGTACGTGATCAACTTCCAAGAACAACTTGGCGTGTTGTAGTGTTTTTTTTTGCAAAGGAACTGCAAAGTCGGCCAATAGTCTGCCATTTGCTGTGTTGTTAGAGGACATGAAATTAAGAGTAGAACAAGTGGCAGGTTTATTAGTTGAATAATTAATCTTGCAGCTGAACAAAATTTAAATTAAACCTGACATGTACAACCCCAGGAGCATTTTCTTACATTTGGACGTCCGTCCATGGTAAGATCAAGTTGCTAGTCCTTCCGTTTGTTAATACCAGTAACTTTTTTATCCTGGAAAAAGGACTTCCCCTCTGTAAGTTCTTCTTTGCATGTAAAATTCCCAAGCATCTTTTTCCTTCAAAATTGCATAGAACAAGCCTTGAAAAGTTTTATAATTTTTTTAAAAATTGGCATTTTTATGTACAAACACCATTTTTGCAAAAAGAAGACATTTTCACGCCACAGATGTTACTTTCAAGCTAATAAAGTGTGGAATTAAAGAACTCGTTGCTTGTGATTCTTCCCAAGAATCCAACCATGCCGTTCCCTCCTCCTCCTGTCTATGAAACACGATATCCAACATATACTGACCACTGTTTTCCATTCCGCCGTTTGAAAAAGAAAAGGGCGGGTATATAATATATTCAAATGAAAATTTATTTTCCACGTCGGATTCGAAAAAACTCTTTTCCCCATTCTCTCTTCGATTTTCGTGCCATTCTCTCCTCTCTCTGTCTTCTCTCAAAAACAAACAAAAAAAAAAAAAAAAACCACAGACAAACTCTCTCGTATAGAGACTCTCACCAGACACACAAATCCGAAAACTAAATCTCTCTTTCTCTTTCTACAAAACTAGGGTTTGTGGAATTTTGTTTTGAACGGATCCTCCAACTGAGAATCATCGATTCTGCATTGCTGCTTTCATCATGGAACAAGATCACCTCCTCAAGAGATGCATATTCTCATCAAGGTAACAATCCGTCATTGTAAATACCATTCCGATGTTGTTTATTTCACTACATTCTTCTTTGATTTCGGTATTCAGTATCTAATTTCTCCCATCAAAAGAAAAAAAAAAGTAGCTGCTATGATTTCTTAGATGGGGGTACTTTAAAATAACTTAATTTTTTGATTTTGATTTTTCTTATAAGTTCAAACTGATTAAGTGTGGTTTATTTCAAGCAAAGGGTTGGTAACAAAAGTGGGGTTTATGGCTATGAGGTTTATTGATTTTTGTATACACAAAAACGTTAATGCGGGTTGAAAAATAGAAATGTTGAAAAGGGCATTTTTAGTTAGTCTCGATCTCAACTTGTAGATTTGTGTAACAAAGAGTATAAGATCTTAAATACGAGGAAATCTAGAGCAAGACTTATGTTTGAGATACTTCAGATTTGTTGTACAAGTCGGGATTTATCAGCTTAAGATCCATAAAAGTTAATTTGATGTTCAAGTCTAGAACAACCTAACCATTATCATGGTACATTTCTTTGAGAATTGCAGTCTCTTGCTTTCGTTATGCATGTTAAATTTTGTAGGAGAATTCTGGCCTTATTCAAATTGTCTATTGTCTCTGTATGCATGCGGATGTCTGGGGAGATTAACCAAGTAGATATAGTTTCTTGAGGTCTAACTATATCGGAGTTAAATGTCAATGGGTCATATAGATCGTTTTTGCATGTTATATATCTGTACTGCCAAAATGCACGATCTCAAAATAAATCCAAAAGTTGCAGCTTCGTGCAGTTTCAGTGGTCTCTCTACAATTGTGGATGACTTACCTTATGTAAAACACCACAATCTTCAATCCTGACATTTTGTCTGTTTGCCTTTATATCTTCTTGAGAAGCCATTTGTCTTTAGGTAACAAAGAACTAAGGTCTTAAACAATCTCCCTTTTTCTGTTCATTAAGTAAAAAACAATCTTGTGTTGATGGACAAAAGACAAATGGGGCGTTGAAGGTGGTAAAATTGCTTCTTTCTCCTGTTCCCACCCTGCACTAATGATCAAGCAGAAGATTTGACACCTAGAGTCATCTTACCCTCCTTCATTTAGTCTTCCTTTGATTGATTTTTTTCTTCCCCATTTTACCTATCCAGCTAATAAGCCTCAGCTATTTCCAACTGTGCTTGATACTCATCAAGGAGAGTATGAGACATCAGATGAACAAATTACATCTCTCCAAACTTGGGCAAGAGATCGTTAGTTGTTCATTACTAGTACCGGCGGCCAGGCATTGTATATGAGGCCCGGTCAAATTTGGAAGAGCAGACATTGCCAGGTTGGTTTAACCGATCAATGAATCATTTGGAGGGTTCATCGGAACTCCAATCAGGTGGGGGCCTCATCTGGATTGATTAGGCATTAGTCTGACTTCACCCTTAGTCACCAGATTCGTGAAAGGTGGTAACGAATTTCCCTTAGATCCGCAAATTTGTGCTCCTCAGTAAAAATCGTGTTGGGAGCGTGCTCCTAACAAGGGAGATTCACGCTCCAAACATGAAAGGAGCGTTAAACTTGATACCCACTCAGTATCCAAGTTTAATGCCCACACATTTTTCATGTTTTTTGTTATTAGAAAAAAGAATTTGACTTCTGTGTATCACTCTAGAAGTTCTGAAGAAATGTAATCTTTTTAGTTTCCGATCTAGAAGTTCTAAGGACATCTGACTATAATCTACATAACCCATAGACTCTTCAATACCTCATTCACCAAAAGAAGTTTTCTGTCTCTTATTCTCTTCTTTTTGTTTTCATGGATGCTTCTAATTCCGATCTTGTTCTCGACCCAGCTCTTGCTCCGGTGACTAAGATTTCACTTATTGAGATCTTGAGATTTTAGAATCCAGAGAGAGACAGGCAGAAATACTGAGTAACTGAAGATGATGCGGCCTGTTTTCATCTCACGGAATCTCTATTTAGACCTGTTGATTCTTGCATGTAGGACAGTTCATCTTTGAGCCATAGTTCTTATTATAGAGGGAAGGTGGAAGGGAGATGAAGTGAGATTGGCACAACCAAGAAGGAAGAAAATTAGTATAATCTGTTCTGTAAAAGTAATGTTTTAAAGCTACCTTTTCTGAATGTAACCTTTTGGTTTCTTTAGATCGGTCTGCACGTGTCCTGTCTTTTATGATTAACTTGTCCCTTTCCTAAGATATATAGGCGATAAGTTAGAATCCAGGTCAGATGATTTGGATTATTTGTCCTTGGATTAGCAATGAACCATTTGTTTGACGATCCCGAGTCAGTGAATCTTATTGTAGAGCTGAGTGATGCATCAAACATATCACATCTAAACTTATTGCCACACTGAACATAAAACAGCTACACGTCTGTTCTGTTTAATTGTTTTTAGCATATTGGTTATCTGGTGATCCTTAGAAATTCACATCTATTGGAGAAGTTGACCAGACAAGCGACCTAACCGAACCATCATGTTTTTATGCTTCAGATGTGCAAGGCACTATTGAATAAACAATGGATTTGCTTATTCCCAACAATATTTCTTCATTTTTTTGCAAAAAGTGAATATTGTATTGATAGTACTTGATTATATTTACCAAAACTGAGTTAACAAACGTGATTATAAGAATGATATACTCCATGTGTTGCGTCAATCATTCAAACATGTGTTGTTGATCCGCTTGAAGCAGACTATTCCTTATCACGTGCAGTTATTGTTTTTTGCACCTGGCATCTGGTTCACGGAATCTATCCTGATATCTGAGGTTGTTATAGGCAGCAGCAGTGATGACTCCTCTTTAGTATGCTGGAGTGGATCTCCACTGTTTAAAACCAAATATTCCTTTTGGATTGATGAACACTTAGCGTGTACAGCTAACAACTTCATTCTCTTTAGTAGTCAAATAGTTTTGCTGATTCTTTTAGTAATGCAATTACTTGGTTATATTTTATAAAACAAATTTTTGCCAGTTCATGAGACGACAACTACTTGTTTCCTGTATTTGTATCATATATTCCTTCTTAATTCTTCTTTTATGATTTTGGTCGTCCCTTGATTTCCATGTATGGATATATTAATTACTGGATTCCCTGCACTATATACTTGCCTCTTATTTGTAGATGAGAGGTTTTATAACATATCTTTCTTGTAATAAATGAGCATCACATCTGCAGCATTTTACATTTCTCTGGAGCATTTTCATATCTAGTTTTTCATGCCAACTTTGCATAATGCCATTATTAGGAAGTTAATGGACTATTTTCTATTTTTTTCTGTTGAATCGTGAATTGGTAGTTGTAGTATTCATTACAAATGTATTTCATTTGGAGCGCCTTCTGTACATATACCTTATTTATTTTTTGTTTCTCGTTGCTAGGTTCGAAGATGAGAATCATGCTTGCCATAAGACTGATGCATTGTTCCAGCATTTTTATTGAAAGAGTTGTGTTAAAACTTATGTTACTTATGGAGTCTATGAACTGATAAGTAAGTACAAGTTGAAGTAGGGAATGAAGCCAATGGTCCGGTCTCCTATATATATCTGTATCATATTTACAATTACATGTAATGGATTCAGTTGTTCCAGAATTATTTGGATCCAACTGCATCATTTTGAATATGTATCCTCTTTATTGTTTTTTATCTTTAACTTGTCCTGTCATTGAATATTTGAAACTCTGCATCTAAAGTTTATCCATCCTTAATGAAAGTGAATTCCGACTGAATTGGGTTGATCACAATTTTTTTTCTTCCAATTTCTGATAGTAAACATGCATTACAGAGTTCTGCAAGGGAAAGTTGGTAACAGATGATTTGTCTATCTGCTAGAGTTGTATTTTGGGCTTATCATTTCTTGATTCAAGAACTAAGTGACCGTATTACTTGAGGATGTCTAGTTAACATAGTGGTGTCATACAGCTAGAGCATTATAGTTTTGAGAAAGACGAATTGAAGAACGTTCAAATATTAAAGCAACTGAAGCATTACAAGACCCTTTCAAGGAAGAAAATTATAATTAACCATTCTGCTGATCCTCTTACAGCAGACTCCTACGTATCAAATATTTGCTGAAAAACGTACAATCCATCGACACAACAAACAGTATTCCACAACTTAACTATGTCTGGCGTCTCACAATAGAGTTTAAAAAAGGATGGAAAAAGAGACAAACTAGTACAATCATGTAGTGTTATCGACTTCAAAACCATTTCATATCCTCATGCAATCAAGGGATGGTTTTCCATCGAGTTTACGTGAATGATATTTCCTTGAGACAACCTCACAGAACTCGGTTCTTCCGAACAAGGCTGGTGTCTTTGGGGTTATCATGCCAGTTTAGGGTAGTGAAATGTTGCAACCGATAGCCTCTCCTTTCTTGAGTTTATTGTTGCCTGATGCTCAACACTCTGGTAGATTCCGCTAGTCAATATCTAAAGTTAGTGGGCGGAGTCAGATGATCCAAATCCAATATCTACTTATACACGTCTCTAATTGAATACAACTTTTATAATATAAGATACACAATATATATCATCACCATCGTTCAATTGGAATTTAAAAATACCACCCACTACGGTCATAATGCAATTGTCGCACTACTAATTATTTATTCTCCTGTGGCTGTGGATGAATCCTCATTTCGTCGAGATACTTTTTCCCGTCCAGCTTTTGGGTAAACAGACCCTTGAAGTATTCCGTCACCCCAACACTTCTGAACAATGCAGGTGTTTGAGAAGTAATCAAATTATCTGCGGGCCTTATTTCTCCTTCTGGGTTAGGGCTGTAAAACGTTGCAACAGATAGCCTCTCCTTCATAGAATTGATAGTTGCTCTATGGTCCACGCTAGGATAGATCCCGTTGGTCACTATCTGCAAAAATAAGTACATAAACCATTCGATTTAAAGGCGTGTGTGTATCAGGGATGTATAACCAGGCAATTTAAAGCTAGTTATAGATGAACATTTTACCTCCAAAATATCTCCAACGTTGATAATAAAAGCATGTGGTAATGGTTTAACAGCAACCCATTTATCTTCCTTTTTGATTTGCAAACCTTCCACTTCATTAAGCTGGAGGAGGATCGTTAAACCAACGGCATCTGAATGCGACGTGAGGCCGATAACGCGCTCGGGTTGAGGACAAGGTGGATAGTAATTCATTCTCATGTTTTGCATCCCATTTTCAAACAACTCGCTCATGGAGTTGCTCTCAATTTGTAATGCTTTGGCCATCCGTCCTAAGATCTTCATGGCTAGGATTTTTAACTGGAATGAATACGATTCTAAAGTATCTCTGCGCATGTAAATACACATAGTTATGCTTGTTCTAGCTACGACTTTTTCCTTTTTTTCGTTCTTTTGCGAAAAGTAAGATAAGATATGTTACTTGTAGCCTAGTTGCGAATTAGTAACTAGTCCACCTTAATTCTGATACTGGTAACTAGAGAGGGAAAAAAAAAATGATTACCTGAGAGGCTGAGGAAGCTCTGGAAATAGGTGAGGTTTTCTTGCGCTGTGGGGAAGAGTAGTTATGAAAAATATATCTGCCCAATCAAGTTTTTGTTCTTCTGATACAACGAAGGCTTGTCCGAATCCTTCAACCTCTTCTTCTTGTTGCCAATATCTCTTCTTTTCTTCCACTGAAAGTTTGAAAAGATCATAAACCTCTGCTTTCACTTTTTCCACCAAGGAACTGCTAACTCCATGGTTTACCAACTGAAATATGCATGTAAAATGAATCAATCAAACAAACAAAGAAGAATAACAGAAGAATTTAAATCTGAAAAACGTCCAGCACCTGAAAGAAACCCCACTGTTTACATGCAGAATGAAGTTTCTCCAACTCCAAATCACCAACTGATTGTTCAGGGGATAGCAAATTCTGTAAATCGATTACTGGAATGCTTTGACCAATCCCAGGAGCGTCCGTGACGATACCTGAACAGTCCTCATCGCCATCGGTGCGTATGTATCGAGGTGGGATTTCTGCTAGAGTTTTTTTGGCTAATTCCAGAACGCTGGGTACTAATAATGAACTTCCTAGAGTTAATGATTCCGGTGTTTCCATCATGGATCACAATGATCAGACAAGTTCTTTTTCTTTTTTCTTTTGTTCCGTTCTTTAACCAATGCTTTTCTAAATGTCCAATGTTTCGTTAGAGTGTGATTACAATATTTGTATATTAATAATACAGGTCAGGACACATTAAATTCACCCAATGCTCCAAAATTCAACATTTTTGATAGGGTCCATCGGTGTCACTTTCCATTACACGAGTTTTTGTCGGGCACGTCTAAGAGCAACTGGAGCGGGGAGATTATACTCAAAGACTAAAAATAAAAAATGTTGGTTTAATCTGTGCTGTCACGTTATGGTGCACGACCAAAATTTGGTCAGGCGCAAGTTTAGTATCCCGCCCAAATCAGGCGCAAATTTAGTATCCCGCCCCATGCAAAAAAAAATTAATCAGGCACAAGTTTAGTATCCCACCCCATACAATTTTAGTATGGCTCCACCATCAGGAGCAACTTAAACTTTCGCCCCATCATCAGACGCAGTTATAAATTACGCCCGTACGGGCGCAACTTTAAATTACGCCCAACTAAAACCAAACTAAAGACCAAATATGGTCTGGTATTTGGTTTTAGTCTGGTCTTTGATCTTTACTCCTTCTCCACTGCGTCTGGTTTTTGGTCTTTGGTTTTAGTTTCAGTCTCCCGCTGTGATTGCTCTAAGTCGTCTATCGGACTTCGAAAATGATTTGTGGCACCCAATTCTAGTGCACCTAGTGCATCCAACCTTAGGTGGCAAATACAAACGTAAAACGTAGAGTAAAGGGTAAAAGCCTTAAATGCTGTTTTGCAATTTTTTGATGAATCATCGATTCCTCGTTATTGATGTTGATGATCCTCTTCTCATTATTGCAATTGTTGTAGCTAACTTATTTAGAAATTTGAACTGAAATCTTATGAATCAATAAATCTCTTATCAAAGAAGAGGTCAAAGATAAGGTAATTAGTAGGGTTTTGATTCGAAAATGATATTTTTGTGCACAATCTGTTTAAACGTTATTAAAACAAAATTGCTTCCGAGTAGCAGTAACTTACAGTGAGTTTTTGTATTATTAAATTTAACAGGATTAGTGGAATATAGGGTCGTTGGTGATGTTAAGCCACAAACTCATGTAATGGAGTTAGATTCAAATATCTCTGCACAAACAAATTATTGGATTATATCATCCGTTGTGTGACCTTTGCTTGGCTTGAGGTTTCTATATCGTGGGAATCAAGAGTGGTCTTCAAATTTCAGATGATTAAAACTTATCCTCTGATTAGAGATGTTCTTATACCTTATTACTCGAATGATCGCACAAAAAATAAGTGGAATTAGGATTAACACAGATCCAAGATGATCAAAGAATTAGAGAAGAGGGACAAATCGCAGCATTTCGTTTCTGTTTTCGGCTGTATATTCTCTAGATTTGGAACTTAGTAAGAGAATACCATTTTTTTGGTCAATAATACCATATTCAATCTAAGCCGCCATGTGTGTATGCCACCTAAAGTTGGGTGCACTAGAATTGGGTGCCACAAATCATTTTCGATCAGACTTTCGGTGTTCAGTGATAAATTATGAGTACCAAGAGAGCATTGATCAAATCGTGAGCAGAGATTTTAACGCTGTCCGACTCTAATGACTTACATCCACATAAATCTCGTAGGGTGATATTGTATTGATCTACATAGATTGATACCAGGATAGTTTTGTAATTACATTTTGCACTCTAATTTATAGAGTAAAACAAACCTAGAAGATAATATCAAATTTCTATGATTCGGAGTTAACTCGGAGTCGCCATTTTCATCTATTATCTTAATTTTTTCTAATTTTAATCTTTTTAGTCTTTTGCATGCAATAATCGACCTTTTCCCCAACTTTTGATATACTTTTATTTATAATTCTAACTAGATTTTGTGCCCGTTCTACGTACCGGGAATCTTTTTCTTTTAACCATATTTTTGATTTGGTAAAGCTCCGTTTCGGCTTCGCCTTGCCTCACCCCGTCCCGATTTAATTTGGTGTGGCTCGGCTTCGGACATATTTTTCTTTTAACCATATTTTTTATTTGGTAAAACTCGGCTTCGCCTCGCCTCGCCCTCTCCCGATTTATTTAAGTGATTTGGTGTGGCTCGGCTTCGGGCATTTTTTTCTTTTAACATATTTTTGATTTGGTAAAGCTCGGTTTCGGCTTCTCCCCGCCCCGTCCCGATTTAATTTGGTGTGGCTCGGCTTCGGGGAGCTTTTTCTTTTAACCATATTTTTGATTTGGTAAAGCTCGGCTTGGGCTTCGCCTCCCCTCGTCCCATCCGATTTAATTTGGTGTGGATCGGATTAGGGCATCTTTTTCTTTTAACCATATTTTTGATTTGGTAATAAATTTTTAACAGAATGAATTAAACCATTTTTTTTTTATTTGGTGTGGTTGAGAACATTTGTTTGGAAGAATTCAAAGACACTTGTAAATCAACTCAAAATTTAAAGATTCTGTGCACAATTGAGTAAATTTATGAATTGATTACCATTCAAGTCGGGAGTTCACCAAACACAATTAGCTTCACTCAAACATACACTAAAAATCAAAGAAGATTCTTACATTAAGAAGTAAAATTCAAGACAAAATTATACTAGATGACCGCTGCCACGGTGGGACAGCCGACCGAAAAAATTGGCGCAAAACTAAATTTTATATAATGACTATGCAATCAGTTTTCGAAAATTGTGCTTAAAATGGAAATATCATTTTTCCTGAAATGGAGAGCACGTCGCTTTATTAGTTGCAACAGAAAATTAGTTAATGCCTAAACCAAAATATGGATGCATAATATGTTATGCATCCTTAGTGGTGGTTTGCATAATGGTTATGCATTCAATTTTCAAAAATTATGCCTAAAAGGATAAACACCTCCGATTTTTTCGTAAAAACTCTAAATTTGATATTGTTGTTTGTGCTCGTTGGATAGGTTTTTTTATTAGCTTTCCAACGAGATAAATATTGTAAAATTCCAAGGCACGGATTTTTAGATATGTTATGTTAAAGTTTGTTTTCCAATTATACCCCTAAAAAGATATGATCCATAAGGAGTCATAGTAATTTGAATAAAAGGGAGGGATAGTGGCGTCATTTCAAATGAGACACCAAACAAAATCCAATCTTTTTGTTTCAATTCGGAAAAAATGCCACAAGCCACATTGACATAAAGTCACCATATATAAAGTCCTCACTCACTTCGCTCGGTCGTCCTAACTACAAAGAGATGGTATTTCAGTAAAGTGATGAAAAATATCAAGTTTCCCAGTAACTATATTTTAGCAAAGAGATGGCATTTCAGTCAAGTGATGATAATATATAGTCACACCGACATCCTCCCGCTCTGTAAATGTATACGACGGGTTTTGAAAATAATGCAAACCGTAATGAAAACAACCTGCAGTGTACCTCTCCCAGCATCACCATCTCAGAAGCACTGGCGCAGTACATTAGACTTCACTGTCTAGGGCAGTCAAAACAGAGAAGGTACTTGGATATATATAAAAGTGAAAGGGGAAGATTTATATGAACAAAAACAGAACTCATATACAATAGTAGCGAACCTCGGTAAAGGATCCTCAACCTTATTTATTATGTGGTGCTACTAGAAAAATTCATCTTCTCTGAACTAATCATAAAATGCGTTCACATGAGATCTCAAACTCATCCTTTATTTCAGGTGAAGTAATGTGACCTATTAACAGTAAAAGTATGCACTTGATGCAGGAAGCCTGGTCATATACATAATCTACCCGCCTAAAGAAAGTTTTGCAAGCCAGGTAGTACTCATCTTTACCATCAGCCAACCCAACAACCGTTGCTTCACAATAGATTACAAAAATATTTGGTAAATCATAGCACAATGCCTGCAAACCTAGACTTACCCAATTAGATAAATCATAACACACTGCCTGCAAAGGCAGTCCATAAGAATATTTTGGAATGATTTGCTTTGGCTCTGACACATTGTGACACTCTCTTTTGTCATAAGTTAGTTTAACTATTTGTTAGTCATCTCACAAATGCAACCAATACAAATCCGGTAATAGAAAGAAAAATACTAAATTGACTTGACATGTTCAGAAAAAATATTATACGAAAATGAAAAGTTGGTAGGAAATTAATTTAGTTGCATCATGCGAGGTGGTATTAATTCCTACCATGAGTTTCCATGGAAAATGTTATCATTTGGTGCCTAAGATATATTTCAGAGATAACTATTCAATCCATCACCTAATTTTTTATTGATGGTTACATAAAAGATTGAAAGTATTGAATTATAAAAGCACTCAAAAGGAGAGCAATATCGGCCACCCTTGAACCAAAGAAGAACATCAAAGTCATCAACCCTCTCTGGGCTTACATCCTTGGAAAAACATATAAAAGAGATGAACATTCCTTAACTCGACATAACAATGATGATAAGATATTGAAGGCAGAAAAATCTGAGTATATGAATGTTTATAGGTGAAAATAGTTTCTGCTGATTTTGGTAATTGCGGGTGAGAAACAGTTTAAACCCTAAACAATGTACTGCAAGGGAGTACTTTAGATCCGAGAGATCAATCTATACAAGTCCGGCCTAAACAAAGAAATGGTCGTTCCAAACTTGCTTCGGTCACAAAGTGGAGGTGAATGGGTTGGTTTTGGGGAGGGAAGGAAGGAAAGTGGTGAGACCAGAATAGTTGATTCTGGAAGAGTAGTTGGGTTACTACGACTTGTTATCAGAAAATTAAGAGAGCTCACGAGGAGAGCTAGCAAGTAAATATTTATGAGTGTTGTCTTGTCCGAATGAACTTGTTGTTCAAATGGAAATAGGTAAGACCTATTTATACAAGTCGAACTAGAAATGTACCCTGGTATCATTAAGGAGCGTGGGAGTAAATGGGAGGAGGTGGTAACCGTATGTATGGACTTTATGTTCCATAAAGTGGTTAACGCATGAAACTGGTTTTCATGAAACATTATGGAATTGATGTCCCATAAAGTTGTTAACGCATGGCTTTATGTCCCATGAGGTTTCCTCACATAATTTCCAATATTTACTAGCCGCCTCACCCTTATGACTCTTCCTTATGAAGGGCTTAGTGTACGCCGCACGTTGTAAACCGCCAAACCAATACCCAAAAAGAATCCCCCAGTTTGTGTTGATGTCTCGAATGTTTTTGGAAAACATGTTGTTGTGCTTTGGAAAGTCGCTCTCGAGGAACTTGTTAGCCTGGTAACCTTCGACGGTCAAAATTTTGCATCTTGAGAGGAGGGGCAGCCATTGATCGTTGTGCTCCTTTGTTTTGGTAGCTGCGTAGTGAGGGCCAGCGTGGTGGCGCGGCTAGGTGCGATTTTGGCTTGGCATGTGGGGCCAAGGGTTTGCCATGGGCGTATGGCATGGCCATGGCCAAGGTGCTTGGCTCGGCATGACGTGACTAGCATAGCTAGGACCAAGGCAGAGTGCGTTTGGCATGGCGCGGCTAGCTTGGATAGATTTGGTTTGGCTTGGCATGTGGGGCCAAGGGTTTTCCATGGGCGTATGGCATGGCCAGGGCCAAGGCAAGGGCGCTTGGATTGGCATGATGTGACTAGTATAGTTAGGGCCAAGGCAGAGTGCGTTTGGAATGACGCGACTAGCTTGGCTAGGTTTGGTTTGGCTTGGCATGTGGGGCCAAGGGTTTGGCATGGGCGTATGGCGTGGCCAGGGCAAGGAAAGGGCGCTTGGATTGGCATGACGTGACTATCATAGCTAGGCCCAAGGCAGAGTGTGTTTTCCATGGCACGACTAGCTTGGCTAGGTTTGGTTTGGCTTGGCATGTGGGGACAAGGGTTTGCTATGGGCGTATGGCGTGGCTAGCTTGGGTTAGGTGCGTGACCAAACTAGGGTTTTGAGCCAAAGTTGTGAGGAGACCTTAGGCGGCCAGGATTTGATTTTGGGATTGAAGGGCAACCGTTAATTGTTGCACGCCTTCACTTTAGTAGCCTTGAGGGGAAGGCCAGCATGGTGACGCGGCATTAGGGGCCATGGCGAGATGTGTTTGGCATGGCGCGGCTAGCTTGGCAAGGTGCGTGACCAAGCTAGGGTTTTGGGACAAAAGCCGTGAGTAGACCTTAGGAGGCTGGGATTTGCTCCTGAGATTGAAGGGCAACCGTTGATTGTTGCACGCCTTCACTATGGTAGCCGCGAGGGGAAGGCCAGCATGGTGGCGTGGCATGAGGGTCCATGACGAGTTATATTTGGCATGGAGAGGTCGGTGTGGCTGGCATGATTTTCCATTGGCACATAGGTGCGGCTAGAATGGTTGGCATGCCTTGGCACGGTTGGTGTGGCTGGCATGATTTGCCATTGGCACAGAGGTGCGTCTAGCATGGTTGGCATGCCTTGGCGCGGTTGGTGTGGCTGACATGATTTTTCATTGGCACAGAGGTGCGACTAGCATGGTTGGCATTCCTTGGCGCGATTGGTGTGGCTGACATGATTTTCCATTGGCACAGAGGTGCATCTAGCATGGTTGGCATTCCTTGGCGCGGTTGGTGTGGCTGGCATGATTTTTCATTGGCACAGAGGTGCGGCTAGCATGGTTGGCATGCCTTGGTGTGGTTGGTGTGGATGGCATGATTTTCCATTGGCACAGAGGTGCGACTATCATGGTTGGCATGCCTTGGCGCGGTTGGTGTGGCTGGCATGATTTTCCATTGGCACAGAGGTGCGGCTAGCATGGTTGGCATGCTTTGGCGCGGTCGGTGTGGCTGACATAATTTTCCATTGGCACACGTGGGAATTAGGGTTTGGCTTGTCGTAACCCTAATTTAAAAAATATACCCTGGTAATTATTTTATAGACACATTAAAGGTTTCAGTAAATGTTCCTAGTAAATGCTTGTTGCTTTAAATGTTGTGACATCACTATCTGCTAGGGTTTAGTGTTTTACGATTTTAACCCTAAACTAAAAACCACCATCAACAATAAGTCCCCTGCTTATCTCGGAACATGTGCCTTGTTGCGAGGTAAGCATATGATGGTGACAGATAAGGCCGGAATCGAGATGTAAATCATTGCAAAGATGGTCAGGAGAATCCGACTAACCTTTTTAACTGGTAAAGAGAGTTTTGGCTTCCCGTGTTGGCGGCCCTGCGTAAGTTGTACTAGGAATGTAGACCGTGTAGTGGTAGGGAGAAAGTTACTGGCTTTATCTGGTCGTACATCTCCAAGGCAAAGGGGGCGCGGTCTTGGGAGGCAACGCAAGTGGACAACTTGGCTCGAGGGGCCAAGAGGTGGCATGGTCTTAGTAAGGAGAACGCACGTGGATGATAGGGTTGCAACAGTGGAGTAGGCGGCTGTGCATAGTATGTCCTTGGCAAGACGAGACGTACACGGATGGCTAGGAGTGGTGGGACCATGGCAATGGAGTGATGGCTTGGCCTGGCGTGACTGTGACAAGGCGTGGTTCGGTAAGGCATGCATAGGTGGCTCAGTACAGTTGTGATTTGTCTTTGTGGCCCGATTGCTTCTTGTTCGATGCCCATGGGAAATCCTTTTATCTTTCAAACATCAAAGTATCGCACCCTCCTATCCCGCTTAGATTTCGTTGGGGTTTTGATGAGGCGTTTCGTTTTGAGGCTGATCTCCCGGCCGTGATTCCATCATGTTCCACCTATTCAGCCTGCATTTCCATTTCTTCCTTTAGGGATTCTACAGTATTTACACCTGGTAAAGTTGTGTCTTGAGAGTGATTGTTCGAATGTCAGTCCCCAGTTCTGGAGCGGTAGCGGCGGTAAGGCCCCATCCAAACCATGTATACCCTTGGAATGGTGTGGGCATAACCTAAGCACAAACTGTTGATGGAGGATTGTTTTAAAAATTGAACGTGGAGCGCTGGCAAGACTGGCACTGGCAAGGAAAGCGTGGATGTCTTGGGAGTGGCAAAGCTTGCTCTTGTGGGACCGATTTCTTTTCTTCATGCGTGGCTTTAACATGGAATTCTTTCCTTATTCAAACATCTTCTTCTATAGGTAGGTAGCATCCATAATCCTTTCATATGATAGCTTTGCACAAATCCCGGTATGATTGGTTGTCTTCCGGAGTAGGCTTTGAAACGCGATGCGGAGCTGCTAGCATGGACTTGGCATGAAGGGGACCCATTAGCACTTACGGGCATGGAACTGTATGGGCGGATCTGTAAAGCGCTTGGCAAGACATGATGCTGGTAAGGGAAACACTTTGGAAGGGAAGCTCTTGCAAGGGAAACGCTTGCGGTTTAGGGTTTGATACCCCGAAACCCTAATTAGCGCCCTTTAATAGAATCGTTGTATAATCCTCTTACGGACTCGGCTCTTGATGGTCTGTCCCTTTATTAGACAGGAAACAGAATTCTGTATCTCCCCTCGTGAGAATATTTAGGCTTCCATCTCGCTTAGGAGGTGAAAACGGCCCGACAGTGAAAATCAGGAAGATGTCAGGAGGGATGTTGCTGGTCCGGGGTGGCATAGTCGCGCGCCAGTCACCTATTCCCGTTCATGGAGAAAGAAGGAATATTTATTCTGTTCAAGCTCTAAAAACTTTGTCCGCATGAAAAGAGGTATCGACCCTCTTCTTGTTTTTCTGTTGTTCGTCTGGATCCGTGTTTTCGTCTGTAGTGTCTCTCTAGTGGATTCCAAAAAATTTACCAAAACTCCGCTGTATGGACCTTCTGATCATGATGATAATGTGTTGTGAATGCTTGCATGGTCAAAATTTTTTGGCGCCCCTGGATAAAATAGGGAGACGTTCCATTACCGATGCGCTGCTATCAAGTCTCCCGGGACTTTGTTCAAGTTTACATCCTTCGAACCATCTTCTGAATCTTGGACTATCATACATAATGGGATGCGATGAGAAGTCCCCAGTTATACTTCGGTTTGATATGATGGCATGGATGAATATGTGAATGTAGCCTTCCGGCGTGCTTTTGGAGTCTTCGGTGCACATGTACGGCTTCATGTTGAGAAATTCCCGCGGCTTGTAAAACCTCGACAGTGATGGTGTCGAATTCAGTAATAACCTGGTTGATAGGAGTGAAAGCGTCTCATGCTGGTATTCCCCATGCGTAACCTTCTTTCATTACATCGCCTTGAATCCCCGTCTACGGGATTTGATATAAGCCTATCGTTCTCTTCTGGATGTGACACTGGGATGCTCAGAAATTACATGATGAAATGTTCTAGATAGTGCATGCTTGGGATCCTCCGCGGCCTCGTAAAGTGTTGAAGGCATCTTCTAGACAGAGAAGTGATGATATTCTTGCATTGCACCCCTTGAAGAGTAGATGACCTTGTTGTGGGTACAACTTTTTGGTTGACCGTGTCTTCAGAGATTTTACAGTGAAGGTATCCCATGTATATCCTCAATCCTCAAGTATAGTTTACATGTTTCCATTTTTGTAGTCATTTCTGCTGCCGTGAAGCTCTGACTGGTATCAACGAATGAGCAACAACAGTTCTTGGTAGAAGATGTAATCAGGAGAGACTACATTGTCGTGGTAATAAAGTAGGTTGGCTGGAATTGTATGGGCTTTCATAAAAGTAAAATAATTGGCTGGATGCGTAATCGAGCAAGCTGTCCATGATCACGAGCTTTGGCGGGATGGATCAGAGCGCGGTAATGACTATGAAGATTAGATGGCTGCGATCATGATCCTTGACATGGGGAGCGTGGTAGCATGATCTTTTGCAGGAAGGAGTGGTGTTGAAGCGAATGTTGAAGCGGAGCCGCTGCTGGAGAACGTTGAAGCGGAGCCACTTATGGAGAGAACGTTGAAACGATGCCTTACAACTCTCAGCGCGTTGATGGTTACCATGTTGAAGCCGGAGGCTTCATCACGTTTGGTCAAAATCGACATCCCTCAAGTGTACAGAGGTTAGGAGTCCCCTGTTTCATCTACCGATTGTGCTTTCCAGGAGAGGTTGAGGTTTGGGAACGACTTCCCTGGATGGAAACGCCTGCTTTCCCTGATGCAGTGCGGTAGACGGATGGAAATCTGTCTTGACGTTATGCCTTGGAGAAACATAGAATCTCACATAAATGTTTCTTCATAGATTATACGACTTTGTAGGCCAAGTTCCCATCGTGCAGGTCCTGACGGGAAGAGGGTCTCTATGAACTCAAGAGGGTTGCTGATTTCCTTTGCTTTCGATTTTGGAGAAGTCGTTCCTGATCTTTACGTGTGATGAAATTGGATCGCTTATTCCCTTCTACTGGTCGTTCAAGAGAAGTGCGAGCCTCTTCAGTCCTACTGAAGTGTCTTTTGTCATCAAATCAACAGTGGTAAAAGGAGGTCGACTTCTTCCGGCTCTTCCAGTATCTTGCACTGATGGTGGAGTAGCGCTTCTGGTGACGGTTGGAGCTTCCACGCTTGAAGAACCGTTGGGGTGGCGAAAGCGGCTTTGGTTCTGGTGATCATAAGTGTATCTTGCCTGGATGACACGGTTTTGATCACGAAGTGCTGGAGCCATAGCGCTGTTTCGAAGGGTGAGGATGGCGCTGCTTTGGCCGGTTGTGGAGCGGGAAAGATGGCGCTGGAAGGGCGCAAGATGTTAGCGCTGGAAGGATGCAAGCTGTTAGCGCAGGGTATGGTATTGCGGCTGGCGTACGCGTGCGGCATGTGTGCCTTACATATGCGTCTGGTAAGCACGTCTGGAAAGCGCGTTTGGAAAGCATGTCTGGCAAGCGCGTTTAGCAAGGGCGTCTGGTAATCACGTCTTGAAAGCGCTGGTAAGCGCATATGGGAAGCGCATTTGGAAAGCGCGTCTGGAAAGCGCATCTGGCAAGCGCGTCTGGTAAGCACGTCTAGCATGCGTGTCTGGCAAGCGAGTCTGGTAAACGCTGGATCGGCTTGGAATGGGCGCTGGCTTGGCGTGAACGCTGGCTTGGATTTTGGTACGACGTGGACCGTTGGTTGGGCATGGCGTAGACCGTTGGATGGGTACGGTGCTAGCTTGGCATGACGCTGGCTTGGCGTGACGCGTATTTGTTCTTGCAGGCCCAGTTGCCTCTTCCCATACGCTCAAACAAGAAATCCTTTCCTTATTCAAATTCCAAAAAGTGTTATGTTTATGAAATCGGTTGGCTCCCCTTTTTATCTCATATCTTTGTTATTACGTCCTGGTGTTAGTGGTAGCGTGGTAGTGATAAAGTGGGAAAGCATATCCTAGCTATGTACTCCAGCGTTTCTCTTTTAATTTGTTTTCTTGTTTTCTTGTGCTAGTGAAAACCATAGCCATAAGTATGTGTTCCATAAGTCTGTAGAAACATTTTTCTTCTGAACTGGTGTAAACCCTAGCCATGGGTATCCCTTTCATAAACTTGTGGAAATACTTCATCATAAACAATTATTCGAATGTCACCGTAGTAACGTCTGCTAATAGTGACAGGTAATCATTGTTTTGCAAAATAGGCACGGGCATGTGACTTTTTTTTTGAAGGCAAACTAAACGCCTGGTTTATGGTTTTTGATTTCCTGGATTTCTTGGGTTGATAGATAAATGTTACCTTGACGGTTTTGGGTTATACTTTTTTTTTGAAGGAAATGTTTAGAATTGAATTGTCTTTGGCTATGAATGAAAGTGACACAGACGTCCCAGGTAAACCATGGAACCGTGTGTTGGTAGATGACATGGGATGAAACATGGTTATAGGTTTTATCAAAACTTGAAAAAGCAATCCATCGTATTTTGTCTAAATAAGACTTACTCGGTTTCTCAGGTCTTCTGATGAAAATAAACTTTTCGGGCATATGGCCAAGTTTTACGACAAACATGGCCAAGGGAAGTCCCCAGTGTTCTGAGTCATTGCTGAGTTGTCTAATAACCGAGCCATTAATCCCTGGGCGGATCATTTTGCTTCTAACCCCTGGGAAGTCCCCAGCCATCCCTTGTCGTGTCATGACTGATAGTAGAGTCATTGAGTAACTGAGTCGGAGTGAGTCGCCTTCCTTTACCATCTTGACGTCTGGTCGAAGAACGATATCGACAATCAAAAATTGACATTGTAACCGATAGATCAATCCTCCCGCTGTGGTCGCCAATTGTTTGTAGGTGAAAATAATTTCTGCTGATTTCGGTAATTGCGGGTGTGAAGGTGAGAAATAGTTTAAACCCTAAACAATGTACTGCAAGGGAGTACTTTAGATCCCAAAGATCAATCTGTACAAGTCCGGCCTAAACCAAGAAATGGTCGTTCCAGACTTGCTTCGGTCACAAAGTGGAGGAGAATGGGTTGTTTTTGGGGAGGGAAGCAAGGAAAGTGGTGAGACCAGAATAGTTGATTCTGGAAGAGTAGTTGGGTTACTACGACTTGTTATCAGAAAAGTAAGAGAGCTCACGAGGAGAGCTAGCAAATAAATATTTCTGAGTGTTGTCTTGTCTGAATGAACTTTTTGTTCAAATGGAAATAGGTAAGACCTATTTATACAAGTCGAAGTAGAAACGTACCCTGGTCTCATTAAGGAGCGGGGGAGTAAATGGGAGGAGGTGGTAACCATGTGCATGGACTTGATGTTCCATAAAGTGGTTAACGCATGAAACTGGTTTTCATGAAACGTTATGGAATTGATGTCCCATAAAGTAGTTAATGCATGGCCTTATGTCCCATGAGCATTCCTCACATAACTTCCCATATTTACTAGCCGCCTTACCCTTATGACACTTCCTTATGAAGGGCGTAGTATACGTCGTACGCTGTAAACCACCAAACTAATACCCAAAAATAATCCCCCAGTTTGTGTTGATGTCTCGAATGTTTTTGGAAAATATGTTGTTGTGGCTTGGCAAGTCGCTCTCTGGGAACTTGTTAGCCTGGTGACTTTCGATGGTCAATATTTTGCATCTTGAGAGGAGGGGCAGCCGTTGATCGTTGCGCGCTTTTGTTTTGGTAGCCGCGTAGTGAGGGCCAGCGTGGTGGCGTGGCTAGGTGCGATTTTGGCTTGTCCTGTGGGTCCAAGGGTTTTCCATGGGCGTATGGCATTTCCAGGGCCAAGGCAAGGGTGCTTGGCTTGGCATGACGTGAGTATTATAGCTAGGGCCAAGGCAGAGTGCGTTTGGCATGGCGCGACTAGCTTGGCTAGGTTAGGTTTGGATTGGCATGTGGGGACAATGGTTTTCCATGGGCGTATGGCGTGGCCAGGGCCAAGGCAAGGGCGCTTGGCTTGGCATGACGTGACTAGCATAGCTAGGGCCAAGGCAGAGTGCGTTTGGCATGGCATGACTAGCTTGTCTAGGTTTGGTTTGGATTAGCATGTGGGGCCAAGGGTTTGCCATGGGCGTATGGCGTGGACAGGGCCAAGGCAAGGGCGCTTGTCTTGGCATGACGTGACTAGCATAGCTAGGGCCAAGGAAGAGTGCGTTTGGCATGGCCCGACTAGCTTGGCTAGGTTTGGTTTGGCTTGGCATGTGGGGCCAAGGGTTTGCCATAAGAGTATGGCGTGGCCAGGGCCAAGGCAATGGCGCTTGGCTTGGCATGACGTGACTAGCATAGCTAGGGCCAAGGCAGAGTACGTTTGGCATGTCGCGACTAGCTTGGCTAGGTTTGGTTTGGCTTGGCATGTGGGGCTAAGGGTTTTCCATGGGTGTATGGCGTGGCCAGGTCCAAGGCAAGGGCGCTTGGCTTGGCATGACGTGACTAGTATAGCTAGGGCCAAGGCAGAGTGTGTTTGGCATGGCCCGACTAGCTTGGCTAGGTTTGGTTTGGCTTGGCATGTGGGGCCAAGGGTTTTCCATTGGCGTATGGCGTGGCTATCTTGGGCTAGGTGCGTGACCAAGCTATGGTTTTGAGCCAAAGTTGTGAGGAGACCTTAGGTGGCCAGGATTTGCTTATGGGATTGAAGGGAAATCATTGATTGTTGCATGCGTTCACTTTAGTAGCCGCGAGGGAAAGGCCAGCATGGTGGCGCGACATGAGGGTCCATGGAGAGATGTGTTTGGCATGGCGCTGCTATCTTGGCTAGGTGCGTGACCAAGCTAGGGTTTTGGGCCAAAGGCCGTCAGGAGACCTTAGGCGGTCAAGATTTGCTCCTGGGATTGAAGGGCAACCGTTGATTATTGCACGCCTTCACTTTCGTAGCCGCAAGGGGAAGGCCAGCATGGTGGCGCGACATGAGGGGCCATGGTGAGTTATATTTGGCATGACGCGGTCGGTGTGGCTGGCATGATTTTCCATTGGAACAGATGTGCAGCTAGCATGGTTGGCATGCCTTGGCGCGGTTGGTGTGGCTGGCATGATTTTCCATTGGCACAGACGTGTGGCTAGCATGGTTGGCATGCCTTGGCGCAGTTGGTGTGGCTGTCATGATTTTCCATTGGTACAGAGGTGCGGCTAGCATGGTTGGCATGCATTGGCGCAATTGGTGTGGCTGGCATGATTTTCCATTGGCACAGAGGTGCGGCTAGCATGGTTGGCATGCCTTGGCGCGGTTGGTGTGGCTGACATGATTTGCCATTGGCACAGAGGTACGGCTAGCATGGTTGGCATGCCTTGGCGTGGTTGGTGTGGCTGGTATGATTTTCCATTGGCACAGAGGTGCGGCTACCATGGTTGGCATGCCTTGGCGCGGTTGGTGTGGCTGGCATGATTTTCCATTGGCACAGAGGTGCGGCTACCATGGTTGGCATGCCTTGGCGCGGTTGGTGTGGATGGCATGATTTTCCATTGGCACGGAGGTGCGGCTACCATGGTTTTCATGCCTTGGCGCGGTTGGTGTGGCTAGCATGATTTTCTATTTGCACAGAGGTGCGGCTAGCATGGTTGGCATGCTTTGGCGCGGTCGGTGTGGCTGGCATGATTTTCCATTGGCACACATGGGAATTAGGGTTTGTCTTGTCGTAACCCTAATTTGAAAAATATACCCTGGTAATTATTTTAGATACACATTAAAGGTTTCAGTAAATGTGCCTAGTAAATGCTTGTTGCTTTAAATGTTGTGACATCACTGTCTGCTAGGGTTTAGTGTTTTACGATTTTAACCCTAAACTAAAAACCACCATCAACAATGAATAAGTGGGTTTTCCATGAGAACAATTATATAATGGGACAACTCATATATAGAACTTGGTATCTAAAAGAGGAGATGCAAACCTGGGTTTGAGATAAAAGGACAACTTTTCCATTTAGTAAATCCATTCTCGAAAAAAAATTGGTACCCTCTTACTTGAAAATTATCCAGCAGCTTTAAGAAACAATACAAAAAGGACATGGCAGAAACACCGACGTACATTAACTTACGCATAAGGGGGAAATGAAGGATCATTATATAACTACAAATGAAAATTTTTTTGAACTACAAATTTTACTGATAATTAATGTTTGTTTAATTTATATGTCAAGATCAAACTAAGTATACCTAAGAAACTTTATTACTTTAAAGATCAAACTAAGGAGGGAGATAAACATCAACGGTACGGATCATTGATAGCTGCATGTGAATAACAAAAGCAGCATACCAAAGCAATCGGATTATGAAGTATGTACAATACCTCTGGACCATAGACCTGGTTATGTTTTTAACTGTATCGCCATTGATTTCTAACTTGCCACTTATCTCCGCATACCTTTATTTGTCCATAATTATTTTGTTTTCTTTTACAAATTTTCAACATTTCCCGTTGCTTCTTCTGTAACCACCACACCATATTTCAAAGGATCATCGACCATCCACGACATCAGAAAATTTTAAAATTTTAAAAGGCTCCCAAATTATTTGAAGCTCAACTCCTCCTATAATAAGTAGTTCTAATAGATTGTTATTACCACCTTTGTAATTAACCAAAATGGAGGCATCTCCAGCATGTGATTTATGAAAATTCGATCATTACTTTGTTTGGGTGTTCCCAAATAACATCAGTATTGCAAAACTGAATGGGTTTCTTATTTGATATTTTCTTGACAGATTTAGCACCACCTTTTATTAGTAAATTTCGAATATCAGACAACATATATACCAAACTGAATGGGTTTCTTACTTACATATGTACTCTGCTCAAAAATTTCCCACTGTTTACTTAAGTTTTAAACCACACTGATGTCGCATAAGAACTTTATATCTCGTAATAGTCTACCATTAGATATGCCTTCCTAGTAGCTTTTCTGGATCACTTATCTCTCTTTGGAATCTTATGATCTTTTTATGAGCTATACTTCTCAAAGCAACAAATGCAAGTATAATGTAAGCGGAATAATTCAAAGGAAAATCAAATAAGCTTTCAATGCCAAAGACATCCTAAAACCCTAGCCATGTTTCGTTTAGGTTGTCGTTTAGTTCAGCGAGGCACTGCATAAAATCATTTAATATGTATGGTTCACCTTGAAGTAGATTTTGAAAAAAAATATTTAGAGAAATGGAAAATAGGGTTAGGGTTTTGTACTTCAGGTTATACGTTTTTCAGTAAAAATCGTTGGAAAGCGAAAATGGTCCCTGCAAATCAAAACAAAACAAATCAATAAACTTAATGAAGGACTACAATCGTACTTGCAAAATAACAAAAAAGGTTAGGGTTTATTGGTTCATAGAAATAAAGAGACATAAAACAAATGAGTAAAGGATTTCCAATAGCAAAAATCATTCCTGCAAAATAAAACCATACAAAACGTCGAATAAAGACGTCGAAGAATCATAAAAAATTACCACTATATCTGTTTCATCAATCACGCTGAATAAAAGAAGAAACTAAAACAATACCTAAACCAACAAATCCCTACAACACAAAACACCTTCTTCAAATATTCAAAAAAGAAAAGTCTCAAAACCCTAATTAACAGCAAAAGAAGATTAAAAGAGAAACCTCCATAACTATGTACTCTACGTCTTCCATCTCGCAGAAGAATCAGAGAAAGTACCACTTAATATGCTTCATCGAACACTCATAAATGTTTAAATCGAAGGAGAACAAGGAAGGAAAGAGGCGAGGCAGAGAAGAATGTTTTTTTCTTTCTTGAAATTTGTTTTTATTTTTCTCGGATAAATTTGTTAATTTTGTGAGTAAAAATCATTTTTTCTCTCCTTTGAGGAAAAGGGGAACGGAGCAATTCTAAGAGTGGGTGAGGGTCACCGTCGAAGGAGGAAAGAGGTACTGCCACCGTTTAACCTGGGGGCTCATATGACTTAGGATTTTAAAGGAGTTAGATGGTTACTCCTTTTTAGGTGTTGATTTGAAACCTTTGAAGATTTGCCTGAAGACATATAGAGTGGTTTTGCCTATCTGTCTCCCCTAAGAAATCTTTTCTATTCTTCTGATCCCCACTTTAGATATCTGATTCTCACTTTTGTTGGATGTGTTTACGAGAATATCCAAAAAATCTCTTTTCTGCAGATTTTCCTTTCAGTTTCTAAAATAAATCTTATTTGATTCTCACGCCCCGTCTAACAAGCATCCACCCGTCTTAACCCTAGGCCTACCCCTATAACCTCTACTCCTTTTGTAAAGCAATCATACAAGTGTAACACATTCACCATGCAGTTTTTCGGCAGCTTCAGTCTGATAAGCATGCTTATCTTTCTTCTTCTCTTTTTATCTCAAAGATCTGCTTCTTCTCACTAGTACATTTTTGGCCTTTAGACACGCCACTTACAAATTTCCTAGACACGCCTTTTGTTTTTGGCGTGTTAATATAAGTGATTTCAGCCACGCCATGGCTAGTAGTGTGTCCAAATATCACTGTTTAGTCACGTTTACTTTAATTTTTTATTGGGCGTGTTTATAGACCAGTCTATGGCCATGTTAACCAGTTGTGGCGTGTCCAACAAAATAGTCACGCCACTTGAGGTGTGGTTAAAAAGTTGATTTTATTAGACACACTAGTATGCATGTCCATAGTGTACGATTTATAGACACGCCGGTTCATATGCTTTGTGAAAAAGTTGGTTTTATTAGACACGCAAGTATGTGTGTCCATAGCAGGCATTTTAAAGATACGCAGGTTTTATTGTGTGGCTTAAAAGTTCGTTTTATTGGACACGCTAGTATGCGTGTCCATAGTGTGCATTTTATAGACACGCCGATTTATATGCATGGCTAAAAAGATCATTTTATTGGACACGCATACTACCGTGTCCATAGTGTAAGTTTTATAGACACGCTAGTGCTATTTATTACTGGGTACATGAAATGGGAAGTAACTGCGACAACACAAGGCCCAACTCTGTTGACTTCAAAAAATAAATAAAAAAGCTTATGCCCGCATTCGAATGCATGGTCTCGAAGGAGGTAGGTAACAAGACGAATCAATCCACCAAGATGCCCATCTTTAGTTATTTAAGATTAGTGTTTTGACAGACTAACTTGTTTCTGCTACTCCAAAGGGACAAAAGGATAGTTAAAAACTCAAGCCACATACATTTAAACAACTCTTCAGGAATCTACAAGTGAAGTTTTGAAGATTTCTCTAATGCAACCCCTAAATTCTTTCTGCAACACCCGCTCTAATCTATTCAAGCCTATGTTAGTGTCTATCATTGGATTTCTAATTTATCTCATTAAGTTTGTTATCAATATACATATACTACTACATTCATTACTATTGAAGTTAACAGAAGGAAAAGAAGAAATTATTACCTCAAAAATCACCAAACAAGTACTATCCAACATATTCAATTCAAGAAATAACAAGTAAGCAAAAGAAACACCATTGTTCCTTCGAAGTTTGGAAACCCCAGAGGTTCATAGCCCTCAATCACAAGAAAATACTACTAAACCTACCAACCAAAATCTAATCACCATTTCTTACAAAAGTACCACGACATATCAACAACAAAATACTAACAAAGCTAAAAAAAAAAACCCGCCGACAAGAGAAAAAAAAAAGGTTCAACATTACCATAATCACCAAGACCAAGACCAAGAAGACAACGAGCAAGTATCGAGAAAGCCAGTTTAGAAAAAAAAATTGTTAATCATCTTCAAACTCTTCTCAAAGTCTGAAAGTTTGGCTGCTTTCAATACCCCAAAAGGGACTTCTAATAGGCTTCTTCATCGTAGCTCCAGTTTTCCTATTCTTCGTAATATGCACTATAATCACTGTCTGATGATGCAGGAGAAACGTGACTATCATCTGATGATGCAGGAGAAACGTGACTATCATCTAATGATGAACTCTCATCACTATTTTCATCCTCTAAGAGTTCTTCATCATCATCACTTGACTCTCCTTCGCGCATGGTTCTGGTAAATATCCTTGGATTGTCTCTTTCATCATCAAACCTCCTGCGAAGCTTCCTCTCATGATACCTCTTCATCCTTTCCTTCTCATCTGCAAAATCTGAATCCTCTTCACTGGTATCAATCTCCTCAACTGGATACTCAAATCCATTCTCACATTCCTCAGATTCGCTTTCAGTCTAACTCCCATACCCTTTAGATTTTTTTGCTTTCTCTGATCCATCCTCCTCTTTCTTGTCTACTTTTGCAAAATGTTTCACCTTCCATGCAACATACAAAGTATCAACATCCTCCTCTTTTCTCCGACGGGCCAATTGTTGTGCACGCCTATTTATCTCCTCTTGCAGTTCATCCCTCAATCTCTTTATTTCTTGAACCATAACCTAATTAAATATTTTACTTATGGTAAATGAGTTGGAGAGTTATTAAGCTCACTTCATGTATATGGTACAAAAGGTTAGTGTAATGCCTGAAATGTTTGTACATGCATCCCAAACAATAACATTTTTTTTCATAGCTAGAATGGGTGGGTTTATCATATGATCAGAAGAATTAAGGATGTCATCTATAAGGCCAAGCACTATGGTGAGCGATTTCGCTTCGCTATAGCTTAGTTGTAAGGAAATCCAGCTGTTATGGTCTTCTATGTAGCTTAAATGTAGCGATATCCCTTAGCTACATTTTAAAGTTGATCACATCTGATAATCTTTGTAGCGTAGAGAAATCACATGGGAGCTGAGTTCCTGCGTGCTTTTTTACTTTACGAAAATTGAGTTAATATTCAACGGATACTCAATATCCGTTTCTGATTTTCACTATTTTACACTAATATTTCTTTTTTTTTTACATTTTTTTTACTACATGGATACTCAGTATCTGTTGGGCACTATTTACATAGCTAAGGGATGGCATAACGCCATAGTAGGGATGGCTTTAAATCCATTTCTCTTTGCGTCAAATAAGTTATAGCTAAGGGAAATGGAAATCCTTCACCATAGTGCTTCGCCTAAGACTAAGTCTTATGAACTAGATTAGCCAAAAAGCGTTGCCTATTCTTTAACACTATTTTTCTTTCTAGATATATCTCTCATTCCAACTAGTAACGAGATAGTTTCGCTGAATGGTTCAGCGCAGAGAAAATCAACTTTTCGCTGAATGGTTCAGCGCATATTGATTTTTTTTTCTATCCGACGGCTGAGATGGTTGCGTCATTCCATTCAGCACAACCTAATTCTACTTTTCGATGTTCCATTCGGCTTGTCTACTTTTCGTTGTTTCATTAAGCACGTCTAGCTGCTAGATTAGTGCTACCATAGGACTTATGAGGTTGTCATGGCTGCCAATCTAGATGCCAGATTAGAAGACACAGGACTTGGACCATAGTGCTACGGCTACCCTATAATAATAACCTCACCGGCCTTCCCGACTCCCTGCAACAAAGAAATTTCAGTCGAACAAAATCAAAGCCAAGGGTGTTTCTTGGAGAGTTTCTCAGATTCGTGCTTGTTTTCCAGAGCAACAAAAAGATCGAGTAATCCTACAAAACATATAGAGATATTGTTAGTGTGTAAGCAAGAAAAAACAATGGCGTTAGTCGATTCGATGGGCGGTCTTAGTTTAGAAGAGGAAATTAGGGCTTCATCGATTGTTGGAGAAATCGAAGAAGGTGAAATTACTGGAGATGAATCTGATCATTCCACCTCTCCGAATACAATAATTCCTCTTCAGCCTCATGTTTTAGAACATTCTTGGACTTTCTGGTTTGATAGTCCTGCTGCTAAACATAAGCAATCTACTTGGGGTATCTCCATTCGACCTGTTCATACCTTTGGTACTGTTGAGGAGTTTTGGAGGTATTTCCTTTCTTTCACCTTCTTTACATCAATTTTTTGTTCGAAATTCGGTTTCAGTTCAAGATAATCACTATCTTTTTTTTTTTTGGAATTAGGGTTCTTTAATCTCCAACTCGTTCGAGTGAATTTTCTTTGTTTTGTATTTTAGTTTCTTGAGGTTCATCCATGACTCCATGGTTGGCATAAGACGCTTCAAAATTAGGGTTTCTCATGAACATGGTTAACTTTTTTTTTTCCGCTAGAATATGATACCCTTAGAATTTTGTTCTGCTGTTTGATGTTGTATTAAGTTGTTGTAGGGTAATTTAGACACTTCTACTAGAAAGGTTATTACTTTGAATTTAGTAACAGATTCAAGGGAGTATTGGAAAAGTTTCTGAACAATATCAGTTGTATGAGCTTTAAATTACTGAAAAATTTGCTTTCATGTTATAAGATACTTTTACCCACCATAGCATTATACTATTGTCGCAGTTGGTCACACCTTTTCTTGTTTGGTCTTATAACTATGTTCCGTAGAGACTAGGTGGTATATCACGATGCAACTTTGGCTACTACGTTTTGTCTGTCTGGTCCCTTCATTATGATGTCCTTCAATGGAGGGCCTTGAATTTTTACCCATTTCGTATATAATGTATAAGATGTGATTCTATCTGCATTGGGTGGTTAAAATTTACTTGGTCTCTAGAAGTACTACAGAAACAAGTTCATCTCATGCAAGAGATTGGCTGTTGATAGCTGTGCTCTGAATCCATAGCATAGGATTGCTTCCTGATTGTGCAATTGTTTAGATGTTGTCAGATAGATTAGGAATTAAATTTCCAGTTTTCCACATAAAGTTGAGTAGATATGCTGACAAGAACAAGTTATAATCAATGGTCAACAACAGATGGTAAATCTTGTGTGCTTATAGGAATTTCACATTATCTTCTAGTTTTTCTTAATGTGGAAGTTGCTCGTAAGATCTCTTTTCCCCTAATTCAGTTTTTCCTGCTAATAGTCTTTTTTTTTTCCAATTTAATTTTAATGATTGTTCTTGTGAATTCAGCCTTTACAATAATATACATAAACCAAGCAAGTTAGCTGTTGGAGCAGATTTTCATTGCTTCAAGCACAAAATTGAACCAAAGTGGGAAGACCCTATATGTGCGAATGGAGGGAAGTGGACCATAAGTTTTCCTAGAGGGAAATCTGATACATCCTGGTTGTACACGGTATGCCAAAGATCCCAGTTGAATTATCGTTTCACTTTCTTGCAGTCTGATAAAATGTCGTCTAATTTTCCTGTATCCCTCCTTTGACAGTTGTTGGCTATGATCGGGGAGCAGTTTGATAATGGTGATGAAATATGTGGAGCTGTTATTAATGTCAGGGGTAAGCAGGAGAAAATATCTGTATGGACCAAAAATGCTACAAATGAAACTGCACAAGTAAGTACTATCATCTACATAAACGTAGTGTTCGCTTGCTGCGTGATTGAACATGAAATCATCCAGCATTTTTTTCCTAGCCTGCTTAGATTTAACATCTTACCAGCAATATATCACTTCATATTATTTTAATGACCGATTCCCCTGTCCAGGGAAAAATATACCCTCCACTAATATTGGATACAAATTTAACGTGTCTGAATCTTGGTTATGTTTCCTTGATGGATCAAGTATTTATTTGCAAATTATATTCCACCATTTTCCTTTCTTAATATTTGACGCTTGACTAAAAATTATGGTACCAGCTATACAGCAAATTATATGTTAGATGTTTGATTCCATTGTGTATCTCGGTTTTAAAATGCCAAAGTAGCTTATGAACAGTTAATGGGTACTCAAATGGTAGATGATTAAATCCGCTTGAAGGCTACAAAATTGAGTTTGTTGATTCAGGATATTGTCCACGACTGAAGATATTGTCCAACAGTATTTTGTAAAAATTTAACGTGTCCAAATCTTGGTTATGCTTCCTAGTTGTAAAGGTAGGCTTCCTAGATTCTCATTCATCATTTTTGAGCTAGATATTAATTTATATGTTAGATGACTGATTCCATTTGCATGGCTTAACATATCCTGCATCTAGTGTTAGATAAATCTTAGCTTATCCAAATCTTGGTTATACTTCCTAGTTGTTGTGGTCTAGTTAGTATGTTCTTCAAATTTCATCAAACATCTTACATTAGTCGTGTTTGCAGGTGAGCATTGGGAAACAGTGGAAGGAGTTTCTTGATTACAATGGGAGCATAGGATTCATCTTCCATGTAAGGACGAGTTTCTTAAATTTCCTTGTTTGAAACTTCTTCATAGGATATCATCATACATAGTTTTTTGTTTGATAATTTCAGGACGATGCTAAAAAGGAAGATAGGCTTGCCAAGAGCAAATATACAGTTTGAGCAAAGTTCCTTCGTCAGTGTTCAAGGTTAGAGTTTACAACCCAAGCCAAGACCACAAATGTCTTTTTTAAATTCTTGAATACAGAACCGAGTATGGATGAGGAATTTAGAAGGACTTGCTTAACTTATTGTTATCATTTTGTTTGTTGCTTCTTGCAGCTAATACTCAAGTGGATGATGGTGTAACACGCTGACTTTAGCAGCGGTTTTTGTTGGAAATGTAATCTGCTGTTTTGGTTGATCTGATCTACTCTCTGGTGGAAAAGGATTTGTGCTGTATGTCCCTAGTTATGTCTGTTATATGGGATTATATGAATGTTCTTGACATACAATCAAAACAAAACAAGTTCTGTTACATTTTGAATAGATATTAGTAACACCTTTTAGTTGGGATTTTTCTTCTGAAGTAAAGGGTTATGTCAAGTCATCAACTTTTCTAGTTTACAATAGCTTCATACATACTTGTGGTGCTTGCATGTGCGTGTCAAATTGGATATTTCGTGCACTCGGTGTGTTTTATTATTTTGATTTTTGGTTGTAAATTTGGGATTGTTTGTTAGTGATATGCTAATTCCGTCAAGGATAATTAGGTAGTTTACTTTGACAATCACCAATGGTCTTGACATGCTCCCTCCCACTGGGGATGTAGTCCATTTTAAGGCATCAAAATAATAATATAAAATAAAATATAGGTTGTTTATTTCACAATCTTTGTTTCTTTTTGAAGGCCAATTTGGAAATGAAACCCTCAACTTTCAATGTTGCCATTGCGGATTGTTAGGACTCGGGACTCATGGTTCTGCCTGCGTCATCATGCCCTATAATTTTTAGGCTACAGGGTTGTTGTTCGAAGGCTGTAAATTGTTTTTGCCTTGACAAAAGGGGAGTTTTGATCAATCCCAGACAATACCTTGATTAATTGGCATGGTTGCTATGAATAAGTGGAGGGCGCACTGTTTTACTCTCACCTGTCTAGAGAGAAATCCTCAAGTAATGGTTAATTCAGTTACTTCATGGTCTAGGCGTAGTGATAGGAGAGCCACATGTGTCAAATAACATTCTAAGGCCAAGCAATATGGTAGGGGTTATCTCTTCCCTATCCCTTAATTGTGGGGATATGGGTCACAAGTCAGCCTCATTATGGTCTGCTTTTATCCCATTCCCTACACTGCACGGAAACAAATGAATAGTGCCGAGTTTTCTTTTTTCTTTTTTAGAAAAAATAGAGATATTAACGGAAACTAATCTATTGAAAATCACACGGAAACTTAGTTTCCGTAAAGTAGTTTTTCATACGGAAACTCAGTTTCCGTGTGATTTCCTTTCCCTACTACCTGGATCAGATCTGATCCAGTTTTAAATATAGGGAAGGAATATCCCTACTTAGTAAGGATACGTGAGATCATAGTAGATGGATTTTGAGAAATTTCTTTATATTTAGGGGATAGGGAAAAGGGATAACCATTACCATAGTGCTTGGCCTAAAGAAATTTTTGGTGTCCGAGCATCTCCAATGCATGGAGTGGTAAAGGTCTTAAAAAAGCATAGCATATAGGATTTAAGACTTTTTCAAATGCAAGGAGGGGTAAAGGCCTTAAAAAAAAACATGGCATATAGGACTTAAGACTTTTCAACGAAATTTTCATCTCCAAGTAAAGGAAAAAGTCCATATTATACTTTCTTCATGACCTTGGGTCTTAGGTCCACATCATCATTTGTTTCTATATTTAAAAAAATATTTAATAAGACTTCCTCATAGGATGACCTTGACCCCAAGCATTGGAAATGCTCTAATACAGGATTGGGCAAGTTGGGATGTTGTCAACCTTGTAAACTCTATTGATGCTTTATACGAAGTGATGAATTACAGTTTCCGATGTAGCTTCAATAATTTACAGTTTACGTTGTAGCTTTAGTCTTTATTGAATGGTTCAAATGGAAGAGGCTCTCAAGTCAATTGCCAAAATTTCCAGAACCAGAAACTAAAGAGAGTCGTGCTGATAGATGAAAGAGGGGAAGAGTACGAGCGTTATTATAGTTGAGATAGGTATTGGTACCTCGGTTATGAAGTTAGTGAAGGACAACTTCTGTTGTGTGCAACGATAAGTTTTTTTTTTTAGGGGAATTATTAAACCTCCAGAGATTACGTTTAGAGTGTAATTAAACTCTAAATGGAAACTCTCGAACTTTCATATATATTAATCATTCCATAATTTCACTCATACAATTAGAATTCTTGAATAAGATTCACATTACACAAAGTAACTACCAATCATACAACCTTGTAATAAATTTTAACATCATAAAGACTAAGACACGGAGACTCATTATCTCCCTTTGATTTCATACTGGTGGCAGAAGTACTGACTAATTGTTGAAAAAGGCTCAACAACTTAATATGCTCTATGGATTCAGTATCAACTCGGGCATCAATGTGTTTCATCTGCAATTTGCAGATGATATACAAATCTTTTTGGATGCAGAAGAATAAGTGGTTGGAAACTTAGAATTGGTTCTACAATGTAAGAGGAAATTATATGATTAAAGGTTAAATTGGATAAGAGTATTGTAGTCGGCATTGTGGTAGAACACAAGTACATGGCATTGATAAGATTTATCATTATTAGATTGAATCATTTCTTATCAGATACTTTGACATGCCACTCGGCAGTACTCCTACTCAAACATCCATATGGGAAGGGATCATAAAGAAATTAAATAAAACTAGCAAAATGGAAAAGAAGGTTCTTATCTAGAGCAACAAAGTTCAATTTATAAACAAGACATTAATCAACTTACCAACATATCTCATGTCTTTCTTTAAAATGCCAAGATCAGTGGAGAAAAGACTAACCAGAATCATGAGAGAATTAGTGGCGAACAACAACCGAGAAGAAAAAACATCAGTTAGGTCGCTTGCAAGAGATTAGGTAAATCTAAAGAAATGATAGGAATTGGAATAAGAAGTCTGGAATCTATCAACAAATCCCTACCATGGAAAATGGAATTGGAGATATTACAATGAAAATAATACAACTCAAAACCAAATCACACAAATATGATCTTTAGGCAACATAATATAAACTCTCGTATGGATGAAGCATCTGGAGAGGCATTCAAAAGGAGGAAGTGTTGCTGCATATGATGTCTTCATATAACATTACAACTAAAAAAGATTCTGAAAACACAACTGGAAGGAAGAGGTACCGTTCTACCAATCACATCATAATGCTATAAAGCTGCAAGTAAAAAGGAAGCTAATATTGCTGACCTCATACAACAAAAAAGATTGAAAAATTAAACATCAACCTTCAAAAGTGGAATAAGTATATATCCCAAAAAGGTCCTTTTACCTGATTGTAAAACAAGTTCATTGGGTGACCTAAAAAAACAATGTCCAGGAACAACCTAGTATGCACCCAAACTATACACATACCAAATTCCAACAAGAACAAGTCTTGTAATCTATATTTCAAGACACAAATTCTCGAGAACAAGTTTTTTAGGTTCTATATAGTTGAGTTAATAACTGTTTTGTAATCAATAAAAAAAAGTTGATTAACGTATTACTTATTATATTTCTATAGTTGAGATAAATAATATTATGTGGAAAAGAAATAAATCAAGACGCCAGAAATTTTGTTAATGAGGAAACTAAAATCTTGTATAAAAACCCTGGGACCTAGTACAGTTTGAACACAATACAATATTAATCCATTGCAAAAATTAGCATGCTATCAGTATTGAAGCTGGAATGTAGTTGAGGCGGAATCAACCCTCCAAGAAATTCAATTTCAGTCGTGCTTCTTATGACTCTTGGTCCAACGTGATCGTACTCACTTGATAATTCCCCTAGCTGACGTCTTTTACAACCCTAGGAGTTGCTTCAGCCGAAGTAAATGCTTTTAACAGTTCTTCCTCTAGCAGATATCCTATTGATATCCTTCAGAAAGATATTCAATCAAGATAATGGTTTCTTATGAGGGATCTTAATCGGTTCTACCACACAAGATCAATCAAACATATATGAAATTTAATGAATTACATATCTAAGATGGAGCCTACTTTGTAATTTCTATGAATCTTATTTCCTGATAGACACTTCTTAAATGACCGTATACCTGAAGAGGCGAAACTTGAAATAGACGAGAATTACGATGATCAAGATAAGGTTCAGGATATCAAGAACTATCAGGTAAAAGATAGTTATGAATCCCTTAGTGAAGAATTTTACAGTCGTAACCTAATACAGTTTCACAAGGAAACCGAGATCTTCACTCTAGCCACAACTAGGACATGGGGCCAGGATTGAGGTTCTAGTTTGCAGAGAGTCCTCTATTTATAATGATGCGCAAGGCTAGGTAGCTTACAATCAAAGTTGAGTTCGTTAACTAGTATCCATCCTTACGAATTTCGTTGAAATTTAGTAAGCTCAACTTCTCAATTAGATTGATCATGTAAGCATGTGAGAAGTTTTCCTTGAATTACAAGGAAGAATGCGCCCATGGGTTTATCTTTATAAGCTCTATGCACCAAATGATTAGCCTAAGAACAATGGTTGAGTTTTTCATGAATTATCAAACAATCATGGAGTTTAATAACTCTTAAAGACTAAATCAACTAGTGAAAATTGTTCAAAACACTTTGTAAGCAAATTGTCGTCTCGGAGTTTAAGAACTTCTCATATCTATAAGCTAGTAAACTATCGATATCAGTTCGTGTACTTAAGTTACTAAAATTATCTAGGAACCTCTTAAAATCAGCCAGTTCGTGTACTACCAAATCAATTCGTCGTGTACTTGAGGATTTAAAAGTATCCACGAACATCTCAAATCAGCCAGTTCGCTAACTGACCAAATTAATTTGTGCATGTGAGTTAATAAGAGATTTAATTCATTAAGTATATTACTAATAAGTTCAAAGTTCGTGTACTAGCCTAATCAGTTCTTGAACATGAAATATATTATAACTTGCCGCCTTCTGTGAACATCTTATGCAATTACGATATATTGAACAATAAATTGTCCTTAACCTATGATGTAATAAGTTCTTTTAGAACTTCCAGTGCTTAAAATATAATTCGAGATTTATCAAGTACTAGCTTGAACTCAAAATTTCGTCTTTGCAATTTTCATTATAGTAATAAAGTCATACGACATTGTTCAATAGATAGAATGGTTGATAATATGAGTAAATATGATAGACAATCTTTATATATACTTATGTTGATGAATTTCTCGTAGATGTCTTCGTTGATCTTTAATTTTCAAGGTCGATTGGTGAGGTACTCAACTACCATGCTTTATTCCTAGTCCGAGACTGACTTTATAATAGACTATTAATCAAGATATAGTTTTGATCAACTAAATTGACAATAAGGTTGGCATACCAAAACTTATGAGTTTGACCCAGTGATGCTCCAATATGTATGAATCTTCATATGCATGTAAGTCATGAGTTTTGTTTTTAGCAGGTTGTGAATTTGTAATAATCCATCTCAAAATTGGTTTAGGTGTTTTATTATTTTTGTTTCTTTGAAGTCAAGATTGATCACATTGTTATGAAATATTATCAATGTTTTACCCACGACCAGAATGTAAAACAGTTGGAAACTACTAGACTGGAGTACGTTTCTAATAAGGACACAGACTACGACGCAAACTAGGGTACGTCCCTAATACACCCCCTCGATTTAAGTGAATGATCAATGACAATAATCTTAGAGAGAAGAGTACAATAGTGATCCTTCAGAGTAGATTTAGTGAATACATTTGCGTCTTGATCCTTATATCAGACAAAACGAACATCCATTTTTCCACCTTCAACGCCTTCACGCACAAAATGATAATCAATCTCGACGTGTTTGGTTCGGCCATGAAAAACTGGGTGCATGGAGAAATACGTCTCTACCAAATTATCACACCAAAGAGTAGATGGAAATCTAACATGAGCCTGAAATTATCTTAGAAGAGATTCAATTTACATTAATTCAGCAATAACAATTTTTAAGCCACCATACTCAGCTTCAATGCTAGACAAAGCTATATGTTGCTTACGAAAACATCAAGAAATAAGGTTTGAACCAAGATACACACAATAACCAATTGAAGATATTCTTTCAGCAAAAGCATAAATATAAATTTTCCATATCAAGGATTTATTTATTTTTTATTTTTTTTATGAATAAGGTATTTCATTAAGACTGAAACTAGGCCTCAACCCCAGTTGGCATTACAATAGAAGTAGAGTCATCTAATATGGAGTCTTGAGTAGGTCTCCTAATATTAGATTTATCTACTGATGCATGATGCAAAATACATGCAAAATACAAGTAGGGGGAACAGTTTCCCAATCTAAAATAGAGTTTAAGGATCCTGCAGATTTAGCCAAAGTATCTGCAACCATGTTTCTTAGTCTAGAAACAAAGAAAAATCCCAAAATGTTATTACAGAGAGTTGCTATTCTATGTTACTAGGCTCACATAGGGCAACCTACTAGCTGATATGCTCACGTAGCAACCTACCTCAAGCAGAAATTATTGAAGGCATAAATTATCGAGAGCAGTGGGACTCGAACCCGAAACCTAAGTTACATATTGTTGGTAAAGAGACCCTTTCTTTTGTCTTCGACTCTTCTTCTTCTTGCTCTTCCAAACCCCTAGTAGATTTTACAATTCAGAGTTTGTGTAGAAAGCATAAAGAGCTCTAGATTGGTTATGTGGAAACCTTAAATAAATAGAGATAACTTTTGATTCAATTAATGGATAATTTGCGTAATTGGCATGGTTATTATGAACCACCACACACTGGTTTACTTAAGTCACGTAATGAGATAGATCATACTGAATCTTATGTTGAGGTGATGGTTAATAATAATTCTAATCTTGGGATACAAAAGTCACATGCTATATCAATGGATTTCTAGCTTAATCAGAGGGGTAAACTTTTAAATGATGAAAACCCTTTAGTTGAATCTCCAGGAAGTCCTGATTTATTGATTTTACAGCACCCAGAAGAAGAAATGGAAGTGGCTCCTGCCAGTAAGCCTGTTGATTGTAAGCGAAGAAAGATCCCAAATGGTCCTACTAAGATATACCGCTCCAAACCCGGACAATGTTCTTCGACTATGGATTCTTCTGCTGTTGTTGTTGACTACTTGCACCAGATTTTAGCTAATCAGGAGGTTTTGGAGTCAAAGATAGACAAGATAAAACAATAGATTATCGTTTATTGAGGAAGTGCAGAGGCATACTGCAATTAGATGAAAAATGCTCATTGAAGCTCAATACCAACAGATGCGTGCTGAGTATAATCTTCTTGAAAATGAAGTTAGTGTTGGATGCTAGATTATAGGACACGGTTTGTGAGAATCCAAATTGTGTGGAACTCCAAAACCGTGTATTCTAGATCCTAGGAGATATATAGGTCGGTCAAGCTGAGTTTGGGATAACTCAAACTTGTGTTTTGGGTCGGTGAAGTGATTTTGGGATTCACCCAAAATCAGCCGTTGATAAGAGTTTTGATAACTTTTAATTGGTTTCTTAATCCTAAAGTTTAGGGACTTATTAGCTAAGCTATGAAATCCTAATCCTACCTATGTGTATATAAATAGCCTAGTAGAGAACCTAGAGAAAACACACCAAAATTTCTTCTTTCTCTCTTAGGGTTTATTGTATTCTCCCTTGCGATAATATATAAATCACTTATTTTTCCCGAGGATTCAACCTCGTTAAAATTCTCATCTCTTTTCTTTTCTAGTTGTGTTCTTTGCAATATTTAGAGTACCGTTTGTAGCTGTGCAAATCGCTTCCGCAGGGTATTAGCGCAAAAAATGGAATCAAGAGCTCGGGTTAGGTTCTTGGAATTTTGGGTATTCATAATATTGAAGCCGGGTTTTTTTTTCCTGAAGTTATTTGAGGTAATTCTAATCTCAAAGTTTAGTTTTTTTTTAATCTATATTTGGTTGTTTGTGAGCAATGGTTGACGGGGAAAAACCAGTTGATCCGTTAGGGGAACATTCAGAGTCCACAAGTAAAGTTGTGGAGAACATTCTCATAGATCACAACTGAAGGTTGAAAAGTTCACCGGAACCAATAAATTTGGTTTATGGAGAACAGACTTAATGGATGCTCTTGTTCATCTTGACCTAGAAAAAGCTCTAGAAGGTCAGCCAGTGTAGATGTCTGAAAAGCAGTGTAACAAGATGAATAAGTTATGTCTTGGTTCGATTCGAGGGTGTTTAGCAACAATTTTAAGAGTTAATTATCAGCACGAGACTTCAGCTAAGGATCTCTGGGAAAAGATAGAGAAGGAGTATCTTGTGAAGAACGTGGCTAATAGGATACTGTATGCGTGTCGTAACCACAACAAATTAATTAATGTTTCACTACCTAATTAATAAGTAATATAGGGTAGTCAAGATCGATCCCACGAGGAGCACGAGATTATTAGTTGTAAAATTGTCACAAAAGGGGGGTATTGGTTGTAAAACTTATAAAGCAAAAGAAATAAACAAAGTAATTAAAAGTGTAAGTTGAAATCAATGAGAGAGAACAGATCAAGGAATCCTTCTTCGCTGCAAAACAATGATTAAAGTTATGTTCTTTTCCACTTGTTATTAGTCATAGATTATCACCAACCGTAGGTATAGCAGCTAGATCAGTGCTAACCCCAAAATCCCTTATTTCACCGGGATCTGAAGTTCTCGCCTACCGGATTCTATTCACCAAACCACCTAGTAGTAGATCACCCAAGATGTAATTTAGTTAAACGCATTAAGATTCATGAATTTATTAGGTTGATATTAGTAGTTAAACTCTTAGGTCAAGGTCCACTTGCTAACGTTGTTTTTACACACAATTGCTCCACGGAATCCCTCCGCAAGGTCTTGTGTTTTCTACTTATGTAAATAGTCAAGAAACGATTACTTATCCCCTAAATTTCACTAGCTTTAGATTAATTAACAAATCAATTTAGTTGGCCACCCCAAACGACCTATCAATCAAGCATAAACACTAATATTAGTAAAAACAATCGATAATCATATGAAAAACTTCAAAGTAGAATTGAAACAAAACTTAAACCATATATTAAGAACTAGGAATTCATCCTCAATCAATAAGAAAATTAGCTACTCATAGTTTGGAGTTCACACAATAATAATAATTATTAAGGAAGAAAGAAAAACTTATTGAAAAGATGATGGTTGCTCCTTCCTCCAATCCTTGTGCACTTTAACTCCTTCTCCAAAGTAGATGTGTGTAAAAGTTGTAGAGAACTCATCTATTTATAGGCTTCAATACTCTCCATATCTTTGTAGGAAAAGAATCCACATTCCATAAGAACACCACTTTCCCAATTTGAGCCATATTCCAATTTATAGTCCAATTCTCCAAAACTTCCAAGTTTTCATCCAATTCCCACTTCTAAGTCTTCACACACATGAGAGAAGTCCACCCAAAATTCTATAATTTTGCTTGCCGGAAAACTGTGTTTATGGCCGGAAGTTGGCCGGAATTCATCACCGCCGGCCACCTGAGATTCTCCACCGGTAAAGAATATTCCGTCCAAGTACCGTCAGGACTAACGGTCAAATAGGTCAAACCATTAGTCAAGTGGTCAAGAGGAGGGAGTGAGTTACAGAGTCAGAACCGAGTCAGCTAGATAACTCGGTTGACTAGTTCTGACCAAGCCAGTTGCACAGGCCAGAATAGTTCACGGCCAAGATGGCCGTGCCTTCTCTGCCACCCAGCCATTATGGCTATGTCTGTAACTTCTCTGCAACACCTGAATCATAGCCTAGATGGCCCTGCTTACCATTGTGCACAGCCTAGATGGCTGTATCCTGATTCATTACCAGTACCCATTTCAACCAATTTGTAGTTGTAGCTTCACCTGCTCCATTCCTAGCTTTCTAAGAACAACCCCATAGCTTCTTCACCTGCATTGCCACCACCTATTCAGTCCTTGTACAAGCATAACCAACCCAATAGCTCCAACCATGTAAGCCTTCCTCCATAAATCACCAAAACTACCTGCTCAACTCCATACCCTGCCAAATCCTTGAGCAACAACAACAACCACTGCAGAATTTGCACACCAGCTGCATTGTCTTAGCTATGGCTTCAACAGCTACAAGACCAGCAGCTCCAATTACTTGCAGTAGCAGCTGCTACTTCTCAAACCACTGCATGCAATGCTTTTCCATTTCTCCTTTCTATAACATCAGCACAACCACCTCCAATTCTAATAAGCAGCACAAACTCACAACCTCACCAGCCGCAACTGCCATCACCTGCAATTGTTTAACATCTCAGCTGCAATGACCCATTACAGACACAATCTCCTATTTTGAACTGATTTCTTGACTGCAATTCTCTTTCACAGCCCTAGCCAATGCCATTTTCTCATTTAATTAAGTCACCAAGCCAAGACTTCGCTCTAACTGCAGCTTATTCACCAACACAAAGATACTCCTCTTCTTCGCTATCAAACAAACCCCATTACCATTGAGCCATGGTTAACAGCTCCACTTCACCTCAGGCTATCTCATTCACTCCATTAACCCATGAAAATCATCAACACCCATTCATTGAATCTGAACCACATCTAGCCATCGACTCAATCATAATCTTCAATACCAAAGAACCCATTAAAACATATCCATCAACCTTCATGAAAAGCAACAAGAACTTCAGATCAAACCCATCTAATTTCCAAGATCAACAGATCTGTTCTTCCCTGAAATCTGAGGTATTAATCAACATGAATTCTTCATCTCTCAAATATGCCAGCAACAGATCCCATTCTTCTAATTCTTCGAATAAGCTCCATTTTTGCTCTTCAATCATATGAACCCATTACAACGACCACTATTATCAATTCTTCTCATCTGTCGATTTTAGAAAAAACCCAAAGATCCCCTTTGATTTCAACACAGCTCTCAATTGCAGCGACAACCCATCTTTAATCTCAGTTCAAGAAACAAATCGACTCATCCCACAGATTCAATCCATCCCTCTCTCGTTTAATCATATCGAACCTATCTATTCAACAAGCCCACTTTAGATTCAAGAAGCATGACTTAAGATTTCACAAAGATCGTCCAAAGAAACCCTATCTCTATGAGACTTTAATCCATCATCTCGTCTCGAGCTTCATCTCCGTAACAGATCGAACCCAGTCTCCATCTGATGTTTATGAAAGCAACTACCCCATTTTTGATTCATCTCTTAATTTCTCGATTTCCACTCTCGATCTTTAGCAGCCGCTTTTCTCTTCTCATACTCAAAATTCAGTGTATAATGATTGAGAAGCAAACTTCGATTTAGGGTTGTAGAGGATAATTAGGATATTGATGCCCCACTCAAGAGCCACCCCAAACTGGGTACTCTTTAACATGTGGTCATCCCTTAACCTCAGTTGGCCTGTCTATAGTGCTCTTCCAAAAGAGTCGCCCCTTAACCATGGGATGGCTGTATTTAATACTTCTCTGAGAGAGTTTCCCTTTAACCGTGGCTCGTCTCCCGATAGTGTTTTCCTGTGAGATGACAATCCTGCCCTTTTTGATCAATTTAGATCATTTATTCTTCTTTTCCTCCGTGCGACTCCAAGTACCTAATAACTCAAAAACACACGTAAAATACATAATTTACAAGAAAAATAGCAAAGAAAGCATAAACTCTATAGATAGTAAATTATGTGTATTCTACACCTATCAAATTCCCCCACACTTAGACTTTGCTAGTCCTCGAGCAAATCAAACTAAAACTTACAACTCCAAAGCGTTCCAGCGTCCCAAGCATCCAAAGAGCTATGAGGAGTTTCTGCATGCTAGTAATAAGAAGTTAGAAATACTAAAGAACATATTCTCACTCTTAAATGTTGAGTGAGAAATAACCACACCATAATGAGAGAACACGTGTTTGAGAAACGATCAATAAGCATTTCGCCTCGACTTCTGCCTCACCAAAAAGGATTTTATGATAATTACACTCTAAAAGACGGCTTTTTTATGGGTCTCACATGAGTGCAGGTAGGAATGAAGAGAGAATTCCTGCAACACGTTGAATGGTGGGAAGGATAACTTCCGAAATTTTGAAAAACCCACATCTTTTAACATTTTGAAAAACCATTTTTCTAACGATCTCTAAGAAAGGAAATCAACCACTTATATCGAAGATGAGATTACTTACTTACCTTCACATCCGATTGTCAATTATGATAACACCACTCTCACGGAATCCAATAGAAACGTCTTCCGCTCCTTGTCTTCATCTTCTTGGCCTTCGGCTTCAACTATTGATGATAAACACTTGAATTTCATAGATACTTGACAATTTGTAACCTTTTTCCTTAACTCCTTGTCGCTTGAAACTTCCTTATAGATTTTCCTTCCCCACGGCTTATTCAAAACAATAATAGATATTTCTATTGTCTCATATATATATTCTTTTCTTTTCTTTTCTTTTTCTATTTTTTTTTTCTTCATTCTTTTATTTTTTTCATGTTTTTTTTTAGACAAGAGAAACAAAATACAAAACAAAGTGAAAAATAAAATAAACCATGGCCGTGGAAAAGTACTTTACCGCTTGATTCTTCACAACTTGTATCGTCTCGAAATCATAACCTTCAATAATTTTCACCTTTTGCTTTTCTTCGCTCTTGTAAATAAGTCTTAATACTTGGATATGGAATTACCTCATTGCATTTTAAGTCTTCAACATGTATGTAAAATCTGCTCATTGTATGTTGCTTTACTTGAATATGAAATTTGCTCTTTTTCTTGTTCCATTGTTGCTTGCAAACCTTGAACCTTTTCAACTTTCCTTGTAGATTTTGATGTCGCTCCTTGTTGATAATTGTGATGTTTCTATGGACCCGTTGTTGTCGAGAGAGAGAATGGTGCTAACTGCAAATCGAACTACAAGAAGGTGGCTTTCATCTATAGACGTCACCCTCATGATTGACAAAAATTAGCACTCAAGAGATCAAAATAGTGCTGAAATTGGTGTGAAATTGGGTAGCTCACCATTCTACCCGGAATTAACGTATGGTGACACACACTCAAAAGAATCTCTTTAGTAAAGGAAATTTTTTTGGTCGATGCCTCACATGATATGAAAATGGGTAGTCTCCACTAATGATTGATCAGCAACTCTAATAACGCACTTCTCCCTACACCAAATTTACATCACCGGCATGATTAAATCCATTATTTAACACTCTAACAAGCAAGAAATCGAACGTAGTTCCCTAACATTTCCAAGTTCAATTATGTCGGTCAGAATTCTCTATGTAATCATACCTAGAAGCATGCTAGTGACTCTAAAATCTCTAAAAGTTGAAAGTTTTATGCAAAAAAAAATCTCTTTTTTTTTATGCAAAAATATATGCTTAGCCACACCCCCACACTTAAACCTTACATTGTCCTCAATGTAATTGAATCATCCAAGTAAAGTCAAGGTGGGAAATCCTAATATGATATGAAACAAGAAAAATAAACAAACAAAACAAAACAAAAAGCAAATAAAAACAAAAGGATAAGAAATACAAAACCGGTGGGTTGCCTCCCACTTAGCGCTTGTTTTAAAGTCGACGGCCCGACATAGCTCTTGCTTCACATTACTCCTCTAGAGGGAGAAAATATTCAAATGGAAGTTCATCCACATTCACATAGGCGATGTTCTCATAGTATGGCTTCAATCTATGGCCGTTGACTTTGGAAACCGAGTTGTCTCTAAGACTAGTAATTTGAACTGCACCATAAGGAAAAACATTAGTAACAACATATGGTCCAATCCAACGGGACCTTAATTTTCCAGGAAATAGTTTAAGGCGAGAATGAAATAAAAAGACTTTTTGCCCCACAACAAAACTTTTCCGAGAAATCATCTTGTCATGAAAAAGCTTGGTCTTTTCCTTATAAATCCGGGCACTCTCGTAAGCATCATTACATATCTCCTCTAGCTCATTTAGTTGCAACTTTCTTTGTTTCCCCGCTTCATCATACTCCATGTTGAATTTCTTTATCGCCCAATAAGCCTTATGTTCAAGTTCAACCGGAAGATGACAAGCTTTGCCATAAACCAACCTATATGGAGACATACCAATCGGTGTCTTGTACGCCGTTCTATACGCCCAAAGTGCATCATTGAGCTTAAAGCTCCAATCTTTCCTTGTGGTATTCACCATTTTTTCAAGAATGGACTTGATTTCACGGTTTGAGATTTCCGCTTGTCCACTAGTTTGTGGATGGTAAGGCGTACCAATCTTGTGTGTTATGTTGTACTTCTTGAGGAGAGCGTGGAAAGACTTCTTGAAATGTGATCCTCCATCGCTTATCACCACTCTTGGTGTGCCGTGCCTAGTGAATATGTTTTCTCTTACAAAATCACAAACAACTTGAGAATCATTAGTTTTGGTGGCTCTAGCCTCCACCCATTTAGAAACATAATCTACGGCAAGAAGTATATAAAAATTTCCATTCGAATTGACAAAAGGTCCCATAAAATCGATTCCCCACACATCAAAAATCTCTACGGCGAGAATTGGTGTGAGTGGCATTTGATTTCGAGCACCTAGATTTCCCGTTCTTTGACATCTATCACACGATTTACAAAAAACATATGAATCTTCAAACAAGGTAGGACAATAAAATCCACTTTCAAGAACTTTGAGAGCGGTACATTTAGAACCAAAATGGCCACCACATGCAAAAGTATGACAAAATGATAGAATAGATTGAAATTCGGAGTTAGGTACACACCTTCGTATGATTTGATCAACGCCATATTTCCATAAGTATGGTTCATCCCACACATATTGCTTCGCTATCTTCTTAAGCTTCATCTTTTGGAAGTTAGACATTGTGCTAGGTACCTTCCTTGTCACCAAATAATTCACTATATCCGCATACCAAGGTGTTGATTCTTCCAAGGAGAAAAGTTGTTCGTCCGGAAAGCGGTCTTGTAATGGAAGTTCTTCTTGAGACATAACAAGTCTACTAAGATGATCCGCAACGGTATTCTCCACACCTTTATTATCTCGAATTTCTATGTCGAACTCTTGTAGTAATAGGATCCACCGGATTAGTCTTGGCTTAGCTTCTTTCTTCTTTAGTAAGTATCTAAGTGCCGCATGATCGGAATACACAATAACCTTTGTATCCACCAAGTATGATCGAAATTTTTCTAATGCAAACACTATATCCAATAATTCCTTTTCCGTGGTAGAATAGTTGATTTGTGCATCATTATGGGTCATAGATGCATAATAGATAACATGGGACAACTTGTCCACTCTTTGACCCAAAACGGCTCCAACCGGATAAACTACTGAACATTGTAAATATTTTTGGCATTGGGATAGCGATTCCTCCCATTTCGTCGAGATAAACGAGACGTATTCTATCATAACTCGTTCCTGCCAAGAAAAAAAGCGCCGCACCAATAAATCCATGAGAAATTATTTTCAAAATGGCCCCGTTGAGTCCCATATCGGTTACGGAGGCTATTCCTATAATTGTAAAACCCATATGAGATACGGAAGAGTAGGCTATTCTATTTTTTAAATTTCGTTGCCCATGAGATGTTAAAGCTGCATAGATTATTTGCCATGTGCCTACAATAATCAACCAGGGAGAAAAAATGGAATGAGCATGGGGTAATAATTCCATATTGATCCGAACCAACCCATATGCTCCCATTTTTAATAAGATTCCGGATAGAAGCATACATGTACTGTAATGTGCTTCTCCGTGGGTATCTGGTAACCATGTATGTAGAGGTATAATCGGTGATTTGACAGCATAAGCAATAATAAAACCAAAATAGAATATTATTTCTAATGCCACATGATATGATTGATTCGCTAATGTTTCTAAATTCAATGTTGGTTCGTTAGAAGCATATAAACCCATACCAAGAACTCCATGATCTTGGGCATTTAAACGTCTATTCTCAAAATTTCAGCGCTAAAAAAATAGCTCATTTTATTCAATATCCATCTGGGGTAAAGAAAGACAGAACATAATAAACAATAAGTTCTTTTTATCAACAGTGAAAAAAAATAAAAGAGTTACTTTTTTTTCCAAGAAAGCATATTCAATTGATAGGAATTTAAAAAAAGGAACGCAACCGCTTATTACATTTACTCATTTTAAAAATAAAGAAAATAATCCATATCCTTATGAATCGGAAAATACTATGCTTTTTCCCCTTCTTATATTAGGATTCATTACTTTGTGTGTTGGGTTTATCGGAATTCCTTTTGATTATAGAGGAGTGGATTTGAATATATTATCAAATTTGTTAACTCCATATATAAACCTTTTACATTCAAATTCGAGCAATTCCGTTGATTGGTATGAATTTTTTACAAATGCCATTTTGTCAGTCAGTATAGCTTATTTAGGAATATTTTTTGCGTTCTTTTTATATAGGCCTGTTTATTCATTTTTACAGAATTTGGACTTAATTAATTCATTTGTTAAAATGGGGACGAAAAGAGGTCTTTGGGACAAAATAGTCAACGTGATATATAATTGGTCATATAATCGTGGTTACATAGATAGTTTTTATGCAGCAACCTTAAATACCGGTATAAGAAGACTGGTTGGATTCACTCATTTTTTTGATAGACGAGTAATTGATGGAATTACAAATGGAGTCGGTATTACAAGTTTATTTGTAGGAGAGGGGATCAAAAATGTAGGGGGCGGAAGAATATCTTCTTATCTATTCTTCTATTCATTTTTTTTATTAATTTTTTTATTAATATTAATTTACAACAATTTATGATAGAGGAGGTCTTTATCTTCTTTAAGTTTAAGTATTTCTAACTTCGAATTTTCTTCCGAACAAAGGGAAGGGGAAGGGTCTTCTTCGATGGATCCTTCTTCCTGTTTAGTCCCCTTCGTTTCGGAAATTGTTTCAATTTCTACATCTGTTTCTCCCTCACTTTCCCCCCTTTATTCCGTTTCGGCAGTTTCTTCTTTTAGTTTCTTAGTAACAATAGGCGACGGTATTCTGCCTAAATAGTAGACACAGGTGATAAATAAGAGAATACTAAAGATTCGATCCATAGAATTTCTCAATTCTGACACAAGGTACTTATTCGATCTAATAGAATTATTTTTCCGTATCCAGAATAATACCAATCCAACCCATTTCATGAATAAAATGTGACCAATTAACCAACCAACAAAACTACTTGTTACAAATAACATCTTGTTGTTGCATCGAAACATATAAATGTTGACTAATCTGGCTAATGTTGAACTCGGTAAAATGAAATGGTTGAATAATTGAAAAATGAGATTATTCAGGAATACACATTGAATGCTGAGATTACGCATTGAGTTTCTGGTAGTAGATCCATAATCAAAAACGTTTTTGTGGTTGTTCCAGAAGAAATGAAACAAAAGATACGGTAGAACTAGGACAGTTATTGTATGAGGTCTACCCAATGCTAGATGGAGAGGCGCATAATAGATCGATATGAACATCATGAGCTGTCTCGTAATAAAACCCATTGTTGCTGATACCTCCTTCTCGGTTCCTTCTTCCATAACCCGAGCTCGGAGAAGGAAGAGATAAGAGGGCCCTATGGATAATGTGGTCAGAAATCCATAATAGAGTCCGACCACAACGACCGAATTTATTATCTTCATGCATAAGGATAATAGATTACCTAGTAGAAAAGATTTCAAAATCATCACAAACCCCCCCTTTTTTCTTTTCTATTACAATTTCTCGATTATTATATGATGATTTCTTAACTTTCCATATATAGAAATAGAAACAGATAGACTAGAAACGACATCTCTTGTGTCAATGACACCAAAAGGGATATTAAATGAATGGAATTGAGATATGGATGTAATTGGGATATGGATGGAATATAATGAAATAAAGACACTTTGAGGTTCCCTATGAAATGAGGCATGGAACGAAGCCACTACGAAGAAGTTCCGGGAGTTACGAAGGAAGCTTTGGGCTCATATTGGTCATGGGTTGAGAATGGGAATTGAACTCTATGAGCTCGAATTTCCCGTTGTTCCTCAGTAGCTCAGTGGTAGAGCGGTCGGCTGTTAACTGATTGGTCGTAGGTTCGAATCCTACTTGGGGAGATTTTATTCATTCTGAATGAAAGAATTCAGAATGAAATGAAAGGGCTCGCGTTGACCGTTAGGATTAGGTAACCCGTTCCCTGTCTTTCTTTCTATTGCATTCTATCCCACCGTATCACATTCTGTTCTGCGATATTTGAGAATCGCCGTCAATACCTCGGTGTAGATCCGGGATAATCCTTTGTTCCATTTACATATCCCTGGGGATATTTACAACTAGCCAATTAATCATTCTCAGATGTACTAGTACTAGCAGTGCATCAAAGATGCAGTCATCGATTCTCCCGAGAGGCTACAATTACTGCGAGCAAACATATTAATGACGAGTCACGCTTTTTTTCTATGCTACTAATACGTGTACTTGCTCTGCTAGTCAGCCCAAGCCTGACTGAGGAAGAAGATGGATTCGGGCCGGGCATAATTTTTTTCATGATGGAATCATTCGCGATAAATAAGAAAAAAAGAAAAAGTAAGACCATTCCGTTTCGACAAAAGATTCACACTCAAGTTACATAACTTTGGGTCCACTATCCCGATCAGTATTTTCCTACCCCCAGAGGTAAAGGAAAGGTCCTTCCCTTCCATTAGTTCAAATGGAAGATTCCAATCCGGTGACTTGATAATCGGCGCACTTGTCAACATTGCTTTCAATTTGTCAAAAGCATCCTTGAATTCCTTGTTGAAGTCAAAAGGTACCTCCTTTTGTAGTAACTTGCACATCGGCATGGAGATTTTGGAGAAATCCTTGATAAACCGCCTATAGAAACCTGCATGGCCAAGAAAATAACGAACCTCCCTCACCGAAGTGGGATATTGTAAGTTTCTTATTAAATCTATCTTTGACTTGTCCACTTAGAGCCCTCGAGAGGATACAATGTGACCAAATACTATGCCATGGTTTACCATAAAATGACATTTCTCCCAATTAAGAACAAGGTTAGTGTCTATGCATCGTTTAAGAACTAGTTCAAGGTTGTCTAAACAAATATCAAAAGAATTGCCATAAACACTAAAGTCGTCCATAAATACCTCAATAATGCGCTCCACGTAATCCGAGAATATGCTTACCATGCATCTTTGGAAAGTAGTCGGTGCATTGTAAATACCAAACGGCATCCTCCTATACGCAAACGTTCCAAACAGACAAGTAAAAGTGGTCTTATCTTGGTCCTCTGGTGCAATAACAAGTTGATTGTATCCCGAATAGCCATCCAAGAAACAATAATAAGAATGCCCCGCTAACCGCTCAAACATTTGATCAATGAAAGGTAAAGGAAAGTGATCCTTTCGGGTTGCGGAATTAAGCTTTCTATAATCAATGCACACTCTCCAACCGGTTTGAACTCTTGTAGGAACAAGTTCATCGTCTTGATTTCGAACAACCGTAACACCGGACTTCTTTGGCACCACTTGTACCGGACTAACCCATTTGCTATCGGAAATTGGGTAGATCACCCCCGCACTTAGCAATTTGAGTATCTATTTCTTCACAACCTCCATCATGGGAGGATTAAGCCTACGTTGAGCATCACATACCAGCTTTACGTTCTCTTCCATTAGAATCCTATGCATGCATATGGATGTACTAATGCCCTTGATATCCGCAATTGTCCAACCAATATCCGTTTTGTGCTCTTTCAAGACTCTAAGCAAACGGTCTTCTTGTACCGGTGTGAGGTTCTTTGAAATAATTACCGGAAGCTCATCTTCATCTCCCAAAAATGCATACTTCAAATGGTCCGGAAGTGGCTTCAACTCTAGCTTAGGCGCCTTCACAATATATGGTACAAGTAATTCATCATTCACGGGTAAAGAAATATAAGAAACATTACCCTTAGATTCTTGTAATGCCGTCAAGGCACCACACGTCTCCACCAATTCCGTGGAAATTTCAACATCCAAGTTAGACACGCCGTGGACGTCCAATTCAATGCTCTTTTGCAACACCACATCAAGTTCGTCCTCTCGATTCAATTCCACCATTTGTTGCGCTAATGAACCAACCACATCAATGGAGTGAGCGGAATGCACATCACTTGGGTAGCGCATGGCTTCAAATATGTTGAAGTGTATTACTTCCTTGTCGAATTCCATAGTGAGTGTACCCTTGTCCACATCAATCTTCGTCTGTGCAGTCTTCATAAATGGCCTCCCAAGAAGTAGAGAAGTAGACGAACGATTCTCATTATTTTCCATATCCACCACAAAGAAATCCACCGGAAAAATTAACTCATTCACTTGCACGAGAACGTCTTCTACAAGTCCCTTTGGATAGATGTTAGACTTGTTTGCTACTTGGATAATAACTCTTGTCTCTTTCAACGGTCCAAGATTCAAGGAGTCATAAATATCGGCCGACATCACACTAATGGAAGCTCCCAAGTCAAGTAAAGCATGTTCAAACCTTTTCTTACCAATAGTAATTGGCACCGTGAAACCACTGGGATCCGTGCACTTTGTAGGCATATTCTTCAAAAGCATAGCCGACGCACTCTCGCCAACTTTAGTAATTTCATTATCAAGCAACCTATCCTTCTTTGTGCATAATTCCTTCATGAACTTAGCATACCTTGGCATTGTCTTGATGGCCTCGATGAAGGGGATGTTGATTTCGATCTTCTTGAAGATATCCATGAGTGCCTTGTCTTGAGATTCCTTCTTGGACTTAGCAAAACGACTAGGAAAAGGAGGTGGAGTAGTAAAAATAGGAACCGGTTCCTTGGATTGGGCGGTTGGTGTTGAAGTCTCCCTTGGTACGGCATCCTCCTTTTCTTTGACTACCTCTTCACTAGCTTCTTCATGACGAGTTGGACTCTCCACTTATCTTCCACTTCTTAATGTAACCGCATTAACATTCTCTCTTGGATTCACAATTGGTTGTGGAGGAAGATTTGTGGATGCTTGATCTTTCATTAAGTTCATATCGGTCGCCAATTGTCCCATTTGAGTTTGTAAATCCTTGATTGCCGAATTGGTATTTTGTTGGGTTTGTTGTAACATAGAAGTGAGACCTTGCATGCTTTGCATTATCACATTCAACTTGTCATTGTTCGAAGAATCTTGCTCCTTGACTTGTTGTGGTTGGAATTGTTGTTGTTGAGGTTGGAAACGTGATTGTTGGAATCCAACTTGTTGCGCATATGGATTAGGAGCCGTCGCTTGCTTGTTTGCATAGCTAAAGTTGGGATTATCCTTCCAACCGGGATTGTAAGTATTGGAATATGGATCGTACCTTGGCCTTGGATTTGGATATAAAGCATTTACTTGTTCGGTTTCATCATCCGGAATAATTACCGCGGCCAATCGTTGCACTACCCTCTCTATGTTGTTTAACCATTGATCGGATTGTGAAGACGAGTCACTAACCTCATGCACCAACTTAACCATTGAATCACCTCTTGCATAGAATTGTTGCGAGTTTGCCGCCATACTTTCAATCAACTTGGTAGCTTCGGCCACCGTCTTGTTCACTAGTGCACCACCACCGGCGGCTTCAAGAAGATATCTATCACTTGTTTGGATACCTTCATAGAAGTATTGGATTATCATGGCGTCACTAAATTTATGGTGTGGACAACTTGCAACCAATATCTTGTATCGATCCCAACATTCATATAATGACTCTCCCACATGTTGCTTTATCCCACAAATTTCTTTGCGAATTTGAGTAGCCTTTGATGCGGGAAAATATCTCTCGAGGAAAAGTTTATTCATCCCATTCCATGTTGTGATACTTCCAGAAGGCAAATAGTATAACCATTCCTTAGCATTGCCCGCCAAAGAGAACGGAAAAGCTTTCAACATTGCTCCATCCGCATTAGTATTCGGTGGAAGCATGGCCGTGACTATGGTGTTGAAGTCCATAAGATGTTTGTTTGGGTCTTCATTCACCATGCCATGGAACTTTGGTAATTCTCTAATCAACCCCGGCTTGATCTCGAAAGTTGAGTTAGTTTGGATACACCATTGTTGTGTATCGAGCTTGTGAGAATCTAGGTCCTTGAGTGTACGATCACCCATTGCCTCTTCTTCTATGTCCGAATCTGCGAATTCACTTGATGTAGAACGAGGAAACGGAGTGTTAACCGCTCGAATAAAGTCCCTTAGTTGAGTGCCGGATCGAAGACGTATTCTAATTGGACTCGGTCTTCCCCCTTGAAGCATTCACCAAAGATATAGTACCTACAACAAGGTTCACAAAACTAAGTTAGATACGGTATAGAATCTAACAAAGCAAGAATAAATCAAAAAGAAAAATAAAAACAACTAAAATCGCCCGTTGCTCCCCGGCAACGACGCCAAAATTTGTATGCGTGTCGTAACCACAACAAATTAATTAATGTTTCACTACCTAATTAATAAGTAATATAGGGTAGTCAAGATCGATCCCACGAGGAGCACGAGATTATTAGTTGTAAAATTGTCACAAAAGGGGGTATTGGTTGTAAAACTTATAAAGCAAAAGAAATAAACAAAGTAATTAAAAGTGTAAGTTGAAATCAATGAGAGAGAATAGATCAAGGATTCCTTCTTCGATGCAAAACAATGATTAAAGTTATGTTCTTTTCCACTTGTTTTTAGTCATAGATTATCACCAACCGTAGGTATAGCAGCTAGATCAGTGCTAACCCCAAAATCCCTTATTTCACCGGATAAGGAAGTTCTCGCCTACCGGATTCTATTCACCAAACCACCTAGTAGAAGATCACCCAAGATGTAATTTAGTTAAACGCATTAAGATTCATGAATTTATTAGGTTGATATTAGTAGTTAAACTCTTAGATCAAGGTCCACTTGCTAACGTTGTTTTTACACACAATTGCTCCACGGAATCCCTCCGCAAGGTCTTGTGTTTTCTACTTATGTAAATAGTCAAGAAACGATTACTTATCCCCTAACTTTCACTATCTTTAGATTAATTAACAAATCAATTTAGTTGGCCACCCCAAACGACCTATCAATCAAGCATAAACACTAATATTAGTAAAAACAATCGATAATCATATGAAAAACTTCAAATTAGAATTGAAACAAAACTTAAACCATATATTAAGAACTAGGAATTCATCCTCAATCAATAAGAAAATTAGCTACTCATAGTTTGGAGTTCACACAATAATAATTATTATTAAGGAAGAAAGAAAAACTTATTGAAAAGATGATGGTTGCTCCTTCCTCCAATCCTTGTGCACTTTAACTCCTTCTCCAAAGTAGATGTGTGTAAAAGTTGTAGAGAACTCCTCTATTTATAGGCTTCAATACTCTCCATATATTTATAGGAAAAGAATCCACATTCCATAAGAACACCACTTTCCCAATTTGAGCCATATTCCAATTTCTAGTCCAATTCTCCAAAACTTCCAAGTTTTCATCCAATTCCCACTTCTAAGTCTTCACACACATGAGAGAAGTCCACCCAAAATTCTGTAATTTTGCTTGCCGGAAAACTGTGTTTTTGGCCGGAAGTTGGCCGGAATCCATCACCGCCGGCCACCTGAGATTCTCCACCGGTAAAGAATATTCCGTCCAAGTACCGTCAGGACTAACGGTCAAATAGGTCAAACCGTTAGTCAAGTGGTCAAGAGGAGGGAGTGAGTTACTGAGTCAAAACCGAGTCAGCTAGCTAACTCGGATGACTAGTTCTGACCAAGCTAGTTGTACAGGACAGAATAGTTCACGGCCAAGATGGCCGTGCCTTCTCTGCCACCCAGCCATTATGGCTATGTCTGTAACTTCTCTGCAACACCTGAATCATAGCCTAGATGGCCCCGTTTTACCATTGTGCACAGCCCAGATGGTCATATCCTGCTTCATTACCAGTACCCATTTCAACCAATTTGTAGTTGTAGCTTCACCTGCTCCATTCCTATCTTTCTAAGAAAAACCCCATAGCTTCTTCACCTGCATTGCCACCACCTATTCAGTCCTTGCACAAGCATAACCAACCCCATAGCTCCAACCCTGTAAGCCTTCCTCCATGAATCACCAAAACTACATGCTCAACTCCATACCCTGCCAAATCCTTGAGCAACAACAACAACCACTGCAGCATTTGCACACCAGCTGCATTGTCTTAGCTGTGGCTTCAACATCTACAAGACCAGCAACTCCAATTACTTGCAGTAGCAGCTGCTACTTCTCAAACCACTGCCTGCAATGCTTTTCCATTCCTCCTTTCTATAGCATCAAGCACAACTACCTCTAATTCTAATAAGCAAGACAAACTCACAACCTCACCATCCATTTCGCCATCACCTGCAATTGTTTAACATCTCAAATTGCAATGACCCATGACAGACACAATCTCCTATTTTGAACTGATTTCTTGATTGCAATTCTCTTTCACGACCCTAGCCAATGCCATTTGCTCATCAGATTAAGTCACCAGTTTCTCATACATCCCAACCCAAGCAGCTTATTCACCAACACAAAGATACTCCTCTTCTTCGCTATCAAACAAATCCCATTACCATTGAGCCATGGTTAACAGATCCACTTCACCTCAGGCTATCTCATTCACTCCATTAACCCATGAAAATCATCAACACCCATTCATTGAATCTGAACCACATCTAGACATCGACTCAATCATAATCTTCAATACCAGCAACCCATTAAAACATATCCATCAACCTTCATGAAAAGCAACAGTAACTTCAGATCAAACCCATCTAATTTCCAGTATCAACAGACTGTTCTTCCCTGAAATTTGAGGTATTAATCAACACGAATTCTTCATCTCTCAAATCTGCCAGCAACAGATCCCATTCTTCTAATTATTCGAATCAACTCCATTTTTGCTCTTCAATCATATGAACCCATTATAGCGACCACTATTATCAATTCTTCTCATCTGTCGATTTTAGAAAAAACCCACAGATCCCCTTTGATTTCAACACAGCTCTCAATTGCAGCGACAACCCATCTTTAATCTCAGTTCAAGAAACAAATCGACTCATCCCACAGATTCAATCCATCCCTCTCTCGTTTCATCATATCGAACCTATCTATTCAACAAACCCACTTTCGATTCAAGAAGCATGACTTCAGATTTCACAGCATCGTCCAACAAACACTATCTGCAGACTTTAATCCATCATCTCGTCTCGAGCTTCATCTCTGTAACAGATCGAACCCAATCTCCATCTGATGTTTATGAAAGCAACTACCCCATTTTTGATTCATCTCTTAGTTTCTCGATTTCCACTCTCGATCTTTAGCAGCCGCTTTTCTCTTCTCATACTCAAAATTCAGTGTACAAAGATTGAGAAGCAAACTTCGATTTAGGGTTGTAGAGGATAATTAGGATATTGATGCCCCACTCAAGAGCCACCCCAAACTGGGTACTCTTTAACATGTGGTTATCCCTTAACCTCAGTTGGCCTGTCTATAGTGCTCTTCCAAAAGAGTCTCCCCTTAACCGTGGGCTGGATGTATTTAATACTTCTCTGAGAGAGTTGCCCTTTAACCGTGGCTCATCTCCCGATAGTGTTTTCCTGTGAGATGACAATCCTGCCCTTTTTGCTCAATTTGGATCATTTATTCTTATTTTCCTCCGTGCGACTCCAAGTACCTAATAACTCAAAAACACACGTAAAATACATAATTTACAAGAAAAATAGCAAAGAAAGCATAAACTCTATAGATAGTAAATTAGGTGTATTCTACACCTATCAGATACATCTGAAGAGGAATTTGTATCTCTATAACATGAAAAAGGGTGCCTCTCTAACTGAGCACCTAGATTCATATAATAACTTCTTGCTGAGCTAGTTAACTATGATGAGAATATCAACGACGGGGAACAAGCTTTGTGTCTGATAAACTCTCTTCCTAAAAGGTATGAACCCGTGATTAAAGCTTTAATGCACGGAAAGGATAAGATGACATACGCCGAAGTCACTACAGCATTACGTAGTGAGGAGTTCAGGAAGATGGACCGTTAAGACATTTCAAGTGAAACTAACAGTGACTTGCTTCTTGCAAGAGGTCGTTCAACAGACAGGAAAAAGAAGAATGGTGATCGTGGCAAAGTGAAAGGGCGTTCAAAGTCAAGAGTGCGTCTGCAAAAGGATGAATGTGCATGGTGTCATGACTTTGTCCATTGGGCAAAGGATTGTACCAAGCGTAAGGATCAATAAAGGGATAACACCGAGGTAAACATTGCTATGGAAAGTGAAGATTCAGATGAAGCTTCAGATTTCTCGCTGACTGTGATGCCATCAACTTTTATTGTAACTGACGGTACGTGGGTATTAGATTCTGGTGCTACTTATCATATTTGTCCTCATCGGGACTGGTTCTCAAACTTTGAAGATTTTGATGGAGAAGTGCATATGGGGAATAATCACACCTGCAGGGTGATTGGGATTGGTAGTATTCGAATCAAGATGCATGATGGTATGGTTCGGGAGTTGAAGGAAGTAAGGTTTGTACTTGCTGTGAAGAAGAATTTTATTTCGCTCGGAACTTTGGAAGCTAAGGGCTACAAGTTAGTCGTTGAAAATGGCATTCTAAAGGTAATCTCTGGATCATTGGTAATCATGAAGGGCACAAGGCATCATAACTTGTACTACTTAAATGGGAGTACAGTAACGGAAGATGTGTCTATTTCTGAACACATCGAGACTGCAGCTATGGAGACCACGAAGTTATGGTATATAAGACTTGCACATCCAGGTGATAAGTCGTTACATTCTTTAATTCATCAAGATTTATTGAAAGGTGTTATTGCCTGCAAATTAGAGTTTTGTGAACATTGTGTGAAAGGCAAGAAGAAGCTTTGGCACAACAATCCACAACACTAGTGGAGTTCTTGATTATGTTCACTCAGATATTTGGGGTCCCTCCAAGAATGCATCATTGGGAGGGAAACATTGGTTCGTGTCGTTTATTGATGATTATTCTAGGCGCGTATGGGTGTACACCATGAGGCATAAGGATGAAGTCCTAGAAGTCTTTGTGAGGTGTAAAAAGGCAACTGAGACTCAAACTGGCAGAAAGATCAAGGTACTACGTTCAGACAATGGTGTGGAGTACAAAATTGATCCATTCTTGCAAGTATGTCAGGATGAGGGAATACAGAGGCACTTCACAGTTAAGAATACACCGCAACAAAATGGGGTAGCTGAACGCATGAATCGTATTTTGCTGGAGAAGGTACGATGTATGTTATCTAATGCTGGATTAGGTAAAGTTTTTTGAGGCAAGCGGTGAATGCTTGGATTAGGTAAAGTTTTTCAATTCATATCTTTGGCTGAGGCAGTGACATATGCGTGCTTCCTTATTAATAGGTTGCCATCAACTGCGTTAGAAGGTAAAACTCCAATGGACAAGTGGTATGGTAAACCAGTTTATGACTATAACTCAATTCATATCTTTGGTTGCCCTGCTTGGTATCATGTTAGTGAAAATAAGCTTGATAGCCGTGATGTTACAGGGATTTTTATGGGTATGAAGAAAGGAGTGAAAGGGTTCAAAATATGGAATCCAGTTGAAAATAAGATAGTCATGAGTAGAGATGTTACATTTGATGAAGCGTTTATGGTGAAGTCTTGGGGTTCTCGGAAGGTGGAGAACAAAATAATTTTTTAGGAGAAGCACCAAGATACAAAGGATCCTACTAGTGAGTCTTTGCATAGAAGAATGCAAAAGAGGTGGAGATTGATGCAACTCCACTAATTCCAATGTTTCTATGTCCAAACCAAAGACAGTGGAGTATGTCTAAAGCAACCGGTGTATCATTACTCGACTACTTTCGAAGGCTTGGCGTCTACAAGGGAGGTAAATATTTAAGTTCCAAATGATAGTGATGATGTTAATGAAGAGGAACATGAAGCAGTAGATGATACAGAAGATACGATCACTGAGACCATAGCAACCAGCAAACCAAGAAGACAAACCAGGAAACCTGATTGGATGGATGATTTTATAGCTTATGCATTACCAGTTATTGAAGAAGGCATTCTAAATACCTATTTTGAAGCTATACACAGTGTAGAGCATCAAGAATGGGAAGCTGCTATGCAGGATGAGATGGAGTCTCTTTACAAGAATGGCACATGGGTTCTTACGAAGCTTCCGAATGGTAAGAAGTCCATTGGGTGCAAATGGGTATATGCTAAGAAAGAAGGATCTCAGGTGAATCAAGTACGCTACAAGGCAAGGTTAGTTGCAAAAGGTTATGCTCAAATAGAAAGGGTTGACTATAATGAGGTGTTCTCTCCAGTTGTGAAACAATCATTAATTCGAATTTTGTTAACCTTGGTAGCACAATATGATTTAGACCTAGTTCATCTAGATGTCAAGATAGTGTTCTTACATGGTAATCTAGAAGAGGAGATCTATATGACTCAGCCGAGTGGGTTCAAAGTTGCTGGAAAAGAAGATTGTGTATGCAAGTTGAAAAAATCGTTGTATGGGCTAAAGCAGTCTCCAAGACAGTGGTACAAGCGATTTGATCAGTTTATGATTGGCCAAAAATACGCAAGAAGTCACTATGACCATTTTGTATACTTCAAGAAGCTACGTGATGGGTCTTTCATATATTTGCTCTTGTATGTCAATGATATGCTGATTGCATCGAATAACAAGAAAGAGATTGATAATTTGAAACAGAAGTTGTCATCTGAGTTTGAGATGAAATATCTGGGAGAAGCTAAGAAGATTCTTAGCATGGAGATTTAACGTGATGGAGAGAAGGGTAAAGTTTGTTTGTCTCAAAAGGCATACTTGAAGAAAGTGTTACAGAAATTTGGTATTTGCGAAGGAACTAAATCTATAAGTACTCCCCTTGGTCCTCATTTTAAGTTGAGTTCTGATATGTCTCCTACTACTGAAGAAGAGCGTGAGTATATGGCCCAAGTCCCATATGCTAGTGTTGTTGGTAGCTTGATGTATGCGGCGGTATGTACAAGGTCGGATATTTCACATGCAGTAAGTATGATCAGCCGTTATATGCATAATCCTGGTAAAGGACATTGGCAAGCTGTGAAATGGATTTTGAGGTATCTTTATGGTACTGTTGATGTTGGCTTGGAGTTTGTGAAGGAAGATGGGAACAATAAGTTGTGTGTTGGTTATGTGGATTCTGACTATGCTGGTGATTTGGACAAGAGGCGTTCAACTACAGGGTATGTATTTACCTTGGCTGGAGCACCGGTTAGTTGGAGATCTATTTTACAGTCTAATGTGGCTCTCTCAACTACTGAAGCGGAGTATATGGCAGTGACAGAGGCATTTAAGGAGGCAATATGGTTACAGGGTTTGCTAGATGACTTGCGTGTTGTGCAGGAACAGCTGCCCGTGCATTGTGATAGTCTTAGTGCAATTTACTTGGCTATGAATCAAGTGCATCATGCCAGAACCAAACATATAGATGTTCGATTTCACTTTAAGAGAGAAATTCTGGAAGAATAAGACATTCTACTTGTAAAGATCGATACCAAAGACAATCCAGCTGATATGTTAACAAAAGTAATATCCGGGGTCAATTTTCGTCATTGCTCGAAATTGATCCACATTCTTCCGGTTTGGTTATACCCTTTGTGGTAAACGTTCTTAGGAACCTGGTGGAGGCCTTCCAGTAAGGCCATTGAGTGAACTACGGTCGGTTTGATTCCTTGTAGAGGATACGTAGGCAGCCTAAGGCACAATCGACGTTGGAAGACGAAGGTGGTATCGTATATTGATCGTATCATGCATGAATGCATGATCCGAGGTGGAGAATTGTTGGATGCTAGATTATAGGACACGGTTTGTGAGAATCCAAATTGTGTGGAACTCCAAAACCGTGTATTCTAGATCCTATGAGATATATAGGTCGGTCAAGTTAAGTTTGGGATAACTCAAACTTGTGTTTTGGGTCGGTGAAGTGATTTTGGGATTCACCCAAAATCAGTCGTTGATAAGAGTTTTGATAACTCTTAATTGGTTTCTTAATCCTAAATTTTAGGGACTTATTAGCTAAGTTATGAAACCCTAATCCTACCCATGTGTATATAAATAGCCTAGTAGAGAACCTAGAGAAAACACACCAAAATTTCTTATTTCTCTCTTAGGGTTTATTGTATTCTCCCTTGCTATAATATATCAAGATTGAATCAAAACAAAGAGTTTCATTGAATAAGTTTTCATTTAGATAACATGAATACAATGTATTTGATAATTATTTTGATGATATTCTTTTACAAAGAGAAGATAATATATATAGAGAACAAAGGGGGTTAGGTGAAGTGGTAGGTGAAGTAGTAGGTGAAGTGGTAGGTGAATTATTAGGTGAAGTGGTAGGTGAAGGGGTAGGTGAAGTGGTAGGTGAAGTAGTAGGTGAAGTGGTAGGTTAATTGGTAGGTATCAAGATTAGAATTCAACACTCCCCCTCAAGCTGGTGCATATATGTCGCTCATGCCTAGCTTGCCAACAAACTTCAGAAATACCTTACTTGGAACTGATTTAGTTAAAATATCATCTACCTGATCTTCCGATCTAATTCTAGGTAACTCCACGATCTCATTATCCAACTTCTCTTTAATGAAGAACCTATCTATATCCACATGTTTTGTGCGATCATGATGAACTGGATTGTGTGCAATATCACACGCCGCTTTGTTATCACAGTACACACGAATTGGTTTCCTAGGAGGATACCCCAATTCAGTTAGCAGACGTTTTAACCACATCACTTCGCAGATACCCAGCGCCATACCTTGCCATTCAGCCTCTGCACTTGATCGTGAAACAACTCATTGTTTTTTGCTTTTACATGTAACAAGATTACCCCCAACAAAGGTAAAATATCCTGAAGTAGACCTCATATCATCGTATGACCCACCATAGTCAGAATCAGTATATGCGTCCATACTTTTGAAGTCTTGACCCTTTTTAAACAAGATCCCTTTTCCCCGAGAAGACTTCAGGTATCTTAGGATTCGCATTACCGCATTCATATGTGTTTCTCCAGGATTATGCATGAATTGACTAATAATACTCAAAGAATATGCAAGATCAGGTCTTGTATGTGCCAAGTACATTAGTCTACCCACAAGCCTTTGGTATCTTCCTTTATCAACAGGTACTTGGTTGACATCCGAACATAATTTCAAACCTGGCTCTACTGGTGTATCTACAGGTTGACACAATGTCATACCCGTTTCTTCCAACAAATCAAGGGCATATTTTCTTTGTGACAAGAAGATTCCTTCTGTTGATCGAGATACTTCAATTCCAAGGAAGTATTTTAAAGAAGCAAGATCTTTCATCTGAAATTCACTTGATAGATAATTTTGGAGAGCCTTTCTTTCTTCTGGATCATCTCCTGTAACTATCAACTACATATATAATTAGAGCTGTAATCTTACCTCGATTTCTCTTTAAAAATAAAGTATGATCTGAATTTGCCTGGAGATAACCAAATGCTCTCATAGACTTGGTAAATCTTCCAAACCACGCCCTCGGAGATTGTTTCAGACCGTACAATGACTTGTTTAACCTGCAAACTTTTCCGTTATGCAACTCTGACTTCATCATTCCTGGTGGAAGATGCATATACACTTCTTCGGACAAATCTCCATGTAAAAAGGCGTTCTTGACATCAAACTATTGCAATGGCCAGCCCAAATTTGCAGCAAGAGACAACAAGACTCGCACTGTATTCATTTTAGCTACAGGTGAAAATGTCTCATTATAATCTACACCATAAGTCTGGCTATACCCTTTTGCAACCAATATTGCCTTAAAGCGTTCAATTTCACCATTTGCCTTGTATTTAACTGTAAAAACCCAGCGACATCCCACAACTTTCTTTCCTTCTAGACATTCAACCATGTCCCAAGTATTATTTTCTTGTAAGGATTTCATCTCCTCGATCATAGCTTCCCTCCATTTTGGATCAGATAATGCTTCCTACAAGCTGTTAGGAATAACTACAGTATATAACTGATTCACAAATGACTTATTTGATTCGGTCAGACGGTGATTAGAGACATAATTACTCATGGGATATTTAGTTTTTGATGAAATATCAGGTTCATACATGGTTCTAGGGATACCTCTATTGCGACGTTCTGGCAATTGTTTCTTTGCAGGTTCAAGAACTTCTTCAGCGAACGGTTGGATTGGGGTTGGTGATCCATCATTATCTTCTTTAACTTCATCTTCATTTTCTTCTGATCCATCTGCATTATCTTCTTCAACTTCATTTATAGCTTCAATTTCACCATCCGCGTTAATTTCTTCCTCACTAACTTTATGGTCTTTTGGAATTTCAAGAACAACATCTTCGATTATGTCTTCTTCATAGTCAAGAGTCTGAATTTCTTTTTCATACTCCCCCTGAAGTTCAGACTTCGAGTAATACATCACGTGTTCGTGAAACTTAACATCCAATGTGATGTACATTCGTTTAGTTGGAGGATGGTAGCACCTATATCCTTTCTGACTTGAAGCATATCCTACGAAGACACATCTTAAAGCTCGGGGAGATAACTTGCTCCGTTGGTTCTTGTGTAAGTGCACAAATACTACACAACCAAATATGCGTGGAGGCAAGTTTGGAACTGTTGGTGAAACTGTTGCATTAATGAGAGCTTGAAAAGGTGTCTGAAAAATGATAGTGCTGGAAGGTGTGATGTTGATCACATACGCTGCAGAGGAAAGAGCTTCACCCCAATAAGTTAACGGCATATGAGCTGATATTAATGAAGCGCGCACAACTTCAAGCAAGTGACGGTTTTTCCTTTCAGCTACCCCATTCTGTTGAGGAGTATTAGGACAAGTTGTCTGATTAACAATACCACATTCTTTTAAATAATGTTGAAAATCAGTACTTAAATATTCGCCTCCGTTGTCACTTCGAAGAACTTGAATCTTTGTATTGTATTGTGTGTTGACTACTTTATAAAACCTCTGAAATAAATTATTCACTTCATCTTTTGATTTCATCAAGCAAACCCATGTCATCCTAGTGCAATCATCAATAAAGGTGACGAACCATCGTGCGCTTCCAAGAGTGTTAACTTTAGACGGCCCCCAAACATCAGAATGAATAATCATGAATGGAATAGGACTTTTATTTAAACTTGATGGAAACGAAGTACGATGGCTTTTATCTAGTTCACATTCTTCACATTGAAAACTAGAAACATCAATCTTTGAAAATAGACTAGGAAATAGCCTTTTTAAGTATCCAAAAGAAGCATGCCCTAACCGTCTATGCCATAACCAAATTTGTGATTTCTCCTTCTCCCCCTGAGTACCATTCACAACTAAAGCATTAGATAATCTTTCTGAAATTTTTGACTCCAAATCTAGATAGTATAGCTTTCCTCTTCTAACCCCAGATCCAATCGTCCGCCGTGTTCAAATGTCCTTAAACACACAAGAATTAGGCCAAAAGATAACAACACAATTTAAGACTTTAGTAATTTGGGAAACTGATAATAGATTATAATTTAGAGAGGGAACGACTAAAATGGAATCTAGACTCAATGTATCCGTAAGATTTAATGATTGTTCTCCAATTACTGGAGCCAAAGATCCATCTGATGTGCAAACGGAGTTGTGTATGGATGTTTTAAGAGGAGAAACATGTCTGGAATCAAAAGTCATATGGTCTGTGCAACCCGAATCAATTATCCATGAGCTATTAGTAACAACTTGCGAAACATTAAAAACCTTACCATTGATTGTTTCCATAGCGGATGTTAGATTACTAACCACATGTCTTTGCAACTAAGAATTCTTTTCTTGGGATCGCGTTTATCCCACCAATCTGGATACCCGACAATCTCAAAGCAGTTGTCTTTGGTATGACCACGTTTATTACAATGAGTGCAGGTGGCAGACTTATCTTTAATGTTGTATTGACGACGGGTTGCCATTGCAGAAGTTTCAACACTAGATACAAGGATCCTTCTCCTTGCTCTGATACCATATCAAGATTGAATCAAAACAAAGAGTTTCATTGAATGAGTTTTCATTTAGATAACATGAATACAATGTATTTGATAATTTTTTTTGATGATATTCTTTTACAAAGAGAAGAGAATATATATAGAGAACAAAGGGGGTTAGGTGAAGTGGTAGGTGAAGGGGTAGGTGAAGTGGTAGGTGAATTGGTAGGTATCAAGATTAGAATTCAACATAATATATAAATCACTTATTTTTCCCGAGGATTCAACCTCGTTAAAATTCTCGTCTCTTTTCTTTTCTAGTTTGTGTTCTTTGCAATATTTAGAGTACCGTTTGTAGCTATGCAAATCGCTTCCCCAGGGTTTTAGCGCAACAGTTAGTACTTCAAAAGTCTTGCAATCTTAATTGTCTTTTTCCTGTTTCAAAGTCGTAGAACAATCTTGCCACTTTATTTTTTGTCTAGTATATGTGTGCTTCATGTTTTGAACCTTAGAATTTATGATTCAACAGTTTGTTGGCTGGAACACCGCACTTTATTACTTATGTTTCCGCTGTTGTGAAGGTATGTGTAATTCCTTTCATCTATGGATTTTTTAGTACTAAGATTAGGAGTATAAAGATGTAGGCTGCAGATATAAAAGTATATTGTTGTCTTATAAACTCTACTTGGGTGTGTCAAGATCAATTTGGTCAAGATCAAGATTTTTCTTAACGCTGCTGATAGACTTGTTTATTTAGCTACAGCTCCAGTTTTACTGGTGTGTGGTTTTCCTTCCCTCTTTTTTGCTTTCGCTTTATGGTAAGAAGTATGAGATTGCAAGATCTTGTAGTCTCATTTCCCAGTAATATATTTGGTTGACACCGAAAAGATACTGATAATCTCATGGAATTCAGAACCCTTTTTGTTTGTGTGCTGGAACTTCTCAACAGTGTACCCACTGCCGATGAGCAATAAAAGCTGGAAAGGAATTATGTCAAGTGCATCTAAGAAGATTTCAAAGAAATTAGCATAGAAGGCTACAAGCCTGCAATCTTTCCAATCCAATTGATTTGTGGATTTACCAGGAAGCTTGGTAACAACAATTTTTTCACTATCAGCTAGGCGTGAGATGCATTATGCATATACTGTTAGGTACTAGCCTCTTCCATTGCACTTTGGTCTGTTAATTTTGTACATATACTTGCAGTTTGGTTGTAGCGAAAAGGTGTTCAAGTTCAAGTTCTCTTCATTTGCTACTCCATTAATGACGCCTGACTGTAATTTTATGTTCTTATGTTACAATTGCTTTGCCATCTCATTATTTGCATTTGTCAAAGTTGATGTGTTAGTTCGTAGTCTAGAGCCATTTTAAATCAAGAGAGACAGAAACATAGATCAGAAAAATAGAATTAATTTATTCAATTACAGAGAATTCTCTGGAAACACCAGTGAGTAAAATGACAAGTAGAACTGAATAGAATGCCAAGTAAAACCTAACATTTGCAAACTAAGACCAAATTCCCTGACATAAGAACGGGAAAGAAAAAACCTTTTATCTAAACTTGAAGATATAGAAATCTATGCAGCATTGGATTCAAATCTCGGCTTCAATCTTACTTCTTATTGGCATCTCTGGCTACAATTTTGTACTTCCCCGTTTGTTGTTGCTGCAATGCAAACCAAAAACAAGATCCAATAAAATGAGAGACCAGATAAAAGAAAATTACAATCAAGCTTTAAGTACAATATGGGTAGGATCAGTGGTTACCTTTTCCCAGAGCTCAGTATGTGATTTGCAGAAACCAGCAACAATACCGCCTTTTCTTGAATTCCTTCCTTCTTTGAATTCAATAGAGAGCTCTTGTTTCAAACCACAAGTAACATGAAATGCTAAATCACAGTTAGGTTCAGAACATTGAATGACACAACCATTTTTGGATTTGCAAACATAACAAACCTCTTTAAATCTTTTACCAGGAACCCTAGAACAATCAATATCTTGTCTACCTTCTGGATCTCTAAAAAAAACCTCTGGAACCAATAAAGCACAAGTTATATGAGCCCATCGATTATCGGTGGTGGGTTTCAATGCTCCTCCTTTTACAGGGCAAAGACAACAATCAAGATTTGATTCTTCTTTCTTCTCGTTATCAATTGAAGCTTGACAAGTGCAACAAAACCAGTCTCCTTCAGGGATAGCTTCAATCAGTGGATTCCCATAACAAGTTGAATGAACCATTAAATCACATCCATCACAAAGAACAATTGGATCTGTTGGATCTCCATCTGTACTTTTACAAACATCACAAACAATCCCATCATCTTCTTCTTCTTCTACCTCAAGTTCCTCCTCTATTTCGATCTCTTCTTCTTCTTCTACAGTAGCACCATTACTGACATCTTGTTCTTCAGATTTGGTTTCAGAAAAACAGATTTTGTTGTGACTTTTCTCTGGGGATTGTTTGTATTCTAGATTCAGATCGAAAAGTTGAATGGGTTTTTCAGGACTAATAGGTTGAATAGCCCAAACCCTTTTTTTAGCTGGTAAACAAACAGAAGATGTTTGATTTTGAAGAGGTTTTTTAGGTGATGGGGTTAGATCTAAACATTTCATTCTCTTTTTTGCTGGTAACAACTTTGAAGAAGATTTCAGATTTTCTTCTCCTTCTTGTCGTTGTTTACTTTTTATCTTGAATCTCTTCAATGGATGAACCTCATAGAATTTACTCTCCATCTCTCGCTCCCTCTCTCTCTCTCTTAAGATTTTGACTGCTGAAGGTCTGAGATAGGTTTAGAGATGCGGTTTTAATGATGTTTTGAAAAAAGTTGAAACTTTCTGAAATTAAAAATGTCAAATATTTTTGGTGGGAAACATATACCCGGGAATGAAATTCTTTCAATATTTGAATTTGGCGGGGTTCTAAAATTTTAATTAGGTTCTTTGTTAATTCATGTTAAGTATTGTGCTTCAGATCTATATATTAGTGTTGTTCTTTGTTAATTTTGGATTTGGCGGTAAACTTTCAAAACTCAATTTTTAGGGTTTGAATTTTTTTTAGTATTTGGCGGGTAATGAAACTCAAACTTTCCCTTCTTTTTGTTTTTTTTTTTGTTTTTTTGGATCTGGCGGCTTAATTGGGATGTATCTTTGCTACACGCCTATAATACTAACTTGATGTTTTTTATCCACTTACATGCTGCCACTTGTTTGGACTAAAGCTTGCTTGGTTTAGCTGAGCCATTACATTTGACACGAGCGATTCAGAAGACTCAGTAACTGGTGAAACTCAACTCGCTCCCTAAGGTGAAGGAGGAGGGGTCCTCTCGAGTGATAGGAGGACTAGGGTTTGGTCAGGAAAAAAGAGAATAATGGTGGTGTCATTGATTGGTTCAATACCTAGCTATTGTTACAGTCATTATCTGAACCCTAACCAACTTTTATTTACTCACACCTCCCAGTTCCCAATCTCCATTCAAGCTGCTACTAATAATAATAACACTCCTAGTACTAGTAGTTGTAGCAGCAGTGGAAGAAGAAGAAAACCCATTTCTTTGTATTTTCACACTAAAGAGAACTCAGGTCACTACTATAAAATCCCTAGTTCCCCAAATCAAAACACACTCCTTTATTATTTAACAAAAACCATATTTTTGTTCAAGAATAAGAAGGAAGGGAATCAGACCCCAGAAGGAGGAGGAGACAAAGAGGTCAAGGGGCAAGGGAATTGTGAAAAATTGGGGTTTGTGAAGATGTGGTGGACTAATTTGAAGGCAATACTAGGGCAAAGATTGAATATTGAAGGAATTACATCATTTGTGAATGTTGTGACAAAAGAAAGAAATCTTGGTATTCCACACATAACTATAGAAGATATAAGATGGATTGATTGGGGAGAAATGAAAAAAAGAGGTTTCAAAGGTGTTGTGTTTGATAAGGATAACACTTTAACACTTCCTTATTCACTTTCATTATGGTCACCTCTTGAAACTTCATTAGATCACTGCAGATCTGTTTTTGGTGATAATGTTGTTGTTTTCAGCAATTCTGCTGGTAATTTTTTATTCTTTCACTTATTTACTTCTATCTTTATCAGTTATCATATCTGAGGATTAATGTTTGTGATTTTGTTAAATTAGGGTTGCGACAATTTGATGCTGATGGTACCAAAGCTAGAGCTGTAGAGGAATCTATCGGAGTTCATGTTTTAAGGCATTGTAAGTCTCATTAAAAATGGTTTGATCAAAATTCAAGATAACATCTCTTGTGTTCTTATATAGGCGAATTGTGTTTGTAAAGATTAACTAGTTCATACGTATTTTGGATATAACCTAGAACACTTGCAAAAGGGAAAAATATGTTTCATTTCAGAAAACTCAAAAAAAGAGGAAGTCCTTGTAAGAATAACAATTAACAAAGTTGATTAAGATTGTAGAGCAGTGTGGAATTCTTCGTCATTTCAATTATTGCTATCATGTTTAATTTCGAGGTTGTTTGAATCGCATCTTAGCGCTTCTTCCATGCTGTTTAGTAACTTTGGGCATTCAAATGACATTTCATCTTATTTTGTTATGTTCTGTATCAGCTGTTAAGAAACCTGCTGGTGACGCCAAAGAGATTGAAAAATACTTTGGTTGTGGGACTTCTCAACTTCTCATGGTAAACCAATTTTGTATCTATAAACGCCTTTTAGATATGTTTGTTGCTATCGTCGTTTCGTTTACTCATAAGAATCTGTTTATGTTCATCAGGTTGGTGATCGACACTTTACAGATGTTGTTTACGGAAACAGAAACGGGTTTCTTACTATTTTAACGAAGCCCCTTAGTCTTGTTGACGAACCTTTCATCGTTAAACAGGTTTGTTGTTTGCACTATATCACAAGTTCCACTTCGAGATCATACTTTTTTAAATTGGTTTAGAAATTGACATTGACAAACTTACAGTTTTAACTCCTGAACTTGTGTTTTGTGAGTGATATCTCATATTTGTATATAAAAATGTTTGTAGGTCAGGAAACTTGAAGGTTATCTTGTTAACTATTGGTATCAAAAAGGTTTGAAGCCAAACAATCATAATTTACTTCAAGAAGCACTTCTATGTATGAAGCGACCGCCACCTTCATAAGAAAAGATTGGGATATTATACACCTACGCTAATTGGTTGTTCTGTTTCTCAAATGAAAAACAGAAAGTTAGCATGACAAAGATACCAAAGAGAATACTCGCAGAGAAGGATATGTAAGTTGTAGAGTTCGATTTTTTATTTTATTTTTATTACATCAAATTTGAAATTTCTAAGAAAGATAACTTTTAATGGAAACAATTTTTGTAACATACATTTTAGATTAATTTTCAGTTGTGTCATCAATAAATCAAATATTGAACTTTGCAATTGCAACTGCCTCTGTCAATCCATCATAACCTTGCAAGTCCCACGTCCCACTGCTAGAAGGCGCTTCAACCTCTTTGCAGAAGTTGCACTTATTACTGTATACAAGCCCCGAATATATGTAGTTGTAAAAGTCGAAATTATAGGTGATCTCGTAGGTATAAGCTCAATGAAGACCCCGAACCTCAAGGTAAAGGTCTTTGAGAAAAGGAATAAAAGTACGGATACCATCTGGAATTTTCAATTCAAAGGGTATTCTAGACTCTAGAGATGTTGAACTATAGGCATGCTGAAGCACTGGACTGGAGTGCTAATTTACTCCATCTACATGTTAGTGTACCTTCTAAGGCCAGTTCCCATGGGAATGGCTATGCACCCACTATGGAGCTGGCAAAGTGGAAAATATGCCACTTAGCCAGGCCAGGTCAAGTGTCTACTGAACGGTCGAGTCTCGACCACTCGGTGTGGCAAACACCGATAGGTTTTGTCTCCACCTCCAACGGTCAATACTCGACCGGTAGTATCATCTCATCTAACGGCCATAATTTCTTCATCCTATAAATACGATATCAAATTTCATTTCAACTCACAATTTCTTCAGTCTTCATTCTTTCACTCAACAAATCCAACATGTCAGTTCGAGTTCGAGCTTGCAAATTTAACACAGCTGAAGATGAATCCATTTGCAGGCATTATGTTTTTGTTATGCAAGATATGGCCAATGCTGGGTAACATCAAGAGATTGTATGAAGTCGTAATAGATTTCAAGAAGATACAATGAACCTCAATAATCGAGATGCAAATGGATGTTGTGAATGCTTCCGAGTAATCAGCAGGGAGGTGAAGTTGTTTGTTGCTGCACTTACTGAAGGCTATCTAAACTGACAAAATGGCCAAAACGCATTTGATGTGGAGCAAATGTGTCGGCTCGAATGGCGCAACAGAATGGGAAAAGATTTTCAATTTGACGGTTGTTATCTTATCTTGAGGGTGTTGCCCGAATATGATCAGTTTAGATTAGCTTCCCAAATATGATGCATCTATCATTTGTATCAAATTTTAATTTTAAGATATTATTAAACCGTTCGGTTAATTTCAACCGCAATAAAAATTTGTATCAAATTTTAATTTTAATATAAAACTAGTGCATCTTTCATTAAAAGTTTAGAATTTTAATTTACATTAGTGCCTATTTCATTCATCTAGATAATGACATAACTTACAATAAAGACTCTAAAAGTAAAAATTTGGGACGATGTTCTTCATCTTGTTTATCTTCTTCATTTCACCAAACTTCCAATCAATGCGCTCATGAACGGAGTCTCCTTTGTTTATCTTCTTCTTTTCCTTCAAATTTTCCTTCCCTTAACTTTTCTTGGTCTTCTCTTAGTTGGAGGTAATAGACTTTATATTATCATGTTACCTTATTTACCATTAGGAGATTATTCTCATTTACCTTGGTTGTAAACACAAGAGATATTGTTAAGTTTATTATATATTCTTTCCAGGGAGAACATTGCTCCTCAAGGAAATTATCATCAAATCCAAGATGGTATCAGCCCCTCTACGATCCTATTTTCTCTAAACCATTAAAATCAATGGCGATGGAACAACTGAAGCTCATAGACATTGCTGAGGCATATAGTTCTATGCATCTACAGCAACCCGATGATGCTTTCTACATGGATACCGGTGCTACCTCACATCTCACTGCTGATTCAGGTACTTTACATAACGTTACCAATTCTAGTACTGTACGGTCTATCTTAGTTGGCAATGGCAATAGCATTCCAGTTACTGCTAGTGGTACCAAGCTCATAAACCTCCCTTCTCGCACCCTTCAACTCAAAAATACTCTTGTTGTTCCCGATATTATCAAAAACTTAGTTTCTGTTCGTAAGTTCACCACTGATAATCGTGTCTCTGTTGAGTTTGATCCATCTGGTTTTTCTGTGAAAGATCTGAGTTCGAGGAGGATTATCCTTCGGTGCAATAGTTCCGGGGAGCTCTACCCTATCACCAACTCCGTCGTGCCACCTACAAAATCGTCCCAGCCTTCTCCCATTTCCCTTGCTGCTTTTTCTCCAGATATTTGGCATAGCCGCCTTGGCCACCCTGGAAAGACAATTTTAGATGTCTTACGCAAAAATAATTCTATTCATTGTAATAAGAATAATTCTTCTCAACTTTGTCATTCATGTCAAGTTAGTAAACATGTTCGATTGCCATTTTATGAATCTAATTCCATTACTTTTGCACCCTTTGATATCATACATAGCGATTTATGGACCATTCCATTACATATCGATACCGGTTTTCGATATTATCTTATATTGCTTGATGATTTCACCAACTATCTATGGGCCCACCCTTTGAAATTTAAGTCCCAAGTTTATAACAAATTTTTGGAATTTCGTTCTTTCGTTCAAACTTAATTTGAACGAAAAATAAAATGTTTTCAATGTGACATGGGTCGTGAATTTGATAACTCTTCCTTCCATACTTTTTCTCGTGATAATGGTCTTGTTTTTTGTTTCTCTTGCCCCCAAACTTCATCCCAAAATGGCAAGGCCGAACGCATGATACGTCGTATCAATGATATCACCCGTACCCTTATGTATCACGCTTCCGTTCCCCCAAAATATTGGGTCTATTCTCTCCTTATGGCTGTTTATCTTCATAATATTCTTCCTACAAAAATCCTAAATTTTTCCTCCCCTGTGTCTATTCTCTATCAACGCCAACCAACATATGACCATCTTCGTACGTTTGGTTGTCTATGCTATCCAAATCTTTCCTCTACAACTCCTCACAAACTTGCCCCCCGCTCCACTAAATGTGTCTTTCTTGGTTTTCCTCCCAACCACCGTGGATACTGCTGCCTTGATCTTGCCACAAACAAAATTATTATCTCTCGTCATGTAATTTTTGATGAAAATGTCTTTCCATTCACAAATCTCCATCCAAATATTTCTCCTGATGTCGAGTCTCCCCCTTACCTCATTCATCCTTCCTATAATCTATCATACCCATCTACTCAGACTCCCCTGCTGTCACCCAAACTTCCACACTCCAACTCACTACCCCTTTCTCTGGACTGTACACTCCTCCTCACCGTCGGTCCAACTCCACTTCTGACACAACAACTCAGAATCCTCAGCAAACTCCAGCTCTCACATCAATCTAATCAACTACTCCACGTCTGTTCAACTTCCCCTCTCTGCGTCAATCAACTCCTCCACGTCTGTTCGACTCTCCTTCTCTGCGTCAGTCAAGCTCCTCCATGTCTGTACTCACTCCACCTACTACTTCCCCTCCACCTACTACTACTGCACCTACACGTGCTCCCTCCATCACTACTGCAACTACAGAACTGACGTTTGTCCCTAACTGCACTGTCTCCACAGCTGCAGACGCTATTCCACCTACTACTTCCCCTCCACCTACTACTACGACTGCCCCTACACGTTCTCCCTCCATCACTACTGCAACTACACCCACTACTGCCCCTCTACCCACTACCGAATCTCCATCATCACCTCCTGCTCCTTCACGCCCAGTAGAGCTTCCCATGGCATTCACAAACCAATCCACCGACTCAATCTTCATGTCCAAACTTTACGACATATCTCCCCAATTCCTCGTTCTCACTTGTATGCTCTTAGGGATATAAATTGGAATGCCGCCATGAAAGATGAGTACAATGCTACGTTGAAAACTAATACGTGGGAACTTGTACCACGACCACGTGATGCTCATGTTATTTGTTCCATGTGGCTATTTCGTCACAAATATAATGTTGATGGTTCTTTGCAGCGACACAAGGCTCGTCTTGTTGCTAATGGTAAATCTCAGCAGGTTGGGGTTGATTGTTTTGAAACATTTAGTCTGTTTGTCAAACATGCTACTATTCGTACTGTTCTCACTATTGCTACTTCGCGTTCTTGGCCAATTCATTAGCTAGATGTTAAGAATGCTTTTCTCCATGGTGATCTCACCGAGATAGTGTATATGCATCAGCCTCCGGGCTTTGTTGATCCTGATCACCCTGATTACGTATGTCGACTACGCAGATCTCTATATGGTCTCAAGCAGGCTCCTCGGGTGTGGTTTCAGAGGTTTGCCAAGTTTATCACAGGTTGCGGTTTCCGTGGTAGTGTATGTGATCCCTCACTTTTTGTTTATCAATCAGGATCTGAAACGGCATACTTACTTTTATATGTTGATGACATTATTTTGACTGCCTCTACTAATGCTCTCATGTGCCACTTCATTAATTTGATGAAGAGAGAGTTTGATATGTCTGACCTTGGACCACTACATCATTTTCTGGGTATCACTGTTACTCGTTCATCCTCAGGATTATTTTTGTCTCGGTCATTATATGCACAAGATATCATCGTCCGTGCCTCCATGAAAAAATATAATCCAGTGGCTACTCCAGTTGACACAGATTCCAAGCTCAGTGCATCCTATGGTCCAACAGTTTCGGATCCCGCTCTATACATAAGCCTAGCAGGTGCTCTTCAGTACCTCACCTTTACTCGACTAGATATTGCATACGCAGTTCAGCAGGTATGTCTATTTATGCATGACCCCTGTGAGCCTCACATGTATTCCCTCAAGCGAATCCTTCACTATCTTCAGGGAACCATCAACCACGGATTGTTTCTCTCGGTCTCCTCCATCTCTGGCTTAACATCATACTTTGATGCTGACTGGGCTGGTTGTCCCGATTCTCGACGATTGACATCTGGTTTTTGTGTTTTTCTTGGTGACAATCTCATCTCCTGGTCCTCCAAGCGTCAAGCAACAGTCTCTCAATCCAGTGCTGAAGCTGAATACCGGGGAGTAGCAAATGCGGATGCTGAAACAACATGGCTTCGCAACCTTCTTCTAGAGATCCATCTACCTCTACGACGTGCTACTATTGTTTACTGTGAAAATGTAAGTGCGATGTATATGTTTGGAGATCCTGTTCAACATCATCGTACCAAACATGTGGATATTGATATACATTTTGTTCGTGACCGAGTTCGTATTGGTGCCATTCAAGTCTTACACGTCCCCTCTGAGAACCAGTATGCTGACATCTTCACCAAGGAACTTCCTCGACAATTATTTGTTCGTTTTCGTTCTAGTCTCAGCGTTTGTTCCTCTCCCGCTCAGACTAAGGGGGTGTAATAGACTTTATATTATCATGTTACCTTATTTACCATTAGGAGATTATTCTCATTTACCTTGGTTGTAAACACAAGAGATATTGTTAAGTTTATTATATATTCTTTCCGGGGAGAACATTGCTCCTCAAGGAAATTATCATCAAATCCAAGAGGAGGTTTGATTTGGTTAATATCCAAAACTTGTAGACTTCTTTGATTTTTACCTATTTGTTTATAACCTTCACAAATCTTATTAAGGGTGGATTCAAGCACCACTCCAGAAAAATCAAGTTGGGTAGCCAAGTCAAGTTGGGATTCAAACTTTGCCATTTTGAAAAAAAATCAGATAGAAAGATGGAAAAAATTTGTGTAAAAAAATTTGGTGTAATTATTTGCCATTTTTATAGCGGTGGAGAAAGAGCCGTTGGAGGTTTGAAATAAACCGTACGGTGGATACTAGGGGTGTAGTCTCGATCGCTAGCGGTGTAGCTTCAACCGCACGGTGTAGACTCGACCGCTTATGCTTTCGCGCCCATAATGGCGAGGCCAGTTTGCCATGCAAGCTGGCATGGCAAATGGGTGGGTTAGCCATTTGCCATAGTAACCGGCCTACACTGCCAAAGTTTCTACTCATGCTAATAGGTGAAGCCGTGAAGGTAGTTCCACTAAAATAAAATGTTTATATTTTGGTATACTGTCGAAAATGCCATTGCCAAAGCTGACAACCTACTCGAAATTGGATTGCTGCTACCAATCCTAGATATCGGTGCTATATCTGCAAAGTAGAACCTGAGACACTACATCTCCCTCCACAGTGTAGGCAATATCCATGATTATTGTTCATTTCATGTTAGTTTTACTATACACTGGGGATCTACTTCGATAAAGAGTTTGGTCAGGACTCAGGAGAATCACTAAGGGTATGCAGACTTGGCCGGCCAAATTAAGAATTAACATTTTGATTAGGCTTGGAAAGTTAAAAGGTAGTTGTAATATGCGAGGTGTTAAAAAAGATGGGAGGGAGGGCTCATACTCTAGATATGCGCCCCACTCCAATCGTAGCAGGACCCGCTAGCCAATTCGCCTATTGTTGGACAATCGGGAAAAGAAACAACAATGCAGTAATAAATGAGATTAAGTGTCCTTAATTTCGAGAATTAATACCCCTTGGAGTGAAGTGATTGAATGAAATTATGGTCCTTCATTTCCACAAGAAGATGGATCTTGATACAATTAAGTCTTTCCTACTAATTCAAATAAGAATAGTGAAAAAAAGCCCCACAGATGATCCGACTCTAGCTGCTTTTCAGAAAGTTGCAGATAGTTCTAATTGGCACCAAACCCCTATGTTTGAGAGCATGCTGCAAGCTTTCCCAGCAGAAACTAACCTAACCATCCACCTTGGGTCCCCCAAAAAGTACACAACTGAAACAGCATATCCATGCAGAGCGCAAAGTAGCTGCAGCAAAAAAACCGAGTTTCTGTAGTTATTCTGCTGATAGTGAATCTCTCATCAGAACACTCTTGCTCTTAATCTTGTTTCATATCGGCCAATGCATCTGCTGTAGTAGTAGGAGTAGTGCATCTCCAAATTCCAGCCAAAACACTACCAAAAATCGAGTGGCAGACACTTGAAACTGCGCATGGTACAGCAGTCAACGGATTTCCAAAATGTTGACCGGCAAGAACTACTCCCAGCACCGAATTCTGAAACCACAGAGAAACATTGAGTAAATTAAAAATGTGCATTTTGGCGATATTTATATTATTATTATTACCAACCCTCCATACTTTAAGATATATTCGAGTGCTAGTCCTGTATGAATGGAGTGACCGTTCTGAATCAAACGAGTGATGAAGTTCTTACTACTAATCTTTTACACTATTGTCAAATATTCATATAACTTGTCTTTTGAATCACCGAAAGCCAATATTAATAGAGAGGTAAAACTTGAGGTTAACAATTCAGAGTGTTCATACTAATTTGCGTAGAGCAAAGGAGGATTTATATAAAACTGGGGAAATCAAAACTCTGGTTTATATCCACCATGAAACAAATGAAATACGGAAAAAATTTGTGTGGTCAGGACTCAGGTGGAAAAACACAATGCCAGAGATAAAATGTATTGATTACCTGCATCCCGACTTCGATGGAGATGGTGCGAGCAGATGAGACGTCAACCTTACACAGCCTTGCAAGTACATAACCAAAGAAAAATCCGCATGCATGAAGGAGACAAGCAGCAAGTACAACTTGTCGGCCTGATGAAAGAATTGCAGAAGCATTCTGAGCTATTGCGTTACCACATAAAACAGCTACAGTTGCCACAGCGATAGGGGGCATTACGGGGGAAACCATCTTAACAAAACTTTGGCAGTACTGATTTAACAGAGCACCAAGCAATACAGGGAGAAGAACTACCTGTATGTTATAGAACCAAATTCATAGTTAATGTAAGCAATCTAGGAAAAGCAGAAGCATCTTAATTTTCATTTTTCTAGTTATTTTCAATTTGTTTACTAAAATGTACTGTTTTAAGATGCTGAGTTTTATTTTGGTTAGTATGTTGTATTGGATCATCTAACTGAAAACTTTGCGACGGAAATGGGACTCTAAATCTTGAAAACTGAAACCAACTACCCTCACCTGCAAAGTTGACATTAGCAGTCCAGTTGCATCTACTGCAACATATTGCCCAGCAAGTTTAGCTGTCAGTAAGGGGGTCATTACCTGCAATAAGAAACAATACAAAAACATAAAGCACTTCATGACAAAAAAGCTGATAATTAAATATTTGAAAGTAAAGATAAGATAGAAATGTTGGCGGTTTCTATACCACTGCAGAGATGGTGCTTGCTGCTGTCATTAGGACCGAAAGAGCCACATTTCCTCTGAAAGCCCATTAAAGATGTTAGATTTTGCATGTACCTAACTAATATCCTTCAAGAAATTTGGAAGATTCGACTTCTCATAGTTTACGTACCTAGCTATGTATGTAACAATATTACTTGCAGTTCCTGCGTGAACATATAATCGGTGGAAATAAAACAGAAATTAAATGGGGACACAATAGGGCCACAGTATTTATCTATTGAAAACCAAATATACAAGGACAGAAATAAAACACAAATTAAATGGGGACATAACATACCTCCAGGACAGCAGCCAACCAATATCAACCCAGCTGCATAATATGATGGCAAGTTTAAGAGCTTGCTTACAAGGAACGCAGACAACGGCATTATCTGCAACAAATCACGCAATTTACTCTCTCCCTTTTTGAAGCAAACTTAGGCCAGGCCATATGCAATCAACTATATAAAACCCTACTTAATTGTTCTTATGGTAGTCTAGGAAATATGAATATCAGATTTTCAATTGTGTACACTTCTTTATTCATGGGCAACCAGCCAAAGTGTTGCTTTGTGTGTGTAAAGCTTCCCAAGCAGACATTCGGTCCTCGAAGATAAACCCACATTCAACTTGCTGGCATCTATATTAGCAATGAGGAATCTTACTAAGGGGATCAAGCTGGTGTCGAGGTTGCTAACAATGCAAAAGCTGAACATTTTCCAAATGGTGGTGGAGATTAGGTATGCTCTACTAACCTAATGCCATCATCAGCAAGAATAAAATTTGAATCACAAACTTCTCCCACATGTGATGGCAAAACCTCACATCTCTTAAAACGAGCTATAGTTCCCTAGCTTGTTCATCTTCCATCTTTCTGCCTTGTAACATTGTCTAGAATCCAGAAATGACCCAGAAGAAATTTTGAGGAGGAAGATATATTTAGATGTCCTTTTAGTATTGCAGAGTAATTCGTAGATTATGAAGATAATTCACCTCTTTAACCTATCTGGAATACGAGATGAAAACTAGATCAATATCAAAGGGAAAATCCAGCTTTGCGAAAAGATTTGAATCCAGGAATAAATGCTGGAAGTGTTGGGTATTCTCAGAGTTGGAAGTACACTGTAATTCTCCTCTACATAGAAGAAATCTGTGAGAAGCTTTTACCTCGATTACCTTCTCTATCTTGCATTATATATGATTTTACTCTAAAGTTTAGCATACTCTAACTACATGTATCAAAACAATTTCAATATTACCATTTGAAGTACGACACTGTTCCAAAAACCAAAGACCTAAAGCATCCCTATGCAATTGTCGTCTTCATCATAAAAGTAAATCCTAAGAAATTTGTAGAGGGAAACAAAATGAAGATAAAAATGTGCGTTACTATAGAGAGGGTGAGAGATACATACTGAGTACTGAAGGAAGAATCCACAGAGAACTTCCTTAGGCATTGAAAGAGCTCCACGAAGATCATCAAAAGTGAGGGTCATCCCCATACCAAGCATAGTTAAGGGTAAACCAATTTGCGTGATTTTGGGAGTAACCCAATTGAAGGAAGTTGGTCTGAGAAGACCAAGAAAACAACCTAATGCAACCCATATCGGGAATGCTGTAGATACAACTTCAGCCAACAATTCAACCCAACCCCGAAAGCTTCGACCATGATCTCCATCTGCGGTTGCTGTAATTGATGAATCTGATGATTTGGGAGGAAAAAAAGATAATGAATTTGGGTTTGTTGTGGGGTACTTGGTTGAAGAAGATGAGAAAAGGAAGGGATATCTATAAGGTAGTAGTAATTTAGAATCTGTTGATTTGAAAATCAAACAAGAAGTAGAAGTAGTAATTTTAGAGCATGAAATGATTGTTTGATTAGAATTAGTTGTTCGATTAGATTTGGGATTAGGTTGAAGTATTCTAGTAGTGATGCCACTCACTCTACTACCAATACCATACACACTGCAGCTCTGCATCTCTCTCCCTCTCTCAAAATCTCTCTACCTACTACTACGCTAATGACTGAACCGTTTGACTGAACTGAAGTACCCAGGCCAGGCCACGACTATATGTTGTTGGTCTACAAAGAGGATATGAGAAATGCCCCACGCTACAAACTTATGATCTGTGTGGTGTGGTCGGGAGCCTAGTTAGTAATTCGTATGGAGTGGAGTTCGGGACGGAATATGTACAGGAATTATACGTATTCAGATAGATTGGGTTCGGTCAAAAATCTGGTCAACGGTTCGTGTTCGGGCAGTAGTTCGAAACGGCATACGTTCGTGTATAATTCTTTTTCGAGATATGGGTTCGGTTTAAAAAATTCGGTATATACATACATTAAATAATAAAAATGAAGAATTTTAAGTGGGGAATGATGATTTGTAGTTTAAATACGTATACATATATTAAATAGCTTGTAGTGGTATCACCAACGCATGGTCGGTCTGGTGGTTTAGGGGTTAGTGAGCGACCCGTAAGGTCGTGGGATCGATTCCCCACGCTTGTGAGTTGGAAACTCAGTTACGAGTCGGACTGAGCTGGGTTAGCCAGCTAGACGGCTTAGTTCGCCGAATAGTTCGTGTATCCGAATTATTCGCGGTTAATTCGGGTACTCCATAATATACGCGTACCATGTTCGGACTTTCAATAGTTCGGACAAATGCAACGGATTCGGACAGTTCGCGAATAATTCGTCGAATTGCTAACTAGGGTCGGGAGTGTCAGACAAGAATGCTCCAGATTTTCTATTCTTTTATGTTCTTTTCTTTTTCGTTTTCGAACGTACTTTTTATTTTATTTTTGAAAAGAAAAGCCTAAATACGGGATGTATCATTTGCAAAGACTTGGGGCAATTCCTATGGGATGAACAAACTCTAAGTTTGTTCATTTGATCCCACTAAGGGATGAACAAACCAAGAAAATGGATGTTCAAATGAACAGATTTGATGGTTTGAACATCGAGTTGAACCATCAGACGCGCGCTCATGCCTAAATCGCTGGCGCTCGAGGAGAAGTCGCTGGAGATGGAAAAGAAAACTCCGGCGTTAAAAGGAAAAGCGCCCCTTGCTTTTCTCTCTCCAAGACCTGGTTATTATATTAGGGTTTATATTTTATTATTTGTTTTATTATTAAATAATCAAGTGGGACCCAATTTATAAAATTATTAGTGAGACTCAACTCTTATTAATTTATATTAATAAAATTATTAGTGGGACCCAACTCTTATTAATTTATATCAATAAAATCACATGTGGGTCCCTAAAACATCATATTTGTTCATTTTGCCTTGTTTCCCATATTGGAGAATGCAGTTTGTTCATCCACGTGGATGAACAAATTTTTATTTTTTTTCATTGCCATAGGAACTGCTCTTACACCTCCCTAGAAGTTGTCCACTCAAGGCGCAACTCAATGCATCAGTTGGGGATGACTATAGAAGTCATTCTAGCAAGATTCGTGAAAGCAGAAGTGATGGTACGAGGAAGAGACCTCGCAGTGAAGATGTTGCTCACTTCGACAAAGGCAGAAACTAAGCTAGAACAAGAAGGAGTATTGTTGTCTCCATTGGAAACACTTGGGACAGAAACAAAAGTGTTTTTTGAGCTTGTTTTATGTAGCTTTAGTTGTTGATTGTTGCAAACTCTGTGTGTAGAGTTTGGTTGTATATACTTTTATTTGAGTCTTCAAGTTTGTATATACTTTGCTTTGATGTAAGCAAGTTGCTTTGTTAATGAAGTTTATCTTTCCAAAATGATATGTGGATCAATCATGTAATGGTACATGATCTTGTTATGTATGAGCAGAAATGAATAAAGGTGTTTTCGCTTATAAAGTCTTGCCTCTTTATTTACGATGTAAAGCTATTTCATGGGGAGATGTTGCGATAGCATACTTTGCCTAACGTATGCAATAACAAGACAAGTTGAAAGCTAATAACCAAAGCATAGGACAAAGGTCCTAGTTAATGCGAAAATGATATTGTTGTTTAGGAATTGCAATATGGCACGACGACAGATGGGCAATAGTGCAAGCAATACAACAAGAAAGAAATCATTTCATCAACGAGCATGAGTTGGATAGAACGCATGGCCTAGAGAAAGACACACACTTTCCAGGCGAGGTAGCAATGCAGTTCAAAGAAATAGTTGGAGACATATTGGCTTTGAAGGCATGGCGTATGGGCATCTAAAAGGTTAGTTATGTTATGACTAAAAGATAACTTCACATGTGCATAGATGGGTTGTGCAACTCAATATTTTTTTATTTAGCGAGTTAGGAAAAGCAATCTCGCATGTTTCTGATTCGGGTATGCAAGTTGGCACATTAAGTATAAAGAGTTTATACTTAGCCACATTCAGAGAAATGAGTTCTTGAATGGGTTTTGTATAATAATTTGCGACGCATGAAGTGTTAGATTTGGGTATTCCATGCCAAGGAAACCCATGTGCACTTTATGACGTGCTTAACGGAGGGCATGGAGGACAACATTCTAAGGCACGTGCCAGCAAAATTGATTGAAAATGATGGTCAAGCCGTTTATAAGTCCTTGTCATGTTGAGTTAGATGCAAAAGGCAAAGTCGGAAGGCAAAAGTCTATGGCGATGATTGATCAGTTGGAAAAGAATCATTTTGTGCATACACTTAGCCGTAAATGATTTATGCGAAATTCAGGCCTAGTGAGATTTGGCTAAGAATAATTTCAAGTTTTCATTTGGGTATTGATGCATGATTTGAGTAGCAGTTGAAGCGTAGTGCACGACTCCAAGATGTGTCTCAAGTAGATGAGATCAATAACAAGGAAGTAAACTTAAGTGGTGTTGATGCTAAGTCATGAAAGTTGGCAAAAGGCATATTGCGAAAGCCAGCAAAGATTGTTGAATTTCAGAAAAGGTTCTGAAAGTGCAGGCAGCGGAGTTAAGACAAGTATAGTGTTTATACTAGGTTGCGTTCAACGAGGGCGTTGAACGGATTAGGTAGGGGAGGTCTATAACCATCCAGGATAGTGATGCACAATGATTGCGCATTACATCATTGTCGGCGAAGTCAGTATTCGGCCAAGATGGTGCGACACTGCATAGACTCTCAAGTGCTGAGATAGCAAGACTCTACAAGTCCAGTGATGCGAAAAGTTGGCACCACAATGTAAAGGACATTGCCTAAGTAATGAAGCTTATTGGTCGACATAATGAGGCTTCATTGAGGGAAAGGCAAGGCAGGGACAAAGTGACAAAATGCAACATGAGATGTTGGCATTGAATTATCCCAAACTCAAGGATGATGCAAGAAAGTAGAATAGACCAAGATTTGGCCTATGCGTTGTTCAAGGCTGGTCAAAGCTTGAACAGTACAAGCAAGCTAGTAATGCAAGAATGACATTGCAAGTAAAGCATATGATGCATGTATAACCAGAATAAGTTAAGGAAGTGGCCAAGAAGATTGCAGGCCATGTTGGTCGTGCATTGGAATGAAGGACAAGTCAGTAATGCGCAATAGTTGTGCAATATGGCTCAAGTGACTGTTAGGAGTTGGTTATTGGCTTCACAAGAATGCCAAAGGCGCGAGACAAGGTAGAAAGGTCATAAATTAAGTTTATAAGCGTGGGAGAGTGTTCATAATTGCTTGAGAACATGTGTTGGATGATTTCGCGAGCTTGAAGAGAAACTGGCCAAGTTGTCACAGTTATTGGCGGTTATGGAACTGCTTTATAGGATAGATGGATGTCCCATGCGTGTGCAACAGTTGTGCACATTTTTTGGCCATCAAAGCTATTATATAAATAGTGCTAAGGCATAGAAAAATCAGCAGGCTTACATAGGAGATTATGAGACTCAAATTGAGAAAGTTTTAAGGCTAAGACTTGGCTCAAGAGGAACAAGTCTGTGTAAGTCCCTAAGTGGGCAAATTTTATGGTAATGTATGGAAATGTTTTAAGTGTCATGTTTTAAAATGAGCTAATTGTGTCATGTTTTAAGTGTTCTTGGTTGGATGATTGTTGTTGGTAATGTATGGAAATGTTTGAGTGCTTTATGGTAAAAATTTGGGAAGTTAAGATAATTGAAAGAAGCCTAAAGACTTTTGTTGTAGAACTAAAGAGTTGGTTGTTTGCATTGGTGCAAACTTATAAGGCTGAAGTACAGGTGGGTGAAGCTTGATTCACGGAACCACTGAGATGTCGAGTTACACTTTTGCAGAAATTTGCAAGAGGTATTTGGAGGTGTGATACTAGCCACGGTAACCCCTTTCGAATCCTAAATGATGGATCTTGTACGAGTAGGGCGCTTAAAGCTCTACATTTATGTTGTAATCTTGCAATAATGAACAACACGTTAGATGTATCAAAATTAATATATAAAAATTGAATCAAAACAAGTTTACCGCAACAACTTGACGAGGGCAGAATCACAAGTTCAACAAGTTGTCCTTAGAAAATTATTTCACGGGTATACTCAATGTGAGCAATGTCAAACCCCAACGTGCGAAGATGTGTCCAGGATAAGACTGCCCAATATAACTTTAATTAGCACAACGCAAGTTACCTACTCTTGAACTTAGCGACGGGGATTGGAAGTAAACACGCCGCGCAAAACGAAGCAAGAAGATGATGAAAACAAGACTAGAAAGTAGTCGCTTCTGGTGTAAATTTCAACAATGAACATGTTTAGTATTTTAAGGAGAAAAGAAACCTTTAGGGTTTCGGATATCTTGTAAATCAAGTTTTTGTTTCTTGTAAAGCAATTAAATGCGAAAAAGTAATTCTCCAAAAAATAAATACCAAAAGAATTTGTTTGAGTAGAGATAGGACTTGGTGCATGGTATATCCGTATATGGCATGTGATGGGCCATGTATCGTTTGTCCACCAATTTCACCCTCGTTTATCTAACTATCCATAAGAGAATAGTTATATAGTGATCATCCTTCTCAAGTATACCCAACGTTGGACTAAAGAGTTTTGTTTACTCAAAGAGAATGGGTGAGTATCCATAGAACCCTTAGGTCCTAAGATCAAACCACACAAAGACCAAAAAATAAATAAATTAAAAACTCATTTTTCTCCAAAAATCCCCCACATGAATGAAATCTTAGAAAAAACGAAAAATCAAAATACGAAAAATACCATTTAGGCAAAGGTGTCCATGAGATCTTGAACCCTTGCTTAGTGAGAAGTTGTTGGAAATACTTGCTAGACAGTGAACGCGATATCTTGAACTACTAGGGTTGGGTACAATTTGTGACAACAACCACGCATGATATCCTTCTGGAATTGTTAAGTTCGTGTTGTTTTGTCCATTTTGTCCATGAACATATCATGTTTCTCATACTTTTTTTTTCACAACCTTTCACCACAAATCCCTCAGATTGTTCCATATCAATTTCTTCATCTAACCCACCATTTAGAAATGTTGTGTTTATATCCATTTGATGTATCTCTTGGTTATGGACAGAAGCTATAGAAATTAACATCCTAATGGAGGTAATTCTAGTCACTACTGAATAGGTGTCAAAGAAATATATACCTTCTTTTTGTTTGTAGCCTTTAACTACCAACCTAGCATTGTATTTTTTAACAGTTCCATCTATCTTACGTTTTCTCTTGAAGATCCATTTACAACATATGGCCTTAGACCCTAAATCTACAATCTTCCATGTACCATTTATGTTGGAGGAAATCTATTTCACCAATTGATGCTTCTTTCGACCATGGAGCTTCAGAAGAATTCATGGATTCTCTATAAGTCTGTGTCTCAGACTCGACTAGGTATGTAATGCAGACAAGATTGGTTTTCTCAGTTCTAACCATTTTTACCTCTTCTAGGTTCTAATTTCTGGTTTATTTTCCTCTAAAGGTAATGACTGATTGGTTGATGGCATATCTACAGGATCATCTAAACCTCTCTTTCGAGAATCACATTTCATAGGAAAAATATTCTCAAAAAACTCAGCATCCCTAGACTCCAAAATAGTATTCAACCCTATGTCAGAAATTTCAGAACTCGTAACCATAAACCATAAGCACTAGTATGCTCAGGGTACCTTATAAAAACATAATCAACAGTTTTGGGGTCTACCTTAGTTTTTCTAGGAAGAGGGATGGCCACATTTTCCAAACACCCCCACACTTTAAAGTAAGCTTAAGATGGTTGTCTACCTTTCCATAACTCATATGGAGTTTTATATGATCCTTTAAAGGCTACTTTGTTCAGGATGTAAGTGGCTGAGATGCTAGCCTCCCCCACAAGTTCGAAGGTAATCCTGAACTAATCAACATGGAATTCATCATATCCTTAAGGGTACAGTTTTTACGTTCAACTACACCTTTGGATTGGGGTGAATAAGGGATTGTTGTCTCATGTATTATGCCATGTTCTTTGCAGAAATCTCCCACAGGAATTTCATATTCACCACCACGATTAGACCTAACAGTTTTAATGGTAGCATTCATATGGTTTTTAACTTCTAGTTTTTATATCGTAAAGGTTTTTAAAGGCGTCGTCCTTCCCTCTAAGAAAATAAACGTGACATTAACTCATACAACCATCTATAAAAGTGACAAACCACTTCTTACCACCTCTAGTTTGAATTGATTTCATATAAACTAGGTCTAAATAAATTAATGCATATGTGCCTCGACATTAATAATTCAGGCAAGTAGTCATGAAAATTATCCCATAACATTTCAAAGGGATGTGATTTTCCATAAAAACCTAACAAAGCGGCATACTGCAATATCTTGCTGACAAGTTGAGGGTACCAAGTACACCACCAACTTTTTCGTTCGACAACTTGTATGGAAAAAAACTAATAAGATCACAAGTAGGTCAAAGTAATGACCCTTGAAGAAGATTGTATAAAGAGTTTTTTTATTTTCTCTTCCACAATCAATATGAGTTGTTCTACGATCTCAAAATCAATATCCAAGATCAATCTAGTTTATCTGAATTAAGAGGATCCAAATTCTAAAAAGTATGAAACTTGCAATCTATCTTTCAAGATATGAATTCAACATGAATGAGTCTTGTTTTCTATCACAAATAATAAGGTCTTGGATACCTAAATTGATTACGTACTACTTGTTCTACTCCTATTATAAAGATAAAACAATACGATGCAGAAAGGGGGGGGGGAAGTCACCAAAAATTTTGTTAACGAAAAAATTGCACCTGCAGAAAAACCCTGGGACCTCATCCATCTTTGAACACCAAGTTATATTAAACGACTACAGACACTAGCCTACTATCATAGTTTGGACTTGAATGTAGTTGAGACCAAATTGACACTCCAAGAGATTCGACTACAGTCATGTTCCTTATGTCTCTTTAACCTCGCAAGATTATATGCACTTGATTCCCTTAGATGACGTCCTTTACAGTCTAAGGGTTGCTTCAAACTCAATGCAAATATTTGATACCTATCTGCCTCTAACAGAAAAGCCTACTTATTTTTCTTTTGATTTTTCAATATAGGTTTAAAAATCCGTTTGTAGTAGATAAAGTCCAGCAAACCTCACGAATCTGGAACACTTACACTCAGTTAGTTGGGAATCTCGGATTACTGACCACCTCTTAAGAATAACCCAAACAAATTAAAGAATATTTTAGATATCTATCTTGAGAAATCACAAAGTTTAAGATGAAGAGAACTTTGTGATTTCTATCTATCTCGTTCTTGATATGAGATTACGAAAACCTCAAAGATCAGTATGAACAAGATCCGGATACACATACTATCAGGTAAAACATAGTCTGACCGGGCTTTACGAATCCCAAAATACAGTTTTATGAAGAACATAGGTTATATAGGATGACTCTAGCTTAGCAACTAGGACATATGATAGCCAGGGATTTAGGAATCATATTGCAAGAGTCTCTCTATTTGTATATTTTCAAAGATCCATGTAGCTTTGAACTCAAGCTAGGATTGCTTGGAATCCATGCAAACAATTTCTCAGTTTATATAAAATTATTATTATGAATTCACGTAATCATGTAAGATGTCTTCCTTGAAATGACACAAAAGAATATGCGTTATGGTCCGGAGTTATTGAACCGTGCATATGATAGTTCATAGGGGCTCAGTAGCCTTTAGATTTAACAAGCACTAGCGGTGTTCAATATATTGAGGACTAATCAATGATCCACGACCACAAAGTGATTTTGTGAGTAAAGTTGTCTTAGAAGTGTTTATGAGAATTATACCAAAAAAAATGTAGTCATGTAGAGTAGTTCGTGACCTTCTGCTAATACTGGAACTTGGCAGATTTACAAACCGGGTTTGCAAACCTATGGAAGTTCACGAAGTCAGGGAACAAGGGTTTGCAAACCGGGTTTACAAACCTTCAAAGTTCAAGAAAGTTAGGACACAAGGGTTTGCAAACCTTGGCAGTTCGCGAAAGTCAGTTGGTAGTGGTTTGCAAACTGTATTTTCGAACATATACGGTCTACGGAATTCGTATTGTCTCTGGTAAAACATAAAAGTGTGTTTACCTATCACCAAGCAATTATTTTTCTCACATAATTAGTTTGAAAGATTCTCAATAGCCATAAACAGTATGCACTATTGTTTGGGAAATTTCCAAATGATCAACTTGAAACAAAAATATTTGTGAACAATAAATTTTTCTAACTAAGATTGCTAAGGATTTAGAACATCCATTGCTTGAATCATATTTCAAGAGTTTAACCAAAACAAGCTAATTTCCTCTTTGTATTATTAAATATATCTACTAAAATCATGCGACATAGTCTCGTAAGATAGAATGGTAAATTCCGTGAGTAAATAGGATAGGTCAGTCTTAAAATACCTCTTTGTTGATGAAGTTCTCGCAAATATATTCGTTTTTTCTTCAGTTTTCAATCTTCGACGGTTATTTAGTGATGTCTAATACTCAACTACCATACTCTGATCCTAGTCCGGGACTTGACGTTCATAGACTAGAAAGATATAGTTTTGTACATCTAACATTGACAATAAGCTTTTGAAAACTTGCTAGTTCGATTGAGCAGCGATTTAACACTTGCATTTGCGTATCATAACATTTCCTAACATATATATCTCTCATGTACTTAGTAGAATCCTCAATGTCATTATCTAAATCAGGCCCATAACCTAATTCATTACAATACATATACAGTATCCACTGTTGTTTGGGCAATTTCCAAATGATCAACTTGAAACAAAAATATTTGCGAATAATAAATTTTTCTTACTAAGATTGATAAGGATTTAGAACATCCATTGCTTGAATCATATTTCGAGAGTTTAACCAAAACAAGCTTAAACTCAAAATTTCCTCTTTGTAATATTAAATCTACTAAAATCATATGACATAGTCTCATAAGATAGAATGGTAAATTCCGTGAGTAAATAGGATATGTCAGTCTTCAAATACCTCTTTGTTGATGAAGTTCACGCAAATATCTTTGTTTGTTCTTCAATCTTCGATCTTCGAGGGTTATTCAATGATGTTTATTACTCAAACACCATACTCTAATCCCAGTCCGAGACAAGATGTTAGTAGACTATAAAGATATAGTTTTGTACATCTAACATTGATGACAAGCTTGAGAAAACTTGCGAGTTCAATTAAGCAGTGATTTAACACTTGCATTTGCGCATCATAACATTTCCTAACATAGATATCCCTCGTGTACTTCGTAGAATCCTCTATGTCATTATCTAAATCAATCCCATAACCTAATTCATTAGAAGACATATTCCATTCATACTCTTCTATATCTGATAAATTTCTTTTAGTTTCATAAATCAACCTCCCTTCACTTACCATTTCAGCAATAGGGGCATTTTTGTTTTTGCAAGCCTTAAATATAACACGATATTTAATCTTCAAGGGCCCATATGAAGCCGATCTATCCCAAAAAAAACCGAGTAGTCTGACCATTCTTGACGTGAAACACAACATGATCTTGCCAAAAAAGTAAAAAGTAAAGTAACCGACCAAAAGGGAGTTGGAGTCCAGCTTGTTGCTAGGTTACCAACCAAAATCTTTGTATAATCTTTTATGAAAAATGTAAAGTAAAAAAAAAATCACAATTGACTTCCATAACCTGGCGAGATTGGGATATACCAAGATTAATCGGGGTATACCCAATTTTAAGTGGACATGTGCCCTTACTAAGGGGAGGTCAAATATGGTTGAAGTTATAATACTACCCTTGCCCTTTTATAATTCTATTACCCTAATCAGTTTTTTTATTTTCATTTCATCTTCCTTCTTCTCTTATTCTTCTTTTCCATAACCACACCGGCTCCTCCCCCACCACCACCACCAAAACTCGTCGATTAATTCGTTAACATCGTCGATTTGAAAACTCCGATTAATCTTCATCAATGGAACCACCATGGCAGAAGGGAACTCGTATGAAAGACGCTAATAGAAAACCCAATGAATACAACCCTGGATTTTCAAAATTAGTTCAACAAAAAGAGAAGAAAAAAACGGTTGAAGAAGAAGAGATTGAACCCGCTCAAAACGAAGAAATAGTGCGATTAAGAAAGTAAGGGCCTACTTAAACTCACTCCATTACTTCAATTTCATGTTTGCATGTCAAATTAGGTCAGACAAATCAAAATTCTGAATTTGCAGTTATTTTACCGGCAAGGTTTAGTTTCAAGACCTTGCCGGGATTTCATATTTAGTGTTCCGTCGTGATGCTCGTTGGTTGAATATCTTGCCGGTGGTTTAGTTTTTGTAACTTCTTTCACAGGGTTTGGATGTTATTCAATGTATAATCTTGCCGGCGCTAATTTTCTTTTTTTTTAAGCAGGATCGGTTATAAAATTTTAACTTGCCGGCGGGATTTCAGTTTTTTAGCGTCTTCTGATGCCTTGAATTATAAAGGTCGGAATGGTATGTAAATAATACCACGCCGGCGTTATGTTAGCCGGTGTTATTTTTATTATAGACGTTGCCGACTTTTGTAGTTGAAAACCCGGTCATAGTTGTTAAAAACCGGCATGTTATTGTAATAAAACCCTCCCGACCCTTGTTTAGCCGGCTTGCTGTTTAGATATCGCCCCTTCCGACCTTAGTCCGCCGGAATGGTTATATATGTTGAGCCTTCCGACTTATAGTGTTTTTCTTAATTTTTCTTGTTCAGGTTTCAAATGGCAAAGAAGAAAGGTCTGAAATCTCTTAGTCCTCCTTCAAGGCCTCCTCGTGTTGGTGAAAAACTCTTGACTTCAAGACATCGAGGGGCATACGTTGTGGCGGGAACGACAAAGATCTGTATACCGAATAATGATTATCAACCACCATCGGAACCCAGTGATTCAGACGAGACTCCAGATGAAGACCAATCAATTCCATGCCAGCTACGTGTACGCCGGCTCTGTCATAAATTATATGTTCATGCCGACCGTAAGATTGCTTCCCCAAGAAAGTCGGCATAATGTTCATTCAAAGACCCTTCCGGCCACAAAATGATCGGCATTTTGGTCATCCAAGGATTATGTCGGCAATACTTGGTCGGCATTTTATTTAAACGCATACCATGCCGGGGAGTTATTGCCGGCACTTTATTCAAACGGATACCTTGTTGACCTTTCGCATATTTGAAAACCAAATTTTTTGATCGAAATCAAACTCATAAGACGGATTAAAGTTTAATCTACTGGATTTTCATTTTCAAAATTTTAATTTAAACTCACTTAATTAACCTAATCAGTTTTTTAGTGTTAATTAAACAAGGACATATTAGCCATTTTGAAAATATTTGGTTAAGGGGTCGCATTTTTTACTTCAAAATGACCCTATTTTGTCTCATTGGGTATACCCCAATCTCGCCAGGTTCCATAACCCTCTTTCTTGAAGCTTATAATCATCCGTGGGTAAAAGATGATTGTTATTCTTCTTAAACTTTTGTTGAACCACTTTCTTCCATAAAGCTTTTTTCTCCCTAAAATACCTCTATATCCACTTAGCCTTCGGATTTACTTGTACACCTGAAATGTTTCACACCCAGACCTCCTAAATTTTTAGACTTACAAATTTTGGTCCAATAGACCCAACACATCTTTCTCTTGTCAGGGCTAGGATGTTGTAAGAAGTTTCTCATCAATCTGGATGTTTGTTAATAAAGTAGTTATTAGTTATTGTCTTACCGCTTTCTTAATTGGTTAACGCTATATAGTATCAATATTAAGTTTAATTTTACATGGTTAATTCTTATTTTTCTAAGAATTAGAAATACTTGTGTGAAAGAACATGATGTCGATATCATAGTTGGTTATATATTGTCTTGGTCTGGTTTTCCAAATCGTGACTTATCTACTTGTAATTTTTTGAGGTTGCATTTCTCACCACATAAGTTCTTGATTGCAGAAAAGACTATAGCATCAATCTCATCACCAAGAGGACGAATTTCCTATCATGTACAAGCCATCGTGACACTTCTATTAGTCTTGCTATTGACTTATCTACGGACGTTAAAGAATTATAAATGTAATTTTATTTTTTTAGGTAATATTTAATCTTGTTATAATTTTCTGGATATATTGCGCTGTACTCATTTTCCTTTGTCAAGGATATATCACTATAAATTTTCCTTGGAATTTTTTTAATGAGGCAACACATGCAGGTCCATTTTTTATTCTTTCAAATCTACACAATTACATCTCTTATCTTGTGTATTTTCTTTAAAGTCAATGAGGTGATCTGGGTGCACGTTAGGGGCACATCCCTCCTCTAATGAGCTAGCTCAAATCATTGAACTTGTTTTTAACTAAAAATATAACCTGATTAATTTTCAAATGAGAAATAAATAAATAATGCAGTTATTTTGGTTAGGCTAAAGCAAGTAAGGACTTTTTAATAAAGTGGCCACCTTTTTTCCATATAATTAAGAAACTTGCCGTTTTTTTGAATCATTATAGAAAGTGTCCGAGTAAGACTTTTTCTATCCCGTTTTTTTAATAAAACGGGTGACAGCAGTTAACTGCTTACGTGTCATTTTTACTACCAAGTAAAAGATGTTTAAACCCTTCGGTAGGCTGAATAGACCGGACCTAACTGAGTCATACCAAGCTAAATCACTCCTAATTCATCTTCTTCCCCAACTATGAACCCTAATTTATAACTGAAGAAAAATATAGAGACACGGATTAACACTAACAAAAATCCGAAGATTAACACTAGCAAAAATCAGATTGAAAAACTTAATCAAGTTAATCTTCTATTATTCTTTCATCAATTGTCCAATTACAAAACAAACAAGCAACACCGAAATAAACTTTAATAAATTCATGCTTCAATTTGTTTTTCCTGGTCTTTGTTATCACCAAGATCAAATCCTCCACAGTTTTAATTTTGGAATCTCTACAACATCAATTACAATAGAAAATACCATTCATGCAAATACCCAATTGAAAGCTTACCATGCCAGCGGCAAAAAATTCGTCCAAATCCAACAAAATCTTCACTGTTTCAAACCCAGATCCTTTGCTTATTAAAACCCATTGTTCCTTAAAACCTTCTTAATCAAAAACAATTAATCATTAGTTTGATGGAAATAGTACCCATCTATCTGATTTACCATATAAATATCTCCATGTAATTTAATTCTCACACTATAAAAATTAATGACAGTAGCTACTTGAAGGAGTCATCATCTTTCTATTACTGAAAATCAATAACAAAACCCCCTAAACTAGAGTATCTAATTTTAACAATAACTAGATTACTGCTACAGCAGTGGGGGGTCGACCGAAGAAAGAGACCTAATCAAACCTATTCGATCGATTCCAGTCGAATCAATGGATTTATTGATGATCTTTGAACATAAAATTTGTTTGTTTGATTGCAGTTGATGGAAATTTATAATCAATTTGGTTGATTATCTCAATATTAACCTCAATTTCATGAAATTTGAAAAATTAAAAAACTGATTTTGATTTTTTTGTACAGTTATTGTGACTGACAAAGTATACTAAAGTGACCATATAGAGGTCTCCCTTCGGTCGACCAACAATCAAAACTCTAAACAATTTCATCCTAAATTGAACTTGTTTTCTCGATTAAGAAGATCCCACTTTATTCCAGGGGAACATTATTTAAATACCCTTATTATAGGGCCCCTTCCAAAATACCCTTATCAACTTATACAAATACCCCTAAGCATAATACATTACTAAAATACCCTCTATTGTGTAATGTATATACAAAACCATTACCACTAACCACTATTCAACAACAAAAAAACATCTACTGTCCGCCATCACCACTGTCCACCACCACCACCAAACACCACCGTCGACCACAACCGCCATCCACCACCACCGCCATCCACCGCCGCCGCCGACCACCGTCAACCACCGCCGCCGACCACCACCACCAACCACCACCACCGACCACCGCCAACCACCACCACCACTGTCCACCACCACCAACCACCACCACTGTCGTCGCCAACAACCACCACTGTCCACCAACACCGTCGTCGCCGCCAACCACCGCCGCCGCCACCCGCCGTCGTCAACCACCGTAACCGTCGCCAACCACCGCCACCGATGACTTGCTGAAGTTGTGTCCATATCGTAGACAACTAGATCAAGTTGTCTCCAATAAATAATGTCCATATCGGAGGCAACTAGTTCAAGTTATCTCCAAAAGTGGAGGCAACTAGTTCAAGTTGTCTCCAAAAGTGGAGGCAACTAGCTTAAGTTGTCTCCAATAAATAGTGTACAGGAATAAGTTGCAAAACAAAATGGAGGCAACTAGCTCAAGTTGTCTCCGAATCTGAGGCAACTAGATCAAGTTGTCCTCAAAAGTGAAGACATATAGAACAAAGTTGTGTTCAAAAGTGAAAGCAACTAGCCCAAGTTGTCTCCAAATATGGAGGAAACTAGCTCAAGTTGTCTTCATATATAGAGGCAACTATCACAAGTTTCCTCCAAAAAGTAAAATTTGTACACAAATGAGTGAACCTAGTATGAGTTTTACCTGCATTAATTTGTGCATGACAAACAAACCAAACATCCATAACCACCACGACAACAGCAACTACGACCACCACTACATCCTTCTTCAGTCCCTGCATATCAACAGCATACTAACAACATTACAAGCTTCAGTTGCAACCTTACCTGATCTCCACCAGTGCCTTACTTCCACCAGTTAATGGCTTCACCTCAGAACTGGAATCAACTAGCTCAAGTTGCCTCAAATATGGAATCAACTAGCTGAAGTTACCTCCAAAAGTGAAAGCAACTTTCTCAAGTTGTCTCCAGAAAAAGGAAGCAACTATCTCAAGTTGTCTCCAATAATGGAAGCAACTTGGTCAAGTTGTATTAAGTAGCTCATAAACATTATCGAGCCAACACAGCATCCATTCTTTCTTCATTTCTCCTTAGTTGCAGCTGCAACTTCACCGTTCCTTCTTTGCGTACAAACACCAGTTCAACCAGTATCACCAACAAACTCCACCTGCAATCCATCTCCTCAAAGCCATCAGCTGTAGCTAATACAAACTTCACCAGCTCATCTTGAGTTTAAAACCTGTCCTAAACATACATCTATACTCTGCTCAATTCCATCAATTAAGTGCAGCAGCAAACTCTAAATGCAGTTTCAGCTCCTTGTTCACTGCAATTGCAATTGTAATTGCAATGCAACTGATTCTGCCACACAACTTCAATCTCTCCATTGATGCTTCAATGTTCTTCCTGAGATTCATACAACTTCAAACTCTATGTCCATCACAGAAACACCATCTCAGCAACACAAGCCCATTATAGTTCATCCATTCCCAGTTGTATCTAGAACCAGCATCAACTCATTTCCAACACCTTGAACTCAATACAGATCCTTGAAGCAGCAAACAACCCTACAAAGATTCAACTCTGCCATCACATAAATATCCTCAAAACCTTGTTTAATCTTCCACTTCAATTCTCAGATCAAAATAACCAGAAAACCCATGATAATCAACCAGCAACACTAGTGCCAAATCAACCCCATTAGCTTCAATGCATCGCCAACATCTTCTCCAAAACAACAACCCTTGTAATCCTTATCTACAAGAATACCAACACGAAACCATCTTTGTATAATCACTGGTTACTTCATCACAGCAACAATCGAAATCATTTCTTCTCTTTAGATTGACCACCAACAACAGTAAACCATTTCAACAACATCAATTCCATTACCTCCTCCACTTTCAGATCCATGTTTTTCTATCAATCTCCACAAACCCCAATCTCTGAAATCCGTCAAAATTATCACCAGATTCTTCAACTGATTTTACCAATTCATCGAAAAACCCTAAATTGAACTCAAATTCATAGTAGTTGAAATTGAAAAACCCTAAAGAAATGAAATGAAATGTTTTCAGTTAGCAAATTACCGAAAATTAATAACAAAACCTAAAAGAAAGTTGAATCATAACATTTTCTGAATCAACAATCTCGATCTCTCTGAAATTTGAATTAGCAACTCGAAATCGATCTCAGAAAAAGCAAATCTTCATCGAATCGCAACAACATCCATTATTTCACCTCAATCATCTCCATCTACTGATTCTTCATAAACCCCTTCTTCTAATCATTAGCAGCAACTTCATCGATCTTCTCCTTCATTACTGTAAATTAATGGCAGCACCTTTATCTACCATGATTTCTTCAGTTCCATCTCTCTTCTGACTGCAAAATCAACTCAAACCATAATATCAACAAAACCATCTTCCATTTCATCTCGATTCAGTCAACAACAACTTCAATTTCACAATTTCACCCTGCTAATCTCTGTTCGATCTGTCTCGATAATAATTACGATGGTGGTAGGTGCGATTCAAGGTGACGATGACGGCGTTGGAGATGATGGTGGTGTTGGTGGCGTTGGTTGTGGTGGCGACGGAGACGAATACAGTGAGTGAAACTGGTTTTTTCTTCGAATGAAAAATGAAGAAGAAGTTTAAGGTGTAAAGGTTAAAACTGGAATTATGTGAATTATTTTTCTATTCATAATTTCAATTATGCCATTAAGGGTATTTGTAAAGACCCATAAGGGTGTTTGTGCAAAGCCCATGGATAGTAGGGGCATAAATAACATTCCCACTTATTCCAGATATCAATAATTTCTTATTGATTTTTTATTTTGTGATTTAATTGGCTTATGCTACTGATTTCTTTCTCATTCATGAATAAAGAACTAGTCCGTGGAGAAGACGAAGAAAGGGATGAGTGAGGGATACAATAACGAGCATTAAGGATTTGAAGGAACAACACCGAACTAGGTAGGGTAATGTAAGGATAGGTCAGTAATTTTCGCACACACAATTGACTTAGTCAACATTTCTGACCAATATGGTGGGTCCGGATGTTAAACTTAACGGAAAGGCTACTTTATAAAAGGTTTAAATTTGTTGGCCGGTTTATAAATTAGGGGCTCGGAAGCTGGTCATTTAAGTAAATTTTTAAAAATTCTGGCTTGATTGGAGTATTCCCAGATTAATTGGGGTATACCTAATGATACAAAAGCTAGGTCATTTTGAAGTAAAAGAAGCCACCCCTTCCCCATGTATTTTCTAAATGACTAATATACCCTTGTTTAATTAACACTAAAAAATCTGATTAGCTTAATTAATTGAGTTTAGATTGATTAATTGAGTAGATTAAAACTTATGAAATAAAAATTAGTTTTTGATTGAACTTATTTGGGAAGATTTTTGATGAAAAAAAAATTGTTTTGAGAAAATCTTTTGCAACGGAAATGAAAGCACACTACCCAAACACTTCTAAAAAGGGGATTGCAAAGCTGTTGTATGAAATCATACTCAAAATTAGATCAGAAATCAACACTTTCAGTTCTGAAAGTATGAAAATTCGTCAAGGTCGACGAATGAAGACCATGTCGACTAACTTTGGCCGGCAAGGTTCTTTCTAAATAACAATGCTGACTTTATTTTTTTGACACACAAGAGACGACTAATATTAGTCGGCAAGGTCTAAAAAAAAAAACCCGCCGGCTGTTGAGAAAAATATGGAATTATGTATTAGTCGGCAAGGTCTACAAAAAAAAAACCTGTCGGCTGTTGAGAAAATTGTGGAATCATGTATTAGTCGTCAAGGTCTTCAAAAAAATACCCTGTCTGTTGTTGAAAAAATTTACAGTCGCCATGGCTATTATGAAAAGTCGGCAAGATATGCATGTTACGACCTTGCCGACTAAAGACATAAAAATCATAATTTCCGATTTCTAACCTAATATAACAATCAAATCACACAATACAATGATGGGTTTGAGTTTAGACATCACTTACAGTCTTCTTTTGGTAGAATCAACCATTTTTTTGGAAAATCAAAGTTGAAGATTTTCGGTTGATGGAAGAAATGGAAGAGTAGAGAGATTAGGGAAGATTAAAAGTTTTTTAATTTTTAATTATAAGGTTTAATTTTAAGTTAATTAGTTCAAGGGTATTAAAGTAAAATTACCAATTTTGGCCACCCCTTAGCAAGAGCACTAGGTCCATTTAAATTTGGGTATACCCCAATTTGGCCAGGTTAAAAATCGGCCATGATCAATTCACAATGATTGTTGCTCATCTCAGTTCTGGTTTTGCTCTCCGTAAAACAAAACTCTATTTGAAACCACTGCAAACAGTTTATTTACACTCTTACATTAATAATAAAAATTAGAAACAAGTATATGGGTTCCTTAGCACATTGATTTTTTTCTCGAAAGATAATTGCACCATTAAATGAATTCATGTGATTGAATCCAGTGAAACTTGCAACCAACCATACTGAAGCAAGAAAAATGGTTCTTGGGATCCCTAATTTAAAGCCTAGTGATAAAAGATACTCGAGTAGATAATGGTAGCTTTGAATAACTCGAAATCTTGTCAAGAGATTATTCCTGGTATGGAATTGTCATTGTCGCTGTTTCTGTCATTTGTTGTTGGTGTGGTGGTGCTGGAAGAGTATCTCCAGATTCCTGCTAGTAAACTACCAAAAAGTGACTGGAATACACTAGATACTGCACATGGTACAGCCGTCAGTGGATTTCCAAAATGCTGACCCGCAAGAACTAATCCAAGTGCTGAGTTCTACAGTAGCAGAGAGTAGTAAGGAAAGTGTTAAGAAGAGAAACAAAAAAGTAGTGGTGGAATCAGAAAGTGCAACTGCTCACCTGCATCCCAACCTCGATGGAGATAGTGCGGGAGGATGACTCGTCAAGTTTAAGCATCCTTGAAAGTAGGTAGCCGAGTGTATATCCAAGCCCGTGAAGGAGACAGCTCGCAAGTACCAATTGTCGACCAGACGTAAGAATTGCAGAAGCATTTTGGGCTATTGCACTACCACATAAAGCAGCTACGGTTAAGACCGCAACTGGTGGCATCAATGGAGAAACCATCTCAACAAAACTTCGGCAAAACTGATTCAAAAGAGCACCAACCAGTACAGGAAGAAGCACAACCTATGCATAACAAATAGAGTATTGTTAAAACAACTAGGATAACGCACTTGTTTAATCTAAATCAATCGCCCACTAAATTTCAGTTTCAAATATTACATTTTGTTTCCACTAGTTATTGCTATGTAACCATAATCGCTTCTCAGGAGCTTCAATGCTTATTACGTATTAAAATTTAACGTGTTTTGTTCTGATCAAGTATCAGGGAAAACCAAGATTTTTAAACCTCTGAAACAACAACTACTCTCACCTGCAAAGTTGAGATAAGTAGTCCAGCTGCATCCACTGCAACATATTGCCCAGCAAGTTTTGCGGTCAGCAAAGGGGTCATTACCTGAAATAAAAAATATTCCTCATATTCATGAAGACACAAGTAAATGACGAGGAAGAAAGCTGTGTTTTTAATGAAAATATATCAATACCACAGCAGACACGGTGCTCAATGCTGTCATCAAGACGGAGAGGGCCACATTTCCTCTGAAATGGCATTTAAAGATGTTAGCATTTCTCTGCTTTTGTCATAGTGGAAGAATTTGGAACACAAGAATTCTTTGATTGCACATACCGAGCTATGTATGTTACAATGTTACTTGCAGTTCCTGTATCGCAAAGAAAACACAAATTAGATGCAAACGTAGAAAGTGAATTAGTGAAAGAATAATTCGAAATACAAAATGAGAATAATACCCAAAAGGAAATGAGAATACCTCCAGGGCAGCAAGCTACCAGTATCAAACCAGCTGCATAATAAGAAGGTAAACCTAAGAGCTTGCTCACAAAGAAACCTGATAATGGCATTACCTGCAACATATCAACATTACCACCCAAATTATTCACCATTAGAACTCTATCTAGGCTGTGCTCATCATAGTCAACCAATTCCCTAAGGTTGTGGGCAGCAACACAGGTTTTATACATTTGACATAACATTTACTCAAAAGGAGTGACACTGGTAGTATCATTTTGCATGCTTCTTAGGCCAATAGTCAACCTTAAATATTAAACAAAAATACCAACCAAATTAGATTGCCAAATTAACAACCAAATCAGTTTAATACTCAAAATGATCAGTTCAATTTGTGGTAAAAATGTACGCCAAGGTTCGTGTATTGTATAGAATATGCATTAATTTTAAGATTAACAAATCAATCAACCAAAACAGATAAAGAGAAAGATTCTCGAAGGATCAGGAGAATACTGAGTACTGAAGGAAAAAGCCACAGAGCAATTCTTTGGGCATTGCAAGAGCTCCACGAAGATCGCCAATAGTCAAGGTCATACCCATTCCGAGCATAATGACAGTAATTCCTACTAGAGTCAATTTAGGCTGAACCCAATTGAAGGAATTTGGTTTCACAAGCCCAAGGATACAAGCCAATGCAACCCAAATGGGAAATGCTGTGGATAATACTTCACCCACCAATTCAATCCATCTTCGAAAGTTACCAGAATGATTTTCTCCATCGTCACTGGTGGCGGTAATGGCTGAGTTGGATGACTGAGGCGAAACGATTGAAGATAACGGATTTGGGTTTCTTGTAGTAGCGATTGGAATTGTTGCGATTCGTTTTATCAAAGAAGTAGAAAGAAAAAGGGGGGTTGTAATAGGTAATGCTTGAGGAAATGAAGAACACTTGGTGACCAAATTTGAAGAAGAAGAAGAAGATGAAAATGTTTTGGTATCAAGCTTTGCTTGGACTCTTCTCGTAACTGTCCACCCACCATTATTCAAACAGCTGTTCTGCATCTCTCAGAGTTCCAGTCGGTTGTTGCACAGCCACAGAAGACAGCGGAGGAGAAGTTCGTCACGTTTGACAAATTCTACGCAGTCAACCAGAGTATTCGTCGAAACTTTTTAGATGCAATCTACGTTAATAACTACCGCCGGGATGGTGGGAGGCTGGCGGAAGTACGGAGTACGGGGAGGTCAAAGTAAAAATGGATTTGTTATTATTATTTAGTAGGAATGTTATAATTACCCTTCATTTAAACTGGTTTGGGATAAATACCCCTAATGACATAATTGAAAATTGTATTGAAAACTTAATTTATATGATTCTGTATTTAACCTTTTTATCCCGTTTACTTTCTTCTTTAATAAAATAACTCGGTCTCGGACAATATTTCCATCGCTCCCACCGCCACAATCTCCGTCGCTCTCACCACTACCATCATGTTGATCGCCTCCACTGCAACCAGCAGCACCACCACCACCTCTGTTACATACGCTACTACCATCAACAGACTTCATCTTCTTCTTTGTGGTTTGAAAATTGAAATTGTAAATCAAATTCACATAGATCGAGAGATCTGTTTTTTTTTTTTTTCAATTTTGGTAATTGAATAGAGAGTATAAGTGTTGCATGTTCAATTCATCGAAGTTCATGAACGATTCAGTTCGTATGTTTATCATTTGGGTTGCAAATACTTTTAATTTTGATTTTTCATGGTTTGTGGTGATTTAGTTTGATTTTTATGATTCAACAAGTTATATGAGTTTTGGTATGGTTCACCTTTGGGGTTTTTGATTTTTGAGTTCCCAACCGAGTAAGAAATACAACAACAAGGTACTAAGGGATTTGTTGTGATTCAATCGAATCTCAGTCTTTCAGATGTAATAGTGGAATTTAATCGGGTGTTTTGTCTCATGATGAATCTAACGCGGCGGTGTAATTGAGAAATGAAATTTATGGGGAAGCGAGATGTAATTGACCGAGCTGGGTTTTCTTTGTGGTATGGAAATAAACTTTTTGGTGTGAATTCGTGATGGCTTTCGAGATATTAGAAGTGATGCTCGGTGGTGCTGTACTTGTTTGAGAAATTGGTTGGGAGCAATAGTGTTGATGTCATGGGTTGGAATGGAGGTGGAAATGGTGTTTATTTTCTTCGATTGCAGGCTGAATTAATAGTTGGCAATGATGGATTTTATTTCTAAAAGTGGTGTTGGTCATGGCTCTGAACTCATGGAATTGGGAGATGGATTCTTTGTAATGGGTTGGTCATGGCTTTGTAATGTTGTTGGCTGAATCGATGGTACAATTAGAAATTATTGAAATGGCAGTGGAACACCACTAGGGTTCTTGAGTTGATTGAGTTTGTTTGGGAGATTTTGTGCTAATTGTTGTTGTAGGTGGCTAGATGGACCTGCAAATACAAGTGGAGATGGAAGTTATGGATTTTGGATGGTGTTCTAACAAACGGAAATGAATCAACTGGTGATATAACTCACAGACAGAAAGAACGTGGTGTTGCGATCTTCGAATTGATTGTTTAAATGGTGCTTAATGGTCTTGATTCAAAAGGATTTTTGAACCCTGTTATGTGCAAAAGTATGTTGTGGCCATGAATTGTACAGCGAGAATGGAGATGGAAATCAGTGCATGTGGTAGTGTCTACTGGTACATGCAATGGACTGTTCTGTGGGGTTCTCATAGGAACTGGAATGGGTTTACTTGCGAATTTAGGCAACAACAGAAGACGGACAAAGGTGTTGGACAACAACTAGGTTCAACTACAACAATTACAGCAAGTGGAACAACTGAATTCCATGAATTGTGAATGCGTAGCACCTCTTAGTCTGGAGTGAGAGTTGGAAGCAGCAAAGCTAGGTGATGATTGCATGGGTTTTGAGATGGATTTATGCTTATGGAGTCAAGAAATGAAAAAGTGGTTGTATATTATATAGATCTGCAGTAGCGAAGATGGAGATTCCAAGGATTGATACGGCAAGTGCTTGGAATTTAAGGTAGAGAGTGTGGTATTCAAGTTGGGTTTGTGCTGAAATTGAGCTAGTTGCCTTCATGTTTGGAGACAACTTGTGCTAGTTGTCTTCATGTTTGGAGACAACTTGTGCTAGTTGATTCTAGACTTGGAGACAACTTGAGCTAGTTGCCTCAGATTCGGAGACAACTTTGTGCTAGTTTCCTCTATTTTCGAGACAACTTGAGCTAGTTGCCTCATATTTAGAGACAACTTGAGCAAGTTGACTTCACATAAGCGGCAGTGGCGGTGGAAGAAAGTGGTGGCGGTTTGCGGCGACGGCGGTGGTCGGAAATGGTGGTTAGTGGCGGTAGTAGTCGGTGGTTGGCGTCGGTATCCAGTGGTGGTTAGTGGCGACGGTAGCCAGTGGTGGTTAATGACGGTGATGGCTGGTGATGGTCGGTGGTGGTGGTCAGTGGCGGTGGTTAGTGGATAGCGGTGGTGAACGGTGGTGGTGGTGGGCAGTAGAGGTAGTGGTTTTTTTTTTGGAATAGTGGTAGTGGTTTTGTATATATACACATTATATAAAAGAGGTATTTTTGTAATGTATTAATCATAGGGGTATAATTTAAGTTCGTAACGGTATATTTTAATGGGCCTCATAGTAGGGGTATATAGATAATGTTCCTATTATTTATTTTTGCTCGGTAAAAAAAAATTATGTTGATGAGATTAATGCCAGAAATGAAGTGCAGGTGTAGGAAAACCAAAGGTGCAGTGCAGGATAAAGTGGTTCAAAGACTCTTTAGACTCACATGATACTTGTTTCTGTATAACTTCTTCAGTAGTCACACATATGTTTCATACATGTGTTTGTAATAATTTAGTTTAGTCGGTTAAGCTATACTATAAATGAGGTGTTAATACCTTGATCCTTATGTAGTGTGACTCATGTTATCTATAATGATTTTTATTTCATTTATTCTGATTGATATAACGTCACTGTGATATCAGACATGTTGGGTTAGGGTTTCCTTTCCTTCTTCATCTTGATTATGTTAATTTTTCTTCGCTTGTAGTTGTCAAGCTCAGTTGTATTATGCCAATCTCTTGTTTCAGAGAAGTTTTGTGTGATTTAGATCTTGTTTTCTAAACAACACTCATATTTGTTTCAATTCTCTTTTCAGATCCACTTGATTTCTTCATCTATTTCTTTCCTTTTACTTGAATTATTTCTTCACTTTTGTTTGTGATTCAATAGCTTCCTTCTACATCAGCAATAGAAAATCCTACATCTAATTTTTTTTCTCTCCAATATTCCTCAAAATCAGTTAACTAACTTTGTTCATCTAAAACTTAAAGAAGAGAACTTCATTACTTAGCGAAATATCATAATTCAAAAATACATGCTAATAAAGTTTCTTGATGTATCTTATGAGTGTCCCCCTCAATTCACAAATCTACAAAATCAGCTCAATGGAGTTGAAAATCCTCTCTACACTAACTGGATGGATGAAGATTTGACTATCATCATGTGGGAAAACTCAACAGTTTCGGATTCAACCATTCCTTACTTCTCCAAATCTGCAACATTTCATCAATTATGGACAAGTATTGAGGATCGTTTTGCAAGATCATCATCTACTCATTCTATTCATCTTCGTACAAAAGTTACTGTCACCCACTCAAAGATTGGTCGATTGAAAACACGGGGGTACTAAATACACAACCAACTTTATCGTTTTACAACCTGTAGACTAAACCTAATACAATATCAAGTAGACTAACTTATTGATCCTTGACAATATGTATATTGTTCGAGCATAGCTCGGTTGAACTCACCAAGCGTTTGTATGTCAAGTTTGGTTATCATATTTTAGTATCAAACCTCATCTATAGTCGCTTGATTAAATACTAGAGTCAACTTCGTTTAGGTTAGACTCAAAAGTCTAGGAATGTTAAGTCATACAAGTATTACTTCGCATACCTGAATAATTTGAAGAAGTAACTAACTACAATGACGACATCATCCTTCCACTTGAGGTCATTAATATTGACTTGAACTGTTTCATTCCTAACGTATCCATCAAGTCGTGCGATATTGAAAACATAACTGCGAAGCTGTATATACTGTACATATTATATAATACTCTAGTGATGTGACATGATCATAATAGTATGATCATAGTATTAAGGAATTAGACTACGAAGTATAACGCTTATCTTTTGAACTTCGTAGATATGACATCGACATAATCTTGTATATGTTGTTATGATTATGTGAATGGGAAATGGTGAAGATTTCATCCTAGGAAACAATTTTTTACATTTGTTTAAAGGAAGTACATTCATGAACTTGTTTCGTGAATCAAAAGGGAAATCATTAGGCTTATTGGTTCAGTTATTCATTGCAAATCTTTGGATGACCAATATGTGTGAGATGGTAGAACCGATCTTAACTTAGGTTATGTATCTTGGTATAACTAATCACAATGTCTGACATATGATTTGGTATGACCAGTTTTGTTAATTGGTTCAACCAATCGTAAGTAATCACCATGTGATGGTATAATCAATCCTTTAATTGGTGTGACCAATCCTAGTAATTAGTGTGATTGATCATGAGTGTATGTGACCGATCCGTAATTGGTGTGACCGATCACAAATAATACCATGTGTATATGGAACCAATCTTTGTAACTGGTGTAACCGATCCTAGTGAATGGTTTGACCGATCACAGGTATTTCCATAGTTAGGTATAACCGATTGAACCCATGTATGATCAATCACATTGTAGTCTTGGAACACAAGCAAACAAATTTTAAACTTGTTTGGAAATATGGTATAACCGATTCCAATAAAGCAAATCCATGTAAATATGGAATAAGTATTTGCAGTGAAAAGATGTCAACATACTTTGAACACGAGCAGTAACTTTTATCATTTATTTTTCAAAGATATTCCTTGGTACTCAAGGTGATCATGTGGCGAAATAAATTAAGAATCTTTTAATTAAGGTTTTTTGTTTTATATGCTTTAATTACCAGCAATTAATGCATATCTCTAAAGAATAAAAATTAATAATGTGCATTTACTAATTGGAGATTTTCTATTGAGAGATTTCGGAAACATTGGACAAGCATTTATTGGAATTAAGAAAACCGAATTTTTCCATTCATTGCATATCTTGATAATATCTTCAGTTTTGGAAATTCCTTGGTGTCTAAACATCCTTGGTCTATAAATACCAAAGTTTGCATTTCTAACAAACTATCCTAAGAGCCAGGAAAACTTCGCTTCTTGTCGTTTCAGGTAGATCCATCTATTCATAGAGGAAAGTATCCTAATTAGGTGAAATATTTTATGACCCGCATTTAAATACTTTTGTGGGATCTAGAAGCTCTACAAGTACCGTTGGTGGGAAACTAGATAATTGCAGTGTTATTTTCGATTGATTTGATTGACTAACTGTTGTTGAAACATTGATTGCACCTAGTTTGTTTATGCTTGAGAATCTTCTCTTTTTATATAAGGTTCACTTAGACTAGGTCAAAGTATCGACGAGATCTTTAGAATTGTTGTTAGATCATATTGTAATAATCCATTGTTAACAGACTCCGTTCTGTGCGTGATTTATCACAAGAGATTCAAGTGGTGTTTTGCAGGTTATTGAAGATAAAATAAGATTTGAAGACGAAGAAGATTTCTTATTAGTTTTCGTATCTTGTGAATTGTGTGCACAAACCTTGATCGGCTGGGATCCAACTAGAATCGGATTTATTCGATTGATTAGTTGCGTGGGATCGACATTCTCTATATTTATCTTTGAGATCTATATTTATTGAGTGCGAATATATACTTGACTATTTCAGTAGTTATAGTTAGATTGATCTAACCAGATAAAAGAGTTTATTGGATTAAACGGAAGAGCCTTTGTCAAAGACTCATTTAAATCTTTAGCAAGATTGATTAGAGTAGTTACCGAACAGATTTTTCCTTTGTTGTTTGGAATACGATCCAAAGGACTTGATATTCACGTGCATGACTCTAAAATTCGAAGGCGCATGGATACTGAGGGAACTAAGTAGCTAGGGGTAGTATGCTTGGTATCAACTATACGAAGTTGGTACTAGATTTTGCATAGTGGCTTAATTCTGAGAGTATTCAAAACTGGACTAGGTCCCGGGGTTTTTCTGCATTTGCGGTTTCCTTGTTAAAAAAATCTTGTTGTGTATTTTACTTTGATTTCCGCATTATAATTGTTTATTATAACAAAATAAAATATACATATACGTTAACCCTACATTACTTGATAGTGATCCTATATAGTTTGGTGATTACCAAACCTATTATCAAGTAACACACTTTGTTATTGTATTGTCTTGATCTTGTATCCATAGTCAATCACACAAGGTATCTTGTTGTTGTATTGTCTCGATCTCGTATCCATAGACAATCACACGAAGTGTGAACCGAATTGTCGTATTGTCTCGACTCTGTCCATAGACGATCATATATAGAGTTTGAATCTCTACTTTTTCTCAATCAGTATGTATAAGATAATAAGTCTGTGAACCTGATTGTTGGAAGAGTACTTGGACGATCTCAAAAATCAATATCCAAGATCAATCTAGTTATATCCAAATAATCCAATCGGAATTCTTCCAAGTAATTAAACTTGTTATCTATCTTTCAAGATACGAATTCTACAAAAACTAGTCTCGTAACCGGTCATAATTAGATGGATGTATCTACTTATATTGAATACGTACAACTTGTGTAAATCCAATTATAAAGATAAATAATATAATATGGAAAATAAAAAATGAAAAATATAGTACACCAGAAGTTTTGTTAACGAAGAAACCACAACTACTGAAAAACCCCGGGACCTCGTCCAGACTTGAACACCGAGTTTTATTAACCAACTACATACACTAGCTTACTATCAGACTTAAGAGTGGAATATAGATGAAATCGAATCAACCCTCCAAGTGATTCGGTTACAATCGCTCTCCTTATGTCTCTTGAACCTTGCAAGGTTCTACGCGCTTGATTCCCTTAGATGATGTCCTTTATACCCTAAAAGTTGATTCAGCCATAGTGAAGACTTTCGGTACCAATCTTCCTCTAACAGATAAGCCTATTTGATTTCAGTTTAGATCAATATATTAGGTATGAAAATGTGTTTGCAATAGACAAGCTATCAAACCTCACAAATTTGGAACTTACAACTCCCGAAGAGAAGGCTAAATTCTTAACCACCTCTCAAGAATAATCTTCAAAAAATCAACTAAGATCAATTTTTACATATCTATCTTGAGGAATCACAAAGTCTAGATGAAGAGAACTGAACTTTGTAATTTATATCTAACTTGCCTAAAAGAGATTACGAAAACCTCGATAACAGAAAAGCGAAATCAGGATACACCAATTATCAAGGTAAAATATAGTCAGGCCTGCGGTCATGAATCGCAAAAGTGAAGTCTTTTAGTTGTAAACCTAACTATATTTCTTAAAGGAAACCTAGGTTCATAGAGGATGACTTTAGATCAACTAGGACATAAGGTGTCAGTGATTGAATTTTCCAATTGAAAGAGCATCTCTATTTATGGATTTTCAAGACTGAGGGTTGCTTAGAATTCAAGATAAGATAACTTGGAAATAAAGCAAACATTTTAGGTCTTGAAAATACAATAAAAGAATATACACAGTGACCCGATTTCGGAACCGTGTACAAGACTTAGTCTTGTGGGCTAGATTGAAGGTGTTAGATTAGCACATAAGTGTTGCAATTCAAAAAACAAAGTGTGGCAAAAAAGTTAACACTAGTTCTCTTTCCTACCAGTTGCTAGCATGTGATCTAGCATGCTAGATAGTTATGCTGAATGATTCAGCGCGACGAAAAGTACCTTTTCGCGGAACAAAACAGCGCCCGGAAGAATATTCCAAGCATCTACGCTGAATGGAAACGCGCCACAGGCTAGCGCTGCATCATTCAGTGCTTGACCTTTTTTTTTTTTTTTTACTTTTCACTCTTTCAGTAATTAAATTTTATATTGTTTTCATTATTTGTTTTCTCACACTCATGCTACACAACCAGACAGTTATGTTTTCAAATTTTGAAAAGTTTGACAATTTGTTCCAACGGTTGTTTGTTTCAAAATCTTAAAATTTGGAAAAATAAGAAATGAAATGGGAAGAAGAAGAAGAAGATCGACCTTCTGTTGGGTTAGATCGATTTTTTAAGCGCTAAATGGTGCAGCGCCAGGCGCGGAATGATTCAGCGCTTTAACTGGTCAAGCGCGGGACTGTTCCGCGAAAGGTAGTAACGCTGAATGGTTCAGCTCTCGATGTTGTTTTGTTTCAGCGACTAGCATGCTAGACTAGCACTCCCCAAGACTTAGGTGATTTTGTTAGTTGATGTGGATTGATAATCTAGGTGCTAGACTAGCACCCCATAAGACTTAGTCTAATGACTTGTTTGGTTTGGCGAATATTCCATGTTTATTAAAACACTTAAGAGTTTAGTTGTGATGCACACACATAAGTGTTTAAGTGATAAATGAAGTCTTAAAAGTATTTAAGAGAGTCATAGCAGTGTTAATCATATTTAAAAAATAAGTCTTTGAGTATATGGTAAACTTACTGGGATATTTGTTGAAACGGTTCGTGAACCGTAAGGCTAGTTCACAAGCCAGGGAGCTACGGTTCGTCGGATCGAGAACTCAAATGGACAAAGTTGTGAACTGGGTTCGCCAACCGTCTTGGCTTATGAACTCAGATAGACACAGTTTTCCTACCGGGTTCGCCAACCTTAAGCATTTATATCAACATTAAAAAATTAGTTCACCACTGTTTGCCAACCGGGTTGGTGAATTGTTCCCAACTGAACTTGAGGTTTGCGAACCTTCCTAATTTATGAAATCAGATATCTATGGTTTGCAAACGTGATTGCCAACCTACCCTGAAGAGAAATATCATAAGTTCATGAAACTCTCTCTTATGATATTCAGATAAAATCAATTGTATGAACTATTTTTAATTGATCCACGAATTAATTCTCAAACAGTAAATAGTTTCGAAATAAAATTGTTAAGGACCTTTGAACATCTATGCTAGAATCATATTTCGAGATTTTTAACACGACAAGCTTGACTCGAAATTTCTTCTTTTTAAATCTACTAGAAATTATACGACATAATCTCAATATATATAATGGTAAGATAGTGAGTAAATAGAATGGTTCGGTTTTCACATACCAGATACAAAAGTTCTTCAAATTTCTTCGTCGATCTTCAATCTTCGAGGGTGGTGTCTGATACACAACTACAAAATTCTAACCTAGCCGAGACTTGACTTAGTAGACTAAAAATCAAGAAATAGTTTTGATCATCTAAGATTGAAAACAAGCTTGAGATAACAAAACTTGCGGGTTCAACCAAGTATTGCTCTAACATCGATTCCTTTTCTTATTAATGAAATTAAGCTTTTATCAGATAAACTAGCTGCAGCATGTGAAATTATTTATAATAGAGAACTAGTTGTTATTACTCTGAAAGTACTCAATTCAATACATATGACATTTGCTACCTCAATGAGATATAAAAATCCTATGATATCTTGCTTGAGTTGCATAACAACTTGATTGGTAAAGAAGTTGTTGTTAGTAAATGACTTAACTCTTCCAAAAAATGTAAAGGACTTTATGGATAATAGAGGCTCTTATAGAGGTGGTCATTATCATACTAATAAAGGCACTTTTATAAGTAAGGGTTATTATGGTACCGGTAATGGTGGGAGATATTCAAATCTTGCTATCTTTACTATAAATTCTTCAGGCAGGGGCTACTTAGCTAGTAACAAGCCAATTTGTCAAATATGCATTATTCAAGGTTATACTACTATCAATTGTAATCAAAGGCTTAACTTCTCATACCAAGGAAGAACACCTCCTACCAATTTGAGTGTTATGTTAGCAGTTGTTGATATCTTTGATGAAGAGGAATGAATTGCATATAATGGTGCCAACAACCATATTTTCATCATCTGCAAGAAGTGACCCCTTATTGTAGCTCTAAAGTCATTCAAACCCGCAAATTTGTGAAGGTATGTCCATCACTCACAAGGGTAACTCTAGTATAAATACTAATGATCACTCTTTTCCACTTAATAATGTTCTCATGGTTCCCAAATCATCTAATAACCTTCTTTCTATTCACAAATTTTCATCTGATAATCATTGTTCTTTAACACTTGATTCACATGGATTTTTGTGAAGGATCTCAACTCTGGTAGATCCTTTTCTAAGGTCCACATAAGAATAGTCATTATCCAATTACCTTCATCTCAAATCATCATTAACTTTTATCCACAATCACTAATCATACTCTTCTGTATAAAATATTTGAACATCCATCATTTCAGAATTTTCAAAAATTATGTGATAAGCTGAAATTGTCTAATATCTCTAAAAAAAATTTTGTAATGATTACAAAATGTATAGATTCCAAAAGCTTTCTTTTCAGGTTTTATGTACTGCAGCTACAATCCTACTTGAGTTGCTACACATGGACCTTTGGGGTTTTTGTTATACACCTACTTTTAATGGTTTTTTGTATTATGCTAATATTGTATATGAATCTACAAAATACTGATGGATTTTACCTTTGAAATTAAAATCTGAGTTTAAACATGCATTTGTCTCTTTTGTTCCTATAACAGAAAACATGATATCTCAATCTGTTGTCACCATTAAACCGATACTGGTGGAGAGTTATTGAATCATTTTCTTACATAATTTTGTGATACTAAGGGCATAACTCATGATCTGCCATGTCCATATAAATTGAAAAAATGGTGTTGCATAAGTTAAGCACAAATGTCTTCTAGGAATCAACAGAACACTTCTATTTTAAGTTGTTCTTCCTTCTTATTTTGGGTTGATGCTCCAAACAGACTACTATCTTATCAATAAATTACCAACTAGGTCTATTAGCTTTTAATATTAATTTGAACTTACCTTCAACAAAATGCCTGACTATAATTTTTTTAAAGTCTTGGTTGTGCTTGTTTTCCCTGGCTAAACCTTACACTACATACAAACTGGAAACCAGAAGTAAACATTGCATTTTATTGGTTACAATATCAGACATAAAGGTTACATATGTCTTGGCACTATTATTAGTATAATTTATATTTCTAAGCATGTCTTGTTTGATGAATCCTCATTTACATACAATAATTTTATCAACTATCATCTTATAATGTACATGATGACTCCGTTCATCCTGTTGATTTTGTGGTTTCTATTCCTTCTAGCAGTCATTCTTTAGCACCTTCAACTTCCTCTACTTTTACTATGGTTACCAAAAATGATTATATCATGAATACTAGAGGTAAGATTGTTATTTATATTCCAAAATCATATTTTGCAACCATGTATCCTTTACTTGTTGCATGTCTATTATTCTTACTTGTATTATTGTTGCTAAGAAGAAGGAAGTGTGGAGATTAACACATGTTGAAGAATTTAATTATAACACCTGTGTTTTTACCTTGTCTCGTGCTTAAAGATGCTCCATAACATGAGATAAAGCTTCATCTCAAGTTCAGTTGCGTTGCAAAAGGAACATTGGCCTAGGCCAATGCGGTGCCAAAATGGCGCATTATGTTTGACATATTGGGCAAGGCCAATATGGCACCAAGAGGGTGTAAGCCGTAAGCTATATTGGCCAAAGGTCAATCTCTCATCAAAGGATGCATTAGGCCAATTGGGAGGATGGCCTAAAACAAAGTATACGCGGGTCACTGGCCTATGGACAATATCGCACCATAATGGTGCAACAGGCCAGACCAGGATGGCCTTCGAAATGTACATCCATCACGGATGGACATTGGAGTGGAATATGATCCAAAGTCGGAATTACAACCACCTCGACACTTCAGTGAACCTGGCTCAGTAAACGTTCGGCCATCATGGCCGGACATTGGAACTGGCTGTAAGCCATAACTGAATGTATAGCCATCTTGGCTGGTTATTTAGGAAATATATATGGTAACTGCCATGAATTGTAAAATTAGGAGTTGATGAATGATTTTTGCTCCCATAATCAAAGTTGTAAAAATGTCAAGTAAACATATATAGGGAGGGGTAGTTGGTTGAAGGTGCATATGTCGACCATGCACCAAGTAAGCTTCATAACTTAGCCGGAAGAGTATAAATGATGCCCAACTTTCATTTATAGCTTCGTAGCCTAGGAAATGGAGCATACTAAGAATGGGCATCACTATGCCATGACGTGGACCAAATATGCATTCCTTGGATGCATTTTTACTGAACGACCTACACTGACTAGGCCATTAACAATATTGCTTGGCCACGACCTTGCAAACGAGTTGTCTTAAGCTTCCGTCCCTTCATGGATGAACTACGGTCTATGATTGATCCCTTTAGAGTAAGGAATGGTATGCAGGAATCCGCAATGAGTTACAGCATTGTCGGTCCAGCACGTTGGCCCCTCATATCATCTAAGCTCGGTAACTCGATGCAAGAGATGATTGCGGCCAAGCTTGATTAGGCTTAGTTGAATGCCAACAAAGGGATTCTCATACTTCCTATCAAGCTACACAGAGTTGGTAAGTGCAGTAGTGAAATGACAATAGGATTGGAGCGGCCTATTCCTAAGTCTAAGGCTTATGCCTTATGCATGGACAAGATTCGGTAGTACGACAATTCCTCAACTAGATAGGAAATTCAGTGAATTTCCTACGTTGAGGCAAAGTCAGTGGTGCATGCAATATGCATTGGCCTTGGCCTTTATGGACTTATACCCTTTTGCATACAAGGGTAAGTATGGAACGGTATGGAAGCTAAGTTAGCCAAATTATGCTTACGGAGCATGATTGCAAGGGAAAATTGATGTATATTTTCCTAGCTTCAAGGCCCGGTAAGTAGCATCATTATGGAGCATCAGGGGAGTTATGACCTGCGCGCCCAGGAGCGCCAGGCATAATTTTCCGGTCCATCACAATAATGCTTTGAAATATGTAGAAACTTAGTCTTTAGTATCACCTGTCGCAGGTCAGAATATAGTTGGATGCAAGTGTGTACTTATGATTAAGCATAATGATGATTGAAGTATTGATAAATATAAAGAAAAACTAGTTTAAAAAAGGATATCATCAACAACAAGGACTGGATTTTAAAGAAACTTTCAGCCCTGTAGCTAATCCAACAACTATTAGGGTTATTTTTTCTATGGTTGTGCAATTTGATTGGAAAATACATCAATTGGATGTCAGTAATGCCTTTCTTCATGGTAACTTAAAGGAAATTGTCTATATGACTGAGCCACCTAGGTTTATTAACCATGACAAACCGAATCATGTTTGTTTATTACACAAGGTTATATATGGACTTAAACAAGCTCCTTGAGTCTGGTATAAGAAACTTAGTGATGCTCTTACTTCTATGAAGTTCTTGCATTTAGATACATAATTTTCATTATTTGTTCACAAGGATGGATCACAAATTCCACTGTCTTTGGTATATGCTTATAATTTATGCTTACAGGGTCGTCATTAGATTTAATGCAACATGTTATTGCTCACCTGCAACTCCAGTTTCCTATAAAAATCTTTGGGTCCTCTGCACTATTTCTTCGGCCTTGAGGTTCATAGAGACTCCAAATTTTTTTTCCTCATACCAAATATGCAGTTGACTTACTGGGAGCACTTCATTATCTCACTTGGTCAAGGCCTGAAATCTCTTATGTAGTTAATTTGGTGTGCCATCATATACAACGTCCCATTTGGTTGTTCCCAAAAGGATTTTGAGGTATGTTAAGGGAACACTTGGTAAGGTATTCACTTCACCAAATATAGTTCATTTATGTTGGGTTCCTCATATACAGACTGGGCTGCTTGTATAGATGATATGCGCTCGACAAGGGTTATTATATTTTTCTAGAATCTAATGTTATTTCTCGATCTTTCAAAAAGCAAACAATTGTTGCTAAATCAAGCACTAAAGCGGAATACATGACTCTTACTCACAGTGCTACGAAAAGTGTCTAGATATGCTTTAATCTAAAAAATCATTTTTTCTTTACCAGGTATCCCGGAACTTGGATGTGACAATATAAGCTCCATTTCTTTATTTTCAAACGCTATGATACACTCTCGAATGAAGCATGTACATCTTGATTATCACTTTATCTGAGAGTTAGATCAATACAAAGCCTTGGATGTATTTTACTTTAACACATTGGATCAAATAGCTTATATCTTCACCAGAGACCTTCATACTTCACGATTCACTATGCTCAGGTCCAAGCTTCATGTTGTTGCAGCACCCATCAGCTTGAGGGTGGATAATAAAAAAGATGCAGTGATGCAGGATAACCAAAGATTTATTGCAGGATAAGGTATTTCAAAGACTCCTTATACTCACGTGATATGCACGTGTATGTGCATAATTTCTTCAGTAGTCACACATGTGTTTCATACGTGTGTTTGTAATAATTTAGTTTAGTTAGTTAAGCTAAAGTACAAATAAAATGTTAATAGATTCATCATTTTGTAATGTGAATCTTATTCTCTTCAAAGAAATATATTTCACTTCTTCCGATTGATACAATGTCACTAGAAATTGAAAGTAAAAAGTACAAAAGCATTTTTACATTCAAGGGTTTGATCAAGTTAAGGAAAATGAATATATGAAAGTATGTAAATCTTTGAAATAAATCGAGGTATAAGGTCAATGGGATATTTTTATTTCATTGTCGATGTCGACTTGTGATTCCAAGTCCAAACTAGAGAAGGAAGTTTAGAAGATGAAGCAAAACTAAAAGGAAGGTAAATATATATCTGATGGAAAAAAATTCACAATCATTAAAATGGTTTAATATTCGTGGTCTACCCAAATCAAAATGGTGTCACAAAGTGATTGTTAGTATTGGAAATGAATTATCTTTGAGAGAATTTACTAAAATAACAACCAGAACCTTGAGATTGGAAAGTTTTCATTTTTATAATTGCAGCCATTGAGAATATTTGTCAAATCCTGCGGTGTTTGGTATCGGAGGTAGCAAATGAAAAGTTGGTCGAGAAGGTGGAATGGGATCCTAAATATGTGGAGAAAATTAACAAAAACTTCTCTCCTATCAGTCCTCTGTTTTTGGCAGCTGATTATCTGATCTTTTCAAATGCCATCATTTCCGAGAGAACCAACTTGTTAAAAGTGTTGAAGGATTGTGGGAAAACTTATGGCAAAATGATAAATTTTTTTTTTCAAATCCATCATTTTTGTCTCCACCAGAATCCAACATAGTCTTGGAAAAGCGAAACATTAACATTTTGAAAGTTAAGAAGATCAAGCTTGATGATAAATATCTTGGTGGACCTTTATTCATTATTGATTTGATATCCTAGTTGATGAAGTTGAAAATAAACTTAAGGGTTGGAAATCTAAGTCCCTTTCTCCTGCCAACAAGGGTCTAATGGCTAAGACTATCTTTGAGTCTATCCCTATCTATTATCCCCAAAGATGTCATTGATAGAGTTACTAGCAAAATCAGAGATTTTTGGCAGAGAAAATTAGGTCATATAAAAGGGGTGTACATGAAAGGTTAAGGTTGGAATGGTATGTATAAAAGTAATGAAAAATGGGGTAATGGACTTAAAGAACTTAGGGAAATGAACTTATGTTTGATAAAAATGGTTGAGGACTTTTTCATGAATCATTTTTTGGGGGCCATGGTTTTTTTTTGGAGGGGGGGGGCATAGTTTTATTTTGGGTAAGACATTAGAAGTAATTTTAGGTCACCCCTTAACTAAATATTTAGATTAATACCAATATTTTTGTATAATGATTAGTTAGTGTGATTAATCTTTGATTAAGGTTAAATTAATATATTTTTTTAAAGAAGAATTATTGAGTGACTAAAGTGAATAAGTGATAGAAGAAGAAGAAGATGGAGAAAAAAATTATTTTGAGATAGGTGAATATGGAGAAAAAACATCCTCTGGATACCGAAGTATGCTTGTAACTTAGTGAATGTTGCTATAAACCGCCTAAAATTTCTTGAAAACCAAAATTGTAACAAAAAAATTTCAACCAGGTCAACAAATTTCGGTTTTATTATATGAAGAACATGTAACCGAACTATCTGCAAATGCAGTTCGGTTAATAAATCCAAAATCACAGGCAACCGAACCAGAGCTTTAATGGAGTTTTTGTTTGTTCGGCTAGCTGATGAAAAATAAAATGTAACTGAACTACTATGCTTGAGTTTACAGAGTTTTGTTCGGTTTAGTCGACTAGACCACGTTATAACCGAACTTTAAACAACAGAGTTCGGTAAGCTCGCAGAATTTTGTTTTTTGCGATTAAACCGAACTCAACATTTGGCTATATAGAGAAGAGTTCGGTTTTGAAATTATTTTTGCGAGTTAACCGAACTCATTTACAGAGGTATGTTAGGTTGGTTCGCAAACTTCAACGCAACCAAGTTCCAACCGAACTGCAGGTTAAAAGTAACCTAGTGTTAGAAGTTCGGTTGGTTTGCAAACTTCAACATATTTTGCGAATCAACAGAACTGAGCTTATATATGCATATATGCAATTAGGCAAACGTCCGGTTAAAGTAAAAACTTAACAATTTTTGCGATCCAACCGAACTGCACTTGCAAATGCATATATGGAATTAGCTCATAGTTCGGTTCAGAAAAAATTAATTCGTGACAATCGAACTTTTTGCGACGAAACCGAACATTTTGCGACGTAACCGAACCAAAAGTTCGGCAAAGACTTTTTTTTTGCGACGTAACCGAACCTGTCTCCAAAAAAAAAAAACTCCATTAAACCTCTCTGCAACTTCCATTTTCAACTCATTTTGATGATTACTTATCATTTTTTCAACCAAAAATGAATGACAAGCAATGAGTTTGTGAGAATATCTTTGTTAATGATTTAAATTAAGATATATATATAGAGAGAGAGGTGGTGGTGGTAGTGGTAATCGGAGGTGGTGGTGGTAATCGGTGGTTGGTGGTGGTGATAATCTGAGGTGGTGGTGGTGGTAATCGACGTCGGTGGTGGTGGGAGGAGGAGGTGGTGGTGGTGGTAATCGGTGGTTGGTGGTGGTAATGAATCGGAGGTGGTGGTAATTGGCGGTGGTGGATTAATGTTAATTAGGGTTAATATTAATTAGGGTAAGGGGAAAATTGGTAAACTCACGATTTTAGGACGCCCCTTATCATTGTAGGATAGGTGGCCTTAAAAAACAATGGTCCCAGAAAAACATAGGTCCCAAAAATGATTCTTTTTCATCGACCACATTCTATTTGGGCTCTCAGACACCATAAAGCTAGGTACTTTCCTAAGAACCGTATTTTGGGGACCATGCAAAATTTGGGGGGCCTTTGTTTTTTAAAGGCACACTACCCTACATTTATAAGGTGTGTCTTAAAACATGTACGTTACTAATTTGCCCCCAAACCCTAATTAAGATTATCACTTAAACGGTTTTAGATTAACCTAATATATAACTTTTTTAGATTAACCTAATATAACCTATTAACAAAAATAAAAAATCAGACCCTACCTCCTTCTTCTTCTTTGGGTCTTATCTTCTTCTTCTTTTTATTCTTCTCAACATCGTTATCATCGATTAATCGTCGATTCATAAAATTGTCATCGTCGATTACTCAATAGAATATAAAAATGGTTCTTCGAAAGCAAACTAAAAGACTCCCAGGAAAAGGTCCGCCATTAGGACATCTAGCGAATCAGCCCACTTCATTAGAGATTCACAAAGAAGTGGAACCGGACGGTGAAGAGACAATCGTCCCTGAAACTGAAATGAGAAAGATCCGCAGGTATTTTCAAGCAAACCCATTACTTTTAATTTGATTTTGTTTCGTTCAATTGAATAGAAATCATCAAATAAGGGTTACAATGGAAGTTTCAGTTGATTGTTCGGTTAGTAGTTCTTTCACAAAAACCCTAGTTAGTTAACCGAACTTCCTGATAGGAAGAACACGGAGAACAGTTCGGTTGAATAGGAATTTAGGTTATGTAATCGAACTCAAATTTCGGTTACTTCGCACTTTTTTATGAAAACCATATAGTAACCGAACTCTATTCATTTTACAAAAAAAGAAAAACATTGACCAATGCAACCGAACAATCTTAGTTTTCTCCCTATTTTGAATTTTCAGTTAACCGAACTATTTGGAGTGAGTTTGGTTGGTTCACAACCATTTTAAAAACTATCTGCTTACCGAACCATGACCAATTTTTTTCAAATTAAAGAATTGGTCTTGTAACCGAACTTTGTTATTTTTCTCCCTATTTTGATGTCTCAGTTAACCGAACTTTATTTAGGGTGTTCGGTTATTTCGCACATTTATTTGAAAACCATATAGTAACCGAACTCTACCCATTTTACAAAAAAAAAAAAAAATTGTCCAATGCAACCGAACAGTTTTAGTTTTCTCCCTATTTTGATATCTCTGTTAACTGAACAATTGTAGTGTGTTCGGTTGGTTCGCAACAATTTTAAAAACTATCTGTTAACCGAACCATGACCATTTTTTTTAAAATACAAAATTTCAATGTAACCGAACTTTCCCATTTTTATCCTTATTTTGATGTCTCAGTTAACCGAACTTATGTTAGTTTGTTCGGTTAATTCGCAACATTTATGAAAATTATATTGTAACCAAACTCTTTGCTAATTTCTTATAATAAGAAGTTCGGTTTCTTCGCAGTAATTGTTGGCTAACCGAACTACACACTGTAACACAAAGATAATTTCTTTTGTTTTCTTGATTAGGGGCAAAGTAACAAAATCAAAACAACCTTCTCTGGAAGAACTGAGGACTCCCACTCCTAGAGGCAAACTGCACTTAGGTTTCAACAAGCGTGGAACCCATAATTTGAAGCATGGTGGTGGCTCATTACCTGGTGTAGTCATCCGAGATGATGTTAATAGAGATAATGTTGACAATGTAATCCAACAAGTACATGAAGAGATTGTGGAAGAGATGGTTACTGGAGAATATAATCAAGCTGAACAAGGAGGAAATGAGGATGGAGATAAGGGAGATGGAGATGAACAAGGAGATGGCAATGATGACAGTGAAGAAGATGGAGATAATGAATATGACGAATCAGAGGAGAACTCGGATGAAGAGGAAGAGGAACAATTATAAATGGTAAAAAAACCTAAAAAGACGCCTAAAAAGCCTTGTGCTAGATATGCATACATTCCTGATGACACTTTGTGTTTGCCGCCAAAGAACCCAATTTATGGTACTCCTAAAGATGGATGGGAGGTATTGATTGGGTACAGAAACTCATGGGCTGCCAAGATCTTTGCGACAAAGGTATTGAATCTTATACATCAATATTACTTTGTCATTTTTGTGTATATATTTGTCCATAAGATATGTTGTTGTATTTGTAGGATCATAATAATGTTGTTCGTGTTTTGAAACGTCAAAAGAACAAGAAATGGAATATAGAGAATGAGTGTGATGAGGTCCGGTTGGCGGTATTTGATTGTGTACTATGGAAAGTGATAGAACATGCGCACCAAAAATTTGATGTGGTCACGGTTTCTGCATTTTTCGAGAGGCTTTATCCAGAGACGGATACCTTTCATCTACCGTTTGGCGAGATGGCAATAACTCCGGATGATTGCAAGAGAATCACAGGCCTACCAATTACGGGAACAAGTGTTCGAACTGAGTACGATCCCTCCATGAGTTATGAACTTCTAGAAAAGTTGGTGGAAAGGTGTTTAGGATGGAGCGATTCAAAGGCACAATGTGAGTTTAGACGAGCTGCAAAAGAGCCCGATGAAGGTGATGAGTATAATGAGTTAAACCCAGACCGGTCGTACAAGAAGAAGTTGAAAAATATCAAGTTGAAAGTCTTGTTTGAGGAGTTTGGAGGGACGAAAATTTGGTTGCTAAAGGAAAGTTGGTAATGACAGAGGAAAACATTAAGCACCATGTCACAACTTATTTGTTATATCAACTAGGAACCATTTTCTTCCCCGACACTTCAGGTCACGCTGTAAATGCCCATTACCTCCAGCTATTGGACCCCCTTGATCAGGTGAATGACTACTGTTGGGGAATTGCAGTTTTATCATTCGTTCAAGTGGAGCTCAGAAAAGCTTCGAGGCTTAAGAGTTTATATTTTGGAGGCTTATTCACCCTTGTTCAGGTACCCAGTTAAATTCTTCTTTGTGTGTTTCAAAATATATTGACTTATGAAACTAATTTTTGTGGTTTCTTCTTATAGGTTTGGGTGTACGATCACTTCCCTAAACTGAAATTGTCTCATGCTCACGCTCCTTGGCCTTATGGGAAGTCTACCGCTGGTAAATATGAATTTTTGGACTCACAGGAGAAGGGTAAGAAAAAAATTTTGTTGAGGTTGAGAGAGACATTGGATAATATAACGGTTGAAGATGTGGTTTTCCATCCATTCAAGCTTCAATCAGATGAAGAAGAGGAAGATGTTGAGCCTGTTGATTTCTCAGAAATTTCGGCTTATAATGGACCATTGCATTATCCGGGTGGTTGTACAATATATAATCCTCGAAGAGTATTGAGACAATTAGCTTATGTCCAAACTGTACCACAAGAGGAAAAATTCAAGTTTAAGGTGAAGAAGCAGGGAACTAAGAACACCGAAAAGAATTTTTCACCTAAATACGACCCTGCTCCATCAGTGGACCATTGGAACAACTATGAGAATTATGTTATTCCAACTGCAGAGCTAGAAGATTGTTATGATGAGGAAAATGCTGCTGAATAGGGATATCTGGAATGGTATGAAAATTTTTCTCATCCTCGGGTAATAAACAGACAACAACAAGCCCGTGCTGACAAAGCAAAATCGAAGGCAGTGGAGAAAGAGGCTCAGAAAATTTTGAAGCATACCCTACATGTGGTAATGAGGCCTTGATCTTATGGAATACGGCGGTAACATATTTACTCTTATTTTTCCTTTTCATAATGTTAACACATATGTATGTGAGATATAATTGTTATTTCTGATTTTCATTGAAAAAAGGTGAAGTCAACTGCTAAATTGTTGAAGAAAATGATGGAAAAAATCCGGAGTGGAGAGCCGATAAGCACTCGTGAACAGCAGGACCTCTACAACCAATGGACTAATGTTTTTCACCCAACACCGTTGATCAAAGCCATACCATGCAGGTGAAAAGGGGTCGTCGACAAGGATAAGGTTCAAGTAGGATGGTTGAACAACAAAGCAGTGGAGATGACACTCCTAGTGACGAAGGAGGAGCTAAAGCACCTAAACGCAAGAGTAGAAAAGTCTCACGTAGTGATCGTCGTGAATGAGTGATTGGAACAATTAGTACTTTGGTTTTTTATGTTGGGAACAACTTTTGTATTGCGGATTTGGTAGTTTGTTTTCTTATGTTTGGAAGACTTCTTTATTACGGATTTGGTAGTTTGTTTTCTTATGTTCGTATGGTTCCAACAATTAGTTATGTGGATTAGTAAATGAATTTCATCATTTCTTATGTAGTTAATTTGTGTTTTAATTTGGTAGCTTTAGAGTCAAATTCGGTTACGTAGTATGTTTCAAGAACTAACCGAACTTTGATGTTCGATTATCTACGAAATTTTCATACGTAACCGAACTTCGATGCATCTCAGTTCGGTATGATTAGTATTTACAGATAGAACCGAACCCAACACTTTGAAAAATGCAAATGACATCAGAGTCATATTCGGTTTCACAGTATAAAATTGCAGATAACCGAACTAATAAGTTCAGTTTCCTGCAAAACATATTTAAGTAACCGAACCTTGTGGTTAAAAAAATTTAGTTATATTCGGTTACCTGCACAATCGTAACAGGTAACCGAACATTACTCTAGAAGTTCATATTTGTTTCACAGTTATCAGTTCGGTTATATCTCAAAGTTTAACTAACCGAACTGTATGTTTGACCAGACATCGTACTTGATCTGACTCAAGTAACGGCCATATTTATTTCCGTTATACTCCCAAATGGTATAAATATGTGTCTCATGGTTCATATTTTGTTATATCCTTTCATTAACATGGCATCTCCTACTCATAAATTTACTCCAGAAGAGGATCTTTCAATTTGTAGACACTTCGTACTATGTTATCCAAAGAGGGGTGAAGAAGGAAGAGTCAATGGTATTATGAGTAATATTTTTTGGGAGAAAATTCATGAGAAATTCTGCGATGACATGGGTAACCCTCATAACCTAGAGCAACTACCTTTGTTCCTTCGATTTGAAAAGATTAGAGAAAGAGTTGTGGAATTTTTGCTATTGTATCGGATCGTTGCGAGGAATCGACTTAGGGGTGAAACATACGAGGAAATTGTTTTGATGTCAAAGAATGAATAGCGGCGATGGAAAGTTAAGGATTTCAAATACAAAGATCATTTCCGCATCCTTAGAGACTTCTTCATAATGCGTTTTGGTTATTAAGTCTTTTGTAATTTCATTTCGGCAATGTCTTTTATTTTTATTTCCAAACCGAACTTATATCATGTAATAGTTCGGTAATGTCATTTAATGTTATTTCGGAACCGAACTTCGATTTATTGCATTGCAAACAACACAAAAAGAAATACCAAATGACCCTAAATAAAGACCAAAATACCAAAAAACATTCTTATGTTCATTCACAAAACATACTTAGTCTAACTAAAGGTACATTCAATCATCCGCAAGGGAAATAAAACCTTCGCGCATAATTTTTTCCGATTCCTTCATTGCTTTCCACATCTCCATGTTATGTTCATACATAACGCACCAACCCAACATTGTGTCGGGGTTATACTCGTTCCAATAAGAGTAGGTGCAAATTGGAGGCAAAGGACAATTGTCTTCTAAACGGAGGCCTCTAAAATGGTTGGTGTTAATGAACGCAATCACCACTCTCCTACGTCTAAGTTGCTCGACACATATGGTTGTTTTCGGAGTGTATGTGAAACTACCACCTTTTGAGAAACAATGCACCACGCAATTGAAAGCGTCGGCGATTAAGTGCCCACATATCGGCATGCTCATCCAGTGATATCTTGTGATTGGATTGCACCCGTGGAGACGGCTTTGATACCTAACAAACTACATATTCACACTATCATCACCATCACACAACATTGTCTTGTAGAATTCCGGTTTGTCCCTTAGCTTCATCAACAACCTTTGACGGACATAAGTGATTTGATCACCATTATATAGCTTGGCACCTTGAGTGAAAGGCCCTATTTGTTGTACGACAAAGTGGAAACCGCAATTTCCATCCGGAGGGATGTTATTGGTGGATATCACATAATCTCTAATGCAAGTGGGTAGCTCTTCGAGGAACCTTTTTTCAGCAAGAGGTGTTGTATCATCAATTGGAGTAGGTTGAGATTGTAACATCGGTCCTTTTTTCTTCATATCCCGTTCACTTGTCTCGCCCTTTTCAATTATATTCCTAACCATTTTCTTAGAAGCTTCTTGGTACTTCGCGGAGGCATGCTCATGCCCCGAAGGATCTCTAGTAAGTAATCCTCTTACCCATCACCTTTGCATAGTCTCTAACTTGTTTTTTTTGTTTCTTTGGTTCTTGGCCTCCCTTTGCCCTTGCCTTTATTCGGTTCTTGCACATTCTCCGAAGTCTGAGGATGAACGATTGGACGCACGTCATCCCAAAAGATTTTCCTTTCGAGTTTGTTCATGTTACGGTACCTCTCGATAACAATTCTTCCCATTTTATTGTCACCAAACTCTTATCCGTCATTGCCCTTTGGAGGAGGAATAAAACTTAAGTGTTGCCAATGTGGATCTATATCGCTTAAAGGGATTACTCCATGTTCATACTTAGCTATCATGTGGCGACAAGGGAGACCCATAGACTTCATCATGTTGCAAACACACACCTCGTCCGGCTTGGTTCCCCATATGTCGATCAAATACACCTCAACCATTAACCTCTTAATGCAAGCATGTGAAACATTATAGTGTAGTCCCTTGAAAAACCAAAGCTCTTCCATTTTCTTAATGTTACCACCTTTGTCTACAATCTTTTTGTACTTCATGATGCGGCTTTTTTGAAACTTCTCTTTAATTCTATCAAACTCGCGGTTGAAGTAAACCTCCATAGCGCTAAACACCACCACAAAATTATCGACACATTCAAAGAGATTTTTCTTCAACCGGTGGTGAGACGATTCCACCAAACTTGTTGCTTGATTCCCAAAGTGTTTATGAAGGTTTGTAAAAGCATAAACGAAGCGCTCTTTGTGCGGTTCCAACCATTGATTCACCACATACGTTACAATATCCTCCGGATATTCGGGGCTAGACCAATGTTCAATAAATTCGGCAAGATTTTCATTATATTCTTCTTCAGTGAGAGACCAAGTCAATTCCTCCCATTCCCCGGAGAAAGCAACCCATTGAGCGTGATTTATGGTGTGTTGTTTATCGAAATCCGCTTTTGCATCCGCTTGTTCATCTTCCGGTAGCTTACTAATCTCTTCCATTGCTTTCCTCTTAGGTGGACAAAGTTGATGCTTGCACCTATTCATCATATTGCACCATATATGAAATGTACAAAGCATATTATGTTCCAATGGGAAGACTCTCTCTATTGCGTTCATCAATGCTACTTCATTGTCCGTGACTATAACCCCAGAGATATCATCATCTCGGTAGATCGCCTTCACTTGTTCTAGCGCCCAAGTGTAACTTGGTTCTAGCTCGTCCTTTAGAAAACAAAAAGCAACCATTAACGGTGACTTGGTAGACGTTCGACCAACAATGTTCAACAATGGCATCTCGTATTTGTTTGTCTTGTAAGTGCAATTCATTATAAGAACTTAATGGAAGCATTGAGCCAGTTGAACACTCTTCCGATGAGCAATGAAGAGATGAGTTATTTCTTCTTTCAGCCCCACCTTCTTTTGAACCACGTAGCCTTTCTCTTGAGCCAACAAAAATAATTGTTGCATGACTTTTCTATCCTTCCATTCATTCCTTTTAATTGTCTCAATTGCATTGTAAATGGTATACAAAGATGATACGTTTGAATTGTTATCATCCTTTAATAAGCGAAGAATACCAGATGGTGAAATTATCATTCTCCTATATTTAGCTACTTTCTCCATTTCTTGAGGAGTGAGCCTTGTGGCCATTGCGTGTCCTTAAAGATCCTCCAGACGAACGTGGTTGTGATGACCTACCACCTTATCCATACATAGAACCCATCCTTTCTTTTCTTTGCACTTACTAAATACTAGCTTGAACGGACATTTAATTTTCTTTGAGCACGCGGTGTTCTTCCTCGTCGTCTTTCCTATATACACATAATCCTTCCTCTTGTGACTAGCATCCGGATCCCCACTTCTCTCACAAACCATTTCAAAACGATTTTTGCTTTCTTTTCCATTCAAAACTAATACGCACATGGATCTCTTGGCATGCTCTCTAGCCCAATTCTCCGCATCAATAGGTAAGTCAAATCCCAAATCATTGACATAGTGATGAGATGTATCTTCAAACAACATACCAACCGGAGAAGGTTGTTCATCCATTGGTATTGGTTGGCATTCAATCTGCAAGAAATGGAACAACATCAATTGCATTCACAATAAAGTTCAGTAACAAGATAATTTTATCGCGGTAACCGAACTATTGGTTCGGTTTAAAAGCAACACTACATGTAACCGAACAAATAAAAAGTACACAGTTTGGTTACATGTAATTTTATCTAGGTAACCGAATATAACACTGGAACTGTTCATTTAATTTTTTTTGATTAGTTCGGTTAGTTAGGCTGTTGGAATCACCTTTGAGAAACAACCTAACTTATTTTACTTAATCAACTCTTATATTATGTATAGTTCGGTTAGATAGGTGGTTTTTGTGCAGTCTGCGAAACAACCGAACTTTGTACATTAAGTTACCTCTATTTTTAACGTAAAGTTTGGTTTGTTGTTGGTTGCAAACCAACCGAACTTAGTACAATAACTTCAATATTATTTTTTACGTAGAGTTCGGTTTGTTGTTGGTTCCAAAAAACCTAACTTAGTATAATTACTTGAATATTTTTTTACGTAAAGTTCGGTTTGTTATTGATTGCGACCAAACCGAACTTTGTACACAAAGATGAATCTTATTCAGCCTAAAGTTCGGTTGCTTAATATTGGTTGCGAAACAACCGAACATTACTCTGGAACATAGTTCGGTTACTTGCGTGTTTGGATAAACTAATCGAACTTCACTTTCAGATGGGTTCGGTTACATGTTCTTCACATAAGGTAACCGAACTACTTCAAAAATTAACATTCGGATTGGAAATTTGAAGCAATTCAACTAACATTAGCTAAGTTTAGACCATACCTGCAAACCCAAATACTCTTCCTCCGGTTGTGGTTGATAAAATCCATCATTATCATCTTGAGATTGAGTTTGGGGAAGAATATATTCACCATATAAGCAATCACTCATATCCGGATCATTGTGGGGATTAACAAATACTCTTGGAGATGATGGAGATGAAGAATCAGATGAGCTTTCATCACTTGAATTCCCAAACCTAGTGAAAGTGAAAAAATGTTTTTTTTTCCATAGTTTTCTCCTTCTTCTTCTCTAACATTACTAAGAAAAAATTCTATTTTTTTCTTTTTAATAACCCATGTTTTAATTTTATCTCACTAATTAGTTTTTACTTAATCATTTCAATAATCAATTCAATAATCACAAGGGCGGTTTAGGTATTTAAAAAAATAGTGATAAGGGGTGCCCTACCCAACAATGACACAAAGGTCCCCCAAATTTTACATGGTCCCCAAAATACGGTTCTTCCCTAAAACCAATCATTTTCGTATTGTATGCATCTCCTCCTCATGGGCTTGGAAGGAAGTCTATAAGGGTCATATCTTAATCAAAGAGTTTAGTGTCTAGGAAGTTGGTTATGGGAAGAGCATTAACATCTGGAAGTTTAAGTGAATGGATCCCAAGACAAAAACTTAGAAGGAGCTAGAAACATCTTTAGGGATGTCAAATGACTCAAATATGAGCTTGTAACTGATTTCTTTACGGATAATGGGTGGAACGTCCAAGTCCCATATGGCCTGTTTGATTGGGAAACGGTGGGGAGGATTCTTACCCTCTCTCCAAATAGAGGCAAGGAGGACACGCTCAGGTGGGAAGATGATACCGAAGGCAACTTCCCCAGCAAATCCCTTCATGATCTCTTGGTAACAAGGGAACTCAGCAAGATGCCATGATGAAATGTTAGCCAGTAAAATTTGGAAAATGAACGTCATTCAAGGAATGCTTTTTTTTTTGTCTGCTTACATCCATCAAATAGAAACAACATCAGGGACGGAGCTAGGATTCGAGAAATGGGTGGGCAAATTGCCAATCAACACATATTTTAGGGGTACAAAAGGATTAAAATGACTAAAAATGGGATCAATTAGTTGAAAATAGGCTTGGGAGCTCACATTTGAGGGGGTGCAATTGCACACCCTCCTCTCCATGTAGCTCCGCCCCTGTCCAACATGTGTGATGACCAGGATAGTAATAAGACGGGAGAACATCTTTTCTCTAATCTAATATAATAAGAAGGTTGTTTTTAGTCATACACAAAAATATATGGGCATACAAAGTTATTTTCCCATCTAGGATGATTTTATAAGGGGTAACTAATGGTAGTTCAATTACGTATATACCCTCCAACAATTTAAATTACTAATATATCCTTATCCTTAAAAAAAAAACTAAAATCAAAATCAGTTTCCTATCATATACATATCTTCCTTCTTCCTTTTGTTCAACCCTCGTGAACCGTCGACAAAAAAAATTCCATCACTATAATTAATCATCGATTGGTAAAAAATTGATCATGGATTAAATTCAACTATATAATGACTTGCACAATGCAAAAAGTTGGATGTAGGCATTCTGAATCCTTTTCTAATCCATCAATCAAAGAACAAATAGAAGTTGAATGTGCATAATATGAAATTGAACCAAAAATTCAACTGATTGAAAAAATAACTCCTAAAATGGAATTAGAAGGTATTTATCACAAACCCATCTCTTATTTTATTGTTTATGATTGATTGAATAGGTTAATTCTGAACAAAGTTGGTTTTTAACGATCACAGATTGATGTTCGGCTGATAATTTGTCTCCGTTATCAGCCGAACTATTCATTATTTTTTACCTTGAAAGTGTTTATGAACAGTTCGGCTTATTCGGTTGTATGAAATTTCAGCCAAACATTACTTGTGTATTTGAAGTTACGAAGTTCGGCTTATATTAATTTTCCACCTACCAGCCGAACTACTCTTTGTTTCATCAACACAATGAAAGTTACCTTAGTTCGGCACATATTTTGTATTTCGGGATAGCCGAACATTTTTAGATACTACAAAGAAAAATTAATGGTTAGGTTCGGCATGTATGATAATCATAATATGTGCCGAACCTAGTGCATTTATAAGGTTCGGCTACTACGATAATCACAATATGGGCTGAATCATTAACAAATTCTGAATGGTATGCTTGGCATGTATACTACTTAGGTAACAAGCCGAACCAAATATTTCAAACAGGTTCGGCTCATACGATATTTATTAAATAAGCCGAACTAGTAACATATTTTCTTCCAAAACTCTCAGGAATAGGTTCGGCTTGTTATTAGACTTTAATATAAGCCGAACTAGGATCTTGCAAATAGGTTGGAAGTTGGAAAATGAAGGTTCGGCGTATTACGTTAACAAATTCAGCTAGCCGAACTGTTCATCAATTTAGTGGGTTCGGCTTATATTTTTAAGTCGAACATAGTCCTGGTTCGTCGAACCATGATTAAAAATACAATCTTTTGATGATTTCAAGCTACAAAAGTGAAATTAAACATAAAAATAGAAGTGTACCTGTGTGCTAGAAGCATTGGGTTCCTCATCTATGTATTCATCATCTGGATTTGGCTCATAAAATCATCATCTTGAGTGTGAGTTTGAGTAAAATCATTCTCATAATCTAAGAAATCAGCCATTTCTGGATCATTGTTGTAGTTGATATGTATTTTCCTAGGTTTTTTAGATGAAGAATGACCCTCATCATCCTCCATTGAATAAAGAAATTTTTTTTCTCACTTTCTCCTTTTCCTTCTCTCCTTCTCAATAAGAACTTGATTTATTTTTTTCCCCAAATTTTTTCATCTACCCAAAACTTTATAATTCTGAAAAATTATCTTAATCACTAAACAATTTTTTTATCACTAATCCAAATTACTAACACTAATACACAAAGTGCAGATTTGACATTATAAAAAAATTTGGTTAAAAGGGTTTCTGTTTTGTTATTTGACATTTTTTTGCCTAGAAAGATTTAGGTATCCATAAAAACAGCCTTCTATAATAATATATATATACATTGTAGGCTGTAGCTTTAGCAAGGTTGTATGGGCTTTCTGCTCCTTTCATTTGGGAACAACAACTCCTTGGGGACTGGTCACACTGGTGTGGTGTGCATCTTGGTTTAACAATGAACTTCCACATACTCCTTATGGTCCTTGTGTGCACGACAATCTGCTGGTACATTTGGAAAGCTCGTGTAAATCTGCTTTACAATGTATCATTGACATGAAATATAACCCATTTCCCAACAATTTATAAGAAGATTCACCGATGAGAAAGGTACCATCTTCATAACCCATCATCCTAGTGGAACAATGACTAAACTCATAGAAGAGCGAAGGAATGATGACGATTTTATTCGTCTTACTCTCAACACCTTCTCCAGAATAGATTTAAGTCTTCCACGGCTAATTCGTTCTCTTTTTTATTCCCATGGCGAGTTCCAACTGTGGTAACGCGGGTCCCCTTCTTAGATAAAAACAGATCATTCGATTAAGGACGAATGAAACAACTGTCACAACTTGCTAAGAAAATTAATTATGCTTATAATAACCCCATCTTGCTGGGGATATTCACGGATGCCGACCATCCACTTCTGAGTCTATCAATCAAGCATGATAGAATAAATAAAAAAGACAACAGGAAAGTAAAATTGTTGTCCAAATCTTGGTCCGGTCGACCTAGCTTGATATTCCGTTTTTAACAGAAATGAATAGAAAGGCCCGTCCATTTCTGAAAACCACAACCCTTGTCAAATATTGACATTATTCTGTTGCTATCTGTCTCCTCGTTCATTTTGTCATTGTACCTAGTAAAACAGGAACAGACGGTTAGGCTGCATAGGCACACTTAACATAATTCGTCGATATTCCTCATCACTTCACTGTTGGAGTAAGACTTTGAGCTTCATTCATCAAGTTATCTAGTTCAGACTGCTCACAAACTCATCTCTTGGTGTATTTAGCAACAAAAAATAAATAAATCAAGAAACCTGAAATCAGATGAAAAGACATACAGTTCAATACTTGCACTGAATTGACAACAAGGTGATACACTTATTTACAGATTCAAAGAGGGCAACAACAAGGTGCAATATTTAGCTAAACTCAGTTGCAACAAAGTCTTGATGGTAAAAATAGTTAAAACCAAGGTATATACTTGCAAGTTAAAGACAACCGCCTCAGCATAATCAAGGTAGTATAGTAACCAAGTTATACCCAGCTATAGGCGCATTGGTTCCTACTATACAATGATGAGAAAGTAAGAAGTCATGAAGAAATGACAAAACTCTGTCAAATCTACTTACCTAAAAGTCTTTTAACTGCAGGAGATGAAAAACGCAATCATGCCCTAAACAAGCCCATGACTTCCTTTTTTATTCTTTTGATCCCTTGTCCATTGTTGCTATGAGAATACCGAAGATGGACTTCACATCCGCATAAATTCCGGACAACAAATTTTTTGCACTTATGCCAAAATGCCTTTCAGATGTCCACACGGACCACACCTGAAAACATACTCCGCCAAACTAACTACTTAAACTATTAACCAGGGTAGTTTTAGCAAAAAGGAAATTTACTATCATGGAAAAGGCATACCTCATGGTGCTGGAAGGGATATATCGGATTATTACCAAATCTGTTTTGCTGAAGCAGACGCGTTCCCTGGAAGTAAGAAAGCTTTGAGTCAATAATAGTTGAAAAATGACAAAGTTAAAATCAAAGACTAGTATGGTAACTTAAATACTTGGTACTGAAACAAAAACATACACTAACTGATACTTTACAGAAAAACAATAGATGCAAATCCATCCCCAGATTAGTAGTGTTTTTGTAGATCAATACTAGACTGTTATGAACCTAAGAAAAGCCTACAGACAACTGACACAAGGAACAATAACATATAAAGAAACAGCCCAAATTAAAAGCCAAACACAAGTAACTTCACAAACACACTAAATTGCTCCAAAGAGAGATCATAGATGAAAAGAAGAACAAAATGGAGATACACAAGTTATAAAAGGTCTCAAAAGGTCAACCTGTAGGAACATGCAGGTTCATATGCGAAAAATCTATTTTATCTATCTAGACGAGCATTCATGCAAAAACACGAGTATCTGCATCCAGATCTTCCTTGCTTCCTGATGTTTTGTAAGTTACTTCATCATTCTCTCCCCCCTGCAACTACCAATTCTCTTGCTTCCTCTCCTTTCCTAACACAGGGAAAATGCTTCTCTAATTTGAGATACAAAACCAAAGTGGCACATGAATCATGTCACTTAGAATTAGTGCATTGGATCATGTAGTAAACCATGAACCATTTCTCTAAAGCAACAACAGCGCAGTCATCAGACTAACCTACCCAGAGACCAGAGTAGTGCAGCAGCTTATATGCACACAATGTTGACTACATGTTCACCATCAAACCTAAAAGAACCCCAAATACTCCAGCACCAGCCCGCACTGAACTAGAGGCATGGATCATGACCAAAAATGTGTTTGTAGTGAACAGATGGTAGGTAGTAGCCCTCCTAAGAAAAGAGAAATAACGGCAGAAGGAATAAATTGAATAGCACTCATTAACAAGAAAAGCCTCTTATAACCTGGTGGAGATCAAATTATTAAAAGAGACTCCATAAAAACTAATATCTACTATCGCCTACAAGCCAAATTATGTGTTGCAAAATACAACTACAAGGCAGCACAAAACAGTATATGCATATGGTGCAACATATATGATCAAATTTGAGAGAAAGACGGTAAAACTAAATTATAATAGTAGTACAGCTATTGATTCTAATATAATTAAAGTTCAAAATAGAGATGTAGTAAGTACATCAATATTTTGGTCTACCATAGCATCATCCTGATACTACGGAATAAACTCTGACCTTACATGCCTTGAAAGTCAGAATGGCAGGTTGTCAAACAATGATAATGGATTAAAATTAATAATTATAGAACATCGTAGAGAAGAAAAAAAAGATACAACAATCAAACACGGCAGCCATGAGTATAGCCAAGTGGTTTAAAGACAGTGCCTCGTTGGACTCGAGGAATAAGCCTCTTCCACATGCAGTGGCTCATACATGCGTATTGCCTGATAATCTCATGTCATGTTCAGACAACTTATATGGCAACCTTACGCATAGTGAGGATGGGTTAGCAAGGGGGGTTTCTTGATTTCTGGATACAGGCTACAATACAACTAATATAAAAGCAAGAAAACAATATTCAAAATTTAAAACACACAATAAAAATGGTATTAAACCTGTTAAGAGTAATTACTAACCACGTACAGAGCAGCCAACTTGACTTTTCAATCAACACATCCTACAGATTCTACTTATGCACATAAAATCAATCTTAGAAGCTTTCACCTTAAGTAGTTAAACCCTAATACTTTTGAATAATAACAATTATATGAAACTCACCTGTCTTATGATTTTAATCTTCTCTTATGCAGATTATGAGAAGTTCCTGCAGATCTAGGCTTTTACTCGCGAGCCGCGACTAGAAATAAAATCTCAGATATGGCCCCAACAGCTAAATGTAAACATCCATACAACTTGTCCACAAGATAATAGTAAAAGATGGAGTGACCATCTCAGGGTTATGCTAACGTAGACAACCTACTGAAATCTAGAAAGCACATCCAAATATATTAAGTAAAAGAAGAGAGACTCTTTTTCAATTTTCATACAGAAACAACACCAGCATCACCTACTAGTGGAGTAATAGAATTTAAAGGCATTACAGAAGAGCACAACAACACATTAATAATCTATAACCAGAGTGCAGCAGTTTGAGTAATATGAAACAAGACTTGAATTTCACTTACTTGACCATAAAACACAATCTTCAGCTTCCCTGTGATTCTGGCTTGCAAATGACCACCAGTCTCTCAATCCAATCAATAAGACCCTTTTTTCAATTGTTGCTATAACTCTACCAACAATACATGATTTGAATGGTTCCTGTTGCCGAAATTATCTTGCTCTGATTCCAAATGCACAAAGAACGAAACCAGATGGAGCTAAAATCAAGCAGTATCGTTTATTTACACATCCTTGTAATTTGACCCTCTGGCTTATGAACACACTAACAGAGCTTGCCCGAGGGGGCTGGAAGAGGATCGACGCTCAACAATAATGCCCTTAAGAGAGAGATACTAAATTTAAAAACACTTACCAACAAGTATCAATCCAAATATTTTGAATTGACCTTCAAAATATACATGTGAACCTGGCCAGGTTGACACTTCAGACTACAGATAGGTTCCTATTTCCTAATAAGCTGCTCTCTGAAGCAATACACTCCACCTAAGACAAAGTGCTTGAAGTTTCAGAATAAAGCCATGATCCTTAAAACAGAAAATTGGAGTCTCTGTAGAAACAGAATTAATTGTCTAAGTTTCTACTTCCACATTGGAAACCACCCGAAGTAAATCCACAACATTGAATAGTCACAAGGTGCCATAAGATATGAGGTCATGTACTTGACCAGTAGTTTTTGGCTGGTTGGGTTACCTTAACTGAGACTTACATACTTCATTTCAATCAAGTACTCTTAATTACGGTTTCTCCCTATAGTGATTAAAATACAAATGTTAAACTGAAGCTGTAAAGCTTAACATAATATCATGACTAATGTAGTAGTACGCTGTTTGGAGCTTAACTTGTTAGGCTTCCAACTAGTTTCTTGTAATAATACTATTTACAAACAGATAAAACAAAAAAATAAAAACTATAAAAAACTATTAAAAAAAAAAGAAACATGGAACGATGCAGATGAAACTGGAAAGAATAGTGAATGACAGTTTAAAATGAAGCTCACTCTTTGACAATCACTTGACAAATACTTAGGGGATAAAATGCTTACTAATTAAGTATATTTATTAACTAAAAACAATGAAGAGTTATGTGTTGGAAGAAATAGCATGTGCAAGATGCCCAGGGATATAACTACAAATTGTAACGAATATACAACTTCATGGTTCACTGGGTGAAGACAGTATGTCACTAGTAAGCTAAGCCATGCGCATGTTAGATTTTTTCGTGTTAAGGGTTTTTGCATTACATAGCGTTAGACTACAATTTACTTACTTAATGACTTATATAACGCTATAGTGCAACAACTAGTGCTTTGACTGGCACCAGCTGCTAAAGCACTTAATAAGCCGATTTCACTATCTAAGCCAGCTTTTATGCAACAACATATGTGAATATAGCATGAAACACCAAAATATTTCGATCACTTGAAATTCATAGATACCAATCTAGACTATATGTACGAATTCACTGCATTAACAAATAAAGCTCCTAAAAAACAAGATACGAGAGAGTGCAACTGGAAGCATGATCCTTCAGCTTATTTATAAATTATATTTGTAAGTATCATTAATTCTCCCTGCTATGCAAACTAGAGGTAATCAAACATAATTGCTAACTTGTTATGATACAAATTCTATTTCTACATATATCTAGTACCAGGGCTCATGAACTGTTTCACATGGTAGTTGTTTTTTTAAGTCAGCTAAAGAATAAACACTTGCGGGCAAAAAAAAAATGTAACACTAAATAATGATACAAAAAGTTACCAATATCTGTTTGCGAACATGAACCAAAAATGATCTATTAACCAGACATTTAGACAGGTAATATCTACCAATATAATGAGATACACAACTAAGCTATGGTATTAGGAAAGAAAAAACCAGCCATACTAAGAAATGTAAAGCTATTAAGACAATAGAATAGTAAATTCATCAAGCAGGATCGGCAGCTTCAGCTGCCTAGAAATGTGATCTGTGAATTGGGAAAGAATAATCTAACAGTTGGAAAACCTTGTGACATCAGCAGCTGCCAAAGATATATTTTACCCTAATTGATGCTCAGTGAGTTAAGGGAAACAGGAGCGTTCTATTTGACCTATAAAGTTTGAACTTCTATGCAACTAAGAGAGAGAGAGAGAAGAGACAAAAGGAAGAATGAAAATTGATAAATATACCCAGTGAAAGATTGCATAAATATCTGAAGTAAACTTCGCATGACAAAGTCTCTAGAAACCTTTGGACAGAGAAGGTTATCTCAGATAATCTAAGGTTCTAAGTTTCTTTAATTCATCTGAATCTTCATGAGTTTAAGGTCAACTTGATCATGCAAAGAAAATTTAAAGATCGTAAACACTGGGTCATAGAAATTGTGCATGGGATAAATTCTAAGAAGTGGTGAAGCGTATAAAGGCAGCTAATATTCTAATGATAAGGGAAAACTACATTAACAGGTCATATTGAAAGCATGGCACGATGATGCAAACTTCTTGCTTAGAAACATCATGCTAAAACTAGTAATGCGATACGGCTAATGTGGAGTATCAAATTGCAAATAAGAATAAATGTCATCCAAAAAGTAAACATAATAAGCATATCCGCCAAAATGACATTCACAAAGCAACTTTCAAATCCAATCCCTAAGTACCTAAAACTTAGCATGACAGCGTCTTAGTCTATCTGCGCCCATGAGCTCGCTGCTGCATGTCATATGCGCCCCAAGCACCTGGTCCAGGTCCATAATGAACATTTCCATCCGCTCCACCTTGTACCTATAATATAAATGGACAATCACAGTCAAACCAATATTTGCAAGTACTTTTTGAGTTCTTCCTTTTTTAGCATGTGTATATGTGAAATGGCAAAAGCTTGTAATTTTTTATCTTTCCTACAACCAAAAAGTTTGCAGTAAGGAACTTACAGGGTTCATGCCATAGGTACCAGGATAAGGATTTGCAGCATATCCAGTGTCTTGATTGCCATAAGTTGCATTATAACCTGCACCTACAGAAGCAACAATTGACCTAAGTTAAAATTGATGCATAAGAAGCATATAGGAGAAAATTACGAGGAAATAAAATCTGACCGGATTAGATAATTTTTAATACTTCCGTGCTGGTAAATTCAATAGTTTGAATGTTCAAAAATTAAGATAATGGAGATAACACAATAAAAATCAGAAAACTCAGAAAATAATGACTCAACTGGAATGAGGATACTGCTGGAGTACTTCTGCACCTGAGTTTTGCAAACCTATAAAGAGAGTCAGGTCAAATGGTGTAAGCTGTAAGGTTTAAGCTCGGGGCTACTATTGCCCAAATAAGTATCTGATTATTAAGGGTTGGCAACCGTTGTGCTGGCTTAAAGAGAGCAAAATTTCACTTCTCTTTTTATCACCTTGGCCGGGCATGCAATTTATTTCTTTACCGTCTACCGACTTCGCTAGAGCGAGGACAAAATGAGCCCAAGAGAGTGCGTACAGGACCTTCAAGGCTTTCAAGCATATAATATTCAAAGGGTAAATGGCTAAATGTATAGCCAGGTGCTTAATATTTTTTTTGGACTTCCCTTTTTGAGCCTCAATGGAGCAAGATACTAAAGCACTGTAAATAATACGGCCTTAACCGTCCTACTGCTACACACTTGAGCACGTAACGAAGCACATTATATATTTTTCATTTTGTGGTCTTGCGTTAATGGAACAAGAGGAAATGGCAAAGCATTTGAGAAACAGGAACACAAGCTATTAAAACATGCCAGCTAGTACCAGATAAATTTGATAATTTAAATCTTTATTTTTTTTCCTTTTTCGTAAAGCTAAATGACATCTTACTAAGTCCTCTTTTTTATTGCAATACATATAAAATGCACATTAAGAAGTTTTTGCAACTTACTTGGAGCCTATTCATCCTATAAGATCATGTTTAAAGTTATTGTAATTGTTGGCGCTAGACACATAGCGCTAGTGTCCCCAGAAACAGTACAACCCAAACATGTTACCAGGTTTAGATTGTGAATACTGCATATTTTGTACTCTTTCTATGGTCTAAAAGGAATATGTGACTTTAATCTAGCAGAGAAATAGGCTGATTAAACTTTTGTACTCGATCAAAAAGACGGCGCCAACATATAAGTTGCCCTTAGGAACTGGTAATTTCTCCATCGGGGTTCCAAAGCACATGATCCCGTGTCAATTCACACTGTGAGTGGAATCAATGGATTGTGGGACAATGTACACAAGAGAATCACCTATTGAGAATTCATGATATACAATCTTTTTCTTTCTTGTTTAATAAATAATTTTGTTATACCAAAAAAAAAAAAAAGATTGAAGAGAATAAAAATGTCAACCATGATGAAGAACTTCAAATGTCTTACATGTCAGACATGGATTCTCGTTCTCCTACAACCAAGTTGAGAAATTCCCTACAGCTAAGAGCACATAGTAGTTATAACTTATTTTATACTTGAAGCTGTAACAGCTTGTGTTTCTCATTACTAATACTGCAACTTACGTTTAGTCTCTAACTACATTAAAGAGATTAATGGCCCTTAAAACCATAATTTTCTGGATCAGGGTATCCTTCTTGCATTAAACCCACTGTAATTATTACTGCAGAGGTAAATGGCTTACCATGACCCATTATAGAACACTACTAATACATAGAGACTTGAAAAACAGCCTCAAACCCATACGAATAATATTAAGTGAGTTTAATCCTCACTGAGTTTGACGGAGTTTTTTAGTTAGATATTCCAAGGCTTGATACAAAGACAGACCTGCATTACCAACAGCAGCAGAAGCTCGTGCCCTCTTTTCAGCATTAGCCATCTCCGCTCTTAGCTTTTCTACCTCGCGGGCCATTGTGATCAAATTCTTTTCCATTGCCTGACCATGCTCAAAATTTTGTGCATGTTCTTTCTTGTCAAGTTCATTAGCAGACCTGTGAACCCATAAGTGCATAAGCAATGAAACATGAAAACACATAATTGGATGAAATAATGAATGACAAATGAAATAATACCTTGCACGTTGCAACTCTTGTTTCATATTCTCAATCTCTGCCTTGAGTGCAGGTATCTGTTGCTTTTCTGAATTAGCTCTATTCAAATCTTGAGTAAGTGCTTGCACCTGTCCCGTTAATTCCTGTTTGGATGCGGAGAGTTTCTGTACATCAGAATGAACTTGAAGAAGCTCTCCTCTCATAGCCTCAAAAGCATGAAGATCTGCTTCCATTCTCATTGATTTTTCATATAATTCTCTCAATTGAATATCCTTTTCGGAGTGCATGGAACCAGCAACATGAGACATTCGTTGTAATTCATATTGAGCGGCAGCTAATTCTTGTTTAAGGGCAACATGAGTAGCAGCTAATCTCTGATTATCAACTAATAACCCTTGAATTTCTTGATGTTGAACAGCTAATCTCTCTTCAATAACAGCAGGATGAGGAATAAGAGATCTAGGGGGAGGAGGACCTCGACCGAATTGAGCATCTCTCATCTCTTCAAGAAGGGCAGGATGAGGCATACGTTCTCTACCGTATTGAGGTGATTCATGAACTGGACGATGACGATTTCTTCCGGACATTGTTTTTTTTATCTACTAACAAAACCTGTAAGTCTGATTCTGAAGAAGAACAGTAGAAAATGGGTTGGTTGATTAAAGAATGGAAACCCTAAGGCTAAGGGGGAAGAACAATTTACAAAGGTTCTTAAGAATTTTGTATGTCAATCAATTAATTGACGTGGGTACTGGTTTGGTATTCTAGGTTAGTGGAGTGGGAAGGAATAAGAGAACATCCTTCTGAGGGAATGGCCTCCTTTTTGCCCTTTTCAGTTGAACCATTCCTGTAGCGAGTCGTTAGATACGGGAGAAAACCTAGCTAAAAAATCCTCCTAGTGTGAGGCCATATCATTTGAGGCATACCGCTCCAAGACAAAAATAAATAATCCTCAAGATTATTTGTAAACAATTAATATAAAAGAAAAATAGATCAAATGAAAATAAATAAATAAATACTAGTTTGAACTATGAAGTAAACTGGAAAACCCATTATCCAATTATTGTACTCAATGACTAAATTATTTTTGGTTAATTAGTGTTAATTTGATAGATTAATTGATGTTTAATGAAATCAGCTAATCTTAAATCATCATCAAAACATGTAAAAATTTTGATTTTTTTTTTGAAAAAATCCAACCCAGAATCGGTTGATATTCGTGCAATTATAGACCGATTTTGGGTTGATTTTTTTTCCGATTGACGATGAAAACCCAGAATTGATTCTTACTAATGTACACATAAACCGATTATTAGAAGCAGATGTGATAAATACACAATAGACCGATTATGTGATAGTTTCATAAACAAAATATACATTACATAGTTTAGGAAATTAGCGCATTACATAGGACAATTTAGTATGTGAATTCTTGAATCTCGCGCATCAATACATCGTCAATGAACCTCCAAGTACAACGGTACAACACCACATATTCCTTGTGGTGAATGAACTTTCCTTCGCCATTACGAATTCGACATAGACGATTAAATCGTTTCATCTGAAATTAAATGAATTACACGTTAGTATGCAAACATTAAACGATGCCATAGGTATTAAATATTGGATTACTCACTTTCTCATTAAGAGGAGCTTGTGGATGATGGTCGTGCACCATTTTTCTAACTTTAAGATATTCTCATGTTGCATTTTTTAGGTGTGCGAATTGAAACACTAGATCTCTCCATCAATGTTTTTTTGGATTCGTGGTGCACTCATAATAGAACTCTTTCACTCTCTTCCAAAACATTGAATATAATTCATTGGGATGTTCGTGGAAGGCGGGAATAAACAATTTCACAAGCTGCATATCTTCTTCTGTATCCCATTCCATTTCCAAGCAATTTCAACATCATCTTCATCACCATCAACATCCCGACCACGAGCACCTCGTCCTCGTTTAGTAGGTATTTCTTTGACGGCATCATGTTGGGCGGTGCTCGATTCACCTTGAGAGTTCCTTTTGCAATGACTTTCTTCCTCTTTTGCTTCGTCTTCTCCACAGTTTCCCCAAAATTGGCACCCGCATATACATCTTCCAGAGTGTTCAATACATCAATGTTTTTTCATTGGCCTTAACATTTGTTCCTTCCCTAATACATAGACTTGCTTGGTTTATCAAATTCCCGATTCGTCTTCTTTGTTTCCATTTTAAACAATAATTTTTTTAACAAATCATGATAAAACCATTAACAAAACCATAATTGAGAAACAATAAGCACCAGGTATTCGAGAGTTGTATCTTTTCCCTTGATTTGGGGCCTCTCCTCTACTCATATTACTCGAGTGTGTGAAACATTGAGGCACCATGACATGTAATTCGGAGTTGCCTCATCATCTGTTTCTGAACGTCCATCCATTACACGGATTTTGTATCTTTTATTTTCCCAGTAATCAGATGATGGTAAAGGTTTATGAACAACCTCAATATTATTATCAAAGGACTTGATTTTGGAATCATCGATTTTAAACTTGTTGTGCTCATCTGGGATTTTTTGCACGTATCCTCATTGTTTTGCGACTCTCGTCAGGTTATACATTATATATCCTCTTAGGTGAAACAAAGGCCTAAAATAACATTATTCTTCGCATGCAACCATCTTTCCTTTAGCCAAATCCTCCTTGTAAGGGTGAAAGACAACATCTTTCGTCGTCAAGTCACCCAATCGGCGTCTCAACTCCAGCTATTCTTCATGTTGGGACTTCGAATTATCTTTGAAGGTGTACTTGTCTCCATAACACTTACCATACCAGTGCTTGTTTGGAAAATCCCTTTTAAGATACATTGGGAGGTGCAAATATACCCACACCTACAGAAAAGCCATATTCCCCCTTATTTGGTTTCTTCGAGCCCTAAGAGTCTTTCTCAACTCGTTCAACGAGTATGAAAGGATAAAAGAGCCCCAAGAGTAGTCACAAATTTTATCAAATGGTTGCAAAACTGAATAAAGTTAGCATTCACATGGCACCAGAATCGTCGGGGAATATAACATCTCTCAAGATATAAAGGACATGTGCATTGGTAGTAGCGACGATGCATTCCCGGGTCACCTCTTTTCCATGTGCATGAAGCTCTCCTTTGTCTGGTTAGACCAATTCAAACCTTAATTACCGAAATAACCAATTTGAATTTGCACTCAATCAATATAGAACTCAAAGAGTAACTATAAAGTGATGCCGATCTTACACAACTAGACAATCAAGTCTATAAAAGATAAACACGATTCTAGTTGGATCCCAGCCAATCATGATGTGTGCACAAATTCACAAGATACGAAAACTAATAAAAATATATTTTTTCTCTTCAAATCTTCAGTTGCCTTCTCAATAACCTGCACAACACAAACTTGAATCCTCTTGTGATCAATCACGCACATGACGGAGTCTGTTAACAATGGGTTATCACAAAATGTCTTTAGATCCGCAACTGGTTCTAAAGATCTCTTCGATGCTTTGATCAAGTTTGAGTACCCTTATGTCAGAAGAGAAGGCTCTCAATAATAATCAAACTAGTTGCAATCAAAGTTTCAACAAATGTTAGTCAATCAAATCAATAATCAAAAACTAAAATAATAATGCAATTATCTAGTTTCCCACCAACGGTAATCGTAGAGCTTCTTGATCCCTCAGAAGTATTTAAATGAGCGGTCATAAGAGATTTCGCCTAATTAGGGTACTTTCCTCTCTGAATAGACGTCTCCACTAGAAACAACACGAATGAAGTTTTTCTGGCTCTTAGGATAGTTTGCAACAAATGCAAACTCAAGTATTTATAGACCAAGGTTGTTTAGACAACAAGGAAATTCCAAAACCGATAATATTCTCAAGATATGCATTAAAGTACCTAATTTCGGTTTTCCTATTTTTAATAAATGTTAACCAATATTTTTGAAATCTCTCTTAGAAATTTTTTATTATTAGTGTAGCACATTAACTAATAATCTTTTCCAGGTGATATGCTTTAATTGTTGGTAATTAAAACATACTCCCTCCGTCCTAGTTTACTTGCCAAAGTTGGGGATTTTTTTTGTCCTAAATTACTTGTCAAGTTTCATATTTTTCCATTTTTTATCCTAATTTACCCCTCTGTTGGAATCAGCTCATATTATTGAGAATTGTGTAATTTTATTTCCTATACACAATTTTAAATTCTCCTCTCTCTATATATCCTTTATTTTTATTTATTTTGAGTTCTTCAAGTAAAGACCAGAAAACTAGACATGTAAAAACTATGTATCTTAAATGCTAGCTTGGGGTAATTTTGGAAAAGAATCCACTCTCTCTACATTTCTTAATATGTGTGAAAAAATCAATTTTGGCAAGTAAACTAGGACGGAGGGAGTATATTATAAAAAACATAATTAAATGTTTTTTCAATATTTCGGCATGGGATCACCTTGAGCATCAAGGAATATCTTTGAAAAATAAATGGTAAGAGTTATGTACATGTTCAAATAATGTTGACATCTAAAAGTTTCTCTTATCAAAACATAATTCCTAATTCACACATATCCATAAAGAAATGTGTGAACTTTGGAAACTCGGTTTTGCTCTTGGGATCGGTTATACCAAGACTCACAATATAAGTTGTGACCGGTTATACCATGCTCTCAAAGATAGGTTGTGACCGGATACACCATGCTTCCCAAAGTAGCTTGTGATCGGTTATACCTAACTTCCCAAAGTATCTTGTGATAGATTACAACTAACTTCCCAATGTAGCTTGTGATCGGTTACACCTTGCTTCACAAAGTAGCTTGTGACCGATTACAACTAACTACACACTATAGGCTATGACCGGTTATACCTTAATTCTCAACGTAATTCAAGATAGGTTTTACCTTGTCATCTTGTTTTGGTCATCCAAAAAATATTCAATAAAGAACCGAACCAACATAATCATGATTTTCCTTTCGATTATGAAACAAGTTCATACATCTACTTCCTTAAACTAATGTACTAATGCATAGTTTTCTAGGATGAATTCACACCTATGTTCTACACATAATCAAGTAACTAAAAACATAGATTATGTTGATGTCGTATTTCGGAAGTTTCAAAAGATAAGCTTTTATACTTCGTAATATAATTCCTTGATACTTTAATCATAATGCTATAACCAAGTCTAATCACTAGAGCATCTTAAATATAACTTCGCATGTTATGTTTATAATATAAAGCGATTTGAAAGATATGTTACGAATGGAAACAAGATCAAGTCAATATTACTAACCTCAAGAGGAAGGATGATGTATTTATTGTAGTCGTTACTTCTTTAATTTCTTCAGGTTTTCAAAGTAATACTTGTACATCTCAACATTCCTAGACTTTCTAGTCAAGCCTAAACGATGTTGACTCTAGTAAATAATCAAGCGACTCTAGATGAGTTTTGATACTAAAATATGACAACTGAACTTCACATACCAACCTTTGTGGGTTCAACCAATCTATGCTCTAACAATCTTCCCATTTGTCAATTTTAGTGACAAAACTCTATTACACATGGAGATAAATAAATTACAAAATAACTCATTCTTCATACGGTTGATTCCAAGTTTCAAAACCACAATATCATGCATATATTCAAAAATAAATGATGTTGTTGACATTTGCATAACAAAAGATTTATACCCCTAAATGCAATCTAGGTAAATATTTAATCCAAACATCTTTGTTATTCCCCTTTTGTAGTATGAAATACTACACAACAAGATGATATGTCCCCCCCCCCCCCTAGTAAATGCTTTACTCTTTCATTAGATATAACGTTTAAGCACATACATCCTTTTCTAGGGATCATAAATCACTTGTTTACTCCATATATTTCTCCCTCTTTTTGTCACAAAATAACAAAGAAACGAAAAAACAAAAGATCAAACTGAAAGGATCTTACAAATCCACAAGACTTGTACAACCTATAAGAGTTAGGCACGAAGGTTTCACATACCATTTTAGATAACCAATACTTAAACCGAAACTACAAAGTAATATAGCTTTAGTATGTTATCAAGGAAACAATTTCTCGAAGCAATTTTCCCTTAGTCTGATAAAACAACTAAGATAACTTAGTTTTTAACCGAACCGATTGTGTATGTACAATCGGGTATTTCGATAAGACAAAAATAGAGATCAGAATTAACTCCATTTCTCTTATCATGCTCTAACTATTTCGAAGAATAACTTAGACCTTCATTTAGACAGGAAAAACACTATGTTAATTAACTAGTTTTTCGTGTCAAGGATTTCGATTAGAGTTGAATAACCTAATCCTCCATTTGATAAGTCTAACTAAGATCATAATTAACTTAGTTTCTCTTATCCGGAATCAATTGGACTAAACAAATGATCCCGTAATTATTTTTATTAAGCAAAAACAATAGACACAATCAAATGATTGACTTGTCATAGTTTTTCTCAACTGGAAGCAATTGAAACAAATATAATCAATGTAAGCACATCAATTGCACCAAATTTTGTTAAGTAAAAACAATTGATACCAAACAATAAAGAATATACCAAATCATTAAGTCAATAGAATTGACACTGTTTTTCTTAACCGGAAACAATTGAATCACAATAATCAATCCATATATAATAATGTAACATATCAATTTTACCGAATTTTGTTAAGAAAAACCAAAATATATGCAATAAAATCAAGCTTTTCTTAAACAGAAAAATGATTAACTAATAATAAAAATCGTTACCTCAATTTCTGTAGCCACTTCTCCCCAGAAAGATATATCATTTAAGCGCAAGTTCAATAAGAACTCTCCCTATATTTATTGTCATCCTCTCACAAGAACAAAAAAACAACAACAAGAGAAATCTTTACCAGAGAAAGGTTGAATCGGTTTTAACTAATGCGTGCCAACAACAAAAGTTTAAACCCAAAGCTCATATGTTATGCTAAATACAACTTATGTAAACATAAATTGATATCAACAACATTGTGTATTTTTGCATATAAGTTATAATCGTATCACCTTATGATCCTTTGATAAATCCTACCTAAAAAAGCTAGAACTTAATCCCGCTAAATCAAAAAGTCACACAAACCATAAGGGAAATCACAATATGAGATAAAAAAAAAATCGAAACATAAAGTTAATGAAAACTAACGTTTATGTCTTATATCAAGAGTACTCATAGGTGTACCAAATATTTAGTTCATAAAACATAAAAAAAACATTAGTATATGTGACTTACATATGAGCTACACCATCACAACTTTCTTATGATTTTGATATAGCAATCACGAAGATATGATCCAAAGATCGACTATACTCAAAAATCAATATATGAGACGGAAACACAATGGTTTATCTCATAAACTCAAATACAATACAACATAAATATTAAACATAAAATCAAGTATTGCAATTACCTCAATCTTGTAGGAAATGAAGTTAAGAAAACAACGCCAAAAGAGTGAGGTCATTCCTAGTTTAGACGAAGAAGTTATGGGTAAAATAGTTTTACCCTCCTTCGTATGGACTTAGGGAACTATATTGGGACCGATCCTTAGGCTAGGTATGGACCGATCATAATGGATCCACTCACGAAAAAAAATTTAGGTATAACTTTTGCATAAGATGTCTAAATTCAGTGATTTTTAGCTCGTTTTAACCATATAAACAAGAGCTACACATATATGACCTGTAGATATCAACACCATAAACTCAAAATTATTGTTTCTATCAAGTGCTCAAATATGGATAGATAAGGTATGAGCAAAGAAGAGAAAAATCTTCTTAAAGATGTTAATTAGTCATATAACAACCGAGAAGTCACGTGTTCAGTTTTCATGTGCTTTCTCGCCTTTCAAAAGATTGGGCACAAAGGTTACCATGAACATTCCAACACAACTAGGTTATGTTGAGTTGAGCCTTGTCTTGTCTTGTTTGGCACATGTGACTAAGACATAATCATCATTCTTGACCTCTTGTTCCATCTTTTGTATGTTTTCTTAGACTTGTGATAAAGAGTGTTGGGGCATAGCTCGGTTGAACTCACCAAGCGTTGTATGTAAAGTTTGGTTGTCATATTTTAGTATCAAAATTCATCTAGACTTGCTTGATTAAATACTAGAGTTAACTTCGTTTAGGTTAGACTAGAAAATCTAGGAATGTTGAGACATACAAGTATTACTCCGAATACTTGAAAAATATGAAGAAGTAACGAACTACAATGAAGATATCATCCTTCCACTTGAGGTTAGTAATATTGACTTGAACTGTTTCATTCCTAGTGATGTGACATGATCATAATAGTATGAACATAGTATTAAGAAATTAGACTATGAAGTATAACGCTTATCTTTTGAACTTCATAGATATGACATCAACATAATCTTGTATATAATGTTATGATTATGTGAATGGGTTATGGTGAAGATTTTATCCTAGGAAACAATGTTTTACATTTGTTTAAAGGAAATACATTCATGAACTTGTTTCGTGAATCAAAAGGAAAATCAATAGGCTTATCAGTTCGACTATTCATTGGATATCTTTGGATGACTAATATGTCCGTACCCATGTATATGATTTGGTATTTGATCAATCACATAGTAGTCTTGGAATACATGCAAACCAATTCTAAACTTGTTTGGAAGTGTGGTATAACCGATTCCAAGAAAGGAAATCCATGTAAATATGAAATAAGGATTTACAGTGAAAAGATGTCAACATACTTTGAACACGAGAAGTAACTCTTATCATTTATTGTTCAAAGATATCCATTGGTACTCAAGGTGATCCTGTGCCGAAATAAATTAAGAATATTTTAATTCAGGTTTTTGGTTTTATATGCTTTAATTACCAGCAATTAATACATAGCTCTAGAGAATAAAAATTAGCAATGTACATTTACTAATTGGAGATTTTTTATTGAGAGATTTCAGAAATATTGGACAAGCATTTATTGAAATTATGAAAATCGAATTTTGTTTTTATTCATTGCATATCTTGAGAATATTTTCGGTTTTGGAAATTCCTTGGTGTCTAAACATCTCTGGTTTATAAATACATAAGTTTGCATTTCTATCAAATTATACTAAGAGCCAAGCAAACTTAATTTCTTGTTGTTTCTGGTGAAGCCGTCTTTTCGGAGAGGAAAGTATATTAATTAGGTGAAATCCCTCACGACCGCTCGTTTAAAGATTTATGTGAGATCAAGAAGCTTTATGAATACCATTGGTGGGAAACTAGATAATTGCAATGTTATTATTTTTCGATTGATTTGATTGACTAACAGTTGTTGAAACTTTGATTGCACCTAGTTTGTTTATGCTTGAGAATATTCTCTTCTGATATAAGATTCACTCAAACTAGATTAGAGTATCGACGGGATCTTTAGAATTATTGTTAGATCTAAAGATCTTGTGATAATCCATTGTTAACAGACTTCGTTCTGTGTGTGATTGATCACAAGAGATTCAAGTGGTGTTGTGCGGGTTTTGAAGATAAAAAAAGATTTGAAGACGAAGAAGATCTCTTATTAGTTTACGTATCTTGTGAATCATGTGCACACACCTTGATCGACTGGTATCCAACTAGAATCGGTTTATATTTGGTAGATTTGACTGATTAGTTGCATGAGATCAACATTATCTATATTTCTCTTTGATATTTATATTGATCGAGTGCGAATATATACTTGACTATTTCGGTAGTTGGAGTTAGATTGATCTAACCAGACAAAGGAGTTTATTATATTAAATGGAAGAGCCTTTGTCAACAACTTATCTATATCTTGTAGCAAGATTGATTAGAGTGGTTACCAAACAGATTGTTCCTTTACTGTTTGGAATACGATCCAAATGACGTGATATTCACGTGTGTGACTCTAGAAGTCGAAGGTGCAGGGATGCTGAGGGAACTAAGTAGCTAGGGACAGTCTGCTTCGTCTCAACTATATGAAGTTGGTATTAGATTTTGTATAGAGGATTAATTTTGAGAGTATTCAAAACTGAACTAGGTCCCGGGGGTTTTCTACATTTGCGGTTTTGTTGTTAACAAAATCTTGTGTTGTGTTATTTAATTAACTTCAGTATTATAATTATTTTATATTATAATAAAGTTAATACACTCGTGCGTTAATCCTAATCACTTAATATTGATCCTATAGTAAATCGGTTTCAGACCATACTATTATCAAGTAAATATCAAGTTGTTGTATTGTCTCGACTTTGTCCATAGACGATCACACTTGGTATCAGACTTAGGTTGAAATAAAAAAATTGTGGTGTATTTGGGTACCCTCGTCTTTTTAATTGGTATCAGAGCAGGAAAATATGAAAGATCTAACAATCTGTGTTTGGTGCGATCCAACCTATAAGGCATGAGTCAAAGTAGAGTTAAGCTAGAGAAAAAACTAAAGAAAGACTCAGTTAATGTATCGCAAGACATTATTGAACCACTCTCAGAATCTGTTTGTGAGCAATTGCTTACTTAAAAAAAGCTAATTGAGAAAAATCGGGATGAGTTTAAAGCAGTAATTATTGAATATGAAAGGATTCATCAAAATCACAAAAAATTTAGGGAAGATTCTTCTCTACAAATACAGGGTCTTGAAGAAAAAACAAGTGCTGGTCTCTATTAAACAGAATTTTTAAAAAGGGAACGTGATGCTGCTCTTGAAAAAGTTCACTTGTTGGAAGAGAAACTTGCTGAATCTGATACATGGATTAACTCTCAACAAAAGAGTTTTGAAGAGAAAAAAGGTGAATATCTCTCACGAGAAAAACGACTTGAGGCTGATCTAGCTGGTGCTCTTGATAAAATTAAGACGTTGGAAGAAGAAAATTTATACTTTAAAAAGTTCAAAGATAGCACAAATAATTTATCCTCATTGTTAGAAGCTGGAATATTTCATGGTGATACACGAGGATCGGGATATTATAAGGAATCAAGTGCTTCCAACGATAACAATGAGATAAAATTTGTTAAGGCTACAAATTCTTGTCAACCAGAGGCTTCCATTGATGTTAAAAATGATTCTATTTTTTTATAAAGAAGTGAAGCCAGTCAAGCCTAAAAATCACTTTCAAGCAGACTCTTCGAATACAGCCATCAAAGAAGACATTTATGTTAATGTCAAGAAAGAAACAACGTTGAACAAAGATTAGAAGAATAAAAAGAAGAAGAAGAAGAAAACTCATCGACCTCCAATGCAAGAATATCCACAAAAAGGTGACATTAAAACTCATACTTCGTATGTTACTAAGCATTGTTATTATTTTGGTAATAAAGGACACTTACAATGGGGACACACAGTTCGTAAGATGCAAGATGCACTTTCTTTTGTATCAAACGAATTGTATAAGTTTGATCACCGAAGAACTCAAATCGTTATGGTCCTAAGTTTAGGCAAAAGAATTATTATAATGATAGTTCAAATTTTGCCTATGCTCGACAAGGTCATCTCATAAAAGACCTGAATATAGAAAGAGAGATGACTTTGTAAATACAAAGACAAGATCTGATGTTCCAAATTAGATAAATGTTGTTTCGAAAAGTATCCAAAAGGACAATGATCCCAATGTTATGAAGGAGAAAGTTTCTCCTTCAAAATCCAACTCTAAATGGGTCTCGAAGTCCTCCATAGCCAAGAAGGGACCAAAAGTTAGTCACAAGAATGACTCTCAGATGTTACTTGTTGGTAACAATAATTACAAGAGTTTACTTGAAAGACTAAAGAAAGACATCATATCCGAAGTCTCTTGTACTAGTGAATGTTGTGATAATGACATTCTTCATCACAAGTCAAAGAAAAAAAAATACAAGAGATGGAACAAGAGTAAGCAAACCAAGCAAGAGGTCAAGAGTGATTTTGTCTTAGTCCTTAGTGACAAAGAAGACAAGGCTCAAATAAACACAACCAAGTTGTGTTGGAATGTGCATGCTCACCTTTGTGCTAAATCTTATGAAGGGTGAGGAAGCACATGAAATTTAGCACATGATCTCTCGATTATAATATGACTAATTAACATCTTTTGGGATATTTCTTTTCTTCTATACTCATACCTTCTCTATTTATATTTGAGCTTTTGATAAAAAATGATAATTTTTAGCTTATGATGTTGATATCTACAGGTCATATGCGTGGCTCTTGTTTTTACGGTTAAAACAAGCCAAAAATCATTGAATTTGGACATTGTATGCAAAAGTTATGTCTAAAACAGTTTCGTGTGTGGATTCATGTTGTAAACCAGCCCTGGTGACCGTAATTGGTCCTGGTGATTGGTATGACCCATCACAAGTAATCACCATAACTGATCCTAGTGATTGGTCCATACGAAGGAGTGTAAAACTGTTTTTTTCCATAACTTCTTCGTCCGGAACTCGAAATGACCTCATTCATTTTGAGTAGGTTTCATAATTTAATTCCCTACAATATTGAGGTAATTTCAATACGTGATTTTCTGTTGAATATTTATGATATATTGCAAATTTGATTTATGAGATGTCTGATTTCAGTTTTTATTAACCTTAATATTCGATCTCATATGATATAACCTTTATGATTTGTGTGGCTTTTTGATTTAGCGGGATTAAGTTTTATCCCATGTTGGTAGGATTTATCAAAGGATCATAAGGTGTTTCTATTGAAACTCATATGTGAAAAGTCACAATATGTTGAATCAATTTGTGTTTACATGAGTTGTGTTTACAATAACATATGTGTTTCAGGTTTTCAACTTTTGCTATTGGAACGCATTAGTTAAAACCGATTAAACCTTTCTATGGTAAAGGTTGCTTTTATTGTTGTTCAACTTTTTTTCTTGCGACACGATGATAACACACTAGGTGAGAGTTCTTATTTGAACTTGCGCTTAATGATATATATTTTTTGGGGAGATGTGGCTGTGGAAATTGAGGTAACGAATTTGTTAGTTAATTATTTTCCTGTTTAAGAAAAGCCTATTTATAATGCATATATTTTGCTTTTTCTTAACAAAATTTCGGTACAATTGATATGTTCTATTATGTTTTATATGGATGTGTGTGTGATTCAAATATTTCCGGTTAAGAAAAACTGTTAGAGCATTGCTCGGTTAAACTCGCATGCGTTGCTTTCTCAAGCATGTTTGTCAATCTTAGTGATCAAAACTATAAAGTCTTGATTTCTAGTCTACTATAGCTAAGGTCTCGGACTAGGATAGAAAGTGTAGTTGAGCTCAAGAACTCCATGGCAATCATCATACAAGACGAAGGACTACTCAAGGAACCAGTGGATCTTCATAGACTAAAAGGTATGTGGAGACTTGAACTTATCTATCACTCAAAAGTCTATCTACTCTATCTCCTATCTTGAGACAAAAGTCGTTTTACTATATAGACTAAGAATATGCACATGTGACATTTCGAGCTAAGTATATCTCGCTTATCTATTTATTGAAATGGGTGTTGATAAAGCTTTCGCTTTAGCCAAGTTCATCTTTGCCTAGTGACGAGAGTAATGTTATATTTCAATCACTTTGGAAATCGCTCTGACAAAAAAGAGTTTGTAAATAACAACTATATGACGTCCTATGAGAATGTTTTAAATGATTGAAATGAGAGTTTATACTATATAACCATTGTGGGATATAAACATTGTTGTGGCAACATATATATGTTTAAGTCCTTAACACTTGAACCGAAGTTTGCGAACTTTGTTGATCAAGTGGAACTGGAACGTGAGCATCAACTCAGTCCTCAAACTCAGTACATGAACCCAGTCCGCGAACTGGCGTAAGTTCTCGAACCCGAGAATATCTACTGAAGTTGAAGCTCAAGTGCAGTACGCGAACTGATGGAAGTTCTCATCCCGAGAAATTCTGCTGAAGTTTATTAAATTCAACCGGCTAGCTTGAGTCCGCGAACTCAAGAGGTTATGTCTGAAAATATTATTCGTGAACTAATCTTAAATTACTAAGGAATTCTTTTGCAAACCGTGGGTTTATAGTTCATGAAATGATTCGAGTGAATCACATCATTTTTGATTCAATTGTGTCTCTTGTAATACTTAAGATCTCATAGAAATTGAACAACTCTCTAACTAGTTCATATGAGTCATTTGGACTAGTTATGGTGAAGAAGAATATGGTTGATATGAAAGTTACCATTTGGCTAACCATTTGGTTGACTAATATTGAACCAACCATTGTACACGTTTGGGTACGGTTACATGAACTCAAAACGTCAAGTACATGTGTGTATGACAAGCTAAGTTTTTGATCTAACGATTGAGAGATATTAGCTTGTATCTAATCAGGTTTTCATCTAACAGTGAATATTGAATGCTTTGTTACTAAGCTAACATTGATTGCAAACCCTGATTTGAAAGACTATATAAGGGAAAACTCTAGCAACTGGAAAACCTAATCCCCACACATTCTGTGTGATATTAGTTTGATAAATCTAGTGTCGATTCTCCTTTAACCTTTGGTTTTCTTCTCTAAAACCAGGTTAAATGACTTAATGACTTTATTGGAATTGTGAATCCAGACCGATTCTACTTTTCTTGTAGTTGTGTGATCTGATCTTGATGTTTCTATCATACGAGTACAACTGTAATAATTGTCTTGAGATTTCTATCTCTGATAGGCAAGATAAAAGTAGTCACAAACATCTTCGTCTCATTGTTTGTGATTCCTTAATAATCTTCTTCGCTGCGTCGATTAAGTTTATTGTGAGGTGATTGATGAAACTGAGCTGTTATTCGGGAATATACGTATGGTTTTATCAATTGGTTCATGTTCACCTTGATTTATCAAAAGATAGAACAAAACTCATAGGTTTATTCGTGGAAGACGAATTTATCTATTACATGTAGACTTTTCTGTGAGAGACAGATTTGTTTGCTAAAGTCTTCGACTTTGGGTCGTAACAACTCTTGGTTGTGGGTGAGATAAGCTAAGGGAATCAAGTGCATAGTATCCTGCTAGGATCAGAGGCGTAGGAGCCTAACTGTACCTTGGATCAGTGTGAGATTGGTTGGGGTTCAACTACAGTCCAGACCGAAGTTAATTTGGAGTAGGCTAGTGTCTGTAGCGGCTTAATACAGTGTATGTTTAATCTGGACTAGGTCCCGGGGTTTTTCTGCATTTGCGGTTTTCTCATTAACAAAATTTTGGTGTCTGTGTTATTTCTATTCCGCATTATATTTTGTTATATAATTGAAATAATACAGGTTGTGTGTTGTTCAATCGATTAGAATATCCGACCTTATTGGTTGTTGATTTAAATCGATTGACACTTGGAAATTGGTCTTTGGTACCATCCAAGTTATCTCTCTTTGATTAGGCTCGTGAATCATATTTGCTTGAGTAAATCAAATCGAGAGATTGAGATAATAACTCCTTGAGTATTTTATATTGATTGAGTCTTGTTGATTCTCTAGAAAACAACTCGGAGTTGTCCATACAGATTGCTAATCAAAATATTGGGTGAGGTTGTTAGACCCTCGCATTTTCAAAAACTATGTCAGATTATTTGGCTTATTGTTTGGTATCTTATTTATTGTTGGGTATGAAGTGTTTTTACTTAACAAAATTCGGTACAATTGCGGTGATGTAATGTTATATATTTGTTCAATTGCTTCTGGTTAATAAAATTATTATGCATGTCAATTTATTTTGGTTTGTATCTATTGTTTAAGGCTTAACAAAAATATGGGATCATTTGTTTAGTCCAATTGATTCCGGATAAGAAAAATTAATATAATTCTTATCTTAATTAGACTTATCAAATTAGAGGATTCGATTATTCAAGTCTAATCGAATGCCTTGACAAGAAAAACTAGTTAACTAATCTAGTGTTTGTATTATCTAAAGAGAAAGGTCTAAGTTATTGTCTAAATAATTAGAGCCTGGTGAGAGAAAAAAAAGTTAATTTTGATCTTTATTTTGGTCGAAAGAAGCGATTGTGCATAAGCAATCGGTTCAACAAGGGAATTGAGTATCTTAGTCGAATTGTTGAACTATTAGGTAAAATTGCTTAAGGAAATTGTTTCCTTGATAACATATTGAAACTAAATTACTTTGTAGTTTCGGTTTTAATATTGGTTATCTAAAATGGTATGTGAAACCTTCGTGCTTAACTCTTATATGTTGTTTACAAGTTTTTTTTAGATTTGTAAGATCCTTTCGGTTTGTCCTTTATTTGCTCGAACCTTTGTCATTTTGTGACAAAACGGGGGAGAAATATATGAAGTAAACAAGTGATTTTTAATTACTAGGAAATGACAATTATGCTTAAACGTTATATCTAACAAAAGAGTAAAGCATTGACTAAGGGGAAGAAACATATCATATTGATGTGTAGTAATTCTTACTAGAAAAGGGAAATAACAAAGATGTTCGGATTGAAATGATTCTATTTTTTTATAAAGAAGTGAAGCCAGTAAAAAATCACTTTCAATTCAAATGTCAACAACAACCATCAAAGAAGACATTTCTGTTAATGTCAAGAAAGAAACAACGTTGAACAAAGATTAGAAGAAGAAGAAGAAGAAGAAGAAAACTCATCGAGCTCCAATGCAAGAATAACCACAAAAAGGTGACATTAAAACTCATACTTCGTATGTTATTAAGCATTGTTATTATTTTGGTAATAAAGGACACTTACAATGGGGACACACAGTTCGTAAGATGCAAGATGCACTTTCTTTTGTATCAAACGAATTGTATAAGTTTGATCACCGAAGAACTCAAATCGTTATGGTCCTAAGTTTAGGCAAAAGAATTATTATAATGATAGTTCAAATTTTGCCTATGCTCTACAAGGTCATCTCATAAAAGACCGAATATAGAAAGAGATGACTTTGTAAATACAAAGACAAGATCCATGATGTTCCAAATTAGATAAATGTTGTTTGAAAAGTATCCAAAAGGACAATGATCCCAATGTTATGAAGGAGAAAGTTTCTCCTTTGAAATCCAACTCTAAATGGGTCTCGAAGTCCTCCATAGCCAAGAAGGGACCAAAAGTTAGTCACAAGAATGACTCTCAGATGTTACTTGTTGGTAACAATAATTACAAGAGTTTACTTGAAAGACTAAATAAAGACATCATATCCAAGTCTCTTGTACTAGTGAATGTTGAGAATGACATTCTTCATTACAAGTCAAAAAGAAAATACAAGAGATGGAACAAGAGTAAGCAAACCAAGCAAGAGGTCAAGAGTGATTTTGTCTTAGTCCTTAGTGACAAAGAAGACAAGGTTCAAATAAACACAACCAAGTTGTGTTGGAATGTGCATGCTCACCTTTGTGCTAAATCTTATGAAGGGTGAGGAAGCACATGAAATTTAGCACATGATCTCTCGATTATAATATGACTAATTAACATCTTTTGGGATATTTCTTTTCTTCTATACTCATACCTTCTCTATCTATATTTGAGCTTTTGATAAAAAATGATAATTTTTAGCTTATGATGTTGATATCTACAGGTCATATGCGTGGCTCTTGTTTTTACGGTTAAAACAAGCCAAAAATCATTGAATTTGGACATTGTATGCAAAAGTTATGTCTAAAACAGTTTAAATGTCATTCATGTTGTAAACCAGCCCTGGTGACCGTAATTGGTCCTGGTGATTGGTATGACCCATCACAAGTAATCACCATAACTGATCCTAGTGATTGGTCCATACGAAGGAGTGTAAAACTGTTTTTTCCATAACTTCTTTCGTCAAACTCGAAATGACCTCATTCATTTTGAGTAGGTTTCATAATTTAATTCCCTACAATATTGAGGTAATTTCATACGTGATTTTCTCCATGAATATTTATGATATATTGCAAAATTTCATTTATGAGATGTCTTATTTCTTTATTAACCTTAATATTCGATCTCATATGATATAACCTTTATGATTTGTGTGGCTTTTTGATTTAAACGGGATTAAGTTTTATCCCATGTTGGTAGGATTTATCAAAGGATCATAAGGTGTTTCTATTGAAACTCATATGTGAAAAGTCACAATATGTTGAATCAATTTGTGTTTACATGAGTTGTGTTTACAATAACATATGTGTTTCAGGTTTTCAACTTTTGCTATTGGAACACATTAGTTAAAACCGATTAAACCTTTCTATGGTAAAGGTTGCTTTTATTGTTGTTCAACTTTTTTTTGCATATATGATAACACACTAGGTGAGAGTTCTTATTTGAACTTGCGCTTAATGATATATATTTTTTGGGGAGATGTGGTTGGAAATTGAGGTAACGAATTTGTTAGTTAATTATTTTCCTGTTTAAGAAAAGCCTATTTATAATGCATATATTTTGCTTTTTCTTAACAAAATTTCGGTACAATTGATATGTTCTATTATGCTTTATATGGATGTGTGTGTGATTCAAATATTTCCGGTTAAGAAAAACTGTTAGAGCACTGCTCGGTCAAACTCGCATGCGTTGCTTTCTCAAGCATGTTTGTCAATCTTAGTGATCAAAACTATAAAGTCTTGATTTCTAGTCTACTATAGATAAGGTCTCGGACTAGGATAGAAAGTGTAGTTGAGCTCAAGAACTCCATGGAAATCATCATACAAGACGAAGGACTACTCAAGGAACCAGTGGATCTTCATAGACTAAAAGGTATGTGGAGACTTGAACTTATCTATCACTCAAAAGTCTATCTACTCTATCTCCTATCTTGAGACAAAAGTCGTTTTACTATATAGACTAAGAATATGCACATGTGACATTTCGAGCTAAGTATATCTCGCTTATCTATTTCTCGAAATGGGTGTTGGTAAAGCTTTCGCTTTAGCCAAGTTCATCTTTACCTAGTGACGAGAGTAATGTTATATTTCAATCACTTTGGAAATCGCTCTGACAAAAAAGAGTTTGTAAATAACAACTATATGACGTCCTATGAGAATGTTTTAAATGATTGAAATGAGAGTTTATACTATATAACCATTGTGGGATATAAACATTGTTGTGGAAACATATATATGTTTAAGTCCTTAACACTTGAACCGAAGTTTGCGAACTTTTTTGATCAAGTGGAACTGGAACGTGAGCAACAACTCAGTCCTCAAACTCAAGACACCAACCATGAATCAAGTAAGTTCTCGAACTCGAGAATATCTACTGAAGTTGAAGCTCGGGTGCGAGACGCGAACTGATGGAAGTTCTCATCCCTGAGAAATTCTGCTTGAGTTTATTAAATTCAACCGGTTAGCTTGAGTCCGCGAACTCAAGAGGTTATGTCTGAAAATATTATTCGTGAACTAATCTTAAATTACTAAGGAATTCTTTTGCAAACCGTGGGTTTATAGTTCATGAAATGATTCGAGTGAATCACATCGTTTTTGATTCAATTGTGTCTCTTGTAATACTTAAGATCTCATAGAAATTGAACAACTCTCTAACTAGTTCATATGAGTCATTTGGACTAGTTATGGTGAAGAAGAATATGGTTGATATGAAAGTTACCATTTGGCTAACCATTTGGTTGACTAATATTGAACCAACCATTGTACACGTTTGGGTACGTATACACGAACTCAAAACGTCAAAGTACATGTGTGTATGACAAGCTAAGTTTTTGATCTAACGTTGAGAGATATTAGCTTGTATCTAATCAGGTTTTCATCTAACAAAGAATATTGAATGCTTTGTTACTAAGCTAACATTGATTGCAAACCCTGATTTGAAAGACTATATAAGGGAGAACTCTAGCAATGGAACATTTAATCCACACACATTCTCAAGATATTAGTTTGATAAAGCTAGTGTCGATTCTACTTAACCTTTGGTTTTCTTCTAAAACCAGGTTAAATGACTTAATGACTTCATTGGAATTGTGAATCCATCATCGATTCTACTTTTCTTGTAGTTGTGTGATCTGATCTTGTTGTTTATATCATACGGTACAATCATAATAATTGGTTTGAGATTTCTATCACTGATAGGCAAGATAAAAAGTAGTCACAAACATCTTAAAATCATTGTTTCTGATTCCTTAATAATCTTCTTGCTGCCGATTAAGTTTATTGTGAGGTGATTGATGAAACTGAGCTGTTATTCGGGAATATACGTATGGTTTTATCAATTGGTTCATGTTCACCTTGATTTATCAAAAGATAGAACAAAACTCATAGGTTTATTCGTGGAAGACGAATTTATCTATTACATGTAGACTTTTCTGTGAGAGACAGATTTGTTTGCTAAAGTCTTCGACTTTGGGTCGTAACAACTCTTGGTTGTGGGTGAGATAAGCTAAGGGAATAAAGTGCATAGTATCCTGCTAGGATCAGAGGCGTGGGAGCATAATTGTACCTTGGATCAATGTGAGATTGGTTGGGGTTCAACTACAGTCCAGACCGAAGTTAATTTGGAGTAGGCTAGTGTCTGTAGCGGCTTAATACAGTGTATGTTTAATCTGGACTAGGTCCTGGGGTTTTTCTGCATTTGCGGTTTTCTCGTTAACAAAATTTTGTGTTAATACGTATTTCTATTCCGCATTATATTTTGTTATATAATTGAAATAATACAGGTTGTGTGTTGTTCAATCGATTAGAATATCCGACCTTATTGGTTGTTGATTTAAATCGATTGACACTTGGAAATTGGTCTTTGGTACCATCCAAGTTATCTCTCTTTGATTAGGCTCATGAATCATATTTGCTTGAGTAAATCAAATCGAGAGATTGAGATAATAACTCATTATTCAAGTCTAATCGAATGCCTTGACAAGAAAAAACTAGTTAACTAATCTAGTGTTTGTATTATCTAAAGAGAAAGGTCTAGCTATGCTAGTCACACCAACCGCACCAAAACATGCCAACCATGCTAGCCACACTCTTATCAAGAAAATCATGCCAATGGCAAATCATGCCAGCCACACCTAGCCCAAGCTAGTTGCGCCATGCCAAACGCACTCTGCCTTGTCCCTAGCTACACTGGTCACACCACGCCAAGCCAAACACCCTTACCTTGGACCTAGCCGCACCATGCCAAAGTAGTGCCCGCGCCTAGGCTTGCAAACCGTGCAACCTAGGCCAAATTGGCCATGCATGCCATTGGCACATGCCAATATGCTTACCGACAGCTTTCATACCAGGCCGTGGCCCTAATAGCCGAGCGTGCCATTGGCACATGCCAACACACTTGTTGTCAGCTTTTCTTACCATGCCGTGACCCTAATGGCCGAGCGTGCCATTGGCACATGCCAAACGCGCTCACTGACAGCTTTTCTTACCAGGTCGTGGCCCTAATGGCTGAGCGTGCCATTGGCACATGCCAACGCGCTCACTGGTAGCTTTTCTTACCAATCTGTGGCCCCAATGGCCGAGCGTGCCATTGGCACATGCAAACGCGCTCGCTGGTAGCTTTTCTTACCAATCCGTGGCCCCAATGGCCGAGCGTGCCATTGGCACATGCAAACGCGCTCGCTGGTAGCTTTTCTTACCAATCCGTGGCCCAATGGCCGAGCGTGCCATTGGCACATGCCAACGCGCTCACCGGTAGATTTCATTACCTAGCCGTGGCCCTAATGGCCGTACGTGCCATTGGCACATTCCAAACACGCACGCTGGTAGCCTAACTTGCAAGCCGTGCAACCTAGGTCAACTTGGCCGTACGTGCCATTGGCACATACCAAAACCCTCGCTGGTAGCCTAATTTGCAAGCCGTGCAACCTACCACCAAGGCATTCCGCACATGCCACACGTGCCACTAGCAGCTCTGGCATTGCCACTTGCACTCAAGGTGAAACCCGCAACAAAGGCATTTCGCACATGCCACACGCGCCACTTGCAGCCTGGCATTGCCACTTGCACTCAAGGTGCAACCAACACTCGAGATATCAACACAAACTGGGGGATGCTTTCCAGGGTCTTGGTTTGGCGGTCACATCATGCAGCGTACACTATGCTCACTTTAAGAAAGCGTGAATATGAATAAAGTGGTCAAATAAATGAGGAAATAATGGTGAAAACGTTTTCACCCATAAACACCATGCGGTTACCACCTCCTCCCATTATTTCACCCTTTGCTCTCTTCCTTCATGAGGCCATGGTACGTTTCTATCTCGACTTGTATAAATAGGTCTTACCTATTTCCACCAGACAACAAGTCTCGGTCAGGAGAAAAACACAACACTCTCAAAAAAGGCAACTTTGCAAGCTCTCCAAAAAGATTTCATCTCTTGCAAGCTTCCGAAGCTTTCACTTTCTAATACAAGTCGAGACACTACTCTCCCAGAATTATTCTGGTCTCAACACCTTTCTTTGCTTCCCTCCCCAAATCAACCCTTCTCCTCCACTTTGTGACCGAAGCAAGTCTGGAACGGCCATTTCTTGGTTTAGGCCGGACTTGTACAGATTGATCTCTCGAATCTAGAAAGTGCTCACGTGCATCACATTTGTTTAGGGTTTAAACCATTTTCTCACTCACCTACCGAATTTACCAAAATCTGCAGAAACAATTTTTACCCATAAACAATTGGCGACCACAACAGGAGGATTGATCTATCGGTTACAATACCAACTCCGACTCCTGATTTCGTTTCCCGAACGTCAATCCCAACATGGTGGAACTCAGGTCTGGAGCGGCTGCCGAGAATACCAGCACAGAGCACGTCCCTGATGTTAACGTATCTCCCAATGACGTTGTAGCATAACCTGCTGAATACAGTAACTCCGAATGCACTCCCTCAAGCGCAACACCGCCAATCACCAGGGTCAGAGCCTCTGCCTCCTCTAGTGTCTCTGCACAACCCTCTAATCATGGCGAAGAAAATACTTCTTCGGGTGTCACGCCACCGGTTACCAGGGCCAGAGCCGTAGCTGCGGCCCCTAATTCTTCATCTAGCATGGCACCTCCGACCACAACTAAGGTTCCAACTACCCCATCGACGGGACGAGAGACCGGAGGGACCATAAGAATCCGTCCTTATGTCACCATCGCTGATTTGATGGAACGACAGGAGATGCTCGCCAGAGCCCAGACGGATATGGTTTCAACACAGAAAGAGGTACTTGTCTTTCTCAAGACCCTGACAGAGCGACTACCACGTGAGTCGCGTCCTCCAGAGACGCTTAGGAACGTCTCCAACAACCCCGACACCAGCACCTCGGAGGAGCGCGCCTCTGCGGACGAGGAAACTCGCGCTAGATCTCGTTGGAAAGAAATCAGCCGTCCAACTTCGTCACGCGAGAAGATCTGGAACAACTTCTCCGCAAACGAATCAAGAATGATGAATTGGACATGCATCATCACCAACCTCCTTACCCATCCGAAATGCAGAGAATCCCTCTTCCAAGGGGGTACTCCTCTCCTCAATTTACCTTGTACGATGGTATCGGGAATGCACATGATCATGTCTCTCGTTTCCTGGAATCCTTAGGAGAACATGAATATAATCACATTCTTCGTTTAATGGAATTCTCAAAATCACTTACTAGAAGGGCGTATACATGGTACAACAACATCCCACCGAACAACATTCCCAACTGGAGTAGCATGGTCACTGCGTTTTATAAGAAATACTTATTCGTGTCTGAACAAGTTACTTTCTCGGACCTCGGAAGAATGTACCAGTGGGATAACGAACATCCGGATAATTTCGTCAAAAGGTTCAAGGTTCAAGCACTCGACTGTCACGACCCAAACGTGACCGAGCAACAGCTGGTGAACGCGTGCATCAATGGTATGGTTCTTATTTATCGCGCCTTGCTAGAGAACTTACGCTTCCAAACATTATCCGAACTCCATGAAGCCGCCAGACGATCCGCAACGACATCACCGGCATTACTGGAAAGAACTAGGCCAACTCGAACCGAAGACACGCGTGAAACTCGCGGGAATAGATGCCTCATCAACAAGCAATTTAATGCCGGCTCATCCTCTGTGAACATAATAAACGAAAGAGGATAAAAGAAGGCCTCAACTATGGGCCACCAGCCAAAACGTGAAGCGCCGGTGCAACGGGAACCCCAACCACGGAAGACCGTCATTAAAACTCCCATGCAACATCATGAGACCGAAGGAAATACCCTTGATTTCCCATTTCCCATCGAGGAGGTGATTGACCTCCTAGAAGCCTGGGTTCAAGATGATGTTATCAGACTGCCACCTCCCAGACGTCCACCAACTGAGGCTGAGATGACGAACCCCAAGTACTGCCATTACCACATGTTCGTTCACCACCCGACCAGTGATTGCAACAGACTAAAGCATATTTTCATAGAAAGGATAGAAGCGGGAGAACTCCAACTAGGAGACGAGAGAGTGCATCGAGACCCACTCCCAATAAGAAACTGAGGGTCCTCTGGGGACTCCGTGCACGAGACTGTACAATCCATGATGCAGCATGTATGCGAATTTCTATATCTTTCCAAGGTGCAGTGCCAAGATATTTTTGCATCTCTCAATCACGTTGTATCCGACAAATGAATTTTTCTCTCCTCGGAAACCACTCCAAGGTCCCAAGCTTTCCAAACAGGCAGAACCAAAAGGGGGAACTGGGGACTACTAACCACGTTCCATTTAAGAGGTAACGAATTTTACAACACGCTCATCGACACGGCCTCTAACCTCAACATCATTACTTTCAAGACACTAAAGGCAACATGATTTACAAAGCAAGACGCTACCTATTCCCCGTCTGTGATTAAGAACTCGATAGGAGAAGCTTTGAACGCGCATTGCTACATCAACCTAGAGATCAAGGTGGGAGACGCTATAACGCATAAAAAATTCCACATTGTCAAAAAACTGGGTCATGACATGATATTGGGACACTTATGGGTGCTCGATAACAAAGCGAAATTGGATGTGCACCCTCTGCTGACGCCCATGCCCGAAGGAATTTCTAACAAGTCATCCCACTGGTTATCGCATCTACGAACTATCGAAGGAACCAAGACATCTGGAGAGGACCCATCAGCGCTAGCTCATGGTTTTCAAATGCAAGTAAGTCTGACCGAGCAACCTTTTCTGCAACCAGTCATTCCTTCCCCCATTCCGTTATGGGAACTCGGCGCAATTATCGGTACAGACACTGTCAAGAAATGTGAATGGGGCGCTGTACCATTTGAGCACTTTGCAAAAATCTTGGAAACCTCTATTGAAACCAACGAAGCCAAGACTCAAACGGTTGCATGATGTCTGAGCCCATTTTTAATCGGAGATGTAGTGGTTAAGGAAATCTCGTTTCAAGTTGGGAGGATGACAGTAAAAATGGATATTCAAATTGATTCGCCCAATGGAAGAGAAGAAGAGTTGTATCTAGTGGCGGACACCCTTTTGGGAGGATATTGAAAGCTCATCAACGCAGACACACATGAAGGCGTGATAATTCACTCGCGATGGCTCAAGGCCTCCAATCCCTAAAATGTTGTACCTCCCAGTCACTCCCACTTTTAGTATTTCCTTTAACAGTTCCTCTTATTAGTTGTATTCCCTCAAGATGAATACACCGTTTGTATTCTTCCCTGGGGATTCCTTTTCCCGTTAAAAAAAAAGAGCATAAATACATCTCCTTCCAAATAAGTTCTCCAGATATCAGAGAAATGCATCAGATTAACCCAGAAAAACCATTACGGAGCCATCATACCACAACCTCTTTCCAAAAAAGAATATATATATATATATATATGTATGTATATATATATATATATATATAAAGCAAAATGTTGACTGATGAAGAAGAAGGTAAAGTTGAGTTTGCAAAAAAAAAAAAGACATCAGGGGAACTAAGCAGCTAACAGAAACAACAAAAGGGAGGAACTAGCCCTCAAAGGATGGAGCACAAGTCCCCTCGGTCAAGGCTACTTTTCAAGCACTTCCCCCAGCAATCCCTCGGACAACAAAGGTTCCATTCAACGGTGTTAGCAGAAGCAACCTCAACATCCCATCCCGAAGCAACTACAGCAGCAGTGTCCGCCCCGACGACCGGTCCAGCATACACCACCATGACCCCTCCGGTATCACCAATGACACCTCTAACATTAACTTCAAAGGCTATTTCGTTTCCTTCAGATGCTCCTTCGAAGGTTTTCTCATTGACACTTCGAAGAAGATTTTTTGATTCATCCGCATCAAAATCAAGAACCATGGCGCTCTCCTCCAAGAGCTTTACACGTTCGTTTTTTCGTCGCTTCGACCTAGAAACAGTTCGATCCGCCCTATACCTCGACCGAGGAAAGGCTTTGCCGCACTGGAAATTCTCAATATGCCAAGGTTCTTCCTCGTTTTCTCGCTCCTCCTCCATACTCACTGAACCCAAGAAAGTTCGAACATGCGCATGTACTTCATGGAGATAGATGGAAGGGAGGTCCTTAATGATTTCACTAGCTTCATGGGACAGAGATTCAATCCCAACCAATGACTCCTCAAGAGAAGAAGATCGGTTTCCACCAATTCTGAAGTCCTTCTCCGAAGGGTTAAAGGCGTGGCCATCCCTGGAGGGTTCCATCATACACTGCAAAAAATAGGGAAATGATCAAGTTCCATCCTATCTATACACATATAAAAGAGGATAACATAAAAAGAGAAGGAGAATAAAACATACCGGTATGATCTTATTAGCCCGAATAACCCTAGTCGGGATGCTCCTGCAAGAGTCAGACCTCGCTCCTTCACCTGGAGAATCTAGCTAGTTAGAGGATGATTCGTCTCTGTGCGACATGACAAAGACAGAAACCCAACAAGAAGAACCCTTTTTCAAACAATGGAGATGATGCAATTGAGCTGGGTATGAATACGGAACCCTAAAAAAGGAAAGAATGAGGGACATAACGCTTCCGGATTTATTTATTTTTTAGCATGGATGATGCCCTGATTGAAGCCACGTGTAAAATAAGGAAAAATGAGGAAACTTTGCTATCTGTCGAGACACCTACTCCTTCTTTGTATACACCGGTCCCACAAATCTCACGCCCAGCTTCCCAGTTTCCCAAGTCACACCAGCTAGCACGATCAGCTTCCCCACCTCGCGCCAGTCCCACCATCTAGCACGCTCAGTTTCCCAGCTTGCGTCAACTTCTCAATGCCGCCTATCTTCCTGTCTCTCAATGATGTTGACTTCCCAATCGTGCCAGCCTCCCGATTTGTGCAAAACTGCCAGAAGCAAGGATTCCAAATCCTATCTATAAAAAGGTCAGACAAGCCTCCTCAATTCTCTTTACGATTTACTGCTGATAGTTTGTCACCATCTTATGCTTACCTCACAACAAAGCTCTTGTTCCGAGATAAGCAAGGAACTTAATGTTGATGGTGATTTTTAGACAAAGGGTAAAATCGTAAAGCCCAGAGTAACCTAATGTCACCGGTGACACATTTATTAGAACATTTAATGCATGTAGTTAGTAATTAATATGGGGTATTTTTTCAAATTAGGGTTACAACAAGCAAAACCCTAATTCACCTCCATGCCAATGACAAATCATGCCAGCCACACCTAGCCCAAGCTAGTCACGCCATGCCAAACGCACTCTGCCTTGGCCCTAGCTATGCTAGTTACACCAACTGTGCCAAAGCATGCCAACCATGCTAGCCGCACCTCCGTGCCAATGGAAAATCATGCCATCCACACCTAGCCCAAGCTAGCTGCGCCATGCCAAGCGCACTATGCCTTGGCCCTAGCTATGCTAGTCATACCAACCGCGCCAAAGCATTCCAACCATGCTAGCCGCACCTCTGTGCCAATGGCAAATCATGCCAGCCACACCAAACGCGCCAAAGCATGCCAACCATGCTAGACGCACCTCTGTGCCAATGGAAAATCATGACAGCCACACCTAGCCCAAGCTAGCCGCGCCATTCCAAATACACTCTGCCTTGGCCCTAGCTATGCTAGTCACACCAACCGCGCCAAAGCATGCCAACCATGCTAGCCGCACCTCCATGCCAGCTGCACCTAGCCCAAGCTAGCCGCGCCATACCAAACGCACGCTACCTTGGCCCTATCTATGCTAGTCACACCAACCGCGCCAAAACATGCCAACCATGCTAGCAGCACCTCTGTGCCAACGGAAAATCATGTCAGCCACACCAAATGCGCCAAAGCATGCCAACCATGCTAGCCGCACCTCTGTGCCAATGTAAAATCATGCCAGCCTCACCTAGCCCAAGCTAGTTGTGCCATGCAAAACGCACTCTGCCTTGGCCCTAGCTACGCTGGTCACACCACACCAATCCAAACACCCTTACCTTGGCCCTAGCCGCGCCATGCCAAAGTAGCGCCCGCGCCTAGGCCAAATTGGCCATGCATGCCATTGGCACATGCCAACACGCTTGCCAGTAGCTTTTCTTACCAGGCCGTGGCCCTAATAGCCGAGCGTGCCATTGGCACATGCCAACACGCTTGCTGGCAGCTTTTCTTACTAGGCCGTGACCCTAATGGCCGAGCGTGCCATTGGTACATGCCAACACGCTCACTGGTAGCTTTTCTTACCAATCCGTGGCCCCAATAGTCGAGCGTGCCATTGGCACATGCCAACGCATTCACTGGTAGCTTTTCTTACCAATCCGTGGCCCAATGGCAGAGCGTGCCATTGGCACATGCCAACGCATTCACTGGTAGCTTTTCTTACCAATCCGTGGCCCAATGGCAGAGCGTGCCATTGGCACATGCCAACACACTCACTGGTATCTTTCATTACTTAGTTGTGGCCCTAATAGCCGTACGTGCCATTGGCACATGCCAAACACGCACACTGGTAGCCTAACTTGCAAGCCGTGTAACCTAGGCCAACTTGGCCGTACGTGCCATTGGCACATACCGAAACCCTCGCTGGTAGCCTAATTTTCAAGTCGTGCAACCTACCACCAAGGCATTCTGCACATGCCACACACGCGACTAGCAGCTCTAGTATTGCCACTTGCACTCAAGGTGCAACCCGCAACAAAGGAATTTCACACATGCCACACGCGCCACTTGCATCCTGGCATTTCCACTTGCACTTAAGGTGCAACCAACACTCGAGACATCAACACAAACTGGGAGATGCTTTCCAGGGTCTTAGTTTGGCGGTCACAACATGCATCGTACACTACGCTCACTTTAAGAAAGCGTGAATAGGAATAAAGCCGTCAAATAAATGAGGAAATAATGGTGAAAACATTTTCACCCATAAACACCATGCGGTTACCACCTCCTCCCATTATTTCACCCTTTACTTCATGAGGCCATGGTACGTTTCTATCTCGACTTGTATAAATAGGTCTTACCTATTTCCACCAGACAACAAGTCTCGGTCAGGAGAAAAACACAACACTCTCAGAAAAGGAAACTTTCCAAGCTCTCCAAAAAGCTTTCATCTCTTGCAAGCTTCCGAAGCTTTCACTTTCTGATACAAGTTGAGACACTACTCTCCCGGAATTATTCTGGTCTCAACACCTTTCTTTGCTTCCCTCCCCAAATCAACCCTTCTCCTCCACTTTGTGACCGAAGCAAGTCTGGAACGGCCATTTCTTGGTTTAGGCCGTACTTGTACAGATTGATCTCTCAAATCTAGAAAGTGCTCACGTGCAGCACATTTTTTTAGGGTTTAAACCAGTTTCTCACTCACCTACCGAACTTACCAAAATCGACATAAATGATTTTTACCCATAAACACTTGTATTATTATTTTTTCTTTCGCATTAAATTGTTTATTTTTATAATAGGAATATCACAAGTAGTATATTAATTAAACAACCTAAATAATTTTTATGCTCAAACTGTACAAAACCTACAAGACTTGGTCGTGTGAATTTGTGTCTTGAAATATATATCACAAGACTTGTTCTTGGAGGAATCTGGTTCGTATATAGTTCGGCTACATACTAGGTTGACTCTTAAATATTGATTTTTGAGATCGTCTAAGTAACTTGTTTACAACTCGGGTATAAGGATCTTTATTGTTAATCTGCTTACTGATTGTAACAAGTATGTCTTGGAACTTTTGACTCAAGGATCATCCTGTAACTAAGTAAAAAAGCATTTTTTTTTTTTTTAAAATTAAGCTGAGATCCCCTTTTCCCTTTTCCCTTGATTTTTTTTTTTTTTGAAAAGGGGGACCGATTTATTAACTCAGATAAGTGTTACATTTCTTGGGAATTTTTTTTCCCATAGTGTTTGCACATGTGATGCTTAATAGGAAGTTCAGACACATATCCTGCCAAACCTTTGTAGCCTGCTCGGTCTGGTTTTGTGCTTGGATCTTCACCGCTTGATTTTCAAGTTCGTATGCTGCCTGGTTTGCCTCCCTGTAGGTGTGTTGTATTATTGTATTTCGTATCTGTTCCACTAGTGCATTAATTTCTTCTAGCATACTCTTTAGGTACCAAGGTTGTTCATTCGATTTTTGTTGTGTTAGTTGGTTCACTGTTGTAGAATCCATTTCGAACCACACCCTTGGACATTGTTGTTGAATCACTATTCTTGCTGCTAGTAGTAATCCCCATGTTTCTGCCGTTATCGAAGTTGTTTTTCCTAGGGGTGTCGCCATTGCAAGTAGTATTCTTCTTTCTTTGTTCCTGCTCCTGCTGGTCCCGGATATCCTTTTGTCGCTCCATCGGTGTTAATCTTTATCCAATTGTCCTAAGGTGCCTCACATCCTACCATTATGGTTGTTGTTGTATTTTATTATTGCTGCTGAAGTTCGTTTTCCATATGTGGCATGGTCGGTATAAGGTGTCATTGTGCCCAAATGTATTATTCACACATAACTTTTATTATCTGAGTTCTTTGGATCGGTGTTTGTTGTTGTCGTTGATAAACTGATGCGTTCCATTCTATCCAAATATACCACATTGTAAAGGAATTTAATATCTTCGTTTGATGTGGTATATTGTGATGGATAGTTCATGTATAGTAGTTGGGGTTTGGTTGTTTGGGTTTTGATTTTGGTTTGTTGGGTTGTTCTGGGTGTTGATTTGCCGCCAGATCTGAATAGCTCTGGTGCATCGGAAAAGTAGATGTGATGTTGTTTCGGGTTCAGCATTACATATCGGACAAAGGCTTGTGCTTGTGATATGTCTTGATGCTAGGGTGCTGAAGGTTGGTAAGCCTTAAAGGGTAGCTTTCCATAGGAAAAGCCTTATTTTTGGTGGGCATTTCAATTTCCAAATAGTTTTGAAGTTCGGTTGTGGTGGGTCCGTGGTGTTTGGTGGTGGTGGATCGTTGGTGGTTGGTTGAATGTGTTGGTTTGTTCTATTGTTGGTTGTTTAGTTTGTTTGCAGGGGATGAACTGGTTGTTGTGTTTGATTATGGCGGGATTTATTTGCAATGAGACCGTGGCAGCAACTTTTGGCAGTGTATTCGTCGTTGTTGAGTGTGGCCAAATGATCACATCTTTCGTTGGTTCCCTTGGTAGGTGGATATTGTATATATTTTGTGCGGTAGATGGTTGGAAAATGGTGTTGAGGATTGTGTGGTTCCAAGTGTTTGTGGTATTATCAATGAGTGTTGCTACTTGGTTATTTGGTAGTGGTGGGTGGATTAGTTTGGTTGGTTGGTGTGGGATCTAGTTACCAAGGATGGATGTGTTTCGACCATCTCCAATTTTGGATAAGCATTGTTCCTGCAAAAAAGTAGCTAGGTTAGTCAAACTCTTTCATAATGGACTTGTTGTTGGTTTTGGCTGTTGAACTATAGTGTATAGTAACTGTTGGTTGTGTAGATATTTTTCTATGCTCATTGTCGCCAAGATTGACGTGTCATCTCCGTGCACTTGCCAGACTTTTTTCATGAGTAATGCTTGGTTATGTTCTCGGCTCAATCGTATTCCCGTGCCACCTTCGTCTTTTGGTCGAGTAACTCTCTGCCATCCGATTGGGTGTAGTTTCCTCTTTGTCTTATCACGACCTCAAAAGAAGTTTCTTATGATTTGGTCCATTTTGTTGTGCACATGAACTGGGAATAACTGAGTTTGCATGGCGTGATTTGCAGTCGGTTGTAGTGAAGCTGTGATCAATATGAGTCTCCCAGCCTGATTTACACATTTTGTTATCCAGCCTTTGGCCTTCCATTCCATCATGTTCAACAAATCTGTTAACATGTGTCTACTATTTCGACCCCTTTTGAATTGTATTCCCAAATAAATCGGCGGTTCTGGTGTTCTTGGTGTCCCAAAAAAACAACTTAAGCCATTAACATCATCCGGTAATAGTTTTGGGTGATAAATAATGTGTGACTTATCTCTGTTGATTTGCTGTCCAGCCGAGTTGCAGTATGAGTGTAGTATATCTCTGATGGTTTGGCATGTTTTTGGATTCACCACGCAAGATATGAGAAGATCATCTGCGTACATCAAGTGGCTGATTGGAGTGCTTCTTACTAAGATTTTTAGACTTTTGATATGCCTTTCATGCTGATGGATTTCCAAGTTCGGGGACAATATTTCTACACATAAGATAAAGATATACGGTAATAACGGGTCTCCTTGCCGGATCCCCCTGGTTGGTTAGATGTTACCATATGCCGTTCCATTAACATTGATGGAGTATGTGACTGTGTTGATGCATGTCATTATCCATTCAGTGAACTGATCTGGGAAACCAAATTTGGTGAGTGCTAGTTTCATGAAGGCCCAATCCAGTGAGTCGCAATCCTTCTGAATGTCTAATTTCATCGCAATTTTGGGGTGTTTTGATGGAGGTGTCGTTCTGATGGTATGGAAAATTTCATTGGAAATTGCGATGTTGTCCTGGATGAACCTCTTTGGTACGAATGCACTTTGGTATGGGCTGATGATGAAATGGAGGATTGGTCTCAGTCGGTTTACAAGAATTTTTGTTATGATCTTATAGACCACGTTACATAACCCAATGGGTCTGAAGTGTGATGGTGAGGCGGGGTTTGTATTTTTGGGAATGAGAGTTATGTTGGTATGGTTTATTGGGTTTTATAGGTGGTTATGCCGAAAGAAATATGTCACCATAGCTATGATTTGTGGGCCTGTTATTTCCCAGACAAATTTGAAAAACTTACTAGTGAATCCGTCAGGCCCAGGAGATTTCTCAGAGCCTATTGAGTCCAAGGCCTTTTTGATCTCCTCATCAGTGACCTGTGTCGTGAGTTTTTCCTTGTTGGCAGTTGTTATCCGTGGATAGATTCTGTAATACCCTGCATTTTTAGTTATCGTTTCGGGTCGGGCTTTAAGCGAGTTAGTTTAGGTTGTTGTTTACATTGCCTTAGCCTATATGGGTTGCTTGAACTTCTCATATCAACTTAGTAAAATGTTAGGGTGGAAATAGTTAAAATTACAATTTTAATAATAAATAGATAATAAAAAAATATTTTTATTAAAAGAAAATGAAGAGACAATTAAAATAATTAAGGAAAATAAATGTAATGTATTTTTAATTTTTATTAATAGGAGTTATGTTAATATTGCATTAATCTTTATTAATAGGAGTGACATTAATATTGCATTAGTGTGTATAATTTATAAAAGGAAATTGAGAGATAAAGAAAAAGGAGTTATAAACATAAACTTAGGCTAGAGAGAAATGAGAAGGAGATGGAGTTAGAGTTCTTGGAGAAAAATGATAAATATAAGCAAGAAGATTTATAAACAACAAAAAGGTAGAATGCTAGATTCCTTTTCTCTTTGTGTTTTTGGTTATACTTAAATTTTGATTTTGTTTAATTTTACACAGTTAGGTTTCTGAGATTTATGAGTGTAAATATATGTATCTTATTGATGATCGGGCTCTTATTACTGATATATAACATGTTTAGGAATTCCTGGTTAAAATTTGAGAATAATCCACCGTAAATTCACCGTTGAATGTTTGTTTTAGTTTGTGTGTGATTTCTGAATTTTCTGGACAGTTTCGTTTAAACATGTTTTTGATTGATTTTGGTAACCTTAACGATGTTTAAATGAATTGTGGTCTAAACAAAGATTGTATATATGTATGATATATTTCATTTTGCTTTGAATTTGATCAATTCCGGGTTAATATGAATTTAAGGTGAATATTTAGGTAATTTAGGTAATATGATGTAATCTGCCAAGTTTTTAGGATTGCAATGAAAATTGAATAACTATGGTTTGAACCGTTTGTTTTGTTTGAAACTTGTGTATGATAAACTTTGGAATATCCTGGTTGCGTAAAATGAAGTTAAACCTTAATTGGGTTTGTATATTATATTATAAGAACTAGCCCTTAACCCGTGCCGTAACGGCACGGGCCATGATGTTGGTTCATTTCTAATATATCGTATAATTTGTGTCCCGAATACTTTTCAACTCCTTATGATTTAATATGTGTTTGTCATAAAAATAGTTGGGATTTTCCTCTCTTTTTTTTTCCTTTAATATTTTACCGCCGGAGATTTGCTCAAACGAAAGAAATATAATCTTAACTTCCAGACACTTTTTTATTTAGGTTCATTGCTTATAATGAGTTAATGCTCTACATGAACATGGAAGTTTAAATATTTTTTGGAAATATGTCGGCAGCAGCGCTCATCTCAGTGAAATCAACTAATCAATATCGTCCATAAAAGTCTCCCCATGCTCCTATTTCGCTCCAGCTGACTCATCTATCATGGCCATGTTGTCGATCCTCCAAATAGGCATAGAATATTATGTTTTTTGCATCGAAAAAATGATACAAAATCTCCAATATGACATGATTTTCCTGTAATTTTTCAACACCCATTAAATGACAATGTTTAAAATGTATACCCATTACCTTTTTGAAGGGATTGTATATATGCGAACCACTGCCATTAAATCTTCAACAAAGTATTGTGTCAAGCAGTTCTTCTTAACGAAGGCTTTGGTAACTTCAAAAGTCTTGGACATTTTGTCACTTCCGTATGTTCCTACCTTCACTTGGAATACAATCTGGCGACACATTACCTAATAAGGAACCTTGAACACATATTGTACTCCCTGATCCTATTTCAAATTAATAGGTTGTCAATAGATCCTTTACCAAAATTTGACATATTCTACGTTGAATATTTATAAAAAAAAAATTATGGTATTGTGGATCGTTACTTTCTAAGATTGTAGTTTTCAAAATTGGCCTCTTCAAGTCCCACGGCTTTTTAAGTTTATATATCTTGTTTGTTTATAACATTTTAGTTAGACATATTATGTTTGTTACTAACTTTGAACTTGATGTCATCTTCTACTGTGAACTTTATGTGATTTCAAAATCGAAATAGTTATACCTCTTTCATTCGTATCAAGTAATCCGTTGTATATCTCAACAATTCTTCTACAACAATTCCTTTCTTTTGCCATTTCCGGACCATTTGTAGCCATTATTGTCAAACGCAATCTGTCTAATTTTTGTTCATGTTATGTATTTGCAATGTTCATTTTTCTTAAATAAATAGATTGTGGAAAAACTTAAAAAAAAAACATAATTATTACATCGGGTGTAATTTACTATATCCAAATACTCCGGACACTGCTTTTGGTGCCTTGTTTCCTCAAATTCCTCGTTGCATTCTAGACAGTACATGCAACACCAATCATTTCCGAAGTAAGCTATTTGCGCAAGTGTGGTCAATGTATCCCTTGCATGTAATAATAATAACAACACGTCAATTTTTTTCAAGGAATCAAGTTGTAAATGGTATGAATCTAATAGATCTGAATTGTACCTCAATCTTAAATATCACCTTCTTCTCACATAACATAACAATTGAGGAAGGACAAATCTTGACCACTCTTTACATAGGCAGAGTTAGCCAAACTATGTTTTGCAATTGTCTTACTTGGAAATTATTATTGATCCATATTTTAGTCAGCTCCTATCGAATCCGATCTAATTAGTCCTATAGAAAGTTAATCTTAAATTTTTGACCTTATTTCTTGACCAAATTATTGAAGTATTCTCAGTCATGTTCTGCTTTGTGTGATATACCCATCTGTGTCTACTCTACCTTCTAACCCAGTGAATGAAACATATACATATTGATCCGTAATTTGATATTGTTAAATTGTAATCAAGAGGTCGCATGATTTGAGAAAGTAAAATATAAAAAATATTCTATAATCATCAGAGGAGAAATTTAAATTTATGACTTAGAGTTTTTTATGATGATTTTAATGAACAAACATAATTTTCAAACAAATATTTTAGAATGCAAATACATTTTCCCGGTCAATAAGGTTTTATATCAGGAACTGAGTGAAAGTTGTTGTCTTTGTAGGTAGTTGTCGTGAAACAACTCGACATTGATGGTCTTTCAGGAAAAAGAATGTAATAGTACTTGAGAGAGCGATAATATTCTCTTACGCGGGTACACCAATTGTCTTTATATAATATGGGCGATCCAACAGTCATGATCATATTGTCTTATACGTTCCGGTATCATCCTGGAAATATTTGGGTTTTGTCCTTGTAAATCGTGCTAAAAACAACCAATTACATGTTTCACAATACAATGTTGCATGTTTTGTGAAGATTATTTTTTACTTGGTCAATAAAACTCACTAAAAAGTAAAAACTATTATTATCCACTGCTATTACCAACACCCACCACCATAAAAACCATGCACCGCCACTATTTCTTCCACCAATAGTAATGTTACCTCCTTCACCATTCACAAACACCCTCCACCGCTTATACTAACCCTACTTCCACTACCACCATTAGAATTAATATAGTTTTTAGTGAAATTATTTATTAATAAAATTATGTATTTAAGTTAGATTATTAAAGGGACATTTATAATAGAAATTTAATTAATCATTATGAATAATCAATGAGACACTAATTAATAAAACATTTAAAAATGGTTAAGTTGAACAAACCCCAACGGTAAATTTACCTTTGCCAGGGAAAAATCCTGACCACTCTTTACATAGACAAATTGATAATAAATAATTTCATATGTTCTGATCTTGATTCATGTCGTTCGTTTAGTTATTACATAACATGGCAATTAATTGCACCAATTTTTTAAAAAGGACATGTGTTTTATCGAGTTTATTTTAACATTAGATTGATCAACCACATTTTATACCTTTATAATATAACATTACACATTTTGTGGCGTTACGAAATTAGCATAATATGTTTTTGTTCACCAATACCCTCCACCACCATAAAACCATATGAATCCATTTTTCTTATCCACCACCACCTAGTGGCAGATCCAAGGGTTGACTAACCTGGCTCTAACCCCTTAAATTTTTAATAACTACATAATTTTTTTAGTTTATTTTACAAATAGTACTTTGTCCGTATATATTTATGGTTTAGTCCATCAAAGTTTACATGTTTCTTTAAAAAAAAAAACAGTAGGCCTCCTCAATGTCAATTTTTGACTCCACCACTACCACCATCACTGCCACCCATCCCATGTAGGTTGTTGGACACAATTCTAATTTTCAATCACAAATGCCATTATGAGGATTAGATTGAACAAAATGTCGTCAATTGATTAGCTTCATTATTTTTTTCCGTGTACATATTCTTTTTTGTATTGCAATCAATTTTATCTTAACATTAAAAAATTATGATTTATACGATATAGTAACAAAGATAACAGGGGTACCATTTGGGTGATCCAACTACGATCATGAAAATATTGTCTTGTATGATATCATCCCTGAAATATATGGTACCTTCCTTTATCAAAAGTGTTAAAAACAACCAACTACATCTTCCACACTACGATTTTATCGATGTTGTAACGACAACATGAAATTAATATTGTCCATCATTACTCACCAGCACTCACCGTCACTACTTCTTCCACCACAAACCAAGGGCGAAGCCAGGATTTTGAGGAAAGAGGGAGAAAAAATTATTGGCAAGTTGGATACATGTGAAAAATGAACTTTGTATTCCATTTTACGATAAAAGAACAAAAATAAATACAATTGTGCTTGGCTCCACCCTTAACCACCACTAATCTTTCGGCCTCCACCTCTTCTACTACTCATTGTCGCCAAAAATGTCTATTGATATTATTTATCAAAATTACTTATTAATGAAAATAAATATTATAATCAATTAAGAAAACATTTATTTATAATTAAAAAAATGATTAGTCATTTATTATGAGAAATTAGTGAAACACTAATTAATAAAACACTTTATAATTAATAGATTATTTATTATGTGGGTTTAGTGAAACACTAATTAATAAAGCAATTATGGTATTTAAGTTGAACAAACCACCACTGTTGATTTATCTTTTCTATTAATTCCAACCAAGGTGGAACACTGGTTAGAGACCACTCTTATGACACAATAGGTCCTGAGTTTGAACCTCCCCGTTATAATTTTTGAAATTCCATATCTTGACTTGAGTATTCATTTTTCATTCATAATATTGGAACTAATGCCACGCGTGCGAGTTGTAGGGGGTGGTCAGAAGAACCACAACCCTTGATTTATCTTTGGCATGACAAATCCTGACCACCACTAACACATGCAAACTTAGCCTAGCTTTGTTTTGTACTAATGATTTATAGATTTCTTATGTGAAATGATGATATGATTGCTCAATTGAGAATTGTTGTGAAATTACAACTTGTTGATGATGTGGTTTGAAGCATTAGGATGTATGTTGTATGAGAATATGATTTAATAAATAAATTGATATGTTTCTCCGGATTAGCGGGGCACGAACCGAGGAAACTCGTGCAACTTATCGAAATGACCCCGATAAGCGGATTGGCAGGGCACGAACTGAGGAAACTCGTGCAACTTGTCGGAAAGACCCCGATAAGAGGATAAGCGAGACACGAACCGAGGAAACTCGTGCATAAAGATAAATGAAAGAGTTTATTTAATGGATATACAAGTAAATCCCTGAAGTTGTGTTGAATTCTCATGTTATATGTGCTCTTTGATTGATTGATATTTTTTCACATGTTTTGAGAAAGGGAATGCATTCTATTGAGCTGTCATCTCACCCCAATCGACATCCTTGCAGATTTATTAGAGTTGCGCAGCAGAAGCTAGGAATGAGTAGCTTAGTGATTGTGTTGTTTTCTTATAAATGTTTAAAATGTAATTTGAAATAATATGTTTGTTGAAAATGTTATTAAATATGATTAGTGAATTTATATGTTTAAACTCATGTTAGAAAGGTTAAATTACATTTTTTTGTAATAAATAAATTAGAAGAGTTATTTGAATAAGTCTCTTTTCGACCTGTAACGCTTCGAGTTCGGATATCTATATGGGTTTGACCCTGGTCCGGAACTCGTAGTGTTACAGATTCCCTCAAACAAATGCATATCGATTATTGTTGGTGGAGCCTGGTATTGGTTGGTGAATTAGTGGACAAAAGCTTGGGCTATTTTCTCTTGTGTATCGACCCATGTATTGTTCTCCGTTTGGATTTGATGAATATGGTTGAATCTGCGGTGGATTTTTGCCTTTGTATGGAAGAAGGTTGTATTCAGATCACCTTCTTTTAGCCATTGTACCCTCGATCTTTGTTTCCAATAAATCTCATGGCATTGAATTAGCGCTAGGTGTGTGTTTCTCGCTTGCAATTTCTGGGCTAACGATAATTATAGTTCATCCCCTGTCGATCTTGCACATTGGGCTCGTGTTAGTTGAATTTGTTGTTCTGCTCCTCTGATGAGTCCCGGTGGCTATCCAAATGTGTTTTTTCTCCAGTTTTGTAGAGTTTCCGCTGTATTGTGCATTTCATTGAGCAGGTTCATTGGAGGTGTTAGGTGGACTGATTGTTCCCAAGCATTGGTCACGACTTCCTTGAGGTGTGGGTGTAGCAGCCAGAGGTGTTCTACTTTGAAGCTCTTTCTTTGCGGTCTTGGGATGGATTTTTCTTTGAGTATAATGGGTACATGGTCGGAGACAATTTTAGGTAGGTGTTGAAGGAAGGAGTGTGGGTTTAATTGTTTCCATAGTTGGTTGCTCAATCCACGATCTAACCTTTCCAGTATGAGGTTGTCATCTTGTTGTTTGTTTGACCCTGTGAATGGGATGCCCGAAAAACCTAAGTCTATAAGACCATTGTGGTTGATTACCTTTTTGAAAAATTTGGCTTGGTCGTAGTGGACTGGTCGACCACCTTTTTTTTTTTCCTCTTGGCATATAACCTCGTTGAAATTCCATAGCAATAGCCATGGTAGGTTGTGTGGTGGAATTATGTTGTTGAAGTCTTTCCAGATCCCATCTCGCCAAGTGCTGTGGAGGTCCATATATGCCAGTGAATAGCCAAGGTGTTTTTGGTGCAGGCGGTATGATGTATGCATGAATTACACTTTGGTTTGCTAATATTATGTTGACTTCCAGGTGTGCTGACCACATCAGGCTAACACTCCCTTTTCATCCATTACATGAAAGTGCAAAACATTCATCAAACCCTAATCAATCTTTTAAAGTAGACATATGTACATCAGATGCAAGAGTTTCAGAAAGGATCAACAAATTAAGTTTGTGAATCCTATTGAATTCATAAATTTTTTGAACCGTCAATGGATTGTGAATCCCTTGACCGTTCCATGCTAGGTAACTTATAATGGTTGCGAGCCCTTGGTCTCTCCATGGGCTCGTTGAATATCACTATTTGCTTGTGCTTTATTTTACTCATCATCAAGAGATAGTTGCCAAGCCGGGGTGCTGCCAGATGCTTTTTGTCTTCTTTTATCTGCTTCTTTTGCAGTCTCAGATTTTCCGGTTTCTTTGGTTTGTGGGGATGGGATGCTTGTTTTTATGCTTCTTGTTGTTGGAACCTCATATTGTTGTTGGACTGACCTTGTTGATTCAGAGTAGAGAGAGGATAATGAGAGGAACTTTCTTGCCTTAGGTGGAGGTGGAGGTGCAGCAAAATCATGGGTTGGTGGAAGGTTGAGGTGTTGAGGAATGCTTTTTGTTGGGTTGTTTTTTTTTCTTTTATAAGTCTGCAGCTTTGGTTCTGGTTGTGGTTGCACTTCATCTGCTGGCTCCGGTATGTTCACTTTGTTATTTGTGACTCTGACATGGGGTACTCCATTCACTTTGGTAATCACCATACTGATTATTGTGTGTGGAATGTCGAGTGCGTTATCCAGAGTCTGAGCGTAAATGGGATTGAAAAAGTTATACATCTGGTTGTTCTGAGTTGGGGTATTTGTTGTCGATGCCTGCTGAGGTGGGGCCGTGATTTGAGTTTGTTGAAGTAACTTTTCCTTTTGTTGGTGTTGTGGGTGTATCTGCTTGCCCCTATCCAAATTGCTCCTCTATGTATCCGTTGGGTTGATGGGTCCGGTTATCGGTACACCAAAGTGGATCGGTCCTCCCATTAACGGGTTTGGAGTATCCTCTGTTCCAGCTTTTGATCTTGAACCCGATCCCATTTATGTACTAGCTCATAGTCAAAAAATCTTGAAACCCGATCCCGGTCCAAAACCGAAAGCATATTTGTCTTTTGATTGTTGCAGGTTTCTCAGAGGGTTATCATTCTTCCTTCCTGCAAGAGAATTTGCAGTGTTCCCAAGGTTTATTTCTGGTGTGCTGCTATCAGAGTTACCTGTTTCATATCTCGTAGAACCAGGGAGCGAGGGCCAACTGAGACCTTGTTGAGTCATCGTCGTTTTTGGACGGGTCGGAATCGATTTAGGGACTGTTTGTTTTGGTAGATTTAGATGGGCCGATTTTGGTTTTGGTGGTGGTGGTGGCGGTTGTCTTTGTTGATGATGGAGGGTTTCTGGTTGGTAGTTCCCGGTAACTATTGGTGGTTTTGTGGTGGTTTCTGTTGTGCCGAACTTTGATGATGATTCTCCTATTATCGTTTGTACAGGCCGATATTACAGGTTTTTATCGGATATCTGCGGCGAATGTTTGTGCAGGCGGATATTACAGGTTTGTGCAGGATAATGTTGGTCTTGGTCTTGCTGTTGAGTCTGCGACAAGGTAGTCAATATCGGTTGTACATGACGATATTACAGGTTTTTATCGGATATCGGAAAATACCTATACGATATCGAAAATATCGGCGATACAAAGGCGAAATGATATTATCTTTTGTACATGCCGATATATCGGTTTTACTTGTACACCGATAATATCAGTTTCGTGAATAAATTTTTCATCAACATGCATCTAGTCTTTACATACAAGTACAATGTCAATTGGAGAAGGTAAAAATCCCTAATATATTTATAATATAAAATCAATGACTATATGGTAGGATATAAGATGGAAACCATATTTCGATTGCAAGGCATAGAAATATAAAAGATAAATATGAAGGATAACAAAAACGATTTACTGGCATAATGGGACAACAATCACAACGTTAGCTAAAAGCTTCTCCAATGGTATGTGCGTGGAGATAAATGTCAAAATCCACCTACGATACACATCCATTTTTTCTAAAATCATTCTCCAACCCTGATGTCTTAAACCAATGTATAGATGATTTTGAGTAGACATTATCAAGGTGAATGTCTAGTTGTCTACCATTCTAGTCATCTTTTACTTAATTGAATTGAATTTAATACATTAACTAACTATTTTTATCTCTAATAAAATCTTAATTATGGAAAATAAAATTTATACTAATTTAAAGAAGATGTTACATGCAATACTGTTGGAGATGGATTTTTTCTCTCTCCCTAGTTTTAAGGAAAAATAGATTGAGGATGTCTGATTTGTGTTGCCACTTAGGAAACACACACAATGACCATTGGAGAAGCTCTAATAAACCACCTTGTATTTTGGAAATTTGAGATATGTGTATGATTATTATTATCTTTTTCTGTGGTTTTATAATTATTTGAAATTCTATATTAAATGATGTATCGCCTGTAAAAACAGATATTATCATTTGTATAGGTGTATAGGACCCGACCGATACGATACCGATACGCGATATTAACTACCTTGGTCTGCGGTATGGAAAGAGTTGCCGGTTGGGATATTGTATTGCATGTTGTCTGTTTAGGAAGTTTGGACATTCATCTTCAATATGTCCAATGAGTCCACATCTGTAGCACAGTGTTGGTAGGTGTTCGTATGCAAATTGAACCAAACTTTTTGCAGTGTTATCAAGTAAAGTACCAGGCACAAAAGTTTCAGTTAATGACATCTCTACCTTTGCTCTTACCGGTCTATAGTCTAGGTCGACCTCCATTACTTCTCCGATGTCGCTTAGTAGTTCTTTAACTGATGTTTCATCGCCTAGATAATTCGGCAAGCCCAGTAGATATATCCAGAACATAGAAGTCTTAAACCATGCAAGATGGTATTGTACATAGGTTTACCAGTCTTCAATCATCTCTACTTAGTTGGACATGATCCAAGTCTTTGTTTCCAGAATTTCTTCTTTCTCAGCAACTAGTTCCATGGTGCATTGGATGATTCTGTTGTCCGTGTTTAGCCAAGTTTCGAATTTTGTGATTTTCTTTGGGCTCCAATGTTTGTTGACGGCTTGTTTGAGACCTGAGAAAGTAATATTTCCATCTAGTACCATGATAGCCATGCTTTTGTCTTCATGTTCATGAACGAGGGTCCTCATTCTTTCAGTAAGTTGAAAAAGTGCAGTTTCCTTTAGCTTGATTTGTTTTTTATTGTTATAAGGTATATTATTATCCTGGAATGATTGTTGGCTTTTCCTTTGGATTTTTGTATCTGCAGATTCACTCTTTTTGTGTTGATTCTACTTAAGAATCTGTTCCTCTTCTTTTTCCTGTAAAGTCATATTTGGTCTTTTCTATGAGAATTTTGGTAACTGTTGTGGGTGGGTTGAGAATTGAGTGGTTGAAAACGATGAGAGGTTTGATGTTGTTGATTCTTGAATATTGTAGAATAAATCAGGTTTTTGAAAGGTCTGAGCTTCCTGTATGGATACACATCTCGGGACTTGGTGGATTTTTGGTATGTGGGATTTATTTGCAGATTCCGCAGTTGCGCGTGGTGTAGGTGATGATTGATTTTGTGCTTGATGAGGCGGCCATGCATTGGCTCTTTGGTGAGGTGGATAGCGGTTCATTGGTGGTTATTGTTTAATGGTGAAGGTGATGATTACGAGGCTCTCAAATGGAATGGGATAAACGATAGTTGATGGATAAGACCCAAGAAAGATTCAAAGCATAGAGATCTTTAGAAGAGTGTTTGGTGGGGTTGTTTGGATGTCAATCAGACTGTAAGAGAATGATCATGAATCCAAAAAACTAAGAACAAAGAATTTAGAACTTAGAACACATTCGAGAACTGTATGTTTTATGATGTTCTTGACTTAGTCAACGCAACGGCCATCTTGACCGTGAGAGAGGTTTTTTCTACACATTAATCATGTGGACACCCCCTGTAAATGTAAAGTTCAAAGACAATCCTAGCTTATTGGGAGGCGATTTTGCTCTAGCAGCTGCTAGAGCCCTTGGATGGGTGAATCTAAGGGTGGTGGTGGTTTATGATGGAAATTTCATTTTTGCCCTTGGAGTAAAAAATTGAACTGGGAACCACCACCATTGGATTCACCATCCAAGGGCTCTAGCAGCTGCTAGAGCAAACTTTTTTTCAGCTTATTGGCATTTTTTTTCTTCAAACTAATACAATGATAGTTATCGTAGAATGGTTGAATTAACGAGGGTAGAATTGTTAGTTGGAATTTTAATGTGCCTTTTCATTTGATTTGACTTTGACTCGACATTGACCAAAGACTTGGCACTAGTAAGATCCACCATTTCCCTCTTGTTAAAAAGACTCAGAAACACGAATTTTCGGACGAATGCAACGCTGCTTTGAAATAATAATGAATATATTTTCCAATCATAAAGTACTTGAATACCAATACATACACAATGGTGTCTGGTTTTAAGTTCAATCTTTACAAAGTTTTGGGAGAAATGTTAATCGGCATTCCGTAGCAAGGGAATGGTAAAGGATCCATGGTAATTGGTTCGTCAAGATGAACAAGTGACCAATCAAATCGTGTTACCATAAAATGCATGAAAACGAGGATATTCAGTCTAGCCAATTGGTACCCTGCACACATCCTTGGTCCTCCTCCAAACGGAACGTAAACATATGGTGGAACTGGTTCCTCAAACCTACTAGGATCAAAACTTAATGGATCTTTAAAAATGTCTTCGTCTAAATGAGTTCCGTATGTTGTCCATAATATCTGCATCGAACCATAAAACTAATTTTAGTATCAATTCTGCAAATGAGATTAGTTGGATTTTAGAAATGGCACCAGTTGTTCCCATTTCAAATACCTTCCATCCTTTGGGTATGGTGAATCCTTGGTAATCAATATCAACAATTGCTTTTCTGAAAGATCCGAAAATGGGTGGAAATAATCTCATGCTTTCCCGGGTAACTTGCCATGTATACTTCATCTTCTGTGTATCATCCAGCGTTAATGCTTCTCCTTGTTTTTTACTGCCCATAATTTCTACATGTTCTGACAAGCAAAGAAGCAGATAAAAGCATGAATATCACTGAATGTAGTACATAAAATCTTCACCAATGCGCCTGACTAAATTTGTTACAATGCCAGAGGTAGTCGCAAATTTGGTTTTCAAACTAGAGATCCCCAATTTCTAACTGGCTTCTAATATAATTCTATCATGTGCACCCCCTTGGATGCTGGAATGAGCATATAGGGAGAAATTTGATGCTGTGATCTCTTAGGCTTCTGCCAAATTTTCTTTTCAAAAAAAGAAAAAAAGAGAAGCGAAATATAAGAGGATAGATATGCATACCTTGTAGAAGATGTTGGTAGCAATTAGGATGATGAGCCAACATTCGGCAAACCATGGCAATGGCGAAAGAAGTTGTGTCGTGAGCAGCAAATACTAACAGTACGACATTATCCACAACCTCCTCTTCACTAATCTCACCTCTTATTAAGCTTGCAATTAAACGAGATAATAACATTCCATCTTCTTCTTCTTCTCCGCCTTTTACATTTTGTTCGAATTCCATCTCGTTTTTCCTGTTTCTAACAATTTCCACCAGCATTTTCTCTATCCCAGTCCTAGCTCTCTTTGCCCTCCAAAATTTGGACCCCGGAAACTCAACAGGAGGTGCGAAAACCCCCTCCAATACCCTCTCGAACATCTCTAACATTCCATTCTCTACTTTGATCCCAAGTAAACATTCAAACACGACGGAAAATGTAAGCAATTTTGTAGACCGATATAAACTTATTATGTCTTTCCCTACCCAATGTGTTTTCAGGTGATCTTCGACCGAACTACACAATTTAGGCACTAGCTTTTCGAGACCGACACTGTTAAGGCTAGTAGCTATAACTGCACGAATGCTACGGTGACGATCTCCTTGTTTTTCCATGATGGAGTTTTTCCCCATAAGCTGAACAGACGAAGACGGCCATGAACTTACTACGAGTTTGAATTCGTTGGAAAGAAAAAAACGGTTTGCAGCTGCACCACTTACTAATACCGTTGGTGATCCCATTAATCTAGTTTTGAATATAGCTCCATGTTTTGCTGCTCGAGGTTGAATGAATTCTTCGAATATCCGATTCCTTTTTTGTGCTCGGTAGAATTCTAATGTCTCTCCAATCCATGGAAGCCCCATTTCCCCTGGAGGTAGTATTTTCTTCTTCTTCTTTCCGAAGTAACTCCCATTGTTGTTCTTGTAAAACAGAGATATGGAATACAAGAGTATTATTGGCATTAATACAGAGAGAATTAATGGGAGATAGAGATTCATTTCCAAAGCCATTTTCAGAAAAATGGGATTGAAAATGATCTGTTATTATGTTTTGGGAGTTGATATGTTCATTGGTTTTACAAGACCCGGTAATATATAGAATATATATAGATTAAATGTAACGTAAACAATTGATTTTAATACAACTGATATATATAGGCGCTCATCGAATACAACCAGGTAATTGTACTTAAATCTTCTTTTATTCTCCCCATTTCTATTTGTTCACTGTTAAAGGAATCTTTAGACATAGGCTAAACATCTTAATCAGTAGTTTAATCACCTATTCTCGTGGGGAACGCTTGAGATTTATTAATTAGATAGGAGTAGTATTTAGTATCTTTTGCTTCTGGGTTTCGAGATGTACATACAGTTATGATGATCAATCAGGCTTTCGCATGTTGATTGTGTAGTGTTCGAGCCATCCTTATGCTTTAGCGATCAAAAAAATATTTTCAGTGAGCTTTACTCCTAAATTATTTAGCAATGTGCCCTGTTGCATTACAATGATGAGCTGCTTTTAACAATGATTTTCATAGGGAGACTGGGAACAGAGTTTTTCTTTGGTTCTACCAAGATGTTTTTCTTCCTACCATATAATATACGGAAAATGGGTCATTTATCAAAATACTTTTAAAATATGGTTTTAATGGACGAGTAAAAAAAATTATGGGTGAAATGGACAAAAAAAATAGCAAAGATAAAACTGAATTCATCCTGGCTTAAATTTAAAAAATTGCGAGGATGAAACTGGATGCATCCTAATGTAAATTAAAAATAAGAAAAAGTATTTGAAAATGGGTAGGATGAAACTAGTTACATCCTGACTATTTTTATATTTTTGTTCATTTAAATAATATCAAAATCTAGATGTTTTTTTCATCCAGGAATTGTTGGTTTTGGTTTTTTAATCAATTTTGTGTATAATAAAAGGCAACAATTTGTTCTTTGTTTTTGTACGACATCTTTGAACTTGAAGAACTGAAATAACCAGACCATACCGACGAGACCACGAGCTCCGTAAGGTACAAATCGTGATTAATTAAGAAACAAGCAATAAGAATCAAATCTCAGTCCCATGGATTTGGTTCAACTTCAACCACTACTAGGCTAGTTAATACTTTAAACTATTATTAGACGATCTGATTAGACTAGTTAATGCTTTAAATTATTATTAGGCGATCTGATTGGCAGTGATTTAGTAGTTGTAGATAGAAAAAAATGTTGCCTGGCAAAGCAAACAAATAATTCCCGGTTTTAGTTGTAAATTCTAAGCAGGATATATTGTGAGACATGTTGCCTCATTACAAGGTTTCCGGACCCCCATCTTCCGTGCACTACCATCTACTGAGCTAAAGTCAACTATCACAACCAGATCAAGGCCGTTAACCTAGCAATTATGTATGTATTAATTCTGATATTCAATAAGAAAGTCAACTATCTTAATTAGAAAAAAATTCTATATTTTCTTCGAAAAAAATCTAATAATAATTAGAGTTACGTTAACCATTTTAATGTCTTAGCTTCGACGACAGTCGATGGACAAAACTCATCAGTGAACACATCAAGTTATCAGATATCAACCCAAGAACTTGGGGTGAGCAACCTATATGTTTGGAGGCAAATTTTGTATCATCGACATCCAATCCATCTAAACAGGGATGTAGTTAGGAATGCTACAGTAATCAAGTTTTGTTTCAAGAGGACACAGTCGTTCACTTGTAGTGTGGTGGATTTGATTTTCACGCACGTCCAATCCATTACCCATAGGCTTTGACATCGGCCGGCAAACAGATGAGCGAATCGAATTTGGGTGGATTTGTGGATTTAAAAAAAGGAATACTAAAATAGGCCGAATTAAAAAAGCTATACTATAGTAATTTTTTTAGGAACGAGGGGAGTATATTATTTTACTTTTTTGATAAAAGGAGAATGTATTTATTAAGAATTACCATGTTCTAAAAGCCAGGATAACAAAGTTTCAAGATGAAGTACATCATGACTGAACTCTTCAATGAGTAGTTTATCTCTTCTAACAACCTTTGAAATGGAATCAGCTATAGAATTTAAGTTTCTTCGAACATGAGAAATCTTAGAGAGAGTCAAAGAGTCTAACAAAAGCTTAATCTCTTGAATGATCTTCCTATTTTCCCATCTCACAAGAAGAGTATTATTATTGATAGAGTTAACGACAGGCTCAGCATCATCTATTAGATGAATTCTGTCTAGTCCCATTGCCCTTGCCCATCGCAGCCCTTCCAGCACAGCTCTACATTCTCTCGCTTCCGCCTCAATTATTCCAGCTGCATGCGATCCTTTGAACCTAGCGCATGCTCCTGCAGTATTATATAAGACAATGCCAGTACCACATTCATTAGCGTCTTGATCAAAAGATGCATCCACAAAGAATTTATAAACAGCTCCTTCATCCAAAATATCTTGCAGACATAAAAATTTCCTAGGAAGCATATCAGGAGACATAAAAACATTAGTTAAATTATCATCTTCTCTACCCTGAGAAGAGACATTATAACTAATCAGTTGATATTGAATCCTTCAGACAGTGTTCCCTCGATGGAGACATAGACACCATTCCTTCCATATTATCCAACTCCCAACCATTAACAAGGCCCTTCCGTTGTTAATATCATCTACTCCTACATTCTGAACATCCCGAAACCATGATATAATCCATTCCTTGACACTCTGGCAATGAGTTATAATCTGATCAATATTAATGTTGAGAGATCTCCACACTGCCTTAGCATGGGTGCAGCTAATAAGTATGTGAAAGAGCGTTCATCCTCCTGCTTGCAAACCTCACAATGAGTTTCTTTGTCATGCATGGTCTAAGATAATCTAACCCTTGTAGGTACTATTGTAGAAATCGAGGCATGTAGCACGGGTCGAGAGCTGGTCTATTACAATCCCTAATTTGTCAAAAGGGGGAAGTCTATGTGCGAATCCTTTCGTGGATGTTCACCGCACGAGGTCGAACAGAGGTAGCTTCTCACTAGTTCGTTAGTAAGGGCGCTAGATCTGTAAGCAAAAAGAGAGATGCTTTGAAGTCGCCACCTGACTAAGGGGAGTCAGGACCCTTTAACTAATTTGAATTCTTTTGAGTAAAACAAAATCTAGTTATGACTTACATGTTCATGGTCTGCTATCAGAGAGTCTGGGTAAGGAGATTCTAGTACGGGATGAGAAGGTGTTAGGCACCCATCAGCCGCCCAATCGTAAGATTGGCATCTACTTCATGATTAAAAGGGGAAAATGTTTATATAAATAGTGATGCATAGTGATTGGTGAATAGTGATGCATATTGATACATAGTGTCTGGTGAATAGTGATGCATAGTGACGAATATTTTTGGTATCCAAGGGGCTTTGGCCAACTCCTAAATTTTTAAAATCTAGTTCGACTCCAAATCAATCTGATAGTAAAGGATTAAAGGAAATCCTAATCATGATAAAGATCATGTAAAATATAGGTCGACGATAGAGCCGCATTATAAGAATTTTTTGGAGAAACTTTGTTGAATATTCTAATTCAACTTCAAGTCCATATTTTAGAACTAGAATTAATTTCGCGTTCAAATTTGAAATTTGGATGAAATTTCAAAAATTAAGCAATTAACTTGCAGATTAGCTCAATAGAATTTGATTGATGCGAACCTTATTATTTTGACAATGGGTCTAATGTGGGAGGAAATTCCGCTTTATACCCACACTTTGATTTATCCCACTGGGAAAATTAATAATGAAACACAAATTTCTTATGTAACGCGAAGAGTAGTCACGGTATTATTACGAAATGGAAAACCATTCCGTTCCCGTATGACTACATAATTTACCAAAGAGATATGCAATTAATATACCTGAAATATGATATAGAAACTTGAAAGGATTCTTATGACGATTCCTTGCTTCCGTTAAGTATGTTGAAAGTAATTAAAGTACCAACAATTTAATGCTAATCTTTTAAGAACTTAAAGACAATTAACCTGAAATATGATATATAAACTTGAAAGGAATTATTATCACGATTTCTTGCTTCCGTTAAATATGTTGAAAGTAATTAAAGTACTAGCAATTTAATGCTAATCTCTTAAGAACTTAAAGACAATACTTGATTTGATATTTCTATCAAGAATAAGCGAAAGAAAAGTAAAGGAAGAAGTGTTTAATATGAGAAGTTGCTATTGATTCTCGGTTTCGAAGTCTTTTTGAATGAGAAGTTCGATCTCTATTTATAGGGAAAAAAATAACCAACTCTCTGCCAAATCCGGGCTGATTTGTTGAATTTAAAGGCGTCATTTTTTCTTCTTTTTCTCATTCTTTGTTTTTCTTCAATTTTGTGCGGCAGTTAACAAACATGATTATGACATGTGGGTCCCACCATACTATTCACAACAATGGTACTATTCACCGTACTGTACCTGTTCATACCGATGTTACTGTTCACCGCATCAAGAACATGATTGATTTGAAATCAGGCTCCTACCCAAGCTCCTTATCGTCCCCGGGAAGCTAGTGATGTATTCAAAATCAACAATCATTGTTGATAAAAAATCATCACCATCGTGATCATCATGATGACCACCATTAAAAAACACTCATGTTCTTCATGAGGAAGTAGAAGAAGTGCCCTTAGTAATAGATCAGGTGCCTTTAGTAATAAATTGGGTGCCTTTAGTACTGTTGTATTTTGGCACCCCCCTATTGTTAAAGACCTGACTCCCTCTAGTGGTTGCTTTAAACTTGACTGCCCTTAACTTCTTCTGAGTTTTGTTTTTCTCATAACTTCTTCATACGAACTCAAAATGATTCCGTTCTTTCTCCATTGACTTCGTATTTTCCTCCTCTTCAATGTGATAGCAAGAACTCTTGGGTTTGAATGGGTAATGAAATGGGTAGGAGTAGTGTTTGTGGGATGATTTAAAGGATATGGAAATCCTTGATTGTTCCATAAAAAAATTTCCCTTGTATTCGACTTCGAAGCATAAGACTGATATTTTCCATGGAAGGTGCGAAATTGGGGTGTCAAAAACTATATTCTTCAAGCATTTTCATATGAAAAGTTTCACTCGATGGGGTAACTTCATTTTCCATAGAGCTTAGCGTTGACGAGCTTGAGGATCCTTACATTCTCCCCACCTTATATCATTTTCGTCCTCGAAAATCAAACCATACTTGTGGTCTTCAAAACTTCCCACTTTATAGAGAAATAATATCTCTCGACTAACTGCAAGTGTTGCTCGCACTTACATACGCGCGAAGATCAACTCATTTTAAATGAGTTCAAAGTAACATGAAATGAAACACAAATCTAAATGGTTTTCTACCACTAAGATCTAAATTTTGCGGCTCTAGGTTCAGTATACTAATTTCCATTTCAATAGATTACTGGTTCTAAGTACATTATAAGATTCTCTATAGTAAAGTTTCTATATGCTCTAGGTTTAACTATACTGATTTAAGTTCTATCCAAGAGGGAAGTCTAATTTTCTTACATGAATTTCTATAACGGAGACTATAAATTTCAGACTTAAGTTCTCTACACTAATTTCTATTTCAATAAATTACTGGTTCAAAATACATTACAAACTACTCTACAATAAAGTTCTGGAACATCATTTAAGGCAGCTTGATTTTGAATAGTCTCTGTAAGTTTATTATAGGCACTCTAGACATAAAAGTTGCCATCTTCTGAAGGATTTCATCTAATTATAGCTTATTCGTTATGAGAGAGCTGCATATTCTTGATTTTATCCACTATAAATGGATTGAAGAGCATATTAAGAAGAGGAATATTCCAGTCATTTGACTCAGGGAAAGTCAGTTCACTTACAAACACAAATTGAAGATGAGATGGGTGAAGTGGCTTAACTTTGACATAAAGTCCAATGATCCATTTATCTATCCATATTTTGGTACCTTTGCCATTGTTAACTTCCATGCTATAGTGTTGTTGAAGTATAGAATGTCCAAGCTCAATACCTTTCCAAGTCCATGAGGAATTATTTCTTTCACCTTCAAGATGTAGAAATTCTTCTTTCTTGAAATACTTTGCTTTGAGTATTCTAGTCAACAAATGATCAGAATTTTGACATATTATCCATGCAATTTTAGTGAGAAGAGCATGGTTTAACATTTACAAATCCCTGAATGCCAAACTTCATAAATCTTTAGATAAACTCATGTTCTTCCAAGCAATTAAGTTTAATCCTCTATTGGACTTATAACCCCACCAGAATTTTCTTTGCAAAGAATCAAGCTTCTTAATAAGTGTCTTAGGAATTTTGGATGTACTCATCTGATAGATGGGAACAACATTAAGAACTGCTCTCACCATTGTAGTTCTACCAACTTGGTGAAGAATGATTCCTTGCCAATTTCCAAGTCTTCTCTCAAAAGCAAACTGAATTTCTTCAAAAGCTTTAACCTTGGATTTACCAATAAGAAGAGGGGACCCTAGATATTTCTCATTTTTCTCCATAGATTGAACTCCCAAAATGATACTGAGAGTTTTACACACAGATGGATTCATATTGTTACCATATAAAACAGAAGACTTGTCAAAATTGATGACCTGGCCAGAATGCGAACTAAAATCCTTCAAAATTTGAAGAAGATTAGCCACACTAGTTAAATTAGCTTGAGTGAAAATGAGAAAATCATCTGCAAAAAAGTAGATGATTTATAGGTGGTGCTCCTCTTGCTACTAAAATTCCTTTGATTTTCTTTGAATTATGAGCTTCCAAAAGAGTTCTAGAAAACCACCCATTGTAATTATGAAGAGATATGGAGAAAGAGGGTCTCCCTGTCTAATGCCTCTGGTGGGTGAAAATTCATCACATGGTGAACCATTAAGTATAACTGGCAAAGAAGTAGTGCTGATACATTGATTAATTAATTGACACCAATCTTCACAGAATCCAAATCTTTGAAGGACCTTAAGGAGGAAAGGTCATTATAGTCTGTTAAGAGCTTTTGACATATCAAGATTTAGAGCTAACCATCCACCTTCACCCTCTTTCCTTTTCATTGAATGAATCAGTTCATGGGCTATAATAGTATTATCATTAATAAGTCTGCCTGAAATATATGCATCTTGGTAGGGAGAGATAATCCTTTCCATTAGAGGCTTCATTCTAGAGACTAGAATCTTAGAAATGATCTTATATGAGGTATTACAAAGCCCAATAGGTCTGAAATCAGAAGGAGAACAAGGTTTGTTCTTTTTTGGGATTAAGGATGTGTAGGTTTTGTTTAGCTGTTTAGGTAAGAACTTAGTTGTAAAAAAATTCTTAACCATTTCACATACATTATTACCAACTATACTCCATTGAGACTTGTAAAAACTAGCTTGGAATCCCTCAGGTCTTGGAGCTGACCAACTCTCCATACTTTTGAGAGTTTTATAAATTTCTTCATCAGAGGGAGGTATAAGAAGTAGCCTGTTATCTTCTTCTGTGATCAGAGTAGGGATGCAAAAATAATGTTGTTCCTCAATAGAAGTACTTATGTTTTCAAAATGTTTAGTGAGCAAAACTGATATATCTTATCTTGAGTGTAACCAAGTACCATCAGCAGCCTTTAAAGAATCAATATTATTTCTAGCTCTCTTCCTCTTTGTTATGTAATCCATGTCTTTGACAAAGTTATCTCTAGACTTATGCTTGTGAAACACATGTTGTATTATGTGCCATTTATATAACTCTCTACTCACCTCAATATCCCTCTGGAGAAAAAGGTAAAGCTTGTATTTCAGATAATTGATGTTGAATAGTATCAACATTCTGATTAATATCTCCAAAATGAGGTTTGTTCCGTCTGGATAAGGTGATCCTGGTATAGTGAAGTCTTTTTATGAGTTTATAGCCTGGAGAACCTTGAACTGATTTCTCTCAAGATTTAGCAAATTTAGCTGCACAAGTTCTATCATGTAACCAAGATTGAAAAAACTTGAATGGCTTCCAAAGCTTTGGCTGAGAGTAATCAGTAACTAACATTATTAGACAATGATCACTTCCTAGCTGATTTAAATAAATAATTTTAGAGTCTTGAAAATGCATGTACTAAGCACCATTTACCAGAGCCCTATCTAACCTTGATCTTTTTTTCCAGTACCCATATTATTGTTAGACCAAGTATGATCTCTGCCTATGAATACCAAGTCTTCTAAACCCACTTCTTGAAATATATAATTAACTAGGCCATCACATGAATAAGAAACTGAAGAAGAAGTATCTAGAATATGAAAATTAAGATCACCCAAAAGTACCCAAGGTTGAGATATATTGAGACCAATGTCTTTGATGAAATCCCATTATGCTTTCTTCTTAGAGTAATCACAGTAACCTTACATATAGGATAATAACCATTCTGGTTGACTCGGATCACATTGAACTGCTGCATGAATCATGTTATTTTCACAACTAACAACATCACAGACAAAACCATTTTTCCACATCAGTGCTAAACCTCCAGAAAGACCAAATGGTTGGAGAAATCTCATGTTAGGAAATCTGAAAGGAGATAACAAAGTTTTCATCTTATGTTCATGTATTTTGGTTTCACAAAGAAATATAATATCATGGTCTTATGACCTAATTATGTCTCTAAGATGATCTCTGATTCATATTATAGTTAAGAGACAAAAAACATCCAATAAAAACCAGTGTAAAGATTCTAACGTAAAACCTAAAAAAGAAAATGCATGAAGAATTTCTATCTATCTTGAAAATTGCATGAAAGACTTACTTGAACTGATTTTTCGAGTTGGACCCTGAGTATTGGTATTAAATTCAGGAGTTGAAAAATGAAACCTACGCAAAATTAAAGTGAATGAATATAAAACTTTTGTAAGAAGAAAAAAAGTATAGAATAAGATTGATACTTGATCCCCCTTATTAGCGCAAGCTGTTTGAATATCTCTAGATGTGACCATGTGAGCTGTCTAGTCAGGTGAAATGGGATTCAATGATGCACTATGCGAAGAAGTCTCAGAAGATAAAAGATGTTCAGTGGAAAAATTAGCAGCCCTCTGGCGTTTGCCTAATCTACTATCCTCCTCTGTAGTGTCTCCATCATTCTTGAGTAACATATCCATATTGATGACTTCACCATACTTTGGAGGAACAAAAACAACTGTTTTCACAATTTTTTTCTGGCTATTATTCTTCACAGCAGGGACATAGCTAGATTTGATGACAACGATATTTTTACGAATATTATTAAACTTTCCAACAAAGTAAGGTTTTTTCATGGGGTTTCTTTAAAAATTTAGATGCTTCTTTGCAAACACCTTTTGAGTGATTAATGATATAAAACTCAGTACATATATTAGTAGGTTGATGTTTGTAGAAGAATTTCTGCCACTTGGTAACTCCAGCATTGGTGGTGCATTTAACACATCTTCTCTAGGGCATGGAAAGATCCACATTAACACAAACTTTCACAGGAATACTGCCTACTGGAATAGCATCCTTGGATTCGATTCCAGTTACCTCCCCTATAACTTCACCTATTTTTGTTACAAATGATACATTCATATGCTCTGGCAAAAGATACTTGAGTTGTATCCAGAATTGCTGAAATCCCCAGTGCTTCTCAGTATAAATCATGCCTGGTATATAATCATGCACAATTAGTGGATGCTTATTGATGATCCAAGGTCTTTCCTCAATGACTTTGTTCAGCAACTCCCATTGATTAAACTTAAAAATCATTAAATTAGGCTCCACTTCAACAATTCTTAGGTTCTCCAAAGTTAGAAACTGCCAAGTAAAGGTAATATACTTCTCAACTGTATCATAATTCATTCTTCCTTCAATAATAATTTTGCCAATGGCACTCACCTCCCACTCAAATTAAAATTCATCTTAAATGTTCCTTCTCTGCTCAACAATAGCCACTTCATTAGTATCACCTAAAGCTAAGGTAGCTTGCTTGAATTTGTTTGCCAAATAAATAACTTGACTAGTGTTACCTTCTTCCATTATGTTTCTTTCCTGATAATCCACCATTTTCAAGAGATTTGGATGAAAGTTTATAACTCCTAGTTTATGATATAGGGGGTTATCAAGACAAAGTGGGTGAGATACGACACAATTATTAGGGTTATGAGGGTAAAAAAGATATAAAAGATCTTTATTGAATGAATACAAATTATTTTCAACTCTATAATTATGGAGACCGTATATATCAAATCCTTTCCTAGTATGGTAAGTGGAATAGATGTCTTTGAACGGAAAGAGTAAACTTAGGAAAATCAGTTGCATGTAGCTGACTTTTTGAAATTTGAATATGTTTGAAACAAAAGAAGGGTGGGATAATAGATAACCGAGTTTTGACGATTTGGAACGGAATAGAGACTTCTTCAACACAACACCATTAGCAAAAGCTTTGAACCCAAAATAATCCAAACTTGTAAGCAAAAGCTTGTAGAAAACATCAACAAACGCTTTGATCACAACATAAAAGATGGCATAAGCTATTAGAGATAAGACAAATTGCAAAAGCATTAGGAGGAAACAAGGAAATTAGTTCGACATAAAACCTATACGAATGAGAAATATATTAGGAAAACAAATATAAAAGAACAAATAAGTTAATGATAATCAGATCAAAGTGATGAGAGAAACATGACTATATTGAAATTAAATGAAAATGATGAATTAACATAAGAATTTAACAAAAAGAATTATTAGAAAGTTAAAGTGAGTTGACCCAGTTCATCGTCCGATCCTCATAGCTAAACTTATGTTAATATCTTTTTGACGGTTCTCCTATTTTTCCTGGTTCTCCTATAACGAGGGGAGTATATCTTTGTTTTAAAATTTAGATTACCGAAATTTTAATAATTGCAACATAACAAGAGTAACTTAACGAAAAAGAGGAATACTAAAATATGACGAATTGAAAAAGCTATAGTAATTATCATTTTTAGGAACGAAGGGAGTATATCTTAGTTTTAAAACTTAGATTACCGAAATTTTAATAAGGTACATTATTTATATGCCCTTACTTTTGCACCCCAATAAATATGTCCTTATACAACAATAAATATGTCCCTACTTTTTAATAACCTTATCCATTTAAAATTATATTACCTTAATACCCTCACTCTTATAATATTTTTCTTTACTTCAAAATGGAACAAATTTCTTCCTCTACCACTTCACCACCACCACCACTAGCACCCCCACCACCAACATTCAACTACCATTCCACCACCACCGATCAACAACCACCGCCTACCAACCATCACCACCACTAATATTCCACCACCACCATTACACCACCACCACCACCTCTAGTCCATCGCTGCCACCAACACTAGTCTGCCGCCGCCACCACCGCCACCGTCACCGCCGCCACCATTTGTTAAGATATTTTTGTATCAATAACAGTAGTTGATCCAAATAAAAATAGAACCAATAGTAGAAGTTGATCCAGTTTAGGGGATCAATAACGGTAGTTGAACCCAAAAAAAAAAGGATTAACAGTAGAAGTTGATCCACTAAATTGGATCAACAATGAAAGTTGATCCATATAAATGGAGTGAACTTAGCGTGAGTCGAACACATATCATCTGACATGGATTCAGTCATGCTACCATTGCACCACAAGTTCAACATTGGGAGAAATTTACATGATTTAAACTACAAGCATGATTATACTAATCCAAGAAAATGTTGTCAACAATGGGAGTAGATTGGATCAACAACAGTAGTTGATCCCATAAAAAATTGGGTCAAGAACAAGAGTTCATCCCATAAATGGGATCAACAACCGTAGTTGATCCATAAAAAATTGGGTCAACAACCGTAGTTGATCCCATTTATCAACATCAACAATTGATCCGATAAAAATATATAGACAATAACAAATGATCATCACTTGTATCTTCACCACCGTTGTGCCTCTCTGAAAAGTACCAAACCTAGACAAGCACCACCACCGTCTCAAAAGGCAACAAAATCATACTTAATCTTCGCCGCCTCCGCCACCACCACTAAAAACAATCATAACCACCATTATCTTTATCTACAATTTTATCAACAACAGTAGTTGATCCCATAAAAAATTGGGTCAACAACAGGAGTTCATCCCGTAAATGGGATCAACAACCATAGTTGATCCATAAATATTTGGGTCAACAACAACAACTGATCCCATAAAAACATATAGACAATAACAAATGATCATCACCTGTAGGTTCACCACCGTTATGTCTCTCTGAAAAGTTCCCAAACCTAGACAAGCACCACCACCATCTCAAAAGGCAACAAAATCACACTTAATCTTCACCACCGCCTCCACCACCACCAAAAACATAACAACAACCACCATTGTAACAAAACCTAAAAGAAAGTTGAATCATACCGTTTTCAGAACCTACAAATCTCGATCTCTGAAATCTGAATCTGAATCTGCAACTTGAAATCAATCTTTGAATCTGGTTTAGAAATTCGTTGAAATCAAAAACTAAAAAAACAAATCTGAACCCGCAACTTGAAATCTGAATCTACAACTCCAAATCGAAAACCAATAAAAAAAATCAATTTCAAATTCTGGTTTAGAAATCATTGAAATCGAACACAAATCGTGATATCTCTGTTGATGCTAGTTGCGTACGTGACGGAGATTGTGGTGCTTGTTGTGGTGGCGGCGAGATTTTGCTAGTGGTGAGGCGATGAAGATGGTAAAACGAAGAAGAATGATTTTACTGTGTAAAACGAAAAAGAATGAAAGAAAGAGAGAAGGTTAAATAAGGTAATATCATAATTATTTTCTTGGAAAAATTTACAATTACACCATAAGGGATATTTGTAAAGTTTTCTAGGGATATTTTTGAAGGCCCATCAAAAGAAGGGACAATAATTCAATTACCGCATTTTAATAATTGCAACATAACAATAGTAACTTAACGTCTTTTCAACAAACAAATTTAAATATTTATCGATACGAACGTCTCTGATCAATAGAAATTGATACTTTTTGAATATACTTGAGGACCTTCAACGGATCTCAATAGGAAACTATATATTTTATCTACTAATTTCTTATGATTAATTTTAATATATATATATAATATCAACATTATCTGTTGGATTTCAAGGGGTAGCTGATATTCCATCTATGTCCAACTCGTGAAAATTAAGGGTTTCAAATATTCACCAGCGTCAAATCCACCAAAAGATAGATTGGGTGTCCATCCCGTGAAAATGCGGATTAGGTTGGGTAAAATCCGCAGATTTGAGTGTTTTGCTTGCCCCTACCAAATACTCATTTTACACGAAAGTTGAGCCTTTACCTTAAAAATATTGAGACTACACACAATAAAATCTTTGTTGGGAATTTAGTTGTGTTTAAGAGAAAATGAAGACTTTTTTGAGGCATACAAAATGATTACCCTAACTAGTGCGGGTTGATATGGGGTGTTTAAGGCTAGTTAAATTACTTAGATGACCTTGATTAATTAATTTATTTACTATTCTATTTTTTTATTTAATTTTCATCAAAAATATTTAAAGATAAATAAAAATTTTATTTTATTTTATTTTACTTTACATTACTTTACTTTTTTTTAAAATTATGACAGCTTTGTAAATAACGAAAAAATTCAGAAACAATTAATGTTTTTTTCAAAAATATAAAAATAAATAATAAAAAGTATTAAATTATAAATGATAAAAGCATTACTGTCATTATAAAATATGACGGATAAGGAGTTATTGGTTTTACTACCTAGTACTTCTATCATGTCTTTATTCAGTATGCCTCAGAATTTTTGAGTATGCTTCAAAACACTCTTCGAGAAAATGCAGTATGTGGGAGTGAGTCATTTTTAGAATTTCTTATAATAATTCTATACATTGCTCGTATTCCGCTTCTCGCAGCCATTGGTTGTAGTTTTTCTTTTTTGTGCCACCAGCGATTTCTAACCTATATTCTCAAGATTATTTGAATTAAATAAAGGTTGTCTCATCATTTTATCCCATTTTATTAGTCTTTTTTAAAACACATCATTCACTGGTAGAAGTATTGAAATGAACAATTTCAAACCTCATTCCATAGTATTATATGTCAGTAATTATTGACAAAAATCACTATCCACGAGCTATCTTTTCTGGTGAGGCAGCTAGAAAGAAACATAAAATTACACCTCATTAAACAGGGTTCCTCGCAAGGAAAGTTGTTGGTGGCTTGAGAATTCGGGATACTCAAGATCTAAATAAACGATCGGGATCATGTAACAAAAGAATTTGACAAACATTTTGACAAAACTACTGGACCATTATATGGAGACCATCTGAGGGCCATAGTTTCGATGACATAATAATATAACGACTTTTTTCTTCTTCTTTGCATAGCGAAATAATTTTGATTTATTAAAAGAAAAAGAAAACATTTATCCTATTTATTCTCCGTAGGAAACCGCGATCTATTAGGATCTTATTTTACGTTTTTTGGTTCATTAACCTCTTCTAAACCAATGAACACTTAGCAACGAACGACATCTGCCCATATTTTTTTTGAGTAACCTTAAAAATACGTACATAATTTCCATGAATCCAATTCAATAATACATAAGAACAGGGATCCTAACGTCAAACAGAAGCTTGAATATGAAAAGAACTATTTTTCACAAATTCCTTGGATCAAGGAGAAAAAGGCTAATAAGATATGCATCCACAAGTTGTAGAAGTAGGAGATGATTGAAAAGGAAAGGGTACCAAGTACACCAGCACTATTTTCATTCGGCAACTTGTATGGACCAAACCTAATAAAAACAGAAATCCAACTTAATGATCCTTGACAATATGTATATAGAGTTTATATCTCTAACTCTTATCAATCAGAATGTCTAGATAATGAAGTTTGTGAACCTGATTGTTAAGAACATTACTTGGATGATCCCAAAAATAAATATCTAAGATCAATCTAGTCGTATCCAAATAATCCAATTGGAATTCTGCCAAGTATAAAACTTGTTATCTAACTTTCAAGATACGAATTCTAAAAGAACAAGTCTCGTAATCAACCACAATTAATATGGATGTATCTACTAAGGTTGAATACGTACTACGTTTGTAAATCTTATTATAAAGATAAATAATATAATGTGGAAAGCAAAAACATAAGATATCAGAAGTCTTATTAACGAGAAAACTGCAATAGCATAAAAAAACTGGGACCTCGTCCAGATTTGAACATCAAACTGTATTAAGCTGCTACAAACAATAGCGGGATGGAATGTAGTTAAGGCCAAATCCACACTCCAAGAGATTTCGTTATCATGGGGCTCCTTACATCACTTGAACGAAGCAAGGCTCTGCGCAATTGATTCACATAACTGACGTCTTTTATAGCATAAGAGTTTCTTCAGCCTAAGTGAAGACTTATGATACCAATTTGCCTCTAAAAGATAAGCCTATTTGATTTCCTTTTATATCAAAAATCAAGGCTTGAAAATCTATTTGCAATAGACAAAGCTAGCAAACCTCACAAAACCAGAACACTTACACTCAGTTAGCTGAGAAGTCTGGATTCTTAACCATCTCTCAAGAATAATTGTGAACTAATCAATTAAGAATAGTTTTCAGATATCTATCTTGATGAATCACAAAGTCTGAGATGAAGAGAACTTTGTGATTTCTATTTATCTTGCCTGAAAGAGATTACGAGAACCTCGATAATATAAAAGAAAGATCAGAATACATGATCTATTATGGTAAAGATAGTTGGACATTTAAGCCTTATGAACTAAAGCAATATGATATTCATTTAAGCATGATCAACATACACAAGGTGTTTTAGTGATCATTGATGTCTTAGAGGTGTTTATGGAATTCATAGCAATGCTAAACATATATTTTAAAAATAAATCTTTGAGCATCTGCTAAATATTCACCGGGAATAGTTTGTGAAACATATAGGTTCTTCATGAATCCCGAGCGCAACAGTTTGTGAACCGGGTTGGCCAAATTTTTTGTGGCATGTAAACTCAGATGATAACAGTTTGTGAACTAGGTTCGCCAATGATAACATATTATCAAACTCAGACCATCACCGTTCATGAACCGGGTTGGTAAACTTATGAACTGTAAGGTTTACGAACTGGTTCTCCAACTTTATTATATTCCAAAAACTCAGATATTTAAGGTTTACTAGATGGTTCGCTAACCTAACCTGAGCGGAAATGACAGAAGTTCTAAATTTCTCTTTATGATGTTTGAAACATTCTCAAATGATAAAATCATTGCTTGGGAAATTTTCAAATGATCCACAAAATTAATTCTTAAACAATAAATTATTTTGAACTAATATTGTTAAGGAACTTTAAACATATAATGAAGTCAAGACAAGATTAATCATATTTCGAGATGCTTAACAAGACAAGCTTGACTCAAAAAAATTTTTTTGCGGTAAATCTACTGAAGTCATATGACATAATCTCAAATACATAAAATGATAAAGCTTGTGAGTAAATAGAATAGTTCCGTATTTGCATACCTTATAGTTCAGCATGATTCCCTTAGATGATCTCACCCACAACTAAGAGTTGTTACGACCCAAAGTCGAATACTTTAATAAACAAATTTGTATCACATAAAAGTCTACGGTAATAGATAAATACGTCTCCCACGAATATACCTACGAGTTTTGTTCCGTCTTTTGATAAATCAAGGTGAACAAGAACCAATTGATAAACTGGAATTATATTCCAGAAGAACATCCTAGTATTATCAATCACCTCACAATAGTCTTAATCGACGTAGCGAAAAAAAATATTATGGAATCACAAACGATGAGACGAAGATGTTTGTGACTACTTTTTATCTTGCATATCGGAGATAGAAATCTCAAGCCAATTATTACAATTGTACTCGTACGATAGAAACGCAAGATCAGATCACACAACTACAAGAAAAGTAGCATCGGTCTGTCTTCACAATCCCAATGAAGTCTTTAAGTCGTTAACCTGGTTTAGAAGAAGAAACCAAAGGTTAAAGGAGAATCGACTCTAGCTTAGCACAACTAGTATCACACAGAATGTGCGGGGATTAGGTTTCCCAGTTTCTAGAGTTCTCCCTTAGATAATCTTTCAAATCAGGGTTTGCAATCAATGTTAGCTTGGTAACAAAGCATTCAATATTCACCGTTAGATGAAAACCTGATTAGATTCAAGCTAATAGTTATCAACCGTTAGATTGGAAACATAGATTTTTATACACACATGAAATGCACGTTTCTAGGTTTGTGTAACCGTAACCAAACTTGTACATTAGTTGGTTTAACACTAGTTAACCAAATGGTTAGACATATGATAACTTTCATATCAACCATATTCTTCTTCACCATAACTAGTTCAAATGACTCAAATGAACTAGTTAGAGAGTTGATCAATTGCAAGTAAATCTCATGTAATACATAAGACACAATTGAAGCAAAAACGATTTGATTCACTCGAATCAGTTCATGAACTATATAACCATGGTTTGCAATTGCATTCCTTAGTATATAAATATAAGTTCACAAACATCGTTTTTAGATATAACCTACTCAAGTTCGCGGACTGGGTTCGCAGACTTAAGTTCCCGGATGGAGTTCACAAACTCCATAAAAAATTCTCGGGTTTGAGAACTTCGCCAGTTCTCGGACTGGGTTCACGGACTGAGTTCACAGACTTAGCTCATGCACTTCTCCGGTTTTACTTGATCAACAAAGTTCGCAAACTTTGGTTCCAACAATAAGGACTTATACATATATGTGTTTCCACAACAATTCTTATATCCTCCAATGGTTATATAGTCTAAACTCTCATTTCAATCATTGAAACATTCTCATAGGACGTTATATAGTTGTTATTCACAAACCATTTTTCGTGAGAGCATTTTTCGAAGTGATTGAAACTTAACATGACTTTCATAACTAGGTAAAGATGAACTTAGCTAAAGCGAAAGCTTTACCGACACATATTTCGAGTAACAGATAGGCGAGGTATACTCGGCTCGAAATACCAAATGTGTATAATCTAATTCTATATAGAAAAACGACTTTTGTCTCAAGATAAGAGATAAATAGACTTTTGAGTGATAGATAAGTTCAAGTCTCCACATACCTTATGGTCGATGAAGATCCAACAGTTCCTTGAGTAGTCCTTCATCTTGTATGATGATTGCCATGGAGTTCTTGAGCTCAACTACACTTTATATCCTAGTCCGAGACCTTAGATACAGTAGACTAGAAATCAAGACTTATAGTTTTGATCACTAACATTGACAAACATGCTTGAGATAGAAACGCATGCGATTTCGACCGATAAATGCTCTAACAATCTCCCCCTTTGTCAATTTTAGTGACAAAACTATCAATACATATAGAATACAAAAAAATATATAAATAAACTTTGTAGCTCCTATTCCAAATGTCTAATCTTAAACATTACTCGAAATCTTCGTCACTCCGGAGTACTCTAATTATCCCCAAAGGTTGTAAGTTTAGCATCATCGTTGTTGAAAATCCGTAGCTATAACAACGAGAAAACAAGAGTTCTCAATCATTGTTATACAGTGTCATAGTATCATTACACAACGTCAAAGACTAATTGCATCACAACTTTAACAATAATACTATGGTGATATGTCACTCCCCCTTAGTCAATACTCAATCTCACATGGAATCCACTCCCCCTTACATAATGATCCGAAAACCATATGTATTTGTAGTGTGAACTACATATTAATTCTCCCCCTTTTTTTCAATAAAATTAGCAAAGGTACAAGAACGGGATCCTAATGAAATTTCCAAAACGAGATAATTTATGACCAAAAGAAAGCGTATATCATCTAATTTAGATGCAATCATAAATCCGAAGCTAAATGCATTCATCAAGGAGTCTATAAAGATACAAGATAACCCCTATAATATTCCACAACCGTACTCCCCACAAAGATTTGGCAATTAAGCACAAGTTCAATTAAGAACTCTCCCCCATAATATGTCATTCCCGAAAGAACAACAAGAGTGACCTTAATTTCAAAAGAAAAGAAGGATTTCTGTGGACATAACAAATCACATACAAGTATGAATTTGAATCCAAAAATATTCAATTAAATTAACCATAAGAAAACCCAGGATTAACTTGATCGAATATGCTCAACACAAGTAAACTTACGGAGACTTAAGAATATTCAATTAGATTAATCACAAGAGAACCCATAATTAATCTAATCGAAATACATAACTAAACTAATCACAAAAGTAATCAATTTAATTGGTCATACTCGACATTAGAAAATCTATGGAGAAATGACTAAGTTAATCATGAAAATAATCAACCCAGTCAAAAACGCTCAAACATAAGAAAACTTACGGAGTCATAACTAAATAACCAAACAAGATGATTAATTTATTTCAATATGCTCGACATAAAGTACCTTACGTAATAACAACATAGCTAATCATAAAAATAATCAACTTGGTTGTTTAGTGCTCAACATAAGACACATTACAGAGACTCATAGTAATACATAAATATGGATCAAGGAAGATCAATTACTTCGGAATACACAAGGATTCATTCTATTTTCCATCACCATTTGCACAATGACATACAATAGACATAATCCTTGAAAACAAAAGATTTTAACCTATCTTCCATCAAAAATTGACATAATAGGCTTAACTTTTGTATTTGTCAAAAGTCAGTTCATTCCTTTATCAATATATGCATATCAACTCATGAACGACTTTACTTTTGACAAGAAATGGGACAATCAAGTTCACGGACACAAAACACACATATCCCATAAAAATATTGCAATATATGAAACCATAAAGATTAATACTGCAATAATCATCTTCCAAGCAGTTTTAGAATTTAAACAAATAAACCTAAAAACATGAAGATGAAAACGTTGGACACAGCTATGTGTAATCACAATAATGGCTATTCCAAACTCTAGTTATTCTTCTAAATAAAAACAAGAAAAATAGAATATTTACTAGGAAAATAAACTACTCAACATCTTCATCATCGGAGACACTCCAAGATGCTTGAATCATGTTCAATTCTTCCTTGATCTCAGGAAACTTAGTTGCAATTAAAGATAATTATTCTTGGACACAATTCACACTTGAATCGACTTTACATACACCCTTATGATTTTTTTTAAGAAGACTCAAAGAGGTAGGGTCACAATCATTAAGTAAGGCATCTCTTTGTCTTTTGAACACATTCTCCCTTATGCGTCTAAAGGTACACGGGCGAACCGGTTTGGGAAACCAAAGAGAGGTGCCAATTGAATCAAGACCACGATCACGGAAAATTTATCCAATCAATTAAGGATAACCTAACATCTTGATGGGTGAAGTCATCGAAGTCATTTGGTTAATGATAAAACCATAAATATGAGAATTTGAACACCCGAATCAAGGAAATAAACTAATTCTGCAAACTCATGTGTTAAAGCATTGCTCGGTCGAATTCGCATGCGTTGCTATCTCAAGCATGTTTGTCAATGTTAGTGATCAAAACTATAAATTCTTGATTTGTAGTCTACTATAGCTAAGGTCTCGGACTAGGATATAAAGTATAGTTGAGCTCAAGAACTCCATGGCGATCATCATACAAGACGAAGGACTACTCAAGGAACCAGTGGATCTTCATCGACTAAAAGGTATGTGGAGACTTGAAATTATCTATCACTCAAAATTCTATCTACTCTATCTCCTATCTTGAGACAAAAGTCATATTACTATATAGACTAAGAATATACATATATGTTATTTCAAGCTGAGTATATCTCACTTATCTATTTCTCAAAATATGTGTTGGTAAAGCTTTCGCTTTATCCAAGTTCATCTTTACCTAGTGACGAAAGTCATGTTATGTTTCAATCATTTGGAAATCGCTCTGAAAAAAAATAGTTTGTGAATAACAACTATAAAATGCCCTATGAGAATGTTTCAATGATTGAAATGAGAGTTTATACACTATAACCATTGGAGGATATAAATATTATTGTGGAAACACATATATATATATATATAAGTCCTTATTGCTTGAACTGAAGTTTGTGAACTTTTTTGATCAAGTGAAACCGAAACGTGAGCCATCAACTCAGTCCATGACCTAGTATAGTTCTCGAACCCGAGAATTTCTGATGGAGTTTGTGAACTCCAACCGGTTAACTTGAGTCCGCGAACCCTGTCCGCGAACTTAAGTAAGTTATGTCTAAAAACGATGATTGTGAACTTATCTTAAAAAACTAAGGAATGCTATTTAAAACCGTGGCTTTATATTTTATGAATTGATTCGAGTGAATCATATCTTTTTTGCTTTAATTGTGACTTGTGTAGTACATGAGATCTCATAGCAATTGAACAACTCTCTAACTAGTTCATTTGAGTCATTTGGACTAGTTATGGTGAAGAAGAATATGGTTGATATGAAAGTTATCATTTGGCTAACTAGTGTTGAAACAACTAATGTACAAGTTTGGGTACGGTTACACAAACCCAAAATTGTCAAGTACATATGTGTGTATGACAAGCTAAGTTTTTGACCTAATGTTTGATAAATATTAGCTTGTATCTAATCAAGTTTTCATCTAACGATGAATATTGAATGCTTTGTTACTAAGATAACATTGATTGCAAACCCTAATTTGAAAGACTATATAAGGGAAAACTCTAGAAACTGGGAAACCTAATCCCTACACATTCTGTGTTATACTAGTTGTGCTAAGCTAGAGTCTATTCTTCTTTAACCTTTGATTTTCTTCTTCTATAACTAGGTTAACGACTTAAAGACTTCATTGGGATTGTGAAGCCAGACCGATACTACTTTTCTAGTAGTTGTGTGATATGATCTTGCTATTTCTATCGTACGAGTACAATTGTAATAATTGGCTTGAGATTTCTATCTCCGATAGGCAAGATATAAAAGTAATCACAAACATCTTCGTCTCATCGTTTGTGATTCCACAATATCTTTTTTTCGCTGCGTTGATTAAGACTATTGTGAGGTGATTGATAAAACTGAGCTCTTCTTCAGGAATACAAGTATGATTTTATTGATTGGTTCCTGTTCACCTTGATTTATCAAAATACGGAACAAAACTCATAGGTTATTCGTGGGAGACGAATTTATCTATCTTGTAGACTTTTCTGTGTGAGACAGATTTGTTTATTAAAGTCTTCGACTTTGGGTCGTAGCAACTCTTGGTTGTGGGTGAGATCAACTAAGGGAAGCAAGTGCGCAGTATCCTGCTGGGATCATAGGCATAGGAGCATAACTGTACCTTGAATCAGTGTGAGTTTGGTTAGGGTTCAACTACATTCCAGACCGAAGTTAATTTGGAATAGGCTAGTGTCTATAGTGGCTTAATACAGTGTATGTTTAATCTGGACTAGGTCCCAGGGTTTTTCTGCATTTGCGGGATTGAGATAATAACTCCTTGAGATATTTTTTATTGATTGAGTCTAGTTGATTCTCTAGAAAGAAACTCGGAGTTGTCCATACAGATTGCTAATCAAACTATTGGGTGTGGTTGTTAGACCCCCACTTTTTTATCATGACTCCACCAAGAATTCTCAATTGTGGAGGATAAAGATTTGGGATACCAAGTTTTCCAAATGCCATCAACGGGATACTAAGATCATTAGTAAGAAATTATCATTGATTCCAAGCTACCTTCTTGCCACAAAGCCCAAGAGAGATTTCATCAAATGATGGATTGTGGATGTGGAAAAACGATCTGCTGGTTTTTAAGGGATTGAGGAGACGACCGGACGGAGTAGGTTCCTCGAACCAGGAAAAATGTTAATCCTCACACAGATGCACCGCTGCAAAGGGGGTGCTTAGATTCGAGAGATCAATCTGTAGTACTCCGGCCTAAATCGAGACAACGATCGTTCCAGAGTAAATTCGGTCACAAGAGAGGATGGGTTGATCTGTAGGAGGGAAGCTGAGAAATATGTGGAATCGATGGTGATTCAAGGATTGTGGGTGTGTGAATTCTGAATATGATAAGTTCTGAATGATTGAAGTTGAACGATTGTGAAGAAATTGCTCGTTTGATGAGTTTGATGATCTCGTGTTGTCAAAGGGACGTGAGATTCTTACTCTGAGTATTCTGTGTATTCGTTATGTTTTCGATTCTCCCTACCTTCAATCTTGATTTAGGAACTTATTTATATTGCTGGAATTGTAGACACCATGATCCCATGAAGTGTGACAGTTAATGGAATCAAGGAGTGGAGAGGTGGAGATCGTGTTCGAAACCGGTTATCCAACATGTAAAGACTCGGTCGACCTTCCACCCACTACCTCGTGAATTCCTTCAACTAATTTCACGACTTGGTCACATTCCATCGTGTGTTTGAACACACGTGCCGTAGACCGCCAGACCAAAACCCTAAGTGATATCCCCCAAGTGACACGATTGATCGTCTCGTGGTTTGTTAGTCAATTGATGATTTAGTGGTTTGATGGGACAATGAATCCACGTGGTTGCTGAGTCGAACAATATATTCTGGAACCACCCACGAATTGAACGTGTCATGAGACAGAGGTATAATTCTTATGATGAAGTGAGCAAGTATTGCTCATTCGATGGATTGTTGAATATTGGTGGATTGTTGAAACGATATTCCTTAACTCGGGCAAATATTGATCATCTGAGCAAGTGTTGCTCTCGTGATGATTTGTTGAATATTTGACCATCTGAGCATGTGTTGCTCATGAACGATTGGCCGTGTGCCAAGAATATTAATTAAAGTGCTGGTCGTTGAACCTAACATAATTAATAAATTCATGACCATGAGGTCGTCGTAGAATTATTAATATTAATTCATGACCATGAGGTCGTCGTAGAATTATTAAGGTTAGAGTCTGGAAGCATGATCCTTGAACTCAGAAACCCTAATTTGACCGATTGACGATCAATTCATGGTCAAAAGTTTTAACCATGGGATGAATGAGGAGCAGCTACATGAGACCGTGGATCAACCATGTAGTGTCCATATGCTCACGTGAGCAAATATGATGAATTCACGAAGAGTTCGTGATTTTTTGGTGAAAGAATGATTAAATGCTGGTTCAATCATTATTCAAAATGCTCGTCTGAGACTTAGGTGTATAAACCTAATTAATTATGGGAGAGCGATGGACCGACCATAGAGTCATGGAGCCGGCCATGGGTTGTCCCGTGACCGTCTGATGGTCACTTCATGAAAAATCCAAAGTGTTTGGAAGTTTTGGACCTAATACGAGCAATTGTGCAAATTAGGTCAAAACTATGAAAATCGATGGGATTGGCTTCCGTGAGCAGAAGAGATAATCTTGGTTGTTCAAGATAATGTGCTCGTGTCCCTAAGGTGTCCGCGTCTCAGTCTTGATAATTTTGATATTTTCTGGTGCACGTTTGAGCGACCATTTGAGAAAATATGACAAAATCAGAGTTTTTTTGACAAAACCGTCAAAACTTCATCGGACGAAGGAAAATAATGAAAAGTGAGGGAATCATGAAGTGTGGACCGGTCACAGTGATCACGTGACCAACTGTTGGTCGCTTGAGCAACCCCAAAACCCTAATTAACGTCCTTTACTAGAATTGATGTAGAATTCTCATACAGACTCGGATTTTGATGGTCCGCCCCTTCATTCCATGCGGAAAAGAATTTTGTATCTTCTATCGCGGGAGGTTTTAGGTTTTGAGCTCTTTATGGAGGTGAAAACACCCCGAAAGTAAAATTCAGGAAAGATTTAAGGGGCCGGTCCCACGATAAAACGAAGGAGTTTTGTTAAAATCAAGGAGTTTCCATGAGACGAAGGAAACACCATGAGACGATGGAAAATATTTATAAAATAAGGAATTGTGAGACTGGGACGCCGGTGGTCAAAGCACGGACGGCCAGTTATGACCACGGTCCCATGGTGTCTCTTCCTTAGTTTTACATATTTTGATGATTTTATGAAGGATTCATGAATTTTGAGAAATTTGATAAATTTAGAGTGTTTTCATGAATTGAAGGAGTTTCCATGAGTTCATGGTCTTTTAAAAATATCAAAATAATAAAATTCGGCCGTGTGGGACCATGGAGGCGTGACCGACCGGTCATGACCTAATCTCACGAATTTTAATAATTTTTTAAATAATTTTTGGTTATTTTTTGATGATGTGAAGGAATTTTGAGAAAAATACCATGAAAGCAAGGAAAAATAAGATAATTAATAATGAAATAAATAAAACAGGCCGTGTGGGACCGGCTAGGGCATGGCCGGCCGGCCAAGGCCTGGTCCCTCGAGTTTTTATAATTTATTTTATTTTATTATTATTTTTGATGATTTAAAGGAATTTTTTGAGGAAAAAATACCATGAAATCAAGGAGTTTTTTCATGAAATTAGAGAAAATAATAATAATAAAATAATAAGGACCGTGAGGTATGGGCCGGCTGGGACCAAGGCATGGCCGGTCATCCAATGGTCACGCCCCACACACTCTCCTTAATTATTTTTTGACGGACTCATAGAAGTACCACGAATCCGAAGAATTTCCTCAAGACGGAGATTTGATCAAACGAGATAATTTTATCAAATCATGAAAAAATAATAAAAGTGTATCAAAAATATAGAATTAGCGTGGAACCGACCATGACACGATGAGTTGATCGTGTGTCCGTGTCCCAGCGCCTTGTCCAAACATTTTTAATTATTTATTATTTTCTTCCTATTTTGCATAGGTTCATCGTTTCGTCGTATTTTGAAATACTCGTTTGTGCGGTGATTGTTAATGCATCATCGTTGAATACACTTGCACCGTTTGAAACATGGCTTACTCAAAGGTAGCTCCGATGCCCGGTCGTTAATTACTAATTCATGAAATTCAATAGAGAATAATCCATGAAATGAGTAATAAAACGGATAGATGTTTACTGTTAATTCATAGGATCAACTAAAGATTCGACTACAAACTCAGAATAATGAGTGATCGTTGTCATTCCATGGGATCGACGTTGATTCGACCATGGAATAGGAGAAATGATATTGCCATTCCATGGGATCGTCGTTGATTCGACCACGGAATCGGAGCAATGATATTTCCATTCCGTGAGATCGACGTTGATTCGACCACGGAATCGGAACAATGATATTTCCATTCTGTGGGATCGTCATTGATTCGACCATGGAATCGGAACAATGATATTTCCATTCCTTGAGATCGACGTTGATTCGACAACGGAATCGGAACAATGATATTGCCATTCCGTGGGATCGTCGTTGATTCGACCACGGAATCGGAACAATGATATTGCCATTCCGTGGGATCTTCGTTGATTCGACCACGGAATCGGGGCAATGATATTGCCATTCCGTGGGATCGTCGTTGATTCGACCACGGAATCGGAGCAATGATATTGCCATTCCGTGGGATCTTCGTTGATTCGAACACGGAATCGGAGAAATGATATTTCCATTCCGTGGGATTGTCGTTGATTCGACCACGGAATCCGAGCAATGATATTGCCATTCCGTGGGATCATCGTTGATTCGACCACGGAAGAGAAATGATATTGCCATTCCGTGGGATAGTCGTTGATTCGACCACGGAATCGGAGCAATGATATTGCCATTCCGTGGGATCGTCGTTGATTCGACCACGGAATCGGAACAATGGTATTTCCATTCCGTGGGATCGTCGTTGATTCGACCACGGAATCGGAGAAATGATATTTCCATTCCGTGGGATCGTCGTTGATTCGACCACGGAATCGGAGCAATGATATTTCCATTCCATGGGATCGTTGTTGATTCGACCACGGAATCGGAAAAATGATATTGCCATTCCGTGGGATCGTCGTTGATTCGACCACGGAATCAGAACAATGATATTGCCATTCCGTGGGATCGTCGTTGATTCGACCACGGAATCGAAGCAATCTTATTGCCATTCCACGGGATCGTCGTTGATTCGACCACGGAATCGGAGCAATGGAGGGATAATTAACCTCATGGGTCTATGCCTAGCAGAATAAACTGACTACGATAGGAGCATTAATTATCCTGACATGACTTGCCGTTAAGCCATATCCTTTATATAGTCAGGTTAAACTCATTGTTTGTTCCTGAAGACGATATTGCCCCATAGAGCCGTCCATCCCGTGATACTATATAGAAATGACTGAAAGTATTCAGTATTCATGAGATTATGCCATTGTCTAGATGTTGACTGCACATCTACATGTACTCTGAGAGAAAGCACTCTTCATTGAGAATTCGATGAGAGACCCGTGTCTCAATACTCACATGCGATTGCTGAACCGGCGGTCCGTACAATCATGAGTTTACGATTTTAGCCCTTGTTGAAAATCCACCATCTACATTAAGTCCCCTGCTTACTGAGGAAATCCGTGTTCCTCAGTCAGCATTAAATGGTGATTTTCAGGCCATAAACAATATAAGTAATTGAACTTAGTCGTAAGTTAAGATGTTACCGAATTTCGATCGTACGAGCATACCATAACTTGAATGAAGATTCCAGCGGCATGCTAAAGCGTCATTTGATGAGCATAAATTGGTGTTGAACCTATGATTTGGACGACGAGTCCTTGGTCATTTAGGATTCGCGGTCCGAGCCCTCTCCATCACCTTCACACCAGCATCAAGAGGAGGAAAAGTTGCCGGACCACCAGCGCCGCCGTCGTCACCGTCCGGCCGTTTGCTGGAGGCGCCGACATGTATGCGTCCGAACCTTTCTTCTTTTTTTTTTTTTGCTGATGTTTGTTAATGTTCATGAGTTCTATGGGTTGTTCACATATTGATCATGATAAAATCATATACCCGTGTATATATATAATTGTGGGTTTCGTCCAAAGCCTTCGTTTTTGAAAACGTATGCTCGTTTGATCGTTAGTTTTTGAAAACTAATAATAATCCCTGATTTAGAATAGATTTTTCTTCATATATGAATATGTAGGTTCAGTGATGAAACTATGTTGATGAGCTTTCACGTGAGCCAAAGTCTTATCATAAAAGTGAATTTTTCACAAAACCGTAGTAAAATCTTCGTTTAAAAGAATAGCGATGATGCAGAGAAGCGGTTTCTCCTCTTCATGTATATATGAACTTGTGTCCAATGATAAAATTTTGTGTATGAGCTTTCATGTAAAACTTTATCATATAATGCGTGAGTTTTCACAAAATTGAAATAAACCTTCGTTTCAAATACGTATGACGGCACGAAGGAAAAGAGTTTTCTTGTAAAAACATGGTCGGTTCATGGAAAAGTTTTTTTTCTTCTTTGAAACCGTGGAGTATCCACGATTTATTTTTGTGAGCCTGGCTTACGTTGAAAAATATTCATTTATTTACGTGAGTAAATATATATTGTTTCTCTAAAATCAAAACTTGAGTTTTGTGTGATGTTGCTTAGAGATAAAATTATTTATGATGAAATAATGTTTTGGTTTCCATAATTCTATGGTGAATGTTCACATAGTAGAAATATTCATGATTTTATGGAAAAATCTGAGTTGTTCTTTTTGTAGGTTTTGAAGAAACGAACAATTTTGGAGTGTTAACTCTAGCATTACTCTCACTACTGTTAGTGGAAGCGTAAAAGGTGAGAGTTAAGAGTTACCATTTTGGTAGACGCTGATGTGAGCATCCTAATTGCATGATTCATTGTTCTGTCGAAGCCTGCGCTTTGTATGAATGATGTGCTGAAGTATCCACTTTGCGGGGATGACTGACTCCCATGATGATACTTCCAAAGATGGTGTTTCCAGAGAAAACGTCTCTATGGACGAAAATTTTAAGAAGTGGTACTTATGGAACCTCCGAGTGATGATGATAGATTCTTCATGTTTCATTGGCTTTACCATAGAATAGTTGTGAAGTGAGATCCTGGATCAATGTAGACTCCACAGAAATGGAAGAAAGTCTACAGGAGCGGAGAACCCAGGAGTGAGGACTACATGATGCTAGCGAATGACGTGTAGTCTCCAGCTATTTCTTTGACGAGTTGTTAGCGCTCCTTATGTCATGACTTTGCCCGTGCAATTAGGATCATGAGACCAAGGTTTGTTACTTCTTCTAGACTTTTTCTCCATCGATTGATGTCTTCAACTTGTTCCCGGACAAGCAATTCATGAATCCAGCACTGATGAAAAAGTCGATGTAAGTACCTTTTCGTGCAAGTGATCTTGGCATCTCCTTGAATGAAGTAATAATAATTGTTGATGATGAACCCAAGAAGAAATCATTGTAGATAAGCATCATGTTGATGAAGCGTGCTCTTCTTTGGGATATGGGAATATGGAGAATTCCCAAATCCCGAACCGAATGTAGATAGCGGCGTTGCTAATGGAGATTCCGGTATTTTCGAGCCTTCAAATGATTTAGAGACTCCCCAGTAAGTATATCTCCTTTGAATCATTTTAATCCCATGTAATCTTCGCATTAGGTGCCAAACGACGAAGTTGGGAATCATGGATCCAATAATGATGATTTGGACATTCCAGGAGTTGTTGGTGACAAGAATTTCATAGCTGCACCTCAGGATGATGAAGTGCTGGTCGATGATACCGTAAAGGTGGTGGAAACTCCAATTGTGCCTCAGACGGTGGAGACCGAACCCGAAATAGCAGAAGTTACTTCCCCTGAAGTTGTTTCTATGATCATTGACACTGCTCCAGTAACTGAGAACCAGATGATAGTGCATAAGTATCCTACTGCAGGGATTTCTTTTGATCCTCAATTTAGTGAGTTACTCCCATATCACTAGCTTGTTGGAGGTTTTAGCGTTCCCATCGGATATGTTGCTATATACAGGGAACTGTGGGAAATGTATGGAAACTTTGTTGTTACTCGGGATCCAGGGAGTAGTTATTTCTTGACGAAACAAGTAGAGGCCATCTTGCGTGTTATAGATGATATCCGGATTATAGCCAGAGATGTTGTTTCCCAAGTTTTACTCTTTGATTTGGAGTACAACTTGAAGAATGCTGAAGAACTTGGCTTCAATCTGAAGTGGCTCCGTGAAAGACTTGAAGTTATCAAGAAATCAGAAAAGGGTGACACTCCTTTCCTTACTAGTGATACTGTGTTGAAGAGGATGAAGTAGCCGAGCTAACCAGGAAGATGGAGGTACTTTGATGAAGGACTTAGCGAAAAGACCTGGTGGACATCGATCGACTGTAGAGGTTATAAATCCCGTCCATGAATTCTTGCATGTAGTATGTTCTGGAAGCTGTAGGAACCTCACACGGCGTCGGAATTCGATGCTTGACTCCCCAACTTTTGAAGCTAAGAGACTGAGTTATTAAATGATAGAAGAATCACTCAATATGGAGTTGTAGAAGTCCACCAACGAAGCATGCACATTTGAAATTTGTAATCCCATACAAATTTTTTAGGTTTCGTAGACCTGACAATAAAGGCCATATCTTTTAGCTTGTATGTCCGATTAATGCGCCCTTTTGGTATGTTGTTGAAGAGACACATACGAACATCTTTTGTTGAGGAAGTATTGTCCCATTCCTCACCCATTGGCACGTTTTTTGCAAACCCATGACCTGAAGTGTGTTGTATCCCATCTGTAGAGGTGACGAGAACATCTTATAGAAGACTTTGGATTATTCCTACCAGTCGTGCCAGCTTTGGGAAGACTTCATGTGAGCATGTTATCAGGTCTACACATCTTGATATGAATCATTGGCTCTTAGAGAAGTCCACTTCATGTGTAACACTTCAGAGAATGATTAGTTGATGAAGACATGAGGATGTTGCTCTTGAGACCGTTGTTGGTGTTGAGACCATGAATGATCACGCTCCAGAGATATTTGTCGATGTTGAGATCATGGATGGTGTTCCATTAGAGATTATTTTTGATGATGATACCACAGTTGAAGTTGCTCCAAAGACCGAAAAGGATAGAACCATGATTATAGACATAGTCTTTGATCCTTCTTCCAGTGAGCCTTTTATATTCACAAACTAGTTGATGAGTTGAGCGTGAGATGAAGGTGTACTGAGAGTCCAATCTTAATGCTCTTGGAAGTATTACTTTTCCACGAACTAGCTTTATCAGTGAGTCGTCATTATTGCGGTAGATAGCATCAACAATTTTCGTACTGGATGTGATCGGTGAAGAGAAAAAGTTCCACAATCATGCTGGAGCTTGTGATGTATAGAAATCTCGTTGATGAAGTTACACAAAATCGCCTTAGGATGCCCAGTGTGCGTTGAAGGAGTTACTGACATCCATGTATGAATGATGTTTCATCTGCTTCAGAAGTCTTATAATTGGATAATGAAGACTTATCGATTGTGGTTTAGTAACACTTCAATCGTGGTGGTGTTGAATCGGCGTCGAGATATCTGTGTTAAAGCCAGCTGGGACGCTATTGTCGCAAGTGTACTCTTTGATTGGGAGTACAATTTGAAGGTTACTTAGCTTCTTGAGCGTTGAAGCGTCACCTCTTTTGAGAATTTCTTAGGTTTGTTCGTCTCGACCCCTATCTTCTGTTGATTCATCATCCCTTTTCGTTGAGGTAGTATGTGCAGACATCAGAGCTTTCTGATTTTATGAAAACTCCTACAAGGCTATGGAGAAAAGCCTAAATTGTTCTTCGCCATGCTTGGAAATCATCTCAGTAATGAATGTTTCAATGCTCAATTCGGAGAAATGTCATACTAATCCGGTGAAGCTACCATTCATAACATCTTGCAGAGTTGCTAGCAGAATTGAGGCCCCGTGCTAGGATATCATGTGAGGAAATAAATGACATAGATATGAAATGAATGAGACTTGCCTGAGTGTGGAACCTCTTGACGAATATCTATGCATCTTTTGCAGGTTCTTGCTTCAACCTCGTTGAAGTTTGAAATTCCTCAAAGTACTCTGGTGATGGAATGTCCGCAAAACCTTCTGGATCACAACTTTCTTCATTGGAGAGATGTGTAACCAAAGATGCTTTGTAAGTATCCATCTTTTCAGTGTGGACCTACGCTCGTCTGAAGGACATGTCATATCCTGGATCTTCCTGATTATGCGAAACTTGGTTTCTGTCCAAGTTGGACTTATGTGATGTATCCATGAGTATTTCCGAGCGCTCCTTCGAGGTCTCTGATTGAGATGGAGAATGAGTATCTTCTTGCCGAGCAATGCATGTAGATCCGATGGTTTTCACTGGAATGTTGTTGATGGTGGTGTCAGCATCGATCAACATTCTTCCAAATTCGTTCCTTCTAAGATTGATTGTGGTAAGCAGTCCCCAGTCGTACATCTCTTGATCTGTGGCTTGAGGCTCAAGAGGTACTTTCGGGATGGACTTCTTGACACGATGTGGTTCAGTACTGTGAACATGTCTCCCCTTTGTGCCTTCGTAATTCACGTTCGTCTTGAACTGCTTCTTTGATAGGTTGTTCGAAGAGTGTAAAGGTTCTGACTGGGAGAGGATTCTTGTGTACTCCTTCAGTCCCCAGTTGAAGCTATTGTGGATAAACCTTCTATTTGAAAATGTGTTTCAAAACTGCGCAGTTGCTTTGTGGGATGATTGACGAACCTGTGGAAGCGGCAGTAACAAGGACTTTCCATGTCTTCTTCAGTTGGTTCTTTCTGTACATATGACAACTTGATTGCACCATCTTGGATCCAGACATCCAGGAGTTCGATCACCTCTTCAATGGAAAAGGAAAGTCATGTGCTTCTTGATAAAGAACTCGTGTGCGTTGGTCAGAGGCTTATGCATCTTGATTATTCTTGCTTTATGCTTTTGAAGGAGCTGAGGTATGCTTGCGCGAAAGTTTGGCTTCCGTTTGCTCCCTTCTACAACAGTATTTGTGGAAGGATGGAGGTTGTACTGCTTGTTGATCAGACTCCTGCTTCCTCAAGTGTCTCGCGATTCTTCAGTCTTTGTAGATTTTGTTCTTTCCAACAGAGCAGGCGCAGTGGTTTCTGATCTCTTCGCGGCTTCGTAGAGCTCTGAGAAAGTCTAGAACCGAAGGTTCTACAGTAAAGCTATGTAGACCGGGAGCATGCCGTTGATGCATAAGTCCACCAGTTGTTGCTTCGTGACGTTTGGATCATGGTAGTCCAAGGCTTGGACTCTGAACCTCTTCACATAATCGTTGGGGTTCTCACCTGTCTTCTGAGATATTCTCCCAAGATCAGAGAAAGTGACTTTCTCTAACACGAAGAAGTATTTCCTGTAGAATGCATTGATCATTTCTCCCCAATTGCTGATGGTCCCTGGTGCGATGTTGTTGTACCAGGTGTATGCTCTTCCTTTCAAAGACTTTGAGAATTCTTTGAGACGAACAACATGATTGTGTTCATGTTCTCCCAAGGCTTCGAGGAAGCGGGAGACGTGCTCTCGAGTATTTCCAGTTCCATCATATAGGGTGAACATTGGAGAGACGTATCCTTTCGGAAGGGGAATCCTCTGTGTAGCGGCTGGATACGGAGGTTGGTGACGATGAACGTGTGATGCCTTGTCTTTTCCATGGTTCTCCAGAAGATGCTCCAAATCTTCATGAGTAATGAATCTTGATGATCCCTTTGTTGACGAGTCGTCTGCAGCTTTATCGGTTTCATTATTAACGGGAATTACTTCAGGATTGGCGTCGGAGGATTTCTCCTTCTCTTGAGTTTTTCCTGACATCTTTTCAGTAAAAGTTTTAAGATAATTACACAGCTCCTTCTACGTAGTAGCCATGTCTGCCTGATTCTTTGAAAAAGTCTCTTGTGTTTTGAGGAGATCATCCATGGTAGGTGGTGAATTTCCTATGATTTCTTCGGGATGTCTACCGAACAAAGGATGACCTTCCGCACTGGTGTGAGGAGGAGTGATGCCACCACCATCAGTGTTAGTGGATGGAACAATTTCTGGGATGTCTTCATTGTTGCTAGTGCTAGCGATATTTGCACTAGGATTTGTAACCGATCCTGACCTAAGACCAACCATCTTGTGAAAATGAAAGATTGCAACCGAGAGAATGATCTCCCACTGTGGTCGCCAATCTGTGGATGGGGAAAAATGATCTGCTGGTTTTTAAGGGATTGAGGAGACGACCGGATGGAGGAGGTTCCTTGAACCAAGAAAAATGCTAATCCTCACACAGATGCACCGCTGCAAAGGGGTGCTTAGATTCGAGAGATCAATCTGTAGAAATCCGGCCTAAATCGAGACAACGACCGTTCCAGAGTAAATTCGGTCACAAGAGAGGATGGGTTGATCTGTAGGAGGGAAGCTGAGAAATGTGTGGAATCGATGGTGATTCAAGGATTTTGGGTGTGTGAATTCTGAATATGATAAGTTCTGAATGATTGAAGTTGAACGATTGTGAAGAAATTGCTCGTTTGATGAGTTTGATGATCTCGTGTTGTCAAAGGGACGTAAGATTCTTACTCTGAGTATTCTGTGTATTCGTTATGTTTTCGATTCTCCCTGCCTTCAATCTTGATTTAGGAACTTATTTATATTGCTGGAATTGTAGACACCATGATCCCATGAAGTGTGACAGTTAATGGAATCAATGAGTGGAGAGGTGGAGATCGTGTTCGAAACCGGTTGTCCAACGTGTAAAGACTCGGTCGACCTTCCACCCACTACCTCATGAATTCCTTCAACTGATTGCACGACTTGCTCACATTCCATCGTGTGTTTGAACACACGTGTCGTAGACCTCCAGACCAAAACCCTAAGTGATATCCCCCCAAGTGACACAATTGATCGTCTCGTGGTTTGTTAGTCAATTGATGATTTCGTGGTTTGATGGGACAATGAGTCCACTTGGTTGCTGAGTCGAACAAGATATTCTGGAACCACCCACGAATTGAACGTGTCATGAGACATAGGTATAATTCTTATGATGAAGTGAGCAAGTATTGATCATTCGATGGATTGTTGAATATTGGTAGATTGTTAAACCGATATTCCTTAACTCGGGCAAATATTGATCATCTGAGCAAGTGTTGCTCTCGTGATGATTTGTTGAATATTTGACCGTCTGAGCATGTGTTGCTCATGAACGATTGGCCGTGTGCCAAGAATATTAATTAAAGTGCTAGTCGTTGAACCTAACATAATTAATAAATTCATGACCATGAGGTCGTCGTAGAATTATTAATATTAATTCATGACCATGAGGTCGTCATAGAATTATTAAGGTTAGAGTATGGAAGCATGGTCCTTGAACTCAGAAACCCTAATTTGACCGATTGACGATCAATTCATGGTCAAAAGTTTTAACCATGGGACGAATGAGGAGCAGCTACATGAGACCGTGGATCAACCATGTAGTGTCCATATGCTCACGTGAGCAAATATGATGAATTCACGAAGAGTTCGTGATTTGTTGGTGAAAGAATGATTAAATGCTGGTTCAATCATTATTCAAAATGCTCGTCTGAGACTTAGGTGTAAAAACCTAATTAATTATGGGAGAGTGATGGACCGACCATAGAGTCATGGAGCCGTCCATGGGTTGTCCCGTGACCGTCTGATGGTCACTTCATGAAAAATCCAAAGTGTTTGGAAGTTTTGGACCTAATACGAGCAATTGTGCAAATTAGGTCAAAACTATGAAAATCGATGGGATTGGATTCCGTGAGCCGAAGAGATAATCTTGGTTGGTCAAGATAATGTGCTCGTGTCCCTAAGGTGTCCGTGTTTCAGTCTTGAGAATTTTGATATTTTCTGGTGCACGTTTGAGCGACCATTTGAGAAAATATGACAAAATCAGAGTTTTTTTGACAAAACCGTCAAAACTTCATCGAACGAAGGAAAATAATGAAAAGTGAGGGAATCATGAAGTGTGGACCAGTCACAGTGATCACGTGACCAACTGTTGGTCGCTTGAGCAACCCCCAAACCCTAATTAACGTCCTTTACTAGAATTGATGTAGAATTCTCATACGGACTCGGATTTTGATGGTCCGCCCCTTCATTCCATGCTGAAAAGAATTTCATATCTCCCAACGCGGGAGGTTTTAGGGTTTGAGCTCGTTCGGGAGGTGAAAACACCCCGAAAGTAAAATTCAGGAAAGATTTAAGGGGCCGGTCCCACGATAAAACGAAGGAGTTTTGTTAAAATCAAGGAGTTTCCATGAGACAAAGGAAACACCATGAGACGATGGAAAATATTTATAAAATAAGGAATTGTGAGACTGGGACGCCGGTGGTCATAGCACGTTCGGCCAGTTATGACCACGGTCCCATGGTGTCTCTTCCTTAGTTTTACATATTTTGATGATTTTATGAAGGATTCATGAATTTTGAGAAATTTGATAAATTTAGAGTGTTTTCATGAATTGAAGGAGTTTCCATGAGTTCATGGTCTTTGAAAAATATCAAAATAATAAAATTCGGCCGTGTGGGACCATGGAGGCGTGACCTACCGGTCATGACCTAATCCCACGAATTTTAATAATTTTTTAAATAATTTTTGGTTATTTTTTGATGATTTGAAGGAATTTTGAGAAAAATACCATGAAATCAAGGAAAAATAAGATAATTAATAATGAAATAAATAAAACAGGCCGTGTGGGACCGGCTAGGGCATGGCCGGCCGGCCAAGGCCTGGTCCCACGAGTTTTCAAAATTTATTTTATTTTATTATTATTTTTGATGATTTAAAGGAATTTTTTGAGAAAAAAATACCATGAAATCAAGGAGTTTTTTCATGAAATTAGAGAAAAATAATAATAATAAAATAATAATAAGGACCGTGAGGTGTGGGCCGGCTGGGACCAAGGCATGGCCGGTCGGCCAATGGTCACGCCCCACACACTCTCCTTAATTATTTTTTGACGGACTCATAGAAGTACCACGAATCCGAAGAATTTCCTCAAGACGGAGATTTGATCAAACGAGAGAATTTTATCAGATCATGAAAAAATAATAAAAGTGTATTAAAAATATAGAATTAGAGTGGAACCGACCATGACACGATGAGTTGATCGTGTGTTCGTGTCCCAGCACCTTGGCCAAATATTTTTAATTATTTATTTTTTTCTTCCCTATTTTGCATAGGTTCATCGTTTCGTCGTATTTTGAAATACTCGTTCGTGCGGTGATTGTTAATGCATCATCGTTGAATACACTTGCACCGTTTGAAATAGGGCTTACTCAAAGGTAGCTCCGATGCCCGGTCGTTAATTACTAATTCATGAAATTCAATAGAGAATAATCCATGAAATGAGTAATAAAACGGATAGATGTTTACTGTTAATTCATAGGATCAGCTAAAGATTCGACTACGAACTCAGAACAATGAGTGATCATTGCCATTCCATGGGACCGACGTTGATTCGACCATGGAATAGGAGAAATGATATTGCCATTCCATGGGATCGTCGTTGATTCGACCACGGAATCGGAGCAATGATATTGCCATTCCGTGAGATCGACGTTGATTCGACCACGGAATCAGAACAATGATATTGCCATTCGGTGGGATCGTCGTTGATTCGACCACGGAATCGGAACAATGATATTGCCATTCCGTGGGATCGATGTTGATTCGACCACGAAATCGGAACAATGATATTGCCATTCCGGGATCGTCGTTGATTCGACCACGGAATCGGAACAATGATATTGCCATTCCGTGGGATCGTCGTTGATTCGACCACGGAATCGGAGCAATGATATTGCCATTCCGTGGGATTGTCGTTGATTCGACCACGGAATCGGAGCAATGATATTGTCATTCCGTGGGATCGTCGTTGATTCGACCACGGAATCAGAGCAATGATATTTCCATTCCGTGGGATCGTCGTTGATTCGACCACGGAATCAGAGCAATGATATTGCCATTCCGTGGGATCGTCGTTGATTCGACCACGGAAGAGCAATGATATTTCCATTCCATGGGATAGTCGTTGATTCGACCACGGAATCGGAGCAATGATATTGCCATTCCGTGGGATCGTCGTTGATTCGACCACGGAATCGGAGCAATGATATTGCCATTCCGTGGGATCGTCGTTGATTCGACCACGGAAGAGCAATGATATTGCCATTCCGTGGGATTGTCGTTGATTCGACCACGGAATCGGAGCAATGATATTGCCATTCCGTGGGATCGTCGTTGATTCGACCACGGAATCAGAGCAATGATATTGCCATTCTGTGGGATCATCATTGATTTGACCACAGAATCGGAGCAATGATATTTCCATTCCGTGGGATCGTCGTTGATTCGACCACGGAATCGGAACAATGATATTGCCATTCCGTGGGATCGTCGTTGATTCGACCACGGAATCGGAACAATGATATTTCCATTCCGTGGGATCGTCGTTGATTCGACCACGGAATCGGAGCAATCTTATTGCCATTCCATGGGATCGTCGTTGATTCGACCATGGAATCGGAGCAATGAAGGGATAATTAACATTATGGGTCTATGCCTAGCAGAATAAACTGACTACGATAGGAGCATTAATTATCCTGACATGACTTGCCGTTAAGCCATATCCTTTATATAGTTAGGTTAAACTCGTTGTTTGTTCCTGAAGACGATATTGCCCCGTAGAGCCGTCCATCCCGTGATACTATATAGAAATGACTGAAAGTATTCAATATTCATGAGATTATGCCGTTGTCTAGATGTTGAATGCACATCTACATGTAATATGAGAGAAAGCACTCTCCGTTGAGAATTCGATGAGAGACCCGTGTATCAATACTCACATGCGATTGCTGAACCGGCGGTCCGTACAATTATGAGTTTACGATTTTAGCCCTTGTTAAAAATCCACCATCTACATGGACGTTCATCAATTGGTCTAGGAAGACGTAGGTTTCACGACAGAATGTTGGTAATCCTTGATATTAATTCTCTATCAACAAGAAATCTTTCTCTATTTACCATGGATTTGAATTCCATCTTATTAAGATCAACATCATGAATGTTGGCATAGAAAATTCTTGTGAGAGAATCAATCCTTGACCATGACCATCAAAGATATTTCCAAGATTGAATTTTTTGAAGCAAGCTAAATCCTCTTCATGACCACTAGATAAATCCAATTTATTTTCTATAATAAAACCTTTAGATGAAATCTTTTCAAAAATTCTAGCACAAGAATCATCCACAAACCTAATCCTAAGAGAATTTTGGTCATAAGGAAAATCCATGCTAGAGGTATTTGAGCTTTTGGAACTCCTTTTTGAGCCCTTAGAATTCATCATGACATCTAAGAAATTGAAAGGAACAAGAGGAATTTACTTAATTGGAGTGAATATTGAACACCCTTTCTTTCAATTTCTCCAAGGAGGCTTTAATGGAGGAAAGAATCAAAACCCTAGGGGTTCACATACGCGGACGAGTGATGAAGAAGAAGAGGGTGCGCGAACTTCTTCTTTATGGACTTGGACCCGTTTGTGAACCACGAACCACAAAGAAAAAGTGGGGTTTTATTAGATGTTTGCACATCAAGGGTTATGCATACCATAACAACACACTTTGTGAGAGATGATGGATACATTATAAAGCTTTTATTCTAAAAGAGAATAACAAAACTGTACACGATTCAAATTCTTGCCCCATTTCAAGATATGTACAAATAGGGTGATTCCGAGCTTGTTACCAAGAGGAAAAATATGCAGAGGAAGTATCATGCAACATTTCTAGTTTATATGTGTGAACAGTCACCATGGTATAATCAAAATAATGATGATAGTCAGGGCAGTTAGAGCTTTATCTCCGTTGTTTAATCTGGTTAGAAGGAAAATTCTTCTGATTCCTAGGTTGTACAGTATTATTTGATTTAACATGTACAGAACCCTTTTCGGAATGATTCTTAGACTTAAGTTTTTCTAAGAATTTAAAAACGCCTTCGAATGCTCTGAATAGATCTTTATCAATTGATCCATTATGATAGTACTCTTCATAAAGATCAAGAGTTAATCTAGTGAGGATCCATATCCTTGAGCGCGATGAACGTTTCCTCAATCTTTCATTCTTTTTATTTTTTCCTTTAGATTGATACATATCATCTAAAACTTCCTTTTCAGATGAAGTGAGATTATCATGAGAAATCGGAGGTTTTGACCATAATACTCCTTGAGCAATCTTTAAGGAATTCTAACATGCGTTACAGATGCCAAGAGCAAGTTTTCCAAAGAAATTTCCCATGGGAAAATTTTTAAGGAACGAACAAACACAAACTTATTAGGTTTTAAAGTGTTTGCCTGCTCTGATACCAAATTAAAAAGCGGGGGGTCTAACAACCACACCCAAACTTTCGATTAGCAATCTGTATGGACAAACTCCAATATACTTTTATGAGAATCAACTAGACAATTAGACTCAATCAATATAAAAGTATATCAAAGAGTTTATATCTCTATCTCTCGATTTAAATCTTACTCAAGCAAACAACGAGTCTCAATTTAAATACAAGAGAGATAACTTGGATGGTACCAAAGACCAATATCCAAGTGTCAATCAATTTAAATCAACAACCAAAAGGTCGGATATTCTAATTGATTGAATATCGCAAAACCTGTATTATTTCAATTATATAACAAATATAATGCGTAAAAGAAATGACACATACACCATAATTTTGTTAATGAGGAAACCACAAATGCAGAAAAACCCCGGGACCTAGTCCAAATTAAACATACACTATGTTAAGCCGCTACAGACACTAGCCTACTCCAAACTAACTTCGGTCTGGATTGCAGTTGAACCCTAATCAATCTCACACTGATCCAAGGTACATTTATGCTCCTACGTCTCTGATCCCAGCAGGATACTACATACTTGATTCCCTTAGATGATCTCACCCACAACTAAGAGTTACTACGACCCAAAGTCGAAGACTTTAATAAACCAATCTGTATCACACAGAAAAGTATACGGTAATAGATAAATTCATCTCCCACGAATATACCTACGAGTTTGTTCCGTCTTTTGATAAATCAAGGTGAACATGAACCAATTGATAAACCAGACTTACATTCCCGAAGAACAACTCAGTATTATCAATCACCTCACAATAGTCTTAATCGACGAAAAAAGATATTGTGGAATCACAAATGATGAGACGAAGATGTTTGTGACTACTTTTTATCTTGACCATTAGAGATAGAAATCTCAATCTAATTATACAATTATACTCATACGATAGAAACAGAAAGATCAGATCACACAACTACAAGAAAAGTAGTATCGGTCTGGCTTCACAATCCCAATGAAGTCTTTAAGTCGTTAACCTGGTTTAGAAGAAGAAACCAAAGGTTAAAGGAGAATCGACTCTAGCTTAGTACAACTAGTATCACATAAAATGTGTGTGGATTAGGTTTCCTAGTTGATAGATTTCTCCCTTATATAGTCTTTCAAATCAGGGTTTGCAATCAATGTTAGCTTGGTAACAAAGCATTAAATATTCATCGTTAGATGAAAACCTGATTAGATTCAAGCTAATATTTATCAACCGTTAGATCGAAAACATAGATTGTTATACACACATGAAATGCACGTTTCTAGGTTTGTGTAACTGACCCAAACTTGTACATTAGTTGGTTCAACAATAGTTAACCAAATGGTTAGCCGTATGATAGCTTTCATATCAACCATATTCTTCTTCACCATAACTAGTTCAAATGACTCAAATGAACTAGTTAGAGAGTTGTTCAATTGCAAGGAAATCTCATGTACTACATAAGACACAATTGAAGCAAAAATGATTTGATTCACTCGAATCGGTTCATGAACTATATAGCCACGATTTGCAATTGCATTCCTTAGTTTATAAAGATAAGTTCACAAACATCATTTTTAGACATAACCTACTCAAGTTCGTGGACTGCGTTCGTAGACTTAAGTTCCCGGATGGAGTTCACAAACTCTAGTAGAAATTCTCGGGTTTGAGAACTTTGCCAGTTCGCGGACTGGGTTCGCGGACTTAGCTCACGCACTTCTCCTGTTTTACTTGATCAACAAAGTTGGCAAACTTTGGTTCAAGCAATAAGGACTTATACATATATGTGTTTTCGCAATAATGCTTATATCCTCCGGTGGTTATATAGTCTAAACTCTCATTTCAATCATTGAAACATTCTCAGAGGACGTTATATAGTTGTTATTCACAAACCATTTCTCGTCAGAGCAATTTTCAAAGTGATGAAACTTAACATGACTTTCGTCACTAGGTAGAGATGAACTTGGCTAAAGCGAAAGATTTACCAACATATATTTCGAGAAATAGATAGGCGAGGTATACTTGGCTCAAAATACCAAATGTGTATAATCTAATTATATATAGCAAAACGACTTTTGTCTCAAGATAGAAGATAAATAGACTTTTGAGTGATAGATAAGTTCAAGTCTTCACATACCTTTTAGTCGATAAAGATCCACCAGTTCCTTGAGTATTCCTTCATCTTGTATGATTATTGTCATGGAGTTATTGAGCTCAACTACACTTTCTATCCTAGTCCGAGACCTTAGCTATTGTAATCTAGAAATCAAGATTTATAGTTTTGATCACTAACATTGACAAACATGCTTGAGATAGTGTAGATGGGTAAAAACGATTTTCTAGTTTTTAAGGAATTGAGGAAACGACCATGCGGAGGAGACTCCTTGAACCGAGCGAAATTTTCAACCTCACACATATGCACTGCAAGAAGGGAGTGCTTTGAATTCGAGATATCAATCTGTAGTACTCCGGCCTAAACCTAGACAATGGCCGTTCCAGAGTAAATTCGGTCACAAGAGAGGATGGGTCGATCTGTAGGAGGGAATCTGAGAAATGTGTGGAATCAATGGTAATCAAAGATTATAGGTGTGTTGTGAATTCTGAATATGATAAGTTCTGAATGATTGAAATTTCTCAGTTGAGAGTAATTGCTCAATTGATGAGTTGTTGATCTCGTATTCTCAGTGAGACGTGAGATTCTTGTTGTATTTCTCGTTGTTGTTCTTTCAATCATGATTCAGAAACTTATTTATATTGCTGGAATTGTAGACACCGTGATCCCATGAAGTGTGACAGTTGATGGAATCAAAGAGTGAAGAGATGGAAATAGTGTTTGAAACCAGTTTCTCATCGTGCGAAGACTTGGTTGATTTTCCACCCACTACTTTGTTAACTCCTTCAACTGATTGCACGAATTGCTCACATTCCATCGCATGTTTGAACACACATGCCGTAGACCACCAGACCAAAAAACTAGTTGATATCCCCCAAGTGACACGATTGACGTCTCGTGGTTAGTTTAGTCAGTTCTAACTTTTTGATATCATGGGACGATGAGTCCATGTATTTACTGAGTTGAACATGATTTTGTAAAATGTTCTGAAACTCATGGATTGAACGTGGGCATGATTATCACATTGATAGTTGAGGCGAGCAAGTATTGCTCATTCGATGATTTACTGAATATTGATAGTTGAACCAATATTCTCTTATTTGAGCAAGTGTTGCTCATCTGATGAATTATTGGCAGCATGACCAAAATAAAATATTAATTAAAATACTGGTAATTGAACCGATCATAATTAATAAGAATATTGATCATGAGATCGTCACAAATTTATTAGTGTTTGAATCTAGAATTATGATCCTTGGACTCAGAAACCCTAATTTGATCAATTGATGACCACTTCATGGTTTGTTAGGAATTGAACCATGGAACGAAGGAAGTATTGGTTTCATGAGACCATGGGTCAATCATGTGACACCCATATGCTCACGTGAGCAAATACCAAGACCTCTTGAAGAGTTTGTGACTTGTTGATGAAAGAATGATTAAATGCTGGTTTAAACATTTATTCGAAAATTGCTCGTCTGAGCCTTAGGTGATAAAACCTAATTAATTATGAAGAGATGAGGGACCGACCAAGGGGTCATGAAACCGGACCTAGGTGGTCATGGGATCAAATGATGATCGTTTCATGAAGTTCCAAGTTGTTTGGAAGAGTTTTGGACCTAATACGTGCAATTGCGCAAATTAGGTCAAATTGTGAAAATACGTGAGACCGGATCATTGAGAGACAAAAATACAACCTTGGTCGGTCAAGATAACATGCTCATGTCTCCAAAGTGTCCGTATCTCAGTTCTGAGAATTTTGATATTTTCAGATGTGCATTTGAGCAAACATTTGAGAAAATATGAAGAAACCAGGTTTTTTTTTATAAAACCGTCCAAAACTTCATGAGATGAAGGAAAATAATGAAAAAGTGAAGGAATCATGAAGTGTGGGACCGGATATGGCCGGCTGGCCAAGGGAACTAATCCACACGGTTTTTCCAAAATTTTATAATATTTTCATGATTTTAGGGAAATATGATAAAATCAAGGAGTTTTGCAAAAATTAAAGAGTTTTGTTGAAATCAAGGAGTTTCCATGAGATGAGGGAAACATAAATAATAATAATAATAATAAAATAAGGGACGTGTGGGAATATGGGACCGTCTTGGAGCATGGTTGGCCGGCCAGGCCCCGGTCACGTGCGTTTTCCCTAATTTTATGTATTATTTCATGATTTAAAGAAATTTTCATAATTTGAAGGAAATATCATGAAATTAAAGAATTTCATGGGATTACGAAAACATGAAAAATATAATAATAACAAAGTGGGACGTGTGGGGCCACCTAGGGCTTGGCCGGTCGGATAGGGCCCGGTCACACGGGTTTCCCTAATATTATATTATTTTTCATGGGACCAAAGAAATATCATGAGATTAAGGAGTTTTCATGAAATTAGGAAAATAATAATAAAATAATGAAGAACCATGAGGTGTGGGGCCGGATGGGACCAAGGCATGGCCGGTTGGCCAATGGTCACGCCCCACAATGTTTTTCTTAATTTTATATTATTTTTTTGGTGTGAATGAAACTGAGGAGTTTCCTCAAAACGATGGATATTTGTTCAAGTGAAAGGATTTTCATGAACTCAAGGAAAATAACAAAAAATATGATAAAAATATGAAATTGGCATGGGATTGACCACGACACGGTCGGCCGGTCAGTGGGTCCATGCTCCCAACGCCTTGGTCAATTTTTAATTATTTATTATTTTCCTTCCCATTTTGCATAGGTTCATCGTCTCGTCGTATTTTGAAATACTCGTTCGTGCGGGATTGTTAGTGCATCGTCGTTGAGTACACTTTCACCACTGAAATCGGGGCTTAATCAAAGGTAGCTCAGATGCCCATGCGTTGAATATTTATTACTAACCCATGGATTTATGCTGGGAAGGACCATGGTTTGCAGTAATGAAATATCTGCAAAAATATTTGAATATTTTCGGAAATTCTGTGGATGAATCCAAGAATTTAGGAATAATTAACTTATGGTTCTATACTAGTAGAGCTAGTTGTCTAAGAGCATTAATTATTCCGATACGAGCTTGCTGGAGCTTCATATCCTTTATATAGTTATGGTAAACTCGTTGTTTGTATCCTGAAGACGTTATCGCTCTATACTAGCAGAGCAAGCTGTCTAGGAGCCGTCCATCTCGTGATACTATATAGAAATAATTACTGAAGTGTTCAGTATTCATGAGATATGCCGTTGTCTAGCCGTGAGACCATATATCTACATGTACTCTGAGAGAAAGTATTCTCAGTCAAAGGATTCGATGAGACACGTGTCTCAATACTCACGTATGATTGTTGGATTAGAGGTTCGTATAATTATGGGTTTACGATTTTATCCTTTGTCAAAAATCCACCATCTACATTAAGTCCCCTGCTTAGTAAGGAAAGCCGTGTTCCTCAGTCAGCATTGAATAGTGATTTTCCGGACATAAACAATATAAGTAATTGAACTTAGTCGTAAGTTAAGATGTTACCGGATTTCGATCGTACGAGCATACCATGACTTGAATGAAAATTCCAGTGACATGATAGAATGTCATTTGGTAAACATAAATTGGTGTTGAACCGCTGATTTGGACGACGGGACCTGGGTCGTATAGTATTCGCGAGCATGGTCCAATAAGGAAATTCTTAGAAAATTAGGTTTTGGAAATAAAAATTGATATAAAAGGAATTATTCCTTTTTTTTTTAATTTTCCCACACGACCAGAGCCTTGATCACGTCTTCATCATCTTCACGCCAGGGAGGAGAAGTTTTCCGCCGGAGCACAGCGCCGCCGCCACCACCGTCCGGATACTTTCCGCCGGTGCCGACCAGGTAAGCGTCCAAACCCTTTTTTTTTTTTTTTTTTTGATGTTTGCTGAGTTCATATGAGTTTCATTATGTGATTATTTTTAAGTTATATACATGTGCATATATGAGTGTGGGTTTCGTCGAAAACCCTCGTTTTTGAAAACGTATGTTCGTTTGATCGTTAGTTTTTGAAAACTAATAATAATCCCTGATTTAGGAGAGATTTTTCTTCATATATGAATATTTAGGTTCAGTGATAAAACTATGTTTATGAGCTTTCATGTGAGCCAAAGTTTTATCATGAAAAAGTGAATTTTCACAAAACCGAAGTAAATCTTCGTTTTTAAAGAATAACGATGATACGGAGGAAATAGCTTCTCTCGTTGTTTTTTTTGTATATGAACTTGTGTCCAATGATAAAATTTTGTTTATGAGCTTTCATGTAAATCAAAACTTTATCTTATGATGCGTGAGTTTCACAAAATTGGAATAAACCTTCGTTTTAAAGATGAATGACGATACGAAGGGAAAGAAGATTTTTTTATAAAACCATGGTCTACTCATGGAATTTTTTTTTTCGCAACCGTGAAGTATCCACAGTATTTTATTTTCGTGAGCCTTGCTCACGTCGAATTTATTTATTTATTTATTTACGTGAGTAAATAAAAAGTTTTCTTTAAAAATCAAAACTTGAGTTTTGTGTAATATTACTTAGAAGTAAACAATTATTTATGATGAAACAATGTTTCAGTTTTCATAATTCCATGGTGAATGCTCACACAGTAGAAATTTTCATGATTTTATGAAAAACCTGAGTTTTGTTCGTCCTTTGTAGGTTTTGAAGAAACGAACGATTTTGAATTGTTAACTCTAGCATTACTCTCACTATTGTTAGTGGAAGCATAAAAGGTAAGAGTTAAGAATTACCATTAGATGTTAGTATTTCCTTGATTCTGGATGGTATGCTGAAGTAGAATGTAATGTGAATTTTTGCACCTACTTCGTAAGGTGACCAACTCCCAAGTTAACGACACTTCAAGAGATGAAATGTGTGTTGATGATGGCATCTCTAAAGATGAGACATGTACGGATGAAACTTATGTTGGTGAAGACGAAGACGAAACTCCTGGGATTAAGAACATCCCAAACATAGATGATGCATTTTTCGAGGAAGATATTCCAGGGGTTGAAAAGCATTTGAAATCTCCAGCATATCGTCTTCTGATATATCCTAGGACTGTCACTTAGAAGAAATTCGTGACTCCTAAGACAGTCATCCGGTTTTGTCTTGAACGAGGAGTCTTCCTTGTATCGATCATAGAATTTAAGCTTTCTCGGAGACCTTTAGAGAAGTTTTCCGGATGGGCGAGGCATATGTTGGGGTTTCCTCATGTGAGGGCCATGCTCGATCAGGCGCAAGTGACAAGGGCTATTCAGGCTTCTGGAGAGTTGTTCATTTTTCATGATGTAAGAAGTATTGTGGCTCTGCTTTCTCGCTGGTGCATTCCTACTCACACCTTCATATGTAGATGGGGAGAGTTCACCATTACCTTGGAAGACGTGGCAGATCTGATGCATCTCCCAATCACGGGCAATCTCCCTGGGGACCTTTCAGATGAGGAGACCGCCATTTCTCATGTCTTGACAGCTGCAATGGAGGTAGCAAATAAGGCTGGCAGTAAAGGATGCTACACTCTCTGGTTGACACGCTGGTGGCCTAAAGACGAGGTTTCTGATAAACCTATCGACGGTATGTTACCCATTGTTACTTTCTTATGTTTATGGTTGTCCAGAGATGTTTTTGAAGACAGTGGAAACTTGTTGAAGCCTTTAGTGATCCCCTTTGCTATTAAGATGACTCAAGGTGAGCAACTTCTGATAGGTAGCTTGTTCTTGGGATCCTTGTATTACAACTTAGACTCTTTGGTTATAGACTCCAGCATGTCGAATAACTTCTTGAAGATTGAATGTTATGCTAACATGATGTTTCTTCAAGCTCTAGTATGGGAGCACTTCAAGAATTATACACCCATTCCACGTAATATTTTGCAAGGACCGAATACTGACGCTCGCCATATTTTCCCTGATAAAGATAATGCCAGGATCATGTGTTGGTCCACAAAGAAGCCTCGGTCTAAGACGCACCTTATTGACGTGTTGGATGACGAATCTGAGTTCGATTTCCGTCCTTAGGTGTCAGTGCCTCCTAACGTTTCTCAACCGATGACCTTTAATACTAGAGAGAGCACGAGTTTGTCATCTGGTGTGGATCTGAACGATGGTGAGAGATCTTTCATGTTGAGATGCACCCATGGTCATTTTCTATCGGTCTCGTATGGATAACTTTCAGTGGAAGAGTATAATATTAATAGATCAGCTCGAATAATGGGCATGGATCAGTGTGTTCCAACTATTCGGAGGAGGAAGCCATCGGTTGAGCATCTCATGACTCACTTAGACCATACCCATGTGGAAGGAAGTAAATACTGGTTCCCTTGCTCCAATAGATTTGCATATCTAACTCCAGATTATGCAGACTTCTGGGACGATCAATTTGAGTGATTGCATGAATTCGTGACAGTCAGTCAGCCTCCAGTAAGGAGTCGTCCCTCCGATGACATGATTTCTGGTCGACCAAGATTGAAGTATCTTTCCGGTGATAAGTGAAAATTGTCTCCAGGATGCTCTCAGGTACACTTTTTATATTCTGATTTTGTTACCGAAATTTACCACAGGACAGTCGTAGAGTAAGACCTCGAATCCGTGTAGATTTCTCAGAGACTGAGGCGTTTTTTCATGGAGGAGAAGACAAGCATAAAGGTTATAGGTTGTTACCCAACACTATAAAGTCCCCAGTGACTTGTTTGGTGAGTTATCGATACCTATTTCATCATGACTTCTTATCATCCGCGTAATTAGGATTGCATAATTTTACTCCATCGAGCATTGACGGTCTTCAGTTTTCCGCTTCTGGGCGAATAATTTCTGACTTGAGTGATGAAGAAGAAGCTGTAAGTATCTCTTCCCATATTAATTATGGCACCTCACGAATGAAATGCTAATTGTTGGGGATATGTCTAGGAGGATGATTCCATGGACATGGAAAATACCGGTGATGCTCGTTCTAAGGATGGAAATGAAGAAAACTCCCAGAGTTCAAAACCGAATGAAGGTGACAGAGTTTTCGACGTTGATGCGAGCCATTCTGGTTCCTTGAGCGCTTTGGAGACCACCCAAGTAAGTATTTCTCTTGAATTTCATCCATAGAAGTATAAACTTGCTGGTTTATGAGTGAATGAATGTGAATATATGACAAGTTTTGCCGAAAATACGTCACCAGAAAATTCAGAACTCAGTATTTTAGGAAAAACATCGTAAAATCATCGTCTGATGTCATATTTTCATGATCCGCATACGCATCTTTAAACCCAGGAAATTTCCAAGCTTTAGTGAAGAAGTTTTTTAAGTTTTGAGCACGTTCAGGGCCTGAAAAAGGTGAAATAGTGAACTTTCAGAACTTTTTCAAATGTCGTGTAGTCCCGAGTTTCGACCACATATTTTTGCTCGTTCGTCCGATTGCTCACCAATTTTGAAATATTGTAGGTAACATCCATACGAAAAGAATGGAATATAATTTAATCTTTTATTCTTCACCAATTTCTCTCAGTTCGTCATTTCATACATGGTAGTGTAAAATCTTCCCAGGCGAGCTTGTCGAAAAACGTGTTTTTATGACTTTCATGTTTTTTGCCGACATTTAGCATGCATAATGAAAGACTTTGATAATGTTAGACCACTTGTATTCTTTAGTTCATGATTTATTTTGGTTTCATGCTTGGATGATCCTAATCTCATGTAATCTTCGTATTAGGTGCAAAATACCGAAGTTGAGAATGAAGGAACCCAAAATGATGAAACGAGCGACCCTGAGATTATTGATAAGGAGGAAACTATCTCTGCACCTCAAGGCCATGAAAGTGTTGCTGATGAAGTCATGGAGACCCATATTGTCGCTACTTCAGTGATAGAAGAATCCAGGACACCAGCGGGAGATACTGAAGAAATTATTGCCTTGATTGTAGAAGTTGCTCCAGTAATTGAAAACCGTATAGTTGTGCACAAATACCCAAGTGCAGGAGTTGCCTTTGATCCTCCATTTGATGCCTCACTCCCGTATTATGAGTTAGTTGGTGGATTCAACGTTCCTATTAGATATACGGGTTTGTACAAGAAAATCTGGGAGAAATTCGGCCATATAATTGTCGACAAAAATCCTGGGCATGCTTATGCTTTAACAATGCAGGTAAGTGTACTCTTGCGTGTTGTAAGCGACATATGCACTAGATCCAGAAATGTCGTAACTCCATATGTAGTCTTTGATTGGGAGTCCAACTTGGAAAATTCTGGGAGACTTGGCTTCAATGTGAAGTGGCTCCGTAAGAATATGAATGCTATTAAGGATTCATGTGAAAATAACATACCCTTTCCCAATGATGATGTGATGGATAATGAAGACAAGATTGCTAGGCTGACTAAAGAGCTGAACAAGGAGAAGGCGGCTTTACATGCTTTGAAGGATGCAGAGGCGCAAAAATCTTTCTTCGCTGATTTTCTTTGATTCATTTTCCATAATCTCTTGAACTTATGAATTTCTGAGAGATGTGAGGTTTTATTTGGGTTTTGATATCATGGTTTTGGATTGGTAGATGGTTAAGGATTTTCTTTTGGATTTGATAAAGATTTTATTTTAAGAAATATGAACTGAATTTTTGATAAATTGCTGAATTCAAATACTGATTGCAAGTATTGCAAACATTTTGGAGGAATTGAAATACAATGAAAGAAAATCCTAAAATGCCAAATCCAGACGTCATGAATGCTTAAACGCCTAGTACCTCAAATGCCCAATAACCTCAGACAAACACCTTAAGCCAATTCTCGTGAACTACTGGTAAGGTTCGTTCATCCGTGTTGATCAGTTTGTAGTATCCTCCGGTTATGGACCTAGCGATTATAAATGGTCCTTCCCAATTAGAGCTCCTTGCAGAATGGAGATCATGTTTAGTTGCTTTGAGAACTAGATCCCCTTCCTTGAACTTGTTCAACTTTATAGTCCGCGCCTTGAATATTTTATGCTAACTCCATGGCTGGGGTACATATGGACACTGGTACAGAGGAGGATATCCAGTATACTGTCTGTCATGTTTTGCTTAGTCTTCGACAATAAATTTCTCGAAGGGATGATCAACATGAAGGCACATTGAACCCAGCCATTGGGTATAATATTTTTGAGGTAAAGTTACACATTCATAACTCCTAGAAATTGCTAAAATGTTCATGGGGAGAAGTCCATGGACCAAAGTAGCATATTTGAACATTGTTAATATTGGAGCATAAAGAGGAATAAGACTTTTCTGAGCTCGAAACCTTTCGACAAATGTATGTGGACTCTCTCCTGGTTCTTGTGTGAGTCCCATCAAGGTTTCAACCTCCTTCAGATGTTCAAATGGTGGGGCTTTATCCTCTTCTTCTTCTGACTTGGAGTCTCTGTCAGTAGTGGAGTGTGCTGAAGGCATTAGGGTTAGCCTTCCAGTATGGATCCAAGTCCTTCCAAGGATCATGTCATATCCAGGGTCTTCCCAGATTATTTAAAACTTGGTCTTAGTACAGACCGAACTTTCTGTAACTTTGAGATTGATGAAGCCATATGCATCCCTGGAAATCCCTTCATGATCTCTGATTGATGTGGGAGCGTGAGTGGCCTCTTGTCGAGTAATGCCGGTAGCCCTAAGAGTTTTCAAAGGAATGATGTTGACAGCGGCACCAACATCAACAAATTCCCTTTTGAATTCATTTCCTTTGATGTGCACTGTGGTGAGCAGTCCCCAGTCATACATTTCTTTTTCAGTGGATGAAGGTTCAGGAGGTACATCTGGAATCAGCAGGCGTTTCTTGGAAACTATGTGATTCAAAGCCGTAAACATGTCTCCCCTTTGCGATTTCGATAGATAGAGCAATTCGCAGACATGCTCTATTAATGACTGGACTATTTTCTTAACAGGTGCTTCGGAAATAGAGAAAGTCCTGACAGGAAGGGGATCTCTGTGCACTCCTCCGACTCCAAGATTAAGTTCTCCTGACTTGAAATTTTCTTTAAATATGCGCTTCAGAGTCTTGCAATCGCTCGTGGGATGGCTGACAAACCTATGGAAGTGATAGTACCGAGGATTTTACATGGACTCTTCAGTTGGTTCCTTCTTGACATATGAAAACTTGATTGCACCGTCTTGAATCCAGGCCTCCAGCAATTCGATGACTTCTTCAATGGAGCAGGGAAATTCAGGTGCTTCTGGATCCTCTGTATGCTGAGGAAAAGTTTGCACGTTATCCTTATTTTATGCATTTGAAGGGGTGGAAGAAGTATGCTTGTGATGTGGCTCAGCTTTCCATTTGCTCCCTTCCGTGACAATATCTGTGGAAGGCTGCAGGTTATACTGCTTGTTGACCAGAAGTCTGCTTCCTCGAGTGTCTCGTGCTTCTTCAGTCTTTGTGGGCTTCGCTCTTTCTAACAGAGCGGGTGCAGTAGTTGCTGATCTCTTTGCGGCTTCGTGGAGCTCTGACAAAGTCTGGAATCGAAGATTCTCCAGTAGGGCCCTGTAGACCGGAAGTATGCCGTTGATGCACAAATCTACCAGTTGTTGCTCCGTGACATTTGGATCATGACAATCCAAGGCTTAGACTCTGAATTTTTTCACAAAGTCATTGGGATTTTCACCGACCCTCTGAAACATCCTTCCAAGGTCAGAGAGAGTGACTTGCTCTGACACAAAAAAAGTACTTCCTATAGAAGGCATTAATCATTTCTCCCCAATTTTTGATGGTACCAGGCGTATGCCTTGCCTTTTAGAGATTTCGAAAATTCCTAGTGGCGAACAACATGGTTGTGTTCATGCTCTCCCAAGGCTTCAAGGAAACGAGAGACGTGTTCTCGAGCATTGCAGGTTCCATCATATATAGTGAAAGTTGGAGAGACGTAACCTTTTGGAAGGGGTATCTTCTGCGTAGCATTAGGATAAGGGGGTTGGTGACGATGGACATGTGATGTATTGTCTTTTCCATGATTCTCCAAAAGGCTCTCCAAGTCTTCCCGAGTGATGAAGTTTGATGATTCTTTTGTTGACGAATTGCCCGCAGCTTTGTTGGTTTCATCGTCATTCACTGTGTGAATTGGAATTACCTTAGGATCACCCACAACTAAGAGTTGCTACGACCCAAAGTCGAAGACTTTAATAAACAAATTTGTATCACACAGAAAATTCTACGGTAATAGATAAATCCGTCCCTCACGAATATACCTACGAGTTTGTTCCGTCTTTTGATAAATCAAGGTGAACAGGAACCAATTGATAAACCAGACTTATATTCCCGAAGAACAGCTCAGTATTATCAATCACCTCACAATAGTCTTAATCGACGAAAAAAGATATTGTGGAATCACAAATGATGAGACGAAGATGTTTGTGACTACTTTTTATCTTGCCCATCGGAGATAGAAATCTCAAGCCAATTATTACAATTATACTCGTACGATAGTAACAGCAAGATCAGATCATGCAACTACAATAAAAGTAGTATCGGTCTGGCTTCACAATCCCAATGAAGTCTTTAAGTCGTTAACCTGGTTTAGAAGAGGAAACCAAAGGTTAAAGGAGAATCGACTCTAGCTTAGCACAACTAGTATCACATAGAATATATGGGGATTAGGTTTACCAGTTGATAGAGTTCTCTCTTATATAGTCTTTAAAATCAGGGTTTGCAATCAATGTTAGCTTGGTAACAAAGCATTCAATATTCACCGTTAGATGAAAACCTGATTAGATTCAAAGTGATTGAAACTTAACATGACTTTCGTCACTAGGTAAAAATGAACTTGGCTAAAGCGAAAGCTTTACCAACATATATTTTGAGAAATAGATAGAGGAGGTATACTCGGTTTGAAATACCAAATGTGTATAATCTAAGTCTATATAGCAAAACGACTTTTGTCTCAAGATAAGAGATAAATAGACTTTTGAGTGATAGATAAGTTCAAGTCTCCACATACCTTTTAGTCGATGAAGATCCAACGGTTCCTTGAGTAATCCTTCGTCTTGTATGATGATTTCCATGGAGTTCTTGAGCTCAACTACACTTTCTATCCAAGTCTGAGACCTTAGCTATTGTAATATAAAAATCAAGATTTATAGTTTTGATCACTAACATTGACAAACATGCTTGAGATAGTGTAGATGTGGAAAAATGATTTGCTGGGTTTTAAGGAATTGAGGAGACGACCGTGCGGAGGAAACTCCTTGAACCGAGCGAAATGTTCAACCTCACACAGATGCACTGTAAGAAGGGAGTGCTTTGAATTCAAGAGATCAATATGTAGTACTCCGGCCTAAACCAAGACAATGGACGTTCCAGAGTAAATTCGGTCACAAGAGAGGATGGCTCGATCTGTAGGAGGGAAGCTGAGAAATGTGTGGAATCAATGGTAATCAAAGATTATAGGTGTGTTGTGAATTCTGAATATGATAAGTTCTGAATGATTGAAATTGCTCAGTTGAGAGTAATTTCTGAATTGATGAGTTGTTGATCTCGTATTCTCAGTGAGACGTGAGATTCTTGTTGTATTTCTCGTTGTTGTTATTTCAATCATGATTCAGAGACTTATTTATATTGCTGGAATTGTAGACACCGTGATCCCATGAAGTATGACAGTTGATGGAATCAAAGAGTGTAGAGATGGAAATATTGTTTGAAACCAGTTGCTCATCGTGCGGAGACTTGGTTGATTTTCCACCCACTGTTAACTCCTTCAAATGATTGCACGACTTGCTCACATTCTATCGTATGTTTGAACACACGTGTCGTAGACCGCCAGTCCAAAAACTAGTTGATATCCCCTAAGTGACACGATTGACGTCTCATGGTTATTTTAGTCAGTTGCTGACTTTGTGATATCATGGGACGATGAGTCCATGTATTTACTGAGTTGAACATGATTTTGTAAAATGTTCTGAAACTCATGGATTGAACGCGGGCATGATTCTCACATTGATAGTTGAGGCGAGAAAGTATTGCTCATTCTATGATTTACTGAATATTGATAGTTGAACCAATATTCTATGATTTGAGCAAGTATTGATTATCTGAGCAAGTGTTGCTCATCTGATGAATTATTGTAGCGTGACCAAAATAAAATATTAATTAAAATATTGGTAGTTGAACCGAGCATAATTAATAAGAATATTGATCATGAGATCGTCATAAATTTATTAGTGTTTGAATCTGGAATTATGATCCTTGGACTCAGAAACCCTAATTTGATCAATTGATGACCACTTCATGGTTTGTTAGGAATTGAACCATGGAACGAAGGCAAGATTGGTTTCATGAGACCGTGGGTCAATAATGTAACACCCATATGCTCGAGTGAGCAAATACCAAGACCTTTTGAAGAGTTGGTGACTTGTTGATGAAAAAATGATTAAATGATGGTTTAATCATTTATTCGAAAAATGCTCGTCTGAGATTTAGGTGATAAAACCTAATTAATTATGAAGAGATGAGGGTCCAACCAAGGGGTCATGAAACCGGCCCTGGGTGGTAACGGGAACAAATGATGATCGTTTCATGAAGTTCCAAGTTGTTTGGAAGAGTTTTGGACCTAATACGTGCAATTGCGCAAATTAGGTCAAATTGTGAAAATACGTGAGACCGTATCATTGAGAGCCAAAAATCCAACCTTGGTCGGTCAAGATAACATGCTCATGTCTCCAAAGTGTCCGTATCTCTGTTCTGAGAATTTTGATATTTTCAGATGTGCATTTGAGCAAACATTTGAGAAAATATGAAGAAACCAGGGTTTTTTGATAAAACCGTCCAAAACTTCATGAGATGAAGGAAAATAATGAAAAAGTGAAGGAATCATGAAGTGTGGGACCGGCCAAGGGAGCCAATCCACACGGTTTTTCCAAAATTTTATAATATTTTCATGATTTTAGGGAAATATGATAAAATCAAGGAGTTTTGCAAAAATTAAAGAGTTTTGTTGAAATCAAGGAGTTTCCATGAGATGAGGGAAACAGAAAAAATAATAATAATAAAATAAGAGACGTGTGGGCGTGTGGGATTGGCTTTGAACATGGTTGGCCAGCCAGGCCCCGGTCCCGTGCGTTTTCCCTAATTTTATGTATTATTTCATGATTAAAAGGAATTTTCATAATTTGAAGGAAATATCATGAAATTAAAAAAAATCATGGGATTATGAAAGCATGAAAAATATCATAATAACAAAGTGGGACGTGTGGGGTCACCTAGGGCTTGGCCGGTCGTCTAGGGCCCGGTCACACGGGTTTCCCTAATATTATATTATTTTTCATGGGACCAAAGAAATATCATGAGATTAAGAAATTTTCATGAAATTAGGGAAATAATAATAAAATAATGAGGAACCATGAGGTGTGGTGCCGTCTGGGACCAAGGCATGGCCGGTTGGCCAATGGTCACTCCCCACAATGTTTTTCTTAATTTTATATTATTTCTTTGGTGTAAAAGAAACACCATGAAACTGAAGAGTTTCCTCAAAACGAAGGATATTTGTTCAAGTGAAAGGATTTTCATGAACTCAAGGAAAATAACAAAAAATATGATAAAAATATGAAACTGGCGTGGGATTGACCACGACACAGTCGGCCAGTCAGTGGGCCCATGCTCCCATCGCCTTGGTCAATTTTTAATTATTTATTATTTTCCTTCCCATTTTGCATAGGTTCATCGTCTCGACGTATTTTGAAATATTCGTTCCTGCGGGATTGTTAGTGCATCATCGTTGAGTACACATTCACCACTTAAATCGGGGCTTAATCAGAGGTAGCTCCGACGCGCGTGCGTTGAATATTTATTACTAACCCATGGATTTCTGCTGGGAAGGACCATGGTTTGCGGTAATGAAATATCTGCAAAAATATTTTAATATTTCCGGAAATTATGTGGATGAATCCAAGAATTTAATTAACTTATGGCTCTATACTAGTAGAGTAAGCTATCTAGGAGCATTAATTATTCCGATACGAGCTTGCTGGAGCTTCATATCCTTTATATAGTTATGGTAAACTCGTTGTTTGTATCCTGAAGACGTTATCACTCTATACTAGCAGAGCAAGCTGTCTAGGAGCCGTCCATCTCGTGATACTATATAGAAATAATTACTGAAGTGTTCAATATTCATGAGATATGCCGTTGTCTAGCCGTGAGACCATATATCTACATATACTCTGAGAGAAAGTATTCTCAGTTAGAGGATTCGATGAGACCCGTGTCTCAATACTGACGTCTGATTGCTGGATCAGAGGTTCGTATAATTATGGGTTTACGATTTTAGCCTTAGTCGAAAATCCACCATATACATATAGCAATGCATGCGAGTTCGACCGAGCAATGCTCTAACAGTTGGTTCAACAGTAGTTAACCAAATGGTTAGCCATATGAGCACTTTCGTATGAACCATATTCATCTTCACCATAACTAGTCCAAATGACTCAAATGAACTAGTTCAAGAGTTGTTCAATTGCTTAGATCTTATAGAAGTATACAATACACAATTGAAGCAAAATCGGTTTTGATTCACTCGAATCGAGTCATGAACTTTATAGCCACGGTTTGCAAATATGGATTCCTTAGTTTATATATATTTAAGTTCATGAATAAACCAATTTTAGAAAGTAACACACTTATGTATGCGTACGGGTATGCGTACTTAAGTAACCTGATTTGAGTTTGTTTTGCTTCCCAAACTCAGCAGAAATTCACGGACGTGGACTTTCCGCCAGTATGCTTACGGGTACACATACTTAGGTAACCAGATTGAGTTGGTTTTGATTTCCAAACTCAACTGAACTTCACGGACGTGAACTTCTGCCAGTATGCGTACGGGTACGCATACTTACCCAGTCTCCATCAACCATTTAGTACACACACATGTATGCATAAATTTGGTTCCCAGTTTTGGACCTATACACTAATGCACGAACACATTATATGCTTATATCCAAAGATGGTTACATGTTCTAAAATCTTTATTTCAATTATTGAAACATTCTTAGAGGATGTTAAAAAGAGGTTTTTCACACACTGTTTTTCATCAAAGCAATTTTCAAGATAATGAAATAACCAACATGACTTTCATTACTTGTAAAGCTGAACTTGGCTAAAGCTAAAGCTTACCAACACATATTTCTAAAAAAAAGATAAGCGATATAAACTCGACTCGAAATAGCAAATGTGTATAATCGAAGTCTATATAGCAATATGACTTTTGTCTCAAGATAGGAGATAGAGTATATAGACTTTTTGAGTGATAGATAAGATCAAGTCTCCACATACCTTTTAGTCGATGAAGTTCCACCGGTTCCTTGAGTAGTTCTTCGTATTTGTATGATGAACGTCGTGGAGTCTAGAGATCAACTACACTTTCTATCCTAGTCCGAGACTTAGCTTTAATTAAGTAGACTAGAAATCAAGACTCATAGTTTTGGCAACTAAACTTGACAACAAGCTTGAGATAGCAACACTTGCGAGTTCGACCGAGCAGTGCTCTAACAACTACCCTCAATCCTATGATTTTTTTCACCTGTTATTGCTAGTCTATAGTTTTCTTAGCTAGTTTTTAGGTTCTCAGTTGTTGATTTTGGATTCTTCGGTTTGCTCATGTTGCAATTTTATAGTTTGTCTTGGTAAATTATTGTTAGATGAATGCAAGTATTATATTTGTGATGTTAAGTTGACATCAATGCTTACAATCATTTTCAGTTACGACCTCCAACCAAGGACCTTTTTAGTTGGTTCTTTAGCGACTCGCAGCAAATCGGTCACTCCTTTTGTTCTCGGCTTTAATTCTTCTTGTACCTTAATTTCAGTAGTTTGTAATTCTCTGTTAGGGTCTTTTATTAAATCTTGGGTTTTCGCGGTTAATATGCCTAGTTTTATGTGTCATGTTGTTACTTCTTTTTCTCAAACTTTAGTTTTGTAATATTCCATGTTATGGGGATTAAAAGATTGATCGTTCTCTTATCGAAATTTGCTGTAAGATTGATAGTGATTTTCTTCGTGAAAAGGCGAGGGTACCCAAATATACCTCAAGCTATTACTTTTCCTTCCTATAAGTCCATTCTTCGAAAGTGATTGTCTATGGACTGAGTCAAGACAATACAACTAATCGGTTCACACTTCGTGTGATCGTCTATGGATACGAGATCGAGACAATACAACAACGAATTATGTTTACTTGATACAAAGGTTCGGACAAAACCAAACTCAATAGGATTCACGTATCAAGTAAATAAAAATTAACGTTTGTGCAATTTACTTTAATTATAATAAAACAATTATAATGCGGAAATATAAAGTAAATGACACATCAAGATTTTTTTAATGAGGAAACCGCAAATGCAGAAAAACCCCGGGACCTTGTCCAGAATTGAATACTCACAAGATTAAGTTGCTATACAAAATAAACCAACTTCGTATAGTTGAGACCAAGCAACTAAACCTATAGTTCACCTAGTTCCGTCTGTATTCCCATGCCTCCAACCTATAAACAAGTCACGTACTTGGACCAATTCCTTTGGTTCGTATTCCAAACAGTAAAGGAACATCAAATCTGTTTGGTATCAACTCTCTTCAACCAAGTGATATGAATTGGGCAAAGGTTCCCTTGTTTATCTTAACATAAACTCCTTTTCCAGGTTCCAAGATCTATCTTATGTTTAATCACCTAACGGAAATCGTTAAGATTAAGCCAACAACACTCTTAATCCAAAACATTGTGCTGATGTCGATCTTCCTCAATTAATCAATCCAATATACCACAAGGATAAACCGATTAGTAATTGGATCCTCTTTTTCCAAAATAAGTATTGTGCACACCAAATATTATGAACACCAAGTCAGAAATCTTCTATCTCTTCTTCGTGTTCAAATATTCTTAGATCTTCAATAAACACCTGCACACAACTACTTGAATCTCTTGTGATCAATCACACATAAAACAAAGTCTGTTAACAATGGATTATCACAAGATCGTCTTTAGATCTAACAACAGTCTAAAGATCCCTATCGAAACCTTGAACTAGTTTGAGTGAATCTTATATCAGAAGAAAAGATTCTCAAGCATAAACAAACTAGGTACAATCAAAGTTCAACCACCATTAGTCAATCAAATCAATACGAAAACTAAAACTAAAGATAAACCGCAATATCTAGTTTCCCACCAACGAGTCGCGCTAGAGCTTCCCAATCCCAAAGAAGACTTTAAATTGAGCGGTCGTAAGAGATTTCACCTAATTAAATTTGGTTTTCATAATTCCTGTGAACGCACTATCCAAAAATACGATCAAAATCTCCTTAGAAAATCTTTAACTAGTAAATGCATATTACTAATTCTTATTTTCCATATATAATTAAAAAACCTTAATTAAAAAGATTCTTAACTTATTTAAATTCGATATTGGGATTTACTTCCTTCTTAGCCTTTAAGGAATATCTTTGAACAATATAGAATAAGCATTAATGCACCGTGTTTAAAGTGTGTCGACATCTTACTCTTGCAAGTCCTTTTTCATACTTACTCACTTGAAACCGATTTACCACACTTCCAAACAAGTTTAGAATTAGTTCTTCTAACTTTCAAGAACTATGTGATTGATCAAGTAACATTCAATCACAAACCATAGGTTTAACGGTTCTACCAAAACAAGTTTCGGTTCTACCTCCATGTGAGTATTGTGCATAGTCACACTAGCTTACCATAATTCGTATGACTAGGTACTTGGATCGTTACCCCACATACATTTGGCATCTAACTTGTATGCGTTGCACATGTCCATAGGATCGGTTACCCCTTCCCAAAAACGTGTTGCACATGTTCATAGGATCAGTTCCCATTTCTTCCATAAACCTTGCTGCACCTCATACAAGGAGCGGTTCCCCTTGTGATGCACTGCACCTTTTACTAGGATCGATTTTCCTTCTCATAATAATTAGTCAGACACTCACAAACCCGATCATACCCCAGGTGATTACTTAAGATCGGTTTCACTAATAAAAGTCATACCAATACATAAGTCAAGCCTCATGTGAATGGTTTTACCAAGAACACAAACAAGTCATGAGCGGTTATACTAATCACACATATTGGTCGTTCATAAGATATGCAATGAAGAACATCCCCAATAATGCCTGGCGATTTCCTTTTCGGTTCACAACACTTATCATGAACTTACTTCCTTAGAACACATGTAAACATTTTTCCCTATGATGAAATCCTCACCTCATACCCATACATAATCACAATAGCATTCATACGATTATGTTGATGTCTTATATACAAAGTTTAATGGTTAAGAAAGAAACTTCATATTGTATTCCTTAATACTATGTCTATCTAGAGTGTTCATGCTTCGCAGTTTTATGTTTTCAATATACACGATTTGAAAGATACGTTAGGGAATGAAACAGTTCAAGTCAAATATCACTGACCTCAAGTGGAAGGATGATGTTGTGGTTGTAGCTCCGTTCTTCTTCACTTCTTCAAGTCTTCGCAATATTTGTAATGTCTCACCCTAATACTTTCAAGCTAACCTATACGAAGTTGACTCTAGTACATTTAAATCAAACGACTCTTAAATGAGTTTTGGTTCACTAAAATATGACAACCAAACTTGACATACCAACGCTTGGTGGGTTTAACCGAGCAATGCTCTAACACTTCGGTAGATACTGAAGTTTCGTCTTCTTCTTAAATGAGTTTATTGTTTGTTGTGGAAGAATGTTTCTAGTCAACCTATTTTCAACAACCTTGAGATCCTTCTTTTTGTTTTGACGTTGTAGGTTGTTATTTGTGGTATGTGTATTGTTTGCCTCATGGATTTGGTTTCCAATATTTGGCAGAGAAACAAACAAAGCATTTTATCAGATTCATTTCTAATCAGTGAGCAACTCAAATTTTCAACAAAACATTCTAGATCGGCTTCAAATACACCGAAAAGTTCCAGATCTGCTATATTATTTGTTTGTGGTATTGAGAGGATTTATTTATCTCTTGCGTTAGATTTAGTATGTACGGTTATTATGTTAGTCCTCCTTGTTTTAGGCTTAGTAATGAAAACAAAGACAATAGTAACTCGATCAAGATTATCATCCAGTTCATATACTACTTCAACTGTTACCACTTCTCCAACGTCGAGTCAGTCCGACACTTTCCGTTACAGACACCTAAAGACCGATTCAGGCTACCACTGCTACTTGAGACACTTTGGTTACTATTTGAGACACTTTGGTTACGTTTTGGACTACTAGTTTGGTCATTGTTTCCTTGATTGCACTATGCAATCTAAACTTTAAAAACTCCAATTCATGTTATTTACATGCGCTGAGGAACATTGAGTTGGATTTGATCCAGACATCGCTCAATGCTTTAACACATTCTGACTTTGTTTTCAAAATCAGTTGGCCTTATATGTTTGATCCTCTCCTTAGAGAGAAAGGAGGTTTTCTGAAATTGTTTTTAGATATGAAGAGATAGATTTAATATGTAAAAATTGGTGTAGAAACTGCAACGTGTATAACTATTTTATGATCTTGAACAATTTATATAAGGATATTGACCACATAAATCGGCTTTATTATATGTTATGAGGTTAGCCTCTTTTCCGGAAAAAAAATAAAATAAGAAATTGGTTGTGCAATTCAATAGACCTATCTACTATACGGTGGCTTTGTTGATTATTTTCTTCTGAAAATAATTTTTTTGCTAAGATTAAAAATAATTAATAAATTATTATATAAATTTACTTATTTTTTTAAGTAAATATGAAATGAGAAAGCAATAGAAAACAAAAAAATACACGGTACTACGTATTATTTCTTGATTTTTCAATACAATATATATATAGTAAAAGTGATAATAATAATTGTAATGGTAATCAAAATTTAATATTAAAAATGAAATACAAATGAAGAATGGAAGGACTTTTTCTCACTCTCGCTCTTCCTACCCGCCTCTCTAAGAGTTGAACAGAGGACTGTAAAAGTAGCTACGCAGCTACATGATACCCCCTAAAAAAAAACCAAAGAGATAATATAATATCGTTACAAATTAATTAATCAAATGTTAATTAATTAAAAACAAAAACAAAAACAAAAATGTATTTTCTATATAAATGTATTTTATATTTTTTCTAGTTAAAAAACAAATGAAATTAATCTGGTGACGACGACGGTGATTCGATAAAAAAGAACAACGACATCGATATGATATATCCGACAGCGAATCAGCAAGTTTCGAGAAATCCAGTCATTCGAAGAACAGAATTCCTGACTTGACGTAAATCTCTTCCTTTAAGTGTTCTTCCATTTCCAGAACAAACAGAAAATGCCATTTGATTATTTGAATAATTCCTCTTACGAATCATCATTAGATGTGGTGGCACCATTTCTTCTTCTCTTTTGCCGTCCTCGTCATCCTGGATTCTTGAATCTCCGGTAACCTTGACCGAAATTATATCCAAAGGCATAGAAGCAGTAGTTATCTTGCTTTTCTTCATTGGAATTTTGTCTAATCTCGAATAATAATCATCAGAAGAAGAAGGAAGTGGAGACACTTTATTTTTCTTTTTCACCGCTATTACTTTATTTTCGTTTTCGTTTTCATTTTCATTTTCATTTTCCTTTTGAGTATCATCAGGCCAAAGAACCTCTGATTCTATAAAGTCTTCTTCCATATCTGATAATTTTATGCAAATGAAATTTATAAGAAAATTTTAAGAGATGACAGAATACTTCTAAAAAAGAACTGATCGACAGAATACTTGTAAAATTTGATTGATTGAATCGAAAAAATGGTGTTGGTTTGGATAGAAGTGGTATCGAAGGATGGTATTATATAGATGAGAAGGTGTCTGAAAATGGGTTTTGTCTTTGGGGTAGCTTACAAGTGTCTTGCAGAGTAAACTAATGAAATGTAGAAATGTTGATGAAGTCGTGAGATGACATCACTTTGTAAAGGAGCGTGGAGTGCGGACCCCGCTATCCTTAAATTCACTCGGCTGGCTAACACTAGCTGTTAAGACTCTACTACCTCTGCCCCGTTTTTTGCGGTTCAAGAATGTTAGAAAAAACAATGTTTTGTTTTAATCAAAAATGCATTCAAGAAAGACCTATTACTCTCTAGATGTTTTTTCATGTGAATGAATTAAACATTAGTCCCATATAGACTAAAACACTTAGAGTTTTAGACTTAAATAGCATTGGTTTAGCCTTAAGGGTATGGCCCTTTGGGTCTTTAGACCTTTGTGTATGGGGAAAGCCCTAGACTATGGCAAGGTTGCCTAACCCTTATTGCATTTCTTATTGCCTTTCCCGTTCGCGTTTGTCAAGACAGAAGCACGCACGCCGCTTCTAGGGCGGGGGAGGGCGAGGCGAGGGCGAGGAGAGGGAGAGAGGGTGTGGGTGTGGGTGTGGGTGTGGGTGTGGGTTTACCCCGACCCTATCTTTTTTTGAAATTTTCCACACGCTTCTCCCACACATGCAAAGAATTTTAATTCTTTGCCTTCTCGGTTTTGGATATCCGACAGCCTCGAGAAGCATCTTCCTTCACGCGTGTCACACGGTGCATTTGACACCTGGTCCTCGAGAAGAATCTCGAGAATTTTAAATGTCCGACAAAAAAGAATTTCACTGTATTTTTAGCGGATGCTTTTACTCGTCCGACAAAAGCAAACGCGTGAATCACTGAACGATCTGTCGCACATTGGATTCTAAGTCGAACGTTCAAATAATTTTTTCTATAAATACCGAGGATGAATTCTTCATTTGAAAATATACCTTTCTTAACTCTTCTCTCTAAATTCTTCTTCTTCTTTTATTCTTTCGTAAATTTTATTTAAGTTTTCAAAACATTAAATAGAGTTCTTAGTTTACTTAAACATAAAAAACGAGTTGTAGTTTACGAAACATAATTTTGTAATACTACTTCTCATTTACAAAAACATAGTTAGTTTACAGAAACATAAATTATTTTTTTTTTACATTTCTCTCAAAAACCTGGTTGTAGTTTCGATTTATGTTTTTGTTTTCATTATTTGCTTTGCCAAGTTCTAAGGGTTCTCTCTGTGTATGCTACACATAGAGGAGAACTAACAATAGTTGTATCCTGGAGGTAATTTGTTAATTGTTATAGCATCTCGGAGAGTAGCAGGCAATATTACCTTTAGCTCAAATAGTATCTCATACGTGCCTCTACTAAGTTTTAAATACTATCATCGGTGCATCTCCGGTATAACAATAACACATCAGTGAGTGTTAAGTATTTTTCTCATGTTTCTTGAGTTGTTTGTTACTATTATCAGTGTAATCAAAGTATTATTTCTCAGTTGCATACGAAATTGTAACTTATTTCCAACAAAGAAAACCTATTGTTAATTAACGAAAATGCTGTCTTCTGTGGGTGAATCCCGCAGGATACCATGAGAGGAGGAAGAGGGTCTTTAGTTATAAATAGGGCCGAGCTTGTTATTAAAGATGGGAGGTTGAATCGGCATTAGTTACTTAGGCTAGGTTTAGTCAGGAAAGCAGTGACCAACTGTAGCGTATGAAAAAGATACAGTAAGATATAAAAAAAATACTACATTTTCTTTTGAAAATTCTAGCTTTTTTTTTTTTTTTGAAGCATTCTAGCTTGATAAGGGTGTTCTGCGGGATATTTCGCATGACACAACTCCACGAGAGACCTGCAGGCCCAAAACCAATCCGAGCTGTGTCGCACTGGATAACCCCTGCGGCACAACCCTCGGCCCAAAACTCATAAGCCGAGCTAACAATAATCTCATTTGCCGAATGCTGTCTCCCACCCAATGATTGATTTGGCTGCGTCATCTCTAATGTCTTCGGCTTTCCAGCTCAGCTTGTTCACGAATCTAACGGCTACCAAACCGCATCTTCTATATGTCAGATGGTTCGCAGAAAAATCTCCGCTCACTTTAGTGAATTTTATCCTAAATCCTGTGGATCGATTAAATCCACAATTATATTAACCAATAATAGTTATACGCGTATTATTAGAACGGTTTGTACGCAATTAGAGAACGAACGAGTAACGTAGCATTGCCACGAACACAAACACTCTTGTTAGGTTGATTGAAAGCATATCTTGAAAGGTGAAACTAAAAATAATAACAATGGCTAAGAATCATTCGTCACCAAGATTGTATTTTTTGTGTATAAGAATGGTCAAGAAATTCAGTAAAACAAGGAGGAGATACACTTGGAAGTAGATAATTTGAGAGGTTGTAAAGACAAAGTCTTCTTACTCGTTTTCGTGCAGTACTGTTTAATTACTAAGAAGATTATATTAATTGTGTTTACTTAAAATAAAGCCTTCTATGGTATTAACAAGAAGACCAAAAGGAAACGAACAAGAAAGGACTGTAGAAAAGATATGGTGATGATGATGAGAGACAGTAACACTCACTACTCGGTTACGAACGTCTCATGTGGGTCCTTTACGTACACTCAAACAGGGGCTTCTTCTATTCATTCTTGAAAGAAAACGACTTCATTTTGATTAACTAGGCAGCTAGCTCAACACCCACATCAGAAATCAACATATTGACAAGGCAGCTAGTCATGATTAACAAGGTTGGCAAGTCATGGTGGTATAACGTGTACTAGTTTGTAATTTGTTTGTTCTATCATCTATGAAAATCCTATTAATTTTTTTATATTTTTACTGGTTGCGTCGTCGTAAAACCCGTCAGGACACTCCCGAGAGTACAGACAAAATTATATGTAAGCCAGGTCAATAATCTCATTTGCCGTTGTATCGGATTCTAGTTGCGTGAATACCAATAATTTCATGAGCACGTGTCACGATATTAGTGGTCGTGTGTAGAATAACGAAATAGCTCCAGCGATACAAGAGATTTTGAGAAGTAGTGGATCCCTTCTCAATTTGTTTTATCTTATCTCGAAGAAGCATACCTAGATGGTGAAGATGAAGAGTTACATCCTAGACTAGCAAGGTGGCAGCTGTCGAGGGATAAAGACAACTGACATATCCAATCAGTATTAAATGCAATAAAGCAAACTTGGCGTGTATTCTTAATCGAGGTGGCAGTGTCTTACTGGCGAAGGCCCGCGGTGAACGAAGGTACAACTTGACCGAAGGTTGGACAGTCTCCGAGGGCACGTGGGCGAACTAAGATGGCAGAATCGTCTGACTTGAGAAGTTGTGCGGCCAACGAAGGTGCAACATGTACGGAAGGCACATCATGTCTCGATGGGCCATACAACAACAAAGATGTTCCTGATGAGGAAGGTGCTATAAATACAGAGCCTCACCACCAAAGAAGGGGATCAATTGGTTTTAGGTTTCATTTTCCTTCTCTAGGTCTAAGGCGATTAGTCAAAATCAGTCGAGGGAGGTCAACTCAAATATTCTCTTCGCCATTAATGAATCTTTGATTCCTGCAACTACCCATCATGTTAGTTAATGCACTTTTCTGTTCTCTTGCGTTTAGTTTAACTTTAATTACTTTTACTTTTGTTTGAATCTCGGTTTTTGTTTCTTCATGTCTTAAACTGATCTACCCATATCCGAGGTTTGCATGTTAGCGATTTAACTTAATTTAAGTTTTTCTGTTTCGCTTTTACCCTCCTGGTTCCATGATTATGGCTTCCAGGTGTTAAGGTTGTGCCTGGTCTTTGTTGACTTGTTTTGGTACAAAGTAGTCATTGCAAAAGGTTATCCCCTAAAAGGTTGTTGTCTTCAAAGTTTTACTCTCTGTTCAAGTCAATGACAAAGAAAACTATCTCAAAATTGAATATCGATATCCAGATGAAGCTCAGACCTCTGTTTTCTCTTCTTATTTGAAGATAAGTGTCAATAAAATTATGACAATTTCAACACGTCTCAGATCAAGTTCATGCATTCATCCTATAAAATGGAGAATTTTAAGGTTATTGTTCATCATCATCACTATTATCTCATCATTAAACCTAAATCCAAAACATTATTAGAAGTCAAAATTATGGATCCAAATTTGGGAGACATGAAATATCTTGAAGAGCAGATGATGTCAACAAATCTCAACAACTCTGAGTCAGATGATATTCGACAAACTTTTGTGTATGCTAGTGTCAACCTTGACAGAAGAATTTCAAAGTGGGAAACTAGCATTGTTGGGAAACTTCTTGCTTCTGAACCTATGAAACCTGACAATCTTGAATTCCATCTCAAAAACCTATAGGTGAAGAAAGTGAAGAAAATACAGATAAGAAACTCATCACCAAATTACTTAATTGTCAGATTCGCAAATTGGGATCAAGTCAATTGGGTTCTTGAAAATGCTCCCTGGTCAGTTAATGGCTTCATTTTTATGTCAGGCCATACAATTCTTTTGTGCAGATATAACATATGGATTTCAGTACCCAAGAATTCTGGGTAGACTTCAAAGATTTACCAATAGAACTTTTTGAAGAAGAAACTATGTTCAACTTTGCAAAATTTTTAGGGGAAGTCAAAGCTCTTGATCCTGAAGATGGAAACCCCGTGGACTCAAATGTTGTCAGTGCTAACATCAAAATCAATGTGAAAACACCTTTAATCAGGTTCCTGTTAACTGAGAATGGAGCTGGATACACTCAATGGATACCCTTCTACTACCAAAAGCATCCAGGAAATCTGTGTCCAACTTGTTTCGTGGTAGATCATGATGAAGATGAGTGTGAAAGGAAAACAATTTTTTTTAGATCTCTTGCTAACAAAACTCTTTTCAAGTTTGTACAAACTAATGTTTCCTTACAAGATGTTATGGAAATGAACCCAAAGTATGGAGATGGATCTCCAATAACCATCAACAAGAAAATTTCCAAAAAGAAGGCTGCAACTGTTAACAAGGTCATTTTCCAAAGGCCTTCAGATGGTTATCATGTTACTGCTGCTTTCAATGAATAAGTAGGAAGTCACACTGAGGTGGGTGAAGGTTCAAATCAGATAAGGGGAAAAAAAGTTCAAGAAAATGTGGCAAGAGCCATCAACTTTGATAACCCCATATACATGGATGTTGACAGTCAAGATGGTAACATTGTGTACCAAAATGTACCAGAAATTCAGGAACATGACAACGACCAAGGAGGGGACTGGGATCAACATTGCAATGCTATTACTGCATAACATCATTCTGCAGGGCAAGAAGACCAGGTAATCACTTTCTTAAACACACAAATAACTCTTCAAGTTCACTTTCTTTCTTCGAGTTTTTTCTTATCAAATTTTTATCTTTACTGTCCTTATATTATTTCTTTTAATTATTTAAATATAAAGATTTTGAAAAAATAAAATTTTTAGCATGGAATTGTCAAGGCATTGGCCAAAAGGATACCAGGGACCATTGAGACATTGTATTCATAGTAATGACCTTGACATAGTTTTCATATCAAAAACCAAAACAAATAACACAAAAACTAATTATTTTATTAGATAATTTGGTTTTCCTAATTATTGGTCGCAATCCTCTATTGGTCTCTCTGGAGGCATTGCTCTCCTCTGGAAAGATGAAATGGGAATACAAGTAATCAATGAGCAAAGAAATCAAATAGAAGTCATGGTCACATCTGGTCCTCAAAATTTGCAGTGGCTGTTAACATGTTTATACGGTAGTCCAAGATATAAGGAAATGAATGAACTATGAGAATCAATTAATTCAAGAATCCAGAACATGCAAGTTTCATTTATGATAATAGGAGATTTAAATATCACCATCAACTCTCGGGAGAAGATTTCAAATTCAACTTCATCTCAGTCAAGCATCAATAAACTTATCAAAGAGTGGCTTCTTCAAACTGATTTAGTAAATATCAAATTCTTAGGTTACCCATACACTTGGAACAACCACAGACAAAGTAATCAACTGGTGGAGGCAAAACTGGATAGAGCACTGGCAAAAAAAAAATGGAATGACATCTTCCAGTCAGCAACAACTTACATCCTTACAACTTTTGGTTCAGATCACACACCAATCTTACTTCACACAAACCCAGCTGAGAAAGATTTCAAGAAACCATTTAGAGTCTATGAAAATTAGATTCAAAAAGACTCTTGCAAAGAAGTAATTGCTAAAGCTTGGAGTCAACCACAACAAGGATTTACAGCCTTCCAAATAGTCTCAAGATCAAGGTAGTTAATATCGTGTATCGGTATCATATCAGTCGTGTCTTATACACCTATACAAATGATAATATCTGTTTTTACAGGCGATACATCATTTAATATAGAATTTCAAATAATTATAAAACCATAGTAAAAAATAATAAGAATCATACAAATATCTCAAATTTCCAGAATACAAGGTGGTTTATTAGAGCTTCTCCAATGGTCATTGTGTGTGTTTCCTATGTGGTAACACAAATAATATATCCTCAATCTATTTTTCCTTAAAATTAGGGAGTGAAAAAAAATCCATCTCCAACAGTATTGCATGTAACATCTTCTTTTAATTAGTATATAAATTTTATTTTCCATAATTAAGATTTTATTAGAGCTAAAAATAGTTAGTTAATATATTAGAGTCAATTCAATTAATTAAAAGCTGACTAGAATGGTCGACAATGTCAAGGGGAATGTATAAAACTAAACATTCACCTTGACAATGTCTACCCAAAGTCATCTATACATTGGTTTAAGACATCAGTGTTGGAGAATGATTTTAGAAAAAATGGATGTGTATCCTAGGTGGATTTTGACATTTATCTCCACACACATGCCATTGGATAAGCTTTAAGCCAACGTTGTGATTGTTGTCCCATTATGCCAGTAAAGGTTTTTTTTTATCCTTCATATTTATCTTTTATATTTATCTGTCTTGCAATCGAAATATGGTTTCCATCTTATATCCTACCATATGGTCATTGATTTTATATTATAAATATATTAGGGCTTTTTACCTTTTCCAATTGACATTGTACTTGTCTGTAAATACTAGATGCATGTTGATGAAAAATTTATTCACGAAACCGATATTATCGGTGTACAAGTAAAACCAATATATTGGTCTGTACCGGCCTGTACAACCAATAATATCATTTCGTCTTTGTATCGCCGATATTTTTGATATCATATAGGTATTTTCCGATATCCGATAAAAACCTGTAATATCGGCATGTACAACCGATATTGACTACCTTGCTCAAGATTAAAGCTCACTAAAAAGAAATCAAGAAATGGAACTATGAAGTCTTTGGCAATGTGAACCAACACATAAAGGAGGTGGGTAAGAAAATCCAAGATGCTCAGGCAAACAAAAGGTTCAACAATACAAATGCAATGGATAATCTACAATAAGAGTTGAGATTATGGTACAAGATGGATTCTGACATGAAGTATCAAAACTCCATAGAAAATTTATTAAAGAAAGAAAACAGAAATACCAAGTACTTTTACATAAAGGCTAATTACAGGAAAATAAGGAATCACATAGACTCATTTAAAGATGATCTGGGACAGTGACATTCAAAAAGAAATGCGATATAGCTGTTAGAGCAATGCTCGGTTGAACCTACCAAGCGTTGGTATGTCAAGTTTGGTTGTCATATTTTAGTGAAGCAAAAATCATTTAAGAGTCACTTGATTTAAATGTACTTAGAGTCAACTTCGTATATGTTAGCTTGAAAGTATTAGGGTGAGACATTACAAGTATTGCGAAGACTTGAAGAAGTGAAGAAGTGCAGAGCTACAACGACAACATCATCCTTCCACTTGAGGTTAGTGATATTTGACTTGAACTGTTTCATTCCCTAACGTATCTTTCAAGTCGTGTATATTGCAAACATAAAACTGTGAAGCATGAACACTCTAGATAGACATAGTATTAAGGAATACAATATGAAGTGTCTTTCTTAACCATTAAACTTTGTATATAAGATATCGACATAATCGTATGAACGCTATTGTGATTATGTATGGGTATGAGGTGAGGATTTCATCCTAGGGAACAATGTTTACATATGTTCTAAGGAAGTAAGTTCATGATATGTTATGGGGATGTTCTTCATTGCATATCTTATGAACGACCAATATGTGTGATTAAGTATAACCGCTCACGACTTGTTTGTGTTCTTGGTAGAACTATTCACATGAGGCCTGACTTATGTATTGGTATGACTTTTATTAGTGAAACCAATCTTAAGTAATCACCTGGGGTATGATCGGGTTGTGTATGTATGAACTTATTACTATGAAGAGGGGAACCGATCCTAGTAAGAGGTGAAATGCATCACAAGGGTAACTGATCCTTGTATGAGGTGCAGCAAGGTTTATGGAAGAAAGGGGAACCGATCCTATGAACATGTGCAACAGGTTGTTGGGAAATGGGAACCGATCCTATGGACATGTGCAGTGCATACAAGTTAGATACCAAATATATGTGGGGAACAGATCTAGTACCTAGTCAGCCATATCTTTGGTAAGCTAGTGTAACTATGCACAATACTCACATGGAGATAGAACCGAAACTTGTTTTGGTAGAACCGTAAACCCATGAGTTGTGACTGAGTGAAACTTGATCAATCACATAGTTCTTGAAAGCCAGATGAACCAATTCTAAAATTGTTTGGAAGTGTGGTAAATCAGTTTCAAGTGAGCAAGCATGGAGAAGACTTGCAAGAGTAAGATGTCGTCACTCTTTGAACACGGTGCATTAATGCTTATTCTATTTTGTTCAAAGATATTTCTTAACAGCTAAGAAGGAAGTAAATCCCAAGATCGAATTTAAATAAGTTAAGAATCTTTTTAATTAAGAGTTTTTAATTATATATAGAAAATAAGAATTAGTAATGTACGTTTGATAATTAAAGATTTTCCAAGGAGATTTCGATCATTATTTTTGGACAGTGCATTCACAAGAATTATGAAAACCGAATTTGGTGGAGTAATGAAAAATATCTTGAGAATATTTTCGGTTTTAAAAATTCCTTGGTGTCCAAACTTCCTTGTATATAAATACTTTGAGTTTGCATTTCTAGCAAACTAATCCTGCGTAACCTAGACTTACTCTTTTGTCTTTGTTACTGGTGAAGCCGCCTATCGGATAGAAGAGTAATCTAATTAGGTGAAATCTATTACGGCCGCTCAATTTAAAGTCTTTTTTGGGATTAAGAAGCTCTAGCGCGACCCGTTGGTGGGAAACTAGATATTACGGTTTATCTTTAGTTTTCGTATTGATTTAATTGACTAACGGTGGTTGAACTTTTATTGTACCTAGTTTGTTTTGCTTGAGAATCTTCTCTTCTGATATAAGATTCACTCAAACTAGTTCAAGGTTTCGACATGGATCTTTAGATTGTTGTTAGATCTAAAGACGATCTTGTGATAATCCATTGTTAACAGACTCCGTTCTGTATGTGATTGATCACCAGAGATTCAAGCAGTTGTGTGCAGGTGTTTATTGAAGATCTAAGAAGATTTGAAGACAAAGAAGATATTGAAGATTTCTAACTTGGCTTTTACAATCTTTAGTGTGCACAATACTTGTTTGGGAAAAAGAGGATTCAATTAATAATCGGTTTATCCTTGTGGTAGATTGGATTGATTAATTGAGGAAGATCGGCATCAACACATATCACTTGGTTGAAGAGTGTTGTTGGCTTAATCTTAACGATTACCTTTGGGTGAATAACATAAGATAGATCTTGGAACCTGGCAAAGGATTTTATGTTAAGATAAACAAGGGAACCTTTGCGCAACTCATATCACTTGGTTGAAGAGAGTTGATACCAAACAGATTTGTTGTTCCTTTACTGTTTGGAATACGATCCAAAGGAATTGGTCCAAGTACATGACTTGTTTACAGGTTGGAGGCGTGGGAATACATATGGAACTAGGTGAACTATAGGTTTAGTTGCTTGGTCTCAACTATAAGAAGTTGTCTTATTTTGTATAGCGGCTTAATCCTGAGAGTATTCAATTCTGGACTAGGTCCCGGGGTTTTTCTGCATTTGAGATTTCCTCGTTAACAAAATCTTGATGTGTCATTTACTTTTTATTTCAGCATTATAATTATTTTATTATAATTAAAGTAAATTGCACAAATGTTAATTCATATTTACTTGATACGTGAATCCTATTGAGTTTGGCTAAGTCCGAACCTTTGTATCAAGTAAACACACTTTGTTGTTGTATTGTCTCGATCTCGTATCCATAGATGTTCACACAAAGTGTGAACAAATTTGTTGTATTGTCTCGAATCAGTCCATAGACAATCACTTTTTGGGAAAGGACTTATAGGAAGGAAAAGTTATAGCTTGAGGTATATTTGGGGTACCCTCGCCTTTTCAATAGCTACTTCTCAACAACCATTTAAGCACCATTAGAACTACTTCAAACCCACAAAGAAATGAAGAAATCTTAAGTCTCATCATACCATGTATAACATCAGAAGACAATGCAAGTTTAACAAGAATACCAGATATGGATGAAATCAAAAATATAGTTTTCCAAATTAAACCATGGGCAGCACCAGGTTCGGATGTATCTCAAGCAGGATTCTATCAACAATGCTGGAACATAGTAGGTAATGATGTTACTCTCATGACACAATTTTTTTTCCAAAAATGGCTACCTTCTCAAGGAACTTAATTATACTTTTCAAACACTGATACCAAAAGTAGAATGTCCACAAAACCCTTCAGATTACAAACCCATAAGCATTTTCAACATAAACTACAAAATGAAATAAAAAATCCTTGCCAACAGACTCAAACTTATCCTACAGAAAATAATCTCTCCCTTTCAAGCAGCTTATGTCCCATACATAAACATCTCAGATAACACAATAATAACTCATGAAAATATTGTGTCATGTCCCTTATACATGACATCCCTTAGCTTAGAAGTGTTATGGGTTAATCCTTACGGTTCCCTTAGTAAAGTAGTGCTTGTAGTTAGCCAACAGCGCGTGTGTCACACGCTGGCCTGACGAATGTCGTTCATATACTCTTGTGGATGTTGTTTGAGGAGATTCAGTGAATTATTAAAATTATGTTCTAGCTCTCATCTCTTTCTCAACCCTAACTCTCTTCTCATCGCATCCCTTTCTCATTCTAATTTGGAGTTGTTTCCGAATATCTATTATAGTGAAATCACTACAAGTGGTATCAGAGCGCTCAATTCTAAGTGACCGTAACCATGGTGAGTAAAGATGAGTTTGAATCCCTTACTAAACAGCAAACATTAGTTATCCAGTCTAATAAGAGATTGGCCAAAGAGGTGTTAGAAATTAAAGCAAAACAAGATCTTCACCGCTACTGCTCACATCTATGATGGATCTGTTTAAAACTGAATCCAAGAAGTTATTAGAAGAATTCAAGGAACAATCTAGTCGAACTGGTGGACCAATACTCAACAATCTATTGGTTCATAACACACATGAGAGAACTGTTGGTCCACTTCTACCTGGTGAGAATTCTAACTTTTCTCATACACATAAGCTTAAGGTTTATTTTCCTAGATTTGATGGGGTAAATCCTAGATCGTGGGTAAGAAAGTGTAACAAGTACTTTCAGTTGCATTAAATAAATGAAGAACAAAAGATACATGTAGCTTCCATGTATTTGGAAGGAAGAGACGATGTATGGTTTCGGGATTATCAAGTAGGGAAAGATATTATTAGGTGGGAAACATTTTTAAAAGATGTTTGTGTCTGTTTTCAAGAGTTGGGACATGATGACATAGTTGGGGAGTTTAATAAGTTGAACCAACATGGTATTGTTTCTGAGTACCAAGAAGTATTTGAAGAACTTAAAGAACTAATGTTAGCTAAGAATAGACACCTTACTGAAGAATACTTCACCTCAAGTTTTATAAGTGGGCTGAAGGAGGAATTGAGAATTGTTGTGCAAATGTTTTCCCCAGCTACTTTAGAAAATGCAATTTACTTGGCCAGGATGCAAGAGATGCTTCTTGATAGCTCTAACTAGAAGGCTAATTTTAACATACCACCACCATTGTACATTCCCCAAAACCACAGAAGTATGGTGCCAAGTCCTAAATCTACATCTCCTTCACCTAAAGGCACAATCCCTAATAGTCCTAAGTTTTCTCCTATAAGAAGACTAACTTATGCTTAAATGAAGGCCAGAAGGGATAAGGGGTTATGCTACAACTGTGATGAAGAATTCAAGGCTGGACACAAGTGTCATATATAACAATTATTCATGTTGGTGGCTGAGGAAGAGGAGCACAATATTTCTGATGAAGATTCACCTGCTCATTCTCCCTTAATACAAGAAGTAGCAGTTGAAGATGTAGAAATATATGTCCATGCCCTGTCAGGTAATACATCCCCAAGCACCATTAATATTCATGGCATTACTTTGAATAAACATATTATTACAATTTTGGTGGATAGTTGGAGTACACACAGCTTCTTAGACCATGAAATTGCAAGACTAAGTGGGTGTTTGATAGAACCCACTGCCAAGTTCTAAGTAGCTATAGCATATGGAAACAAGTTGGTTAGCTCTTAAAAGTGTCCCAGTTTCTAATGGGAAATGCAAGATAATAAGTTCCAGTTTGACATGAGGATTCTTCCTGTTGGGGGATGTGACATAGTGTTGGGAGTGGATTGGATGAGGGGACTTAACCCTGTCCAGTTTGACTTCAAGGAGTTAACTATATCCTTTAACAAAAAGGGTAAGAAGGTGGTATTGCAAGGTATCACTGAGTCTGCCAGCATTTCCCTCATGACAGGCAAGGAGTATGCTAAGTACATGAGAAAACACAAGCATGGGTTCATGGGGCATTTATTCTCTATTACTGGTGAGGAGACACAAACTCTAACCCCCCCCCCTTTCCCTTCAACCCTTATTAACTTCTTTTCAGTCCATTTTTCAAGAACCAACTAACCTTCCTCCTACCAGAAGCCATGACCACCATATACCACTACAACCAATGTCAGTGCCACCAAACCAAAGGCCTTACAGAATCCTTTATATTTAGAAATATATAGTGGAGAAATTAGTCATAGAAATGTTAGATTCTGGTGTCATTAGGCCTAGACATAGCCCATTTTCATCTCCAATACTCTTAGTCAAGAAGAAGGATGGCAGTTGGAGATTTTTTGTTGATTACAGAAGGCTTAATGAACTCACCATCAAGAATAAATATCCAATACCAGTCATTTATGAGTTGCTTGATGAATTGAAGGGTGCTAAGGTGTTTTCCAAGATAGATCTCAGAGCAGGATATCATCAAATAAGGGTTTCTCCTACTGACATTCACAAGACATCTTTCAAGACACACCAAGGGCCTTATGAATTCTTGGTCATGCCATTTGGTCTTACAAATGCTCAAACAAGCTTTCAGGCTTTAATGAATGATATATTCCACCCCTATTTGAAAAAGTTCATTTTAGTGTTCTTTGATGACATACTTGTGTACAGTCCTGACATGGACACTCACATCCACCACTTAAACATTACAATGGAATTACTTCAGAAGCATTCCCTTTTTTCCAAGCTCAGTAAGTGTCCCTTAGCCATGACAGCCCTTAGCTTAGAAGTATTATGGGTTAATCCTTGCGGTGCCCTTAGTAAAGTAGTGCTTGTAGTTATCCAACAACGTGTGTGTCACACGCTGGCCTGGTGAATATCGTTCATATACTCTTGTGGATGTTGTTTGAGGAGATTCAGTGAATTATGAAAATTATGTTCTAGCTCTCATCCCTTTCTCAACCCTAACTCTCTTCTCATCTTGATTCTTCTCATCACATCCCTTTCTCATTCTAATTTGGAGTTGTTTCTGAATATCAATTGTAGTGAAATCACTACATGTTGATCATATGAAGAAAAAAAAGTAGGAGTAAATTTGGTATCAAGATGGATATGTCGAAAGCTTTCGATAGGATTGAATGAAAGTTCTTAATGGATATCATGAAGCAACTTGGTTTCTGCAACAAATGGTGCCATATGATTAACCAATATATTGGAACCACTCTAGTGTATGTTCTTCTTAATGGTTCTTCACGCCAACCTTTCACTCCATCAAGAGGATTACGGCAATATCACCATATTTATTAATTCTTTGTATGGAGGGATTATCAAGGATTGTCTCTCCTTTTGGGCAAAAACAAAAGAGAAAGTTTTAAACCGATAGAAGAAAAAGTTTTGAGCAGGTTAAGTACTTGGCAAGGAAAAATAATTGACCAAGATGGAAGATCAACTCAAGTGCAATCAGTTCTAAGCACTCAAAATGCCAAAGTATGTGACTGATTCTCTTGACAGATTTCAAAGAAGATACTGGTGGAGAAAAGATAACAAGAAAGGAATGAACCCAATTTTTTTGGGGTTGATGCGTGTTGTAACCACAACAAATTAGTGAATATTTTTCCACTTAATTAACAAGTAATATGATGGTAGTTAAGTTCATTCCTACGAGGAGCAATATGTTTTAGTTGTCTTATAATCTCACAAAAAGGGGGATTTTGGTTTTAGATTTTATAAAGCAAAATAAATAAACAAAACAATTAAAAAGATAAAGTTGAAATCAATAAGATAGACAAGATCAAGGAATCCTTCTTCGTTGCAAAATAATGATTCAAGTTATGTTCTTTTCCACTTTTTATTAGTCACAAATTATCACCAACCGTAGATATAGCAGCTAGATCAGTGCTAACCCCTAAATTCCTTGTATCACCGGATATAGAAGTTCTCGACTACCGGATTCTATTTACCAACCACCTAGTAGTAGATCACTCATGCCTTAAGATTTATGAATTTATTAGGTTGATATTAGTAGTTAGACTCTTATATCAAGGTCTACTTGCTAATGTTGTTTTCACACACAATTGCTCCACGAAATCCCTCTGAAAGGTCTCGTGTTTTCTACTTGTGTAAAGAGTCAAGAAACGATACTTATCCCCTAAATTTTACTAGATTTAGATCAATTAACAAATCAATTTAGTTGGCCACCTAAATGACCTATCAATCAAGCACAAACATTCTTATTAGCAAAAATATTCTTATTAGCAAAAACAAATGATAATCACGTGAAAAATTTAAAGTAGATTTAAAACAAAACTCAAAGCATGTTAAGAACTAGGAATTCATCCCGAATCAATAAGAACATTAGCCACACATAATTTGGAGAGTTCACCAAGAATAAAGAAAAGAAAAAAGCAAACAAAAACCAAAGTGTAGTGTGTGTAGAGAAAAGTAGAGAACTTCTCTATTTATAGGCTTCAATTTGCTTGCAATCCTCTTAGGAATGGACTCTCTTTCCCATTCAATCTCCAAGTCCTTGTCTTTGTAAACTTGATAGGTGTCTAAAACACCTTAATATTTATCTATTGTTTATGCTTTCTCTGCTAGTTTTCTTGTAAATTATGTATCTTATGTTTTGTTTTTGAGTATTTAGGTATTTTGGAGTCATTTGGAACAAAAGGAGAATAAACAGCGCAAAAGTCTCATCTCACGTGCAACTTCTCTTGGAGGCGGATTATTTCTCATTATTTGCTTTCATTTCTTCATCTCTGTCTGAAAAGTATGTCGGCTTTAGTGATGCGATTTTTGTCTGAAAAGCATGACAACTTTAGTGATGAATAGAAATTAAAGAGATAAAGTGGGTCTGAGAAGTAAAAGGCGGCTGGTGAGAGAATTCTAAGTAAAGGAAAGTGTTCATATGGAGCATAAGGGAGCAGGTGAGTGACATGGGAGTCGAGCAAAGTCAATATAAGGGTTGCCATTTGGTTGACCCTTATCTTATATATGGGTGCCTTAAGTCATCCTAGATACCCCTTATCTAGTCCACCTTAGTGGCTATATCCAGTCTCATTCCTACAAAAACCTAAAAAATCCAATTCATTTCCTAATTATTGGGTTTTCTCTCTTTCATTCCACTGAAATCAAGAGAGATCGAGAAAAGATGGCGGCATTAGAAATTCAGAGAAATTGGGGGGAGTGAAATAACGGCTGCTGCTGGTGATCTGAGGTTGAGAGAAGCTTACAAGGGAGAATCAGGGTTCGATGTGTGCAATGGACTGGAAAATAGAAGGGATGTTGTTGTGAGTTTTCTGTTGCAGATTGAGAAGAAATTGAAGATGGCAATGGCTGTAGGAGATGGGAAGTGATTTGAGAATGAAATTATGGATGCTTTGATAAAATTATAAAGTGGGTTTCTCTTGAATATGAATTAGAAAAGAGGAGTTGAGAGATGATGTTCATGGGGGATTTGTGAATCGAAAGAAGAATAATAACTACTTGAGAAGAAATCAGATCGAAATGGAGTCTAACCTTGAAATGGAATTGATAAGGAAGATGGTTTGAGGTTGAAGCTACAAGAACTGATGTTTACATGCCATGGGTTTGTTGTTGGTTTGGAAGCAGTGACATGGTGTTTGAATTCAATACAGGTTTGGGTTGTTGCTGGATTCAAGGGTGCAGCGAGTTAGAAGAGGAATTGATGCTGAGCAGACAAGAAAATGGGTTTTGGTGGTGATGCTAGCTCAGAAGTGGATGACGTTGCAGTTGGTAGTAATGAATGAAAGGTAGAGTAAGTGATGAATTGAATCTGCGGCTAGTTGCTGAACTGCAATGAACTGAGATTGCAGTGGGTTGTTGACCTGTTTCCATCAGTTGGAGGAATGGAATGAGTTAAAGCTGCAATTGATAATGAAACTAAAGTGGAGCTATGATTTTCATGGGGCTGTGGTTTCTAAGATGATGGATTGTGCAAAATTGTAGCAAGATGGTGAAAAGATGGATTGGTGGTGATTTCAGTTGAAAAGAGTTGGAGCTGAAGCCGCAAAGTTAATGATGTTGCAGGTGGAGTTGTGAGACTTCAGTTGTTGGTGCTAAGACAAAGCTGAAATAGGTGGCGAGGCGATGCAACATCTAGGTTTGAAGTTGGTGGTATCGTGTTATAATTGCAGGTGAAGAATATTGGTTGTTGGTGAGCTACAGAGCAACTGCCAAAACTTCCTCTATATCTCTTCCAAATTCAGTTTCAAGTCAAATTCCATATCCAATTCTGAGTCCAAATCTTCACACCCATGAGTCTAGAATACTCTTCACAAAATTCTGCACATATTGGGTCACCGGAGATATCCATGTGCTACCGGGATCCGGCTTGAAAGATCTATGTCGATCACCTGAAATTATGTTGCTGGCAAAAGAATATTTTGTTACTGATCCGTCAAAGTTAATGGTCAAACAGGTCAAACTATTAATCACTGGGTCAAGTCATTTAGCTTGAGTTAGATGTCTTGATCAGAGCTGAATTTCCTTAGTCGGCTGACTCACCGAGCTAGGGAATCCTAGTCATTGAATCGACTCGTCGGAGAAGAGAATTAGACAGAGTCTCCTCTGTTTCTGGTTGATTTCCTACCAATTTTCAGGTCTTTTCTCTCTTCATTACCCTGTAAAAATCCTAGCATTCATCTAATCAGTTTCATACACACTTGAGTTTTATCTTCTTTGTGCCTGGATCAAGGCTTGAACAACAACATCTCCTTTCAATCTTCTTCCTGCGATTTCATCCACACACCCATTTCTCTCACGGTCTGCTTCAATTGATTTTGAGAACAACACATGCCTATTTTCTCAGTTTGATTGAGTACCAGAACATCACCACACCAAACCATACAGCACCACCAACACGGAACTACTTGTTCTTGTTCTTGCTGAGATACATCTTCTACGGTTCAGCTCAAACGCAACTTCCGTAGACTTCAAATCCACCTCTCTTGGCTTCAGAACTTGAATCTGGGTAAAACCCATTCATTATCACAGCCACCTCAACCTTCCTTCTTCATTAGGCCGACCGAGCGAAGCGGTGGAGGACCTTATATGACCACTTTTTTGTAAAATGTAAGTCATCAATTGACACAATAAGGTTAAAAATGGTTAGGGCCGAAAAACCAAAAATGACCCTCTAAATTGTGTTTTTCTTTTTTGCCTTTAAACATTTTCGTAAATAAACCGAAAAGGAAGGGCAATATGTATTAGATATTTTCGTATATAAACCAAAAAGGAAGGGCTATAAGTATTAGATATTTTCATAAATAAACCAAAGAGGAAGGGAAAGTAGATATAAGTGTCAAATGGTATTATAATTTCTTATGTATATTATTTTTTGAGGGGTATAATTGATAATCAAACTTTAATATAACATATATAAAAATTCGTGCCTTGGAATTGTACAAATTTTATCTCGTTGGAAAGGTTATAAAAAAGTCTACGCAATGAGTACAAACAACAATATCAAATTTATAGTTTTTACGAAACATTCAGAGGGTATATATCATTTTAGGTATAATTTTAGAAAATTAGATATATATCAATTATGCAAACCAGCCCAAAAGATATATAATACTTTATATAGGCATATTTTGGTTTATGCATCAACTAATTTTCCATTGAAACTAATAAAACGATTTACTCCCTCCGTTTCAAGAAAAGTAATACTTTCACTTTAGGCACAATTCTCGAAAATTGAATGCATGACTATAATGCAAACCACCACAAAGGATGTATAACACATCATATAACCATATTTTTGTTTATGGATCGAATAATTTTTGGTATATGGAAAAGTGATATTTTCACATGCCGTTTCAGGAAAAGTGATACATTCGCCCCGTTTCAGAAAAAGTGATACTTTTGCTCCGTTTCAAAATTAGTGATACTTTCGCTCCGTCTCTGAAACGGGGCGAAATTATCACTTTTTGTGAAACAGGGTGAAAGTATCAATTTTTCTGAAACTGAGCGAAAGTATCAATTTTTCTGAAACAGAATGAAAGTATCAATTTTTTTGAAACAAGGTGAAAGTAACACTTTGAAAAGGAGTGAAAGTAATCGCAGACAAATCCTATCTTCAGATTCTTCTTCGGTCGGCCCTTCTACCGTGGCAACGGTTGTACTAGTTTAAATCAACCATCAAACCCCTCAAAACAACATCTATACCAATACTTCTCCCTATTTTCCATTTTTTTCTCCTTCAAATCAAACCTAGTTCAACACCCATTCTTTGATTCTTCTCAGAGATTTCAAATCAAACCTCAATCCGAGTTGAACCCATATTCAATTTACCCTCTCTATCGAGCCAATCAATACCACCATTAGTCGAATCAACATTTTATCTCAGGAACCCTAGTTTCACCTTTCAATGTCGGACTCAAATCTGTTTCATCAATTACAGCTACCCACACCATGATTTGCTTCGATTAACATCACCTCTGCTATAATTTATCGATCTCTCATCAAGAACCCTCACCCATCTCTCGATTTCAGCATATACAACAGCTGCTTGCACAACTTTTCTTCCTTCCTCTCATTCAGGTGAATATAATGATTAAGGGAACTAAATTTTAGGTTATAAAACTTGGGTCTGGACCTGGGCACTAATATGGGCTTCCCAATAGCAATCCTATTAAGAAGAATATAACAGGTGGGTGCCCTGATGAACTATTTTGGTGCCTTTAACATATTTATTTTAACTCATAGCTGTCTGACCCTTAATCTCAACTGGGCTCCTAATAGTGCTCGCCTGTTGAATGATCTTTTTTTTCCCTTTCGGCTTAAATTGGGTGATTTCTTCTTCTTTTCCTCCGTGCGACTCTAGAGTACCTAATAACTCAAAACACACGTAAAATACATAATTTACAAGAAAAAATATCAAAGAAAGCATAACCAATAGATATTAAATCAAGGTGTATTCTACACCTATCAAATTCCCCCACACTTAGACTTTGCTAGTCCTTGAGAAAACTAGACTAAATACATACAACTCCATTTCGTCGATAATACGGTTAAACTTAGCATGTATAACAAGCCTTTAAACCCCTAGGTGTCCCTAGTGGACGAGTTATAATCTCGTGAGGGTTTACGAGAGATATGCCCACAAAACCTAATCCAACTTCAAAGTGTTCCAGCGTCGCAAGCATCCATAGAGCTATAAGAACATAAAGATTCTCAATCTAGTGTCAAGAAATCAGGAGTATAAGAGAAATATTTCATGAAATTGAAGAAAGTGTGACCGGTCAACCTATGCCATAATGAAATATTTCATGTTCGAGAGAGACCAATAAGCACTTCGCCTTGACTCTGCCTCACCAAAAGGGTTTTATGAAATTGCACTCAATGGACGTACTTTTATGGTTCTCACAAGTGTGCAGGTAGGAATGAAGAGAGAAATCCTCCGACACGTTGAATGGTGGGAAGGAAACCTTTCGAATAATTTCTGGAGACCCCACAAAATTGTGGGAAGTAAAAATATTTTTCTGATGATCTCTAAGAAAGGAAATCAACCACTATTATCGAAGATATGATTACTTACTTACCTTCACATCCGATTTCCAATTATGATAGCACCACTCTCACAACATCCAATACAAACGTCTTCGGTTCCTCGTCTTCATCTTCTCGGTCTTCTCTTCGGCTTCAACTATTGATGATAAACTCTTGAACTTCGTAAATCCTTGACAATTTGTAACTTTTTCCTTAAATCCTTGTCGCTTGAAACTTCCTTATAGATTTTCCTTCCCCACGACTTATTAAATAAATACAAAAATAAAATTTCTCGTCTTATTTTTTATTATATATATATATATTGTCAATTTTCAAACAAAAAAAATTAAGACAAGAGAAATAAAATACAAAACAAAATGAAAATAATATAAACCCATGTCCATGGGAAAAGTTTACCGCTTGATTCTTCACAACTTGTATCGTCTCAAAATCATAAACTTCAATAATTCTCACCTTTTGATTTTCTTTGGTCTTGTAAATAAGTCTTAAACGTGTATGTATAATTATGCTCATTGTATTGTAAGTCTTCAACATATATACAAAAATCTTCTCATTGTATGTTTCTTTACTTGAATATGAAATTTTCTCTTTTCTTGTTCTGTTGCGTGTAAACCTTGAACGTCTTCAACTTCGAACTTGTGATGCTCTACTTGTTGATGATGATGGTGTTTCTATGGACCCATTGTTGTCGAGAAAATGGTGCGAACTGCAAATCGAACTACAAGAAGGAAGCTTTCATCCATAGACTTCACCCGCATGACTGAAAAAATTAGCACTCAAGAGATCAAAAATTGTACTGAAATTGGTGCGAAGTGGGATAGCTCACCATTCTACCCGGAATTAACGTACGGTGACACATGCTCAAAACAAAGCTTTTTAGTTTTAGCTACAAAGAATTTATGGTCGGTGCCTCACATGATATAAATACGGGTAGTCTCCACTAATGATTGATCAACAACTCTATGACTAAATATCTTTATGCACCTCATTTGACACCGGCATGGTTAACTTGAGCCACAAACAGTAAATGACTTCTCATAAAGATTAATAACACCTAATTTTTAGTATTCTCTAGCACTTCTAAGTTCCGTTATTTCGGCCGAGAATTCCGTATGTAAACATAGCTAGAAGTATACTAGTGACTCTAAAATCTCTACAAGTTGGAGGTTTTATGCAATTTTTTTTTAAAATATATGCTTAACCACTCCCCCACACTTAAAACTTACATTGTCCTCAATGTAATTGAGTCGTCCTAGTAAAGTCAAGGTGGGAAATCCTAACATGATATGGAACAAGAAAAATAAATAACAAAATAAAAAGGATAAGGATAAGAAATACAAAACCAATGGGTTGCCTCCCATGAAGCGCTTGGTTTAACGTCGTCGGCCCGACTTAGATCTTGTAAGATTCATTGACAAACATCAATCTCTTTAACGGGAAAACATGACCTCAAATCACTTGGGTATCTCATTGTCTCAAAGATATTGAAGTAGATGACTGCACCATCAAACTCCATAGTCAAGGTGTCATTTTGGACATCAATATTCGTTCCAGAAGTGCTCAAAAATGGTCTACCCAGAAGCAAAGGTGTAGACTTGGAAGAATTCTCATCATTCATGTCTAAGACATAGAAATCGGTCAAGAATACAAGCTCATTAACCTGCACCAAAACATTCTCAACAATCCCTTTCGGGTAAACATTATATCGTTTAACAAGTTCAAAAACTACCCCGGTCTCCTTAAGAGGACCAAGATTCAAAGAATCATAAATTGAGGAGGGTATAACATTAACCGATGCTCCCAAATCTAGCAAAGCTAGAGTAAACCTTGTTTTACCAATTGTGCAAAGTATAGTGAAACTACCGGGGTCCTTTAATTTAGGTGGGAGTTTCTTGAGAATGAACGCCTAAGCATTCTCCCCCACACTCATGACTTCATTCCCTTCTAACCTTTTTTTCTTCATGCGCAACTTATTTAAGAACTTTGCATAGCGAGGAATTTTTCAAATAGCTTCAATGATTGGAATATTGACTTGTAATTTCTTAAGGATGTCCCAAATATCCTTGTATTCCAACTCTTTCTTCGACTTAGCAAATCAAATAGGAAACAGGGGTGGAGTTGTGAAAGTAGGAACCGTCTTCTTGGGTTGGTTGGTTGGTGTTGTATTCTCCTTTGGTGTGGTTTCAACTTAATCTTTCTCATCATGCACCTCATCTTGTTGATTTGGTTGCTCCACTTATTTTCCACTCCTCAAAGTAATCACATTAACACTTCTCTTGGATTCATAAATGGTTGTGAAGGAAGCTTTGTGGACGCTTGAGATTTCAATAGGTTCACATCGGTTGCCAATTTCCCACTTGAATTTCCAACGCCTTGATTGCCGAATCGGTATTTTGTTGGTTTTGTTGTAGCATAGAAGTAAGACCTTGCATGCCTTGCATTATCACGTTGAACTTGTCATCATTCGAAGAATCTTACTCCTTGACTTGTTGTGGTTGGAATTCTTGTTGAGGTTGGAAGCATGATTGTTGGAATCCACCTTGTTGCACATATGGATTAGGAGCCGCCGCTTGCTTGTTTGCATAACTAAATTTAGGATGATCCTTCCAACCAGGATTGTAAGTATTTGAGTATGGATCGTACATTGGCCTTTGATTTGGAAACAAAACATTTACTTGTCCGGTATCTTCTTCGTATGAAGGAACAACTACAAAATCTATACATTGTACCATCTTTTCCACATTACCCATCCGATGTTCTATATATGAGAAATCACCCATCGCATTGACTCTTCGAATGTTTGAATTATGTCTTGTATAAAATTGTTGTGCATTTGTGGCCATTATCTCAATCAAAATAGTTGCATGGGAAAGCGTATTCTCAGTAAGTGAACCACCCGCAGCCGCATCAATCAAGTTCCTTTGATCTGGAAGTTATCCTTCATAAAAATGTTGAATGATGAGTGACGGTGATATGTTATGGTGTGGGCCTCTTACTAACAACTTGTTGTACCGCTCCCAATACTCATGAAGTGATTCCCCTGAAATTTGTTAGACTCCACTAATATATTTACGAACCACAACCGCCTTGGAAGCTAGAAAATACTTCTCTAGGTATAGCTTTTGCATCTCGTTCCATGTTGTAATACTCCCTAAGGGTAGATACTACAACAATTCTTTGGCTGAGTCTTGTAAAGAGAATGGAAAGGCTTGTAACATAGCCATATATCTTCGTATTCGGTACTTTGCCTAAGATTTGTCATCTTGTGTTGAAATAATTGAAGATGACGGTTTGGATCTTTACCAGGGAGTCCCTTGAACTTCGGTATATGGTGAATGATATTCGACTTCTGCTCCACTGTGTTAGTTAGAGGAATACACAATGGTTGCCAATCTAAGAATGGAAATGTCAACTCTCTCAACTTCTTCTCCGCGGGTGGAGGTGGTGGAAGATTTACCATCTCTTCTGATGTAGATGGTTCTTCTTGCAAGTTTCGAGCTTCTTGTAGTATTTTTCCCTTGCGAGTTGTAATCTCACAACGTTGGTAATCCCACTATTTAGGTGCCAGAGATCAAGTACCTGAAACAAGATTCTCAAAAACTACGTTAGACACGATTTGATGCATGTCGTAACCACAAAAAATTAGTGAATACTTTTCCACTTAATTAACAAGTAATATGGTGGTAGTTAAGTTCATTCCCACGAGGAGCAAGAGGTTTTAGTTGTCTTATAATCTCACAAAAAGGGGGGTTTGGGTTTTAGATTTTATAAAGCAAAATAAATAAACAAAGCAATTAAAAAGATAAAGTTGAAATCAATAAGAAAGACAAGATCAATGAATCATTCTTCGTTGCAAAACAATGATTCAAGTTATGTTCTTTTCCACTTTTTATTAGTCACAGATTATCACCAACCGTAGATATAACAGCTAGATCAGTGCTAACCCCTAAATTCCTTGTATCACCGGATACGGAAGTTCTCGACTACCGGATTCTATTTACCAAACCACCTAGTAGTATATCACTCAAGATGTAATTTAGTTAAATGCATTAAGATTTATGAATTTATTAGGTTGATATTAGTAGTTAGACTCTTATATCAAGGTCTACTTGCTAATGTTATTTTCACACACAAGTGCTCCACGGAATCCCTTTGAAAGGTCTCGTGTTTTCTACTTGTGTAAAGAGTCAAGAAAAGATACTTATCCCCTAAATTTTACTAGCTTTAGATCAATTAACAAATCAATTTATTTGGCCACCTAAACGACCTATCAATCAAGCATAAACATTCTTATTAGCAAAAACAAATGATAATCACGTGAAAAATTTAAAGTAGATTTAAAACAAAACTCAAAGCATGTTAAGAACTAGGAATTCATCCCGAATGAATAGGAAAATTAGTCGCACATAATTTAGAGTTCACCAAGAATAAAGAAAAGAGAAAGTAAACAAAAGCCTAAGTGTAGTGTGTGTAAAGGTGTGTAGAGAATAGTATAGAACTTCTCTATTTATAGGCTTCAATTTTCTTGCAATCCTCTTAGGAATAGACTCTCTTCCCATTCAATATCCAAGTCCTTGTCTTTGTAAACTTCCTCCACTTCTCTTCCAAATTCAATTTCAAGTCAAATTCCGCATCCAATTCCAAGTCCAAATCTTCACATCCATGAGTCTAGAATACTCTTCACAAAATTCTGCACATATTGTGAAAAAGTGGGGGTCTAACAACCACACCCAATATTTCGCTTAGCAATCTGTATGGACTAACTCCAACATACTTTTTAGAGAATCAACTAGACAGTCAGACTCAATCCTAATGAAAGTGAAAAGGCGAGGGTACCCCAAATATACCTCAAGCTATAACTTTTCCTTCCTATAAGTCCTTTCCCGGAAAGTGATTGTCTATAGACTAAGTCAAGACAATACAACAAATCGGTTCACACTTTGTGTGATCGTCTATGGATACGAGATCGAGACAATACAACAACAAAGTATGTTTACTTGATACAAAGGTTTGGACTTAACCAAACTCAATAGGATTCACGTATCAAGTAAATAGGAATTAACGTTTGTGCAATTTACTTTAATTATAATAAAATAATTATAATGCGGAAATATAAAGTAAATGATACAGCAAGATTTTGTTAACTAGGAAACCGCAAATGCAGAAAAACCCCGGGACCTAGTCCAAAATGGAATACTCTCATGATTAAGCCGATATACAAAATAAGACAACTTCGTATAGTTGAGACCAAGCAACTAAACCTATAGTTAACCTAGTTCTGTATGTATTCCCACGCCTCCAACCTGTAAATAAGTCACGTACTTGGACCAATTCTTTTGGTTCGCATTCCAAACAGTAAATGAACAAAAAATTTGTTTGGTATCAACGCTCTTCAACCAAGTGATATGAGTTGCGCAAAGGTTCCCTTGTTTATCTTAACATAAACTCCTTTGCCAGGTTCCAAGATCTATCTTATGTTCAAATCACCCAAAGGCAATTGTTAAGACTAAGCCAACAACACTCTTCAACCAAGTGATATGTGTTGATGCTGATCTTCCTCAATTAATCAATATAATCTACCATAAGGATAAACCGATTATTAATTGGATCCTCTTCTTCCCAAACAAGTATTGTGCACACCAAAGATTATAAAAACACCAAGTAAAAAATCTTCAATATCTTCTTTGTCTTCAAATCTTCTTAGATCTTCAATAAACACCTGCACACAATCACTTGAATCTCTTGTGATCAATCACACATAGAACGGAGTCTGTTAACAATGGATTATCACAAGATCGTCTTTAAATCTAACAACAGTCTAAAGATCCCTGTCGAAACCTTGAAATAGTTTGAGTGAATCTTATATCAGAAGAGAAGATTCTCAAGCATAAACAAACTAGGTGCAATCAAGATTTAACCACTGTTAGTCAATCAAATCAATACGAAAACTAAAGATAAACCGCAATATCTAGTTTCCAACCAACGGGTCTCGCTAGAACTTCACAATCCCAAAGAAGACTTTAAATTAAGAGGCCGTAAGAGATTTCACCTAATTAGATTACTCTCCTCTCCGATTGGCGGCTTCACCAGTAACACAGACAAAAAAGTAAGTCTAGGTTACGCAGGATTAGATTGCTAGAAATGCAAACTCAAAGTATTTATAGACAAGGAAGTTTGGACACCAAGGAATTTCCAAAACCGAAAATATTCTCATGATATTTTCATTACTCCACCAAATTCGGTTTTCATAATTCCTGTGAATTGTCCAAAAATAATGATCGAAATCTCGTTGGAAAATCTTTAATTAGCAAACGCACATTACTAATTCTTATTTTACATTTATAATTAAAAAGATTCTTAACTTATTTAAATTCGATATTGGGATTTACTTCCTTCTTAGCCGTTAAGGAATATCTTTGAACAAAATAGAATAAGCATTAATGCACCATGTTCAAAGAGTGACGACATCTTACTCTTGCAAGTCTTTACCATGCTTGCTCACTTGAAACCAATTTACCACACTTCCAAACAAGTTTAGAATTGGTTCATCTGACTTTCAAGAACTATGTGATTGATCAAGTTTAACTCAATCACAACTCATGGGTTCACGGTTCTACCAAAACAAGTTTTGGTTCTACCTCCATGTGAGTACTGTGCGTAGTTACACTAGCTTACCAAAGATATAGCTGACTAGGTACTAGGATCGGTTCCCTATATATATATGGTATCTAACTTGTATGCACTGCACATGTTTATAGGATCGGTTCCCCCTTTCCAAAAACTTGTTGAACATGTTCATAGGATCGGTTCCCTTTTCTTCCATAAACCTTGTTGCACCTCATAAAAGGATCGGTTCCCCTATTCACAGTAATAAGTTCAGACATGCACAAGTCGATCATACCCCAGGTGATTACTTAAGATCGGTTTCACTAATAAAAGTCATACCAATACATAAGTCAGGCCTCATGTGAATAGTTTTACCAAGAACACAAACAAGTCATGAGCGGTTTTACTAATCACACATATTGGTCGTTCATAAGATATGCAATGAAGAACAACCCCAATAACGCCTGGAAATTTCCTTTTCGGTTTACAACACAAATCATGAACTTACTTCCTTAGAACACATGTAAACATTGTTCCCTAGGATGAAATCCTCACCTCATACCCATACATAATCACAATAGTATTCATACGATTATGTCGATGTCTTATATATAAAGTTGAATTGTTAAGCAAGAAACTTCATATTGTATTCCTTAATACTATGTCTATCTAGAGTGTTCATGCTTCGCAGTTTTATGTTTTCAATATGCACGACTTGAAAGGTACGTTAGGGAATGAAACAATTCAAGTCAAATATCACTAACCTCAAGTGGAAGGATGATGTTGTCGTTGTAGCTCCGTTCTTCTTCACTTCTTCAAGTCTTCGCAATACTTGTAATGTCTCACCCTAATACTTTCAAGCTAACCTATACGAAGTTGACTCTAGTACATTTAAATCAAGCGACTCTTAAATGAGTTTTGCTTCACTAAAATATGATAACCAAACTTGACATACCAACGCTTGGTGGGTTTAAATGAGCAATGCTCTAACAGAAAGTATATCAAAGAGTTATATCTTTTTTTCTAGATTCAATACTTACTCAAGCAAATACAAATCTATGAGTCTAATTGAATACAAAAAAAATCACTTGAACGGTACCAAAGACCAATGTTCAAGGATCAATCAATTTCAATCAACAACCAAAGGTTGGATTTCCAAATTGATTGATTCAACATACAACCTGTGATATTTCAATTATATAACAAAATATAATGCGGAAAAGAAATAACACAGACACCATAAGTTTTGTTAACGAGGAAACCGCAAATGCATAAAAACCTTAGGACCTAGTCCAGATTGAACACACACTGTATTAAGCCGCTACAGACACTAGCCTACTACAACTAACTTTGTTATGTACTGTAGTTGAATCCCAATCAATCTCACACTGATCCAAGGTACAATTGCGCTCCTTACATCTCTGATCCCAGCAGGATACTATGCACTTGATTCCCTTAGCTGATCTCACCCACAAGTAAGAGTTTCTATGACCCAAAGTCGAAGACTTTAATAAACAAATATGTATCACACAGAAAAGTCTATGGTAATAGATAAATCTGCCTCCCACAGAAATACCTACGAGTTTTGTTTCGTCTTTTGATAAATCAAGGTGAACAAGAACTAGTTGATAACCCAGACTTATATTCCCGAAGAACAACCTAGAATTATCAATCACCTCACAATAATCTTAATCGACTAGCGAAAGAAGATATTGTGGAATCACAAATGATGATACGAAGATGTTTGTGACTAATTTTATATCTTGTCTATCGGAGAAATCAATCTCAAGCCAATGTTACGATTGTACTTAAATACGATAGAAACAGCAAGATCAGATCACGTTACTACAAAAAAAATAGTTGGGTCTAGCTTCACAATCCTAATGAAGTCTTCAAGTCGTTAACCTATAAGGTCTCATTAGAAACCTAAGAGTTAATGACTTGAATACTTCATTGGGATTGTGAAGCCAGACCCAACTATTTTCTTTGTAGTTGCGTGTTCTAATCTTGTTGTTTCTGTTAGACCATAACTTGGTTGAACCCACCAAGCGTTGGTATGTCAAGTTTGGTTGTCATATTTTAGTAAATCAAAACTCATGTTAAGAGTCTCTTGATTATGTAATAGAGTTAACTTCTTATAGGTTATCTTGAAAGTATTCGGATTTGAGACTTTACAAGTATTGCGAAGACTTGAAGATGTGAAGAAGCAAGGAGCTACAACGACAACATCATCCTTCCACTTGAGGTTAGTGATATTTGACTTGAACTATTTCATTCCATAATGTATCTTTCAATTCGTGCATATTGAAAACAAAACTTCGAAGCATATTTGAACTCTAGATAGACATAGTATTAAGGAATACAATACGAGGTTTTTTGCTTAACCATTAAACTTTGTAGATAAGACATCGCCATAATCATTTGAATGCTATTGTGATTATGTATAGATATGAGGTGAGGATTTCATCCTAGGGAACAATGTTTACATGTGTTCTAAGGAAGTAAGTTCATAAACTTGTTTGTGAATCGAAAAGGAAATCGCCAGGAGTTATTGGTTTTGTTATTCATTGCATATATTATGAACAACCAATATGTGTGATTGAGTATAACCATTCACAACTTGTTGTGTTTTTGGTACAACTATTCACAAAGGCCTGACTTATGTATTGGTATGACTTTTATTAGTGAAACCGATCTTAAGTAATCACCTGAGATGGTATGATCGGGTTTGTGATTTTATGTCTGACCAAATATGGGAAAGGGGAACCGATCCTATCAAGAGGTGCAGTACATCACAAAGGGAAACCAATCCTTTTATGAGGTGCAACAAGGTTTATAGCATAAAGGGGAACCTATCCTTGTATGAGGTGCAACAAGGTTCACAGCAGAAAGGGGAACTGATCATATGGACATGTGCAACACATATAAGTTAGATACCATACATATGTGGGGATCCGATCCTAGTACCTAGTCAACCGAATTTTGGAAAGCTAGTGTGACTATGCACAATACCCACATGGAGGTAGAATTGAAACTTGTTTTGGTAGAACTGTTAAACCCATGATTGTGATTGAATGTTATTTGATCAATCACATAGTTCTTGAAAGTCAGATGAACCAATTCTAAACTTGTTTGGAAGTGTGAAAAATCGGTTTCAAGGTTGTAAGTATGAAAAAGAACTTACAAAGTTAAGATGTCGACATACTTTGAACACGTGCTATGAATGTTTATTTTTTTAATTATTCAAAGTTATTCCTTAATAGCTAAGGGAAGAGAATCCCAAGATCAAAACATAAATAAGTTAAGAATCTTTTAATTAAGGTAATTAACTTCATTTTGTAGGGAAATAAGAATTAGTAATGTGCATTTACTAAATAGGGATTTTCCGAGAGATTTCGATCATTATTTTTGGACAAAGCATTTCCAGGAATTATGAAAACCGAATTTGTGCTTTTATGAATATCTTGAGAATATTTTCGGTTTTGGAAATTCCTTGATGTCTAAACTTCCTTGTCTATAAATACTTGAAGTTTGCCTTTCTAGCAAACTAATCCTTCGTAACAACAGACTTCCTATTTTGTTGTTGTTACTGGTGTATCCGCCTATTCGGAGAGGAAAGTAATCTAATTAGGCGAAATATCTTATGCCCGCTCAGTTTAAAGTCTTCTTTGGGATTGAGAAGCTCTAGTGTGTACCGTTGGTGGGAAACTAGATAATTGCGATTTATCTTTTGTTTTCATTGATTTGATTGACTAACGGTGGTTGAAATTGATTGCACCTAGTTTGTTTATTCTTGAGAATCTTCTCTTCTGATATAAGATTCACTCAAACTAGTTCAGAGTTTCGACATGGATCTTTAGACTGTTGTTAGTTCTTTAGACGATCTTGTGATAATCCATTATTAACGGACTTCGTTCTATGCGTGGTTAAACACAAGAGATTCAAGTGATTGTGTACATGTGTTTATTGAAGATCTATGAAGATTTGGAGACAAATAAGATATTGAAGATTTCTGATTTGCGGGTTCATAATCTTTGGTGTGCACAATACTTGTTTTGGTAAAAGAGGATCCAATAATCGGTTTATCTTTGTGATAAATTGGATCGATTAATTGATTAGATCTGCATTAATACGATTACTTCGGTAATTGAACATAAGATATATCTAAGGACCCGACGAAGGAGTTTATGTTAAGATAAACGGAAGAGACTTTGTCCAACTCATATCACTTGGTTGAAGAGAGTTGATACCAAACATATTTGTTGTTCCTTTACTATTTGGAATACGAACCAAATGAATTATTCCAAGTACGTGACTTATTTATAAGTTGAAGGCATGGGAATACAGACGGAACTGGGTGAACTATAGGTTTAGTTGCTTGGTCTCAACTATACGAAGTTAGGTGTATTTTTGTGTAGAGGCTTAATCCTGAGAGTATTCAATTCTGGACAAGGTCCCAGGTTTTTTTTTCTGCATTTACGATTTCCTCGTTAACAAAATCTTGTCGTGTCATTTACTGTACATTTCCACATTATAATTGTTTTATTATAATTAAAGTAAATCACACAAACATTAATTTCTATTTACTTGATAAGTGAATCCTAATATGTTTGGTTAAGTCCGAACCTTTTTATCAAGTAACATACTTCGTTGTTGTATTGTCTTGATCTCGTATCCATAGACGATCACACAAAGTGTGAACCGATTAATTGCATTGTCTCGACCCAGTCCATAGACAATCACTTTCGGATAAAGGAGTTATAGGTAGGAAAAGTTTTAGCTTGAGGTATATTTGGGTACCCTCGCATTTTCAGTTCTATCATGTTGAGTTCAATTCAAATAATTAACTCAAGATTTTATATATCTGATAGGCAAGATAGAAAAGTAGTCACAAACATCTTCGTCCTATCATTTGTGATTCCACAATAACTTGTTTCGCTAGTCGATTAAGTTTATTGTGAGGTGATTGATAATATTAGGTTGTTCTTTGGGAATATAAGACCGGTTTATCAATTGGTTCTTGTTCACCTTGATTTATCAAAAGACGGAATAAAAACTCTTGGGTATTTCTGTGGAAGACAGATTATTCAATCATATATAGTTTTATATGTGATATAGATTTGTTTATCAAGTCTTAGACTTTGGGTCGTAGCAACTCTTAGTTTTGGGTGAGATCAGGTAAGGGAATCAAGTGCGTAGTATCATGCTAGGATCAGAGACGTAAGGAGCGCAACTGTACCTTGAATCAATTACAGTCCAATCCGAAGTTAATTTGTAGTAGGCTAGAGTTTATAGCGGCTTAATACAGTGTGGTGTTCAAACTGTACTAGGTCCCGGGGTTTTTCTGCATTTGCGGTTTCCTCGTTAACAAAATTCTGGTGTTTGTGTTATTTCTTTTCCGCATTATATTTTGTTATATAATTTAAATATCACAGGTTGTGCATTGCGATCAATCAATTAGAATATCCAACCTTTGGTTGTTGATTTACATTGATTGACGCTTGAAAATTGGTCTTTGGTACCGTTCAAGTAACTCCTATTATATTCAATCGGGCTCGCAAATTTCTATTTGATGATTGTGGATTGAATTAAAAGTTAGAGATATTTACACTCTTTGATATACTTTACTTTAAATTTAGTCTGACTGTCTAGTTGATTCTCTAGAAAGTGTATTGGAGTAAGTCCTCTCAGATTTCCAAACGAATTGTTGGGTGTGGTTATTAAACCCCCACATTTTCAATAAGAATTTTAGGAAATGCCAAAGATACCATCAACTGGTGTGGTTATTAGACCCCCACATTTTCAATAAGAATTTTAGGAAATGCCAGAGATACCATCAACTGGAGTTTAACAAGAAATGGCGTTTTTACTGTTCAATCCACATATAAAGGTTTGATTCAAGAAACCAATGGAGACTGCATCAGTAGAGAGGAACAAAAAATTTGGTTGAAGATATGGCATTTAAAGATTCCTTACAAGCTCAATCTCTTTCTCTGGAGATGCTTAAAAGATATTCAACAAACTAGAACAAGAGTGGGAAGGGACATTCAGCTGAAGGATTATTCTTGCCCTTTCTGCAAGAAAATTACAGAAATAGACAACCATATCATCTTACACTGTGATTTAGAAAAAGTAATATGGTTCACTATCCTGCCAGAAGTTATGCACTCTCAACAACACTTCAATTCCCTGCAATACTGGATCAAATCTTGGAGTTAATATGTGGAAAATCTGGAAACATAGATGCATAACATGTTTTGAAGGAAAAACTTCATGCCCTAGTAGTATTATCATGAGCATTAGATATTTCTGCACAAAATATAATATCTTAGGTTGTGAAACTAACACTATATGCATAAATCAAGCAAGTAAAATTAAGAAAAAATGGGAGAAACCTCCTGAAAACTAGTGGAAGTTAAATTTTGATGCAGCTTTTGACAAAGACAATAAAACCTGTGGTATTGGTCTAATTTTAAGAGATTGTGCAGGGAGATATCTGGAGGCCAAGGTGAAAATGACAAATTCTAGAGATGCTAAACAGGGAGAAGTCTTATCTCTTCTAGAAGATGTGGAATGGATAAAGAGTAGGAGTTGGAAAAATGTTATCATTGAAGGAGATTGTAAGATTGTCATTGAAGCTGTGACTTCAAATTTTGTTAACTCTAGATGGCAATACCATGATCTTCTATTGGATATTAGTAGGACAATAAAATCTATTAGTAATATCAAATGTGTTTTCTTTCTTAGGGCTGGTAATGAAGCTGTTGATGGGATAACCAAATATGCCAAGAAATTTAAATGTAATCAAGTGTGGGATGAGACACCACCAAGATGTATTATATCAATCATTGAGATGGATAACTCTATGTAATCTGTTCTCTATGAGTAATGAACTTGCTTTTATGATAAAAAAAAAACACGAAATAAGGGACATGAAATTACTAAGGAAGATCTAGTCTTAAGATTATACCTCTTTAATGTCTAAAACTTAAGTATTTACTGTTAGAGCATTGCTCGGTCGAAATCGCATGCGTTTCTATCTCAAGCATGTTTGTCAATATTAGTGATTAAAAAAATACGTCTTGATTTTTAGTTTACTTACGACTAAGTTTCGGTCTAGGATAGTTAAGTATAGTGTAGCTCCAGACTCCATGGCGATTATCTTATGAAGACGAAGAACTACTCAAGGAATCGGTGGAACTTCATCCGACCAAAAAGGTATGTGGAGACTTGAACTTATCTAGCACTCAAGAGTCTATCTATCTCATACTCTTGAGACAACGGTCATATAAGTATGATAGTTTTCATACATACACATTTGCTATTTCGAGCCGAGTTTACTCGCCTATCTTTTTCTCGAAATATGTGTTGGTAATCTTTCGCTTTAAGCATCGTTCATCTTTATCCGTGACGAAAGTCATGATGACGTTTCAATCTTGAAAATAGCTTTGATGAGGATAGTCGATTCTTTATGTCTAACGACTACTATAACATTATCGAAGAATATTTCAATGATTGAAATGTAGAGTTGATATTACGTAACTACCTATGGATATAAGCATATATAGTGTGTTCGCACATTAGTATATAAATCCATGTACCGAAAACCAAGTGCGTGCATATGTGTGCATGCGGTATTGGTGAAGGAGACAGGTTGGGTACGCGTACTGGCGGAAGTTCACATCCGTGAAATTATGCTAAGTTTGGAGTTTATGAACTTAAAAACCAGTCACCTTAGGTACGCGTACCCACAAAAGTTTTCATCCGAAAATTTCTGCTTGGTTTTCAAACCCAATTCCGGTAAAACTAGAGTACACGTACCCGTACGCGTACCTAATCTGGTTATATCTCAAATCGATTAGCTCATGAACTTAAACAATAAACCAATAAGGAATACAATCTTTGCAAACCATGGCTATATTATTCATGAATTGATTCAAGTGAATCAAACCAATTTTGTTTCAATTGTGTCTATGTATAAAGATCTAATCAATGAACAACTCTTGAACTAGTTCTTATGAGTCATTTGAACTAGTTATGAAGAAGATGAATATGGTTGATATGAAAGTGCTCATATAGCTAACCATTGGTTAACTATTTGCGAACCAACTAAGTGTACACGTTTAGGTACGGTTACTCAAACCTAAATGAATACATTTCATTTGTGTGTGTGACAAGCTAAGTTTAGATCTAACGGTTGAAATATATTAGCTTGGATAAATCAGGTTTTTTATCTAATGGTGAATATTGAATGCTTTGTTACCAACGTAACTTAGATTACAAACCCTGATTTGAAAACTATATAAAGGAGACGTCTAGCAATTGGAAAAACTAATCCCTACACCTCTAGTGTGATACTAGTTGGTTTTCTAGAGTCGATTCTTCTTTAATCGTAGGTTTTTTCTCGAGACCCTGTCGGTTAACGACTTAAAGACTTCATTGGGATTATGAAGCCAGACGAAACTACTTCTCTTGTAGTTGAGCGATCTGATCTTGCCATTTTCTATCGTACGAGTTCAATTGAATAATTGTCTTGAGATTATATCTCCGATAGGGCAAAAAAAAAAAGAAGTCACAAACATCTTCGTCTAATCGTTTGTGATTCCCCAATATCTAGTTTTGCTCCCATACGATTTAGATTATCGTGAGGTGATCAATAATTCTAGGCTTTTCTTCGGGAATATAAGTATGGGTTATTGATTGGTTCACGTTCACCTTGATTTTATCAAAAGACAGAAAAAAACTAGTAGGTTTATCTGTGGGAGACAGATTTATCTATTATCGTATACTTTTCTTTGTGATACATATTTGTTTATTCAAGTCTTCGACTTTGGGTTGTAACAACTCTTTGTTGTGGGTGAGATCAGCTAAGGGAATCAAGTGCGTAGTATCCTGTTGGGATTAGAGACGTAAGGAGTGCAACTGTACCTTGAATTAGTGTGAAATTTATTAGGTTTCAACTACAGTACAAACCGAAGTTAGTTTTTAGTAGGCTAGCATCTGTAGTTGTTTAATACAGTGTGGTGTTCAATCTAGACTAGGTACCGGGGTTTTTATGCATTTGCGGTTTCCTCGTTAACAATATTTCTAGTGTCTGTGTTATTTCTATTCCGTATTATATTTTTTTATATAATTTAAATGTCACAGGTTGTGCGTTGTATCGATCAATTATGAAATCTAACCTTTGGTTGTTGATTGGAAATTGATTGATCCTTGGATATTGGTCTTTGGTATTATAGATGGGGAAAACGAGTTACTGGTTTTTACGGAATTGAGGAGACGACCGTGTGGAGGAAACTCCTTGAACCGTGCGAACTATTAAACCTCACACAGATGCACTGCAAGAAGGGAGTGCTTTGAATTCGAGAGATCAATCTATAGTACTCCGGCCTAAACCAAGACAATGGCCGCCCCAGAGTAAATTCGGTCATAAAATAGGATGGGTCGATCTGTAGGAGGGAAGATGAGAAATGTGTGAGATCAATAGTAATCGAAGATCGTAGGTGTGTTGTGTATTCTTAAAATAAGATAAGTTCTGAATGATTGAATTTTACTCTGTTGAGAGTAATTGCTCAGACGTTGAGTTGTTGATCTCATGTTGTCTGTTTGACATGAGATTGTCCTTTCTACAACCATGATTCAGAGACTTATTTGTATTGTCCCATGAAGTGTGACAGTTGATGGAATCAAAGAGTGGAGAAGTGGAAATCGTGTTAAAACCAGTTGCTCAACGTGCGGAGACTTGGTTGATTTTCCATCCACTACTTTGTTAATTCCTCCAACTGATTGCACGACTTGCTCACATTCTCATCATGTGCATGAACACACGTGCCATAGACCGCCATACCAAAACCCTAGTTAATATCCCCCATGTGACACGATTGATGTCTCGTGATTGTGGAGTCTGCAAGGCAGACGTGTATTTAGTTAGTCAGTTGCTGACTTCATGGGACGATGAGTCCTTGTATTATTGAGTTGAACATGATTTAAAAATGTTCTGAGACTCATGAATCGAGACATAGGTATAATGTATGAATAACATAGTTAACGTGAGTAAATATTGCTCATTCGATGATTTGTTGAATATTGATAGTTGAACCAATATTCCTTGGTTTGAGCAAATATTGCTCATCTGAGCAAATGTTGCTTGTTTGATGAATTATTGGCTGCATGACCAAATAAAATATGAACAAAGTATAATTAATAAAATGTTGACCATGAGATCATCGTAAAATTATTAGTGTTTGAATCTGGAATTATGAACCTCGGACTGCGTTTGAGCAATCATTTGAGAAAATATGAAGAAATCAGGGATTTTTGTCGAAACTGAGAAAACTTCATGAAATGAAGGAAAAATAATAATAAAATGAAGGAATCATGAAGTGTGGGACCGGTTATGGCCAAGGCATGGCCATCCGGCTAATGAGCCCGGTCCCATAGCATTTCCCTAATTTTATTATATTTTTTCATGATTTTATGGAAATATCATAAAATCAAGGAGTTTGTTGAAACTAAGGAGTTTGGTTGAAATCAAGGAGTTTCCTCGAAGTGAAGGAGTTTCCATGAGATGAAGGAAACAAATAACATTAATAATAATAAAATAATGGTGTGTAGGACCGGCTTGGGCATGGTCGGCCGGCTAGGGCCTGGTTCCGTGAGTTTTCCATAATTTTATGTATTATTTCATGATTTGAAGGAATTTTCATAATTTGAAGGAAGTATCATGAAATCAAGGAATTTCTTAGGATCAAGGAAACATAAAAAATAATAATAATAAAATAAGGTGCGTGTAAGACCGGCTAGGGCATGACCGGCCATCTAGGGCCCGGTCCCACGAGTTTTCCTAATTTTATATTATTTTCATGACTTAGAGGAAATATCATGAGATTAAGGAGTTTTCATGAGATTAGGGAAATAATAATAAAATCATGAGGTGTGGGACTGGCCATGACTAGCGCATATCCGGTCATCTAGTAGACATGGTCCCATGACACCTTTCCCAATTTTATATTATTTACTTGATGCGAAGGAAACACCATGAAACTGAGGAGTTTCCTTAAAGCGAAGGATATTTGTTCAAACGAAAGGATTTTCATGAGATCAAGGAAAATAATAAAAATATGATAAAATATAGAATTGGACGTGGGACTGGCCACAACGTGATTGGCCGGCCGGTGGGCCCAATCCCTCGGTGTCTGGATTAATATTTTATTATTTATTATTTTATTTCCTATTTTGCATAGGTTCATCGTCTTGTCGTATTTTGAAATACTCATTCGTGCATTCAGGTATTTGTTAGTACCTTATTGTCGAGTACAACTGCACCATTTTGGTCGGGGCTTACTCGAAGGTAGCTCAGATGCCCGTGTATTGAATATTTATTACTAACCCATGGAATTCTGCTGGGAAGAACCATAAATTGAAGTAACGAAATATTATGAAAAACATTGAATATTTTCCAGGGATTTAGATAATGAGTCCAATGATTTTAAGAATGATTAATTAATGGCTCTATACTAGTACGATCGTCTAGGAGCATTAATTATTCAGGAATTGAGTGATATGGGCTTGTGGAAGCGTCATATTTATTTTATATAGTCAGGGAAAATGTTGTTACATCCTGAAGACGTTATTGCTCTATACTAGAAGGCAACCTGTCTAGGAGCCGTCCAATCTTTCGATTCTATATAGAAGTAATTACTGAAATTGCTTAGTATTCATGAGATATGTTGTTGCCTCAGCTGATACATATCTATATATACTCTAAGAGACAATATTCTCAGTCAGAAATTCTTGTGACATGAGCTTTCATGCTTTCGATAAGAGAGATGAGCCTCAATACTCATCTAATTGCTGGATCAGGAGTACATACGATTACGGGTTTACGATTTTAGCCCTTGTCGAAAATCCACCATCTACAAGTACCATCCAAGTTTATATCTCTTTTGTATTTGATAAAGACTCGCAAATTTCCATTTGCTTGAGTAAATATCAAATCGAGAGATAGAGATATTAAATTCTTGATATACTTTTTATTAAGATTGAGTCTGAATGTCTAGTTGATTCTCTTAAAAGTATATTAGAGTTAGTCCATATAGATTGCTAATCGAAATATTGGGTGAGGTTTTTAGACCCTCGTTTTTTCATTTACTTCAACTTGAGTTCTCTTTATTACTTTGGGAATCATTTAAGATCTTGTAACCACCACAAATTAATAAAAACTCATCACTCATTACCACGTGGACGAAGACGAAAGTCGAACCATATAAATCCCATGTGTCTCTTGATAACTTAGTAGCATTTACATTTACATTATCGTTATTATTATTCTTATCTCAAGCACCTTTTATTACTTAGCCTAATCAGTTGAACTGAGATATCACTACTGCTTAGTATTGGATTCTTTGAGTTGTTCATATTACGTAGACTATGGGAAAATTAGTAGTCACGAGCTGCGTTACAAAGACTTTTTTGTCTTATTGTCTTTATTCTTATTTACATGTAAGGTTTCAATTAGAGTAAGACTAGTTAATCGGGCTTGACTTCTTTTTCTAAGATAATTTTGGTTTCATTAGAATAATATCTCGGCCATCCATGATTGTGAGGTGTAATCATGAATAGTAACTCGACTACTGATATATATTGCTGATGGTCTCTGAGTATGCTGCGTTGTTGGCAGTAGCTTAGAGGAAAAAAAACTCACATACATTGCTTACTAGCTAAGTGAATACTGAATAGGCATTACCCGTACAAGATGCAGAGTAATTAATCTTTAAAGAAATTAATGTAATTAACAATGATAGGTCTTATTTTCTGATTGCACAAACTTAATCCTTGACTAACTGTTACTTCATTTTCAGGTTCGGGCAATAGTTTTTAGCTTTGGGGTACATCAGATACTACCCAAGTTTCCGGAAGATTATTCTTTCCTTGGGACAATGGAGGAAGATACCCTGGATTACGGGTATATTTTAGTGATTGATTTTCTGAGTACCGTCTTTAAGTGATTACTTGATTGAGCTAAGCTACAAATCAATTAAGAAGCGGGCTACTGCAAGCAGTTCCAGCCTTAGATTTATTTGAAGGGATGAGTACACCGACATTTGAAGGTCTGATTGAAAAGTTAAATCATCAAAATGAACAACTACAAATCCGTTGGCAATAACCTGCTCTAGCCGCAGTTTCTATCATCACTTAGTATCACTTCTGCAACCTTAAAGTGGTTGTTTGTTTGTTTAGATTAATTTTTACTTACCATACATGGTTTTTTTTTTGGCTTTGTAAATTAGTTTTATCATTTTTTTGGTATCCACTTTTCATTTGACATGTTATTGATATTATTTAAAAACAATGCCTGCGCCGTTTCTGTATTGGCCGTGCTTTGCCAAGAAACTCTCTTATTTCCTTTTTGGTTAGCACTTTGCAAAAATAGACACTGCAATTTACTCCGGTCATTTGCATAATTGATATAGGTGCTTCAGATTGGCCTTAGGAGTATAAATGATGAAAATTTGGTGGTGGTAGCTGAGGTATTGTGAAGGTAGTAGGAGTCTGCAACTCGCGTCCTCACATGTGGGTGGGCCTCATTCCCTTCGAGATTAGTGGGGGTTACTTTTGTGCCCAATCATGGAAAGGATTTGTGAGTATACGGTATTCCAATATTTGATTCCCAACTATGATCATTTATTACTAACAACATTCATAAACCCCGGGCCGTTACGACACGGGTCATATTCTAATTGAGAACCCATAGCAGAGAGACAATGACAGAACCCATTGTTGAGTAGTACACTGTTGTTAATGGATGGTTGGGTTTCTCATTATGAATTTGATTCACTTAATCAAACCTTAATTTGAGGGATAAATCAATCAATGTCCATTCAGTCCAAGGACTATGAACAATTACCTCTTTTCTATCATAATGGCATGTTCTCAACCTATTCATGGATAATATCATGTCATGCAGTGGTTTGTGCCTCATCCTCCTAAACTCTATTTTTCAACTAATTAAAAATTCAACCATTTATAAACTTTGATTCAGACGCAAACACAACAAACACACATTACACCTTACATTACGGGATCAGTAATATAGCTACCAAAATATTATTGCAGATCATTAGATGTCAGGGAAAGGGGGCAATGTATCACTGATCAAATTCATCTAACTTTATAATCAATATCAGAACAACACACGTGCATTCAGGTATTTGTTAGTACCTTATTGTCGAGTACAACTGTACCACTTTGGTTGGGGCTTACTCGAAGGTAGCTCAGATGCCCGTGTGTTGAATATTTATTACTAACCCATGGAATTCTGCTGGGAAGAACCATAAATTGAAGTAACGAAATATTATGAAAAACATTGAATATTTTCCAGGGATTTAGTTAATGAGTCCAATGATTTTAAGAATGATTAATTTATGGCTCTATACTAGTATGATCGTCTAGGAGCATTAATTATTCAGGAATTGAGTGATATGGGCTTGTTGAAGCGTCATATTTCTTTTATATAGTTATGGAAAACATTGTTACATCCTGAAGACGTTATTGCTCTATACTAGCACGCAACCTGTCTAGAAGCCGTCCAATCTTTCGATTCTATATAGAAGTAATTACTGAAATTGCTTAGTATTCATGAGATATGGTGTTGCCTCATCTGAGAGACTACATATCTACATATACTCTGAGAGACAATATTCTCAGTCAGAGATTCTTGTGACATGAGCTTTCATTCTTTCGATAAGAGACATGAGCCTCGATACTCATCTAATTGCTGGATCAGGAGTACATACAATTATGGGTTTAAGATTTTAGCCCTTTTCAAAAATCCACCATCTACAGGTACCATCCAAGTTTATATCTCTTTTGTATTTGATAAAGACTTGCAAATTTCCATTTGCTTGAGTAAAGATCAAATCGAGAGATAGAAATATTAAATTCTTGATATACTTTTTATTAAGATTGAGTCTGACTGTCTAGTTGATTCTTTTAAAAGTATATTAGAGTTAGTCCATATAGATTGCTAATCGAAATATTGGGTGAGGTTGTTAGACCCCCGTTTTTTCATTTACTTCAACTTGAGTTCTCTTTATTACTTTGGGAATCATTTAAGATCTTGTAACCACCACAAATTAATAAAAACTCATCACTCATTACCACGTGGACGAAGATGAAAGTCGAACCATATAAATCCCATGTGTCTCTTGATAACTTAGTAGCATTTATATTATCGTTATTATTATTCTTATCTCAAGCACCTTTTATTACTTAGCCTAATCAGTTCAACTGAGATATCACTACTTCTTATTATTGAATTCTTTGAGTTGTTCATATTACGTAGACTATGGGAAAATTAGTAGTCACGAGATGCGTTACAAAGACTTTTTTGTCTTATTGTCTTAATTCTTATTTATATCTAAGGTTTCAATTAGAGTAAGACTAGTTAATCGGGCTTGAATTCTTTTTCTAAGCTAATTTTGATTTCATTTGAAAGTTATTTTTGTTTTACCTCCATTTTAATCCACCATTTATAAGATACTAGATTTGTGCCCGTATTACGTACCAGGCGAACTTACTTTCTCATGAAAATGCACTTTATAATTTTCTATACTGAAAAATACACGTTGGCACAACACTGCGCTTGATCTTTAAACTATAAGCCTATAACGACGCAAAAATATGATTTATTATCATGTCCTCTGCCTACCCTCGATCCGCGTAGTAAATAAAAGATATACATGACAAAACTAGACATTGTCAGTTTTTAATGCTTATTACAAAGAAAGATTGAGAAAAAAAGTGACTAAGTAGAGCTCCTTTCAACAAAAGAAGTTCAGTATCAAAAACTATTTGCACCTGCTCAGTCGGATATAAAAGAAATAATGTTTGGTTTTGGTAATAACAACCACTAAGAGTAAAATGAACACACAAAGCATTGATCAATCACTTTCTATGGGAGTCGAACCCACAACTTCGTGACTAAAATCCACACGCTCTACCTTTTGAGTTAAGTCAGCCAAAGATAGAGGAAGCCTCCACTGTTGTTATATTTGGCAAGGCTTTGATCTTACAACTTTATATATCATCAATTTTATTGGCAAGTATTTTGATCTAACAACAATATGTATATGTAATTTGATTAGAACTATATTACTTTATGTCTCAATTTCCATGGTAAAGTTTTTGATCTAACAACTTTATATAATTTGATTAGAACGATATTATTTAAGATAATTAAAACCATCAATTACGATGAATTTAACTTAATATAAGCATCAAAAGTCAAAAATTTGTATAAGATGTTTCGGCAAATATAAGTGAGTGTATTTACCTTGCATAACTTCAATAGAGTACGCAACTGTGAGTAGAATCTCCACCACTATTGATGCAGCATCGCCCATCCCCGTGTAAAACAGGACATCGTAATTAGATGTGAGATACCGAAACTATTGCCAGATTTAATTTTGTTATATGTGATCAAGTCAAGGAAATGGTGAATTTTGTTCTTGTGATTCAATTTTGGTATAATTATTGCCAGATTTAAAACTTCGATTGCAAGACTTGTATATGAAAATACTAAGTTCCACAAAAATAGCGGAGATTGTCTATGAAGACAGAAAATGAGTCAATAGTCATCGCTTTGAGCAAGTAAATAAAAACTACAATTAAATAATCATTGTTTTTAAATATACCAACACAATGTGACTCATACGGGGACCAATATCGTCCAATTCCTTCTAAAGTTGATATTACTAAACATCTTTCATATGGCGCATATAACTTAATTTTATCATATGACATAGATAACTTGAAGTAGTCCTAAGTCAATTAGGTGAATACCAACTGCAATGCCGCCTCCATGGGCCACCTTTGTGCACACTTATGTCCCCTTTGCAATAAAGCAAATTACAAACATATGAAATGCACTTCACATATGCTCTTGTAATGATGGAACTAAAGAATAACACCAAATCAAGGGGATTCAATATAAAAACAATTAGTATGAAACTAGGCTTCTTTTTCATTAACAATCTCTACATCCAGTAGAACTTGAAACTAAAATATGTACAACACTTACTACATACAAAAAAAAAAAAAAGGTGCGTCACAAAAATATATATACCAAGTATGCAAAACATAATAAAAACATTGCAATTACAAATTTATGAGCTAACAATAGCAGGAAGACCCTAGGAACGGATTCTACATGCTTGGAATCAGTCACCCTCAACACTTTCCTCTTCATTTTCCGCCACCATTTTCCAGATGATATATTCCCTATTCAAGTCCTTTTATGTATGTAAGGTCCCACATTTCAGTATCTAATGATAGTTTGAACCGTTTCTCCACGTCTAAAAAAACATTACTCTTTACTTTAATTATCAGTTAAATTTCCACTAACAAAGACAAAAGGTCAAATTTAAGATTCATATGGTTAGAGAATGATATTAAACTTGGTAGTTGAAATATGGGGGTGAAGGAGCTTATCTGACCTATAAATATAAATGTTTTTGTTCACCTGTACATTTAGGTAGCAACGTAAGGGAACTTATAAGACGAAATTCAAAGCACCATCAAAGAAACTTTATATATTAATACGATGATGTCCCGCACAAACAAAGAAATCGGTCAAATCCTAAAACCCCTTACTCAAGATATTTAAATGCTAAAGTACTATCTTTCTCAATGAAGTACATGTATAAGATTATGGTTCGCATACAAAACACCCTTTTCTTCTATAAAAGTTTCAGTGAACCCCCTTGTGATAAACCGGAAAATTGCGCCTAACACACCAAAGCGCGCATGCCATAACTCTCCGATGATCCACTCTGAGGCTACTAAATAAGACTTAAAACTCTCCCTAAAGCTAGGAAAATACACTTTTATTTACCCTTTCAGATATGCTCGACAATTATGATGTAGATAACTTCGCTTCCACACGGTTCCAACTTACTCTTGTTCTGCAAAGGGTTTAAAGCCACAGAGGCTAATGTCGATGCATTATTTCATGCATCTCTGGATTTTGAGTCCTTTCTAAGCATAGTACATGCCCTGAACTTGGGCACATGCCATTGCAGATTATTTCTAGCTCCCTTACTTAACTTCACCATTGCTGAAAGGATGCACTAGTCTTGCTGGTTCAGGGTGCACCAATCAGGATGATGTCGTATTTTCCTTACGCTTATGCAAGCTCCACTACTTGCATACCGATATATATTACTTTCCTGGCCATTCCCAATGCATCATTGGTGTATTCCTACGTTGAATGCCTTGATAGGAAGTATGAGCATCCAAGGAATAGAATACAACTTGCCTCATCAAGTTTTGCCATAATCATCTCTTGTATCACATCATCGAGCCAGATGATATGAGAGGATAATATGTCCCAATCTTCTCATAATTACATGATATGAGAAACAAAGTTTTGGACCTACAATGCTGCAACTTATTGCGGATGCATACGTACCATTTTATCCTCCAAATGGATCAAGCACTAACCGTAGTTCATCATTGAATGGACAAGCATCTTAATCCAACTCGTGTTGCAAGGCCATGACCAAGAAATAATGACCTAGTCCGTATATGTCTTTCTGTCAAAATGCATCAAGGTGATGCATACTTAGTTTGAGGCATGCCATAATAATGTCTAAGCATCATATGCTTAATAGCAAAGGCTACGCAGCTATAAATGAGGCATAGGCATCATTTATGCTCTTTCGGTTAAGCTATGAAGCTTACTTTGTGCATAATCTGCATACCACCTTCAACCAACTACCTCCCCTTATATATATAATCTTAAGGAAATTTCTAAAACTCAAACCGGGTGACCAGTATGACATTCACTAAGTTACATTTTTGAGGTGCTTGCTTCATTATTCATGGACATTTCCATATATTTCTTAATAACCGACTATGATAGCTGTGTTTTCTGGCCCATAAGCCAACTTTAACATTGTACTATGATAGCTTTGTTTTACCTCATCCGGCCTGCTCTGGCATATTGCATCATTTTTGTGCGATATTGGCTCTAGGTCAATTTCATATTTATAGTCATGATGGATGTATATTTTCTCAGCCAACCTGCTCTGGCCCAATGCATAATTATGATGAGATATTGTCCTTAGGATAATGACCTGCATAATATGCTACGGTAGCGCTACTTTTCTCAATGCCATCCTCCTAATTGACATATTGTACCAACATAATGCGCCATTTTGGCATGTTTGGATAATATGCCTTCGCAATGCACCAAACTTGGTGCAATATTCGCTATAGGCTACTGTTCATTTTAACTCGCAACGTAAACCTGTAATAAAGCTTCATCTCAGGGCATGTCGCATATTTGAGCATGCGTCATGCTAAAGACATGGGGTATTACATTATTCACCCCTTTAAAGAATTTTGTCCATGACATTCAATACAAAAACTATGGTGAACAAACTCTTTGGTTTGGAATCCTGAGCATAATGACCCATACCACGATACTCAATAATCACAAAAGGTTTCTTCAGTTTTTCATGTAACATCAATTAGACCCTTGTGAGAAAATTCTCATACTACATTCTCAGGAATCCAAAACGATTCCACAACATTACTGAGAACATCTATTTGGACAGTTTCCAAAGGATATCTCAACAATGTATCCTAAGAGGGTATCTCATATTAGATGCTCGGAAGTCCCTAAGGTTCACAAGGTTAGTGCCAAGAATTTGGCACTAGTATAACGCAATAATACACTTCTTTTTGTAGTACTGTATGGAATAGGATCCAGATGCCTACCGTCTCAGATGATCTTCTAGGTTACCACTCCTAAGTGGGGTGCTAACCGGCCTAACAACTCACACCACGCGGTACGGGTGAGGGGTGATCAGTCCTAATATCTGACAACCATTCCGAACGGTCTTCCAGATCACCAATCGTAATTGAATTACCATTTAGGCTTGGAAAACTCATAGTACATAAACAATCTCAACTCGAATCGCAAAGTAACTGGCATAGCAATTACAAACTATTTCTCGCGCAAATTTAGCCTACTATCCAACTTTATGTTTTCCTTTCAAGGAAAAAATTCGCTGACAAAGCCATTCCTTCACAGTCCCTAGAGTTATCTCGAACTTGCTCTGATACCAACTATGACAGATCGGAAAATTATGCCTAACGCGCCAGGGCGCATAGACCATAACTCCCCGATGCGCCACTCTGATGCTACTAACCGGATCTAAACTTCTCATCGATCCAGGAAAATGCACATTCATTTTCCTTGAAGATATACTTGACAAGCATGATTCAACTAACTTAGCATTCACTCTGTTCTAACTTACCATTATTCTGCAAATGGTTTAAAGTTATACATGATAATGTCGATGCATTATTTCATGAATCTTTGGCTTTCGAGTCCTTTTGATGCATAGTACATGCCCTGAACTTGCGCATATGTCATTGCAGCCTAACTCTAACTTCCTTACTTAACTTAGGCATTGATGAAAGCATGCACTAGTCATGCTTGTGACAAGGGTACACCAATTTTACTTAGGCTTATGCAAGCTCCGCTACTTGCATACCAATATAGCTTACTTTCTTAGCCATGCCCAATGTGTCATTAGTGCATGCCTACGTCGAATGCCTTGATATGAAGTATGAGCATCCAAGGAATGGAATGAAACTTTCCTCATCAAGTTTGGCCACAGTCATCACTTGCACCGCATCACCGAGCCAGATGATATGAGAGGACAATATGTCACAATCATCTCGCAATTAGATGATATGTGCAACAAGGTGCTACATCGGAAATGCTGCAACTCTTTGTGGCTTCCTACGTACCATTTCCTACTCTAAAGTGATCAAGCACTGACCATAGTTCATCATTAAGGGACAAACATCTTAAGACAACTCGTGTTGCAAGGTCATGGACAATAAATAATGGCCTAGTCCATATAGGTCATTCCTTCAAAATACATAAAAGGTGGTGCATAATTAGTCCGGAATGACATAGTGATTCCTAAGCATCATATACACTAATATCATAGGCTACACAGCTATAAATGAGGCCTAGGCGTCATTTACGCTCTTCCGTCTAAGCTATGAAGCTTACTTTTTGCATCCACATATGCACCTTCAACCAACTACCATCTTTACATATGTATTAAGGACACTTTCACAACTCAAACCGGGGGACCAGTTTGACATTCACCAAGTCACATTTTTGAGGTGCTTGCTTTAATATTCATGGTCGTTTCCATGTATTTCTCAATAACCTTCTATGATAGATGTTTTTCATTCTGGTCCATATGCCAATGTCAATATTGTGTTATGGTTGCTTTGTGTTTTACCTCGGCCATCCTGCTATGGCATATTGCACCACTGTTGTACGATATTGTCTCTAGGAAAATTCCAATATTTATAGCCATGATGTTTGTACATTTTCTCGGTAAGACTACTCTGGCCTATTGCATCATTGTGATGTGATATTGTCCCTAGGCCAATGACCTGCGTAATATTCCACGATAGCACTACTTTTCTCACGGCTATCCTCTTAACTGTCCCGATGCACCATTTGGTGTGACATTGGTTGTTGGCCAATATAGCTTACTTGACGCACCATACTTGGTGCAATACTGTTCATTGGCCAATATTCCCAAAATAATGCGACATTTTGGTGTGATATTGGCCTTTTACCAATATGCCTTCGCGATGCGCAAAATTTTGCGCCATATTAGTTCTAGGCCAATGTTCCTCTTAACATGCAACGTAAATCTAGGATAAGGAATCATCTCAGGCCATGGATCATCTTTGATCATGCGCCATGCTAAAGACACGGGGTGTTACACCTCTAAAATGGCCACATAATATTTACACCAATTATATTACGCCAGGTGTCCTTACCATAGCTTCTATATTAGTAAAGGCATATTTCGGCCAATAAAAAATGAGTGCTTCATCATCGTTCAACGTGGAAGCTTTATTTGTCAAGGCATTTAAGAGGGAAGATTATTATAAAATAAATTGTACCATAATTTTAGTATCATGTTCTCTGCCTTCTACAAACCAATCATGGTCATTTAACTTAATTACCAAAGAAACTTGAGAAATGGGCAGATAGTGTCTTGATCATAACATCTCCACATCCGAAAGTGATGTTAAGCTATTTACATAAAAATCCAAATATAGTAATTTAACCTAGTTTCTTTTATCTCTTTTTGGCATTTGATGATTCAAATGATTGTAATGGTTAAATTCTATTACTCATGGAGAGTCTTGAATGTTGATGGTGGTATCTTAAACTTTGAATATGTGGTCTTCAAATATATTGTAATGGTTGTAATCTAAAGTATAACGCTATGACAATCTTGAAACTGTGTTATTGTATGAAGCTCGCCTCCTTTTCTAAAACAAAAAGATTTTTTTTTAATTGGTATAAGTTTGTCTTATCAATCCAAGATTATGTCCAATTTAATCATATTATTTAATCGGACTAGTCCAAATAATATCGATTTAGATCAAATCATTGGATAGTAAATTTTGCACATTTAAGGAGAATTTCATATCTAATATTTGATTTTGCAAAATCATACACTAATTAGGTCAAATTTATAGTGATTTGTGTACAAACATGAGAATTTTGACTAGAACATAACTTATTTATATGATAGAACAAAAGAGTTACTATATACTCCCTCCGTCCCAAATTAAATGAGCTAGTTGGTTTTAATTTTGTCCCATAAATAGATGATCTATCTTACTAATCAAGGGGATACTTCTAAAACTACCATTTTAATTGATTAATTTTACTATAAGAAATATGTGTATGTATAATTTGATAGTCATGTTTATATTCGTTACGTAAGTGTTTTGAAATTTTTTTCAACAATATAAAGTTTACGAAAATAAAAAATTTTATGCCGGCGAGTTTGAACCTATAAATACTGATATCATCACCCGATAGTTGCAAATGATGGTGCAAACTTTCTAACTAGATTTTCTCTTGATTTACCTGTTGTAGATGAATGAAATGAATGATATCCACAATGAGATTCTTGGTTGTCCACTTGATAGATTCAAGTTTTCCAGATGGAGCAAAAATCGGACTATACCTTCCAAATTGGGATATTACACTAGACCCCTTGATGGAACAACACACTCCATTAGAGTCACTTGCTGTAGATGGTGATTTTTTGACCAAATGAAAAATTGTCAAGGGAAAAATGTGATTTTAATATGACATACCGGAAAATCATGCCTAGCATGCCAGGGCGCTCAGGCCATAACTCCCCAATGCGCCACTATGATGCTACTTTCCGGCCTTATTACTTCTTTTCACGCCAATAAAATGCACGTTCATATGCCCATGCAAGCATGCTCAACGAGCATGATGCATCTAACTTGGCTTACATAAAGTCTTGTTCTGCGAAGGGTTTAAAGCCATGGACTAGGGGGAAAATGATCATTTTATGATCGACCAACCAATCCAAAGTCTTCTAAGTAGTCAAAGAACACTTCAATCTTACAAGTGGACCAACTTCCAAGTTTCATGAAGTAAAATTAAAAATTAAGCACAAGAGAGAGTCCCGACTGTAAGTACATAATTCCTCCACTCACCACGTGTCCTCGGATGAACACGCGGAGAGCATAGGACGAAGGGCATCAAAAGACGATGCCACATCGATACATCCAAGAAACGTGTACCAGCAGGAAGGGGCCCTCATATAGCAGATCCAATGGCTACAAATGAAGGAGCACGGGAACAAAGCACCACTGTGTTGGACCCAATACACCCTCGGATCTGCTTTATCCCATCTCGAGAGAAATCTCAGATCTATGGTCAGGGCCCAACCGACTGACAGGGGAAGGACAGGGGCAGGATACCGTGGTCTGATGCATATAGAAAGACCCAACCACCCACATTAAATACCTGGGGCAGCACACGCGTCATCCCACCAGCAGAAGAAGCGAGCATACCTCTTCGGCAACAACGAAGAAACGAAGGGAGAGCCTCATAATAACCGAAGACTCTGCGTGTTGGCACAAAACACAAGAGGATAAGATTACAACGGCTCCATCGGTGGACCCCCCGTGGAATCCCTATAAATACCCCTTCTCACTAAGAGAGAGGGGCAAGTCGATAAGAAGGAAAAAATAGGATAGAGAATTAGGAAGAGTAAGTAATGCCCAAAATCCCGCTGCCTCAGTGAGAACCCCTAAAGTCATTTGACTAAGTTTGTAATCAATCAATACATAATGAAACCTTTCTTTTACCCCGTGGATGTAGGCCTTAGTGCTGAACCACGTAATTATTTGTCTCATTTACATTACGCACTTTATATTACGCACTTTATATTACGCACGTTATATTACGCACTTTATATTATGTTCTTTACATTATGCAACCTACATTATACTCTTTACATTCCGCACTTTACATTCGTTCCGAGGTTGCTTACCATTTTCTATGCACTCTGTGTTAAATACTCGATAAGACAAGGACGAGTCGGAAGACTCAGATTCGATGAATCGGTGTACACACTATTTTGCTATGTACGTTATATCCAATACGTGAACTTCGGTGTGTGCGAACATTGTTTGGGGACACGTAAATACCTGCGTAATTTATGTGTTCACACTGACAAAGACCAATCTTGAGGCCCATGAAGATAAATCTCATCCTTCGAACAAGAAAAAGCTCAAATCATGCGACCGATGTTAAATCCTCATGCCTGAATCTCAACTCATGCGTCAGAATCTCATTTCGCATGCTCGAAGCTTAGTCCTTCTATTCAAGCTTTTTTCCTCACGTGCGAAGTCTCCATCTTCACATGTCGATCCCCATATTTCATGATTAAACCTCAATCCAACGACCATGTCAATGCTTGACATCCTTCATGGATGGTTCTATAACTTAGCCTCACAATCAAGCTCAAGGTTATATAGTATTCACCACATCAAAAACCAAACGTTAAGTTCATGACATATAAGATTCATTCGAACCTTGCAAGCTTGTTCCTGGCTATTTCATCTCCTCAAGCTCAAAAACTCGGTTATAGGACCCTCAAAATAGAATTAGGGCTTTTGCTCTCTTCAAAGAGAGACACATGCTTCAAATCCTCTCATATATAGCTTTGTTTCCACTTTTCACTTGACGAATGACTCGTGTTTCTCCTACAGACAATGACCTGTTAGATGTTGGCTCGATTTCAGAAAAGAACTAATTGATCTATTGAATCAGTATTAAAACCAAAGTTAGAATTGTGTTTATATTCCATCGAAACATGGTTTCTTATTCTTATCTAGTTTAGGTTTCCTAATTGAGGAGAAATTGATTTTCTAATTAAAAGAGAACTTGGTTTCAAGTAATCACCCTATTGTAAGCTTATAAATAGAGGCATAAGTCTTTGGTTATAGGTAATCTACATCATCTATATTAGTCTTGTCTAAACCCTTAGGTTATAAGAATTTATTCCCTCACAAAGAACATATGTAATCTCTTCATTAGCAAGATATAGATCCTATCATAGCTTTAGGGATGGGAGAGTTGGAAGAGAATTGAAGGTGAGTCGAGAATGTGAGTAAGAAAAAAAAAAGTGTTAAGTGTCAATTTTGTTGTGTATTCTATGATATACGAATGAAGTGAATTTGTGTTTCCCATGGACATAGGCACATTATCGAACCACGTTAAATCTCTGTGTTTCTTGTGCATTAGATTCCGTTGAATGTTTAGTTTATGTTTCTGATACCCGATCGTAGAATACCTTGAGGTGCAGTTTGAACATCTTGGCACAAAAAACTGGTATCAGGGCTTAGATCTAGATTCTTGAAATCTATGGTATGCTCGTTTTAGCTTCTCATTTTATTTATTTTCTTTTTCCTTCTTGTATTTCTTCTCTTATTCTGCGATTTACTCCTAGTAAATTTCCTATTCTTGCTTAACGAAAGCTTTCTTATTATTCAAAAAAAATAAAAGAAAAAGAAAATAAAATAAACCATACACCATGAGAGAGACGAGAGAGAATATTATGAAAAACGATGAAGTTTATCTAGTTGTGTCTGATATTGCCATTCAAATACAAGCGTATTTTAGGTACTTCATTTGGCATTTTTTTTCACATGACATTCCAGTTAATTCAACTAATTAATATCTAGATGGATAATTTAACGATGTGAGGTTTTGGAATTATCAATCTCTGGCGAGGTAATGCAAATTAGCAATTTTTTTAGGTTAGGAAACACAAAATACCCCCAACTATTGTGATACAAATTTGAAAAACCAAAATCACATAGCTTTTATATCCGATCCAGCTGATTTTGTTACCCCAAAAAACCAAAATCACATAGACTTTATATTTATATCCGATCTAGCTGATTTTGTTACTTCAAAATCGAAGTATATTGTAATAAGCTAGGTTTTCACTTTAAACTCATTCAACTTTTAAAAACCTGGCATATTTAGGGGCGACCCCAACGCAATTAGGGGCGACACTAAAGACAAAATAGGTTGAAAATACTTATATGCCCCTTCATAATCGGGAGTTTAATCCATAATCGGTAGTTTGGGGCAACTCTATATTCGATAGTTATATGAACTATTTTGACTACCAATTATAGGCTCAACCAAATTAGAGAAATAGATGATTTTTGCAAAATCTCATTTTTGGGAAACTCTATATTCCGTAGATATATGTGTTGGATATTTTCAAGATTGTTTGCCACTATCCGGGGGGGTCCGGGGGGGCGTAGCCCCTCCCGGCTGTGTTCGACAAAACGTCTTTGTTCCCATAGGGTTTCTTCAAGAGACACCATTGGTTGGATATTTGTAAAGAGATCCAGGATAATCGGAAGTTAGTATATCTTGACTACCGATTATGGTAGGATATTTGGAAAGAGAGCCACTGTATAATCGGAAGTCATGATAACTCTTCCTTTCTTACCGATTATAGGCTCAACCAAAATTCCAAAAAAAAAGGATTTTAGCAAAATTTGATTTTAGGGCTACTCTATATTCGGTAGTTAGATAAACTATCATGACTACCGATTATGGTAGGATATTTGCAAAGAGAGCCATTGTATAATCGGAAGTCATGATAACTCTTCCTTTCTTACCGATTATAGGCTCAACCAAAATTCAAAAAAAAAAAGATTTTTGCAAAATTTGATTTTAGGGATACTCTATATTCGGTAGTTATATGAACTATCATGACTACGGATTATGGTAGGATATTTGCAAAGAGATCCAATGTATAATCGGAAGTCATGATAACTCTTCCTTTCTTACTGATTATAGGCTCAACCAAAATTAAAAAAAAAAGGATTTTTTGCAAAATCTGATTTTGGGGCTACTCTATATTCGGTAGTTATATGAACTATCATGACTACCGATTATGGATAGAGGATTTTATTTTTATCGGTAAAGAAAATTTATTGATCAAAAAAAGAGAGGGTATAAGATATACCACCATCAGAAGTTACAAGAAGAACAAAAAATAAAAGGAACAAAAAAAAGAGCAAAGAAGTAACAGACTACCTCTTTGCAGCATTCTTACAGATGATCAAAGTAAAATTTTGGCCAACATGTCATTACATCAGCATAAGATGGAGACTCTAAGTTTTTAAAAATCAAGAACCAAGTGAAAAGGAGATACTTAATCTTCTTTTGAATAGCAATCTCATTGTTTTCTTTTCCTGTAAAGACTCTAGAATTTCTTTCCAACCAAATACTCCAAACAACTGTCACTGAAATCATGCACCAAATCTGAAACTGTTTCTTAGAGGGTAGTTCTATATTCCAGGAAAAAATAAAAGTGAAGAAATCATCTGGCATAGTGACAAACAACTTCAGCTTCTCCTTGAAATGATTCCAAATATTTGAGGCAAACTCACAATGTAGAAAGAGATGATTAACAGTTTCATCTTTGTCGCAATAAAGACATCTTTTGACAGTAGTAATGTCCCTTCTACATAATCTATCCCTAGTTTGTAATCTATTGTGAGCAATTGTCCGTAGGAAGAATTTCACTTTATGTGGAAATTTTTGCTTCCATATGTAAGAAAATATGTGTACCTGACTGTTATCAGTCTGCAAACTATTTAGAGAATTATAAGTAGATTTGGCAGTAAACTGACCTCTTGGACCAATGGACCATTGAAGAATATCCTCTGCCTCCTTGTTGATTGTCACATAAATTAAACATATTTGTAAGTCTTCATATTCTCTTCTAGCATTTGCATTCAATCTTCTAGTCACATTAAGATTCCAAGAAGCTTCATCCTCCACATAGACCTCTGCCACCATTTTGTTTTTTGCTCTTGAGATAGCAAATAAATTTGGAAACTTCAAAAAAAGAGGACTATCAAATAACCAACTGTCCATCCAAAAACTAGTACTGTTACCAGAATTAATCTTGAATTTCACATGATTTTTAAAGAATTGACTATTCTTCATGATTCCTTTCCAAACTGATCTTCCATAAGAATTTTTTGGAAGTTTAGAAAGCCATTCCTTTTCTGTGCCATATTTTTCAGCTACTATCTGCCTCCATAATACTTCTTTCTCTGTTGCAAACCTCCACTGCCACTTAGAGAGAAGAGCCGAGTTCATCTTCTTTATATTTTTGATACCAAAACCACCATACTTTTTTTTATAAAGAATATTCCACTTCACCAGATGCATTTGTTTCTTTCCTTTGTTGTCATTCCACAAGAAATCCCTCACAAGCTTTTCAAGTTTTTTTGCTACAAAAGCTGGCATGACAAAAAGAGACATATAATATACTGGTAATCTACCAAGTACACTATTAATGAGATTGATTTTTCCTGCTCTACTGAGAAGCTTTTTCTTCCAACCCTCTAGTTTAAGAATAAACTTTTCAATAATTTTATCCCACTTTGCTACACCACCAGATTTGTCTCCAAGAGGTAAACCCAAATAAGTGGTTGGAAGTTGTCCAGAGTGATAACCCAAGACTGAAGAGAACTGATTTAAATCATCACCATAACTAACACCAAATATTCGACTTTTAGCAAAGTTAATCTTAAGACCTGTGAGTTGCTCAAAATACAAGAGTAATAACCTGATATTCTTAACTTTCTCAATATCTGCATCTAAAAAAAGAAGAGTGTCATCAGCAAATTGTAGATGACTAATAGTCTTACCCCCTTTAGTTGCTTGAAAACCAGCAATTAAACCTTGTTCTTGAGCTTTTGAGATCATTAAAGAAAGAGCTTCTCCAACTAAAAGGAAAAGAAAAGGGGAAAGGGGATCCCCTGCCTAATCCCTTTTTTTGATTTGAAATAACCTGCTTATGAGGGATTCACTAGGACTGAGAACCTAACCAACTCAACACAACATCTTACCCATTTTTTCCATTTCTCACCAAAATTCATTTTTCCAAGAATCTCATCAATAAAATCCCAGTTAACATGATCAAAAGCTTTTTCAAAATCAACTTTAATCAAAATACCTGGTTTTTTGCTTCTTATTCTTGAGTCAATGAGATCATTAGCCACCAAGACACCATCTAGAATTTGCCTTTTCTTAATAAAAGTTATTTGATGAGAAGAGGTTATATCAGGCAAAGTTTCTTTGAATCTGTCAGCTAAAACCTTAGCAATAACCTTGTACACCCCATGAACCAGACTAATATGTCTCAAATCTTTAACTTCTTCAATAGTTTCTTTCTTAGGAATAAGAGCTATAAATGTATTTTTCAGCCTCTAATCCAAGAATTTTTTTTGTTGTAGTTCTTGGAAAACCTGCATAAAGTCATTTTTAAAAATTTCCCAACAAAGAACATAGAAACTAATTGGAAAACCATCTGGTCCAGTTGCTTTTTCGTGTCCCAATTTCTTCATAGTAGCTAAGCATTCTTCTTCTGTCACATTCCTCTCTAACCAAAGTTTCTTCTCCTCAGATATTGATTTGAAGTCCATAAGATCCATTGAAACAGTTCTTGCAGCTTGAGTTTGAAAAATATTCTGAAAAAAATCTACAATCCCTTCTTGAATCTCCTTAATATCTGTAGTCATCTCACCTCTAATCTTAATGGTACCAATGTAACTTCTTCTTCTTCTATCAGTAGCTAATCTGTGAAAGTATCTTGTATTATCATCTTGATTTTTCAAATGAATAACCCTTGACCTTGCTCTCCATTTTTTTTCTTTTAAAGTAGATAACTTGCAAAAATCTTGCCTAGCTTTCAATCTTTCATCCCACTTCTCTTCTGTCAGACCATTATTTGTATTTTCAATTATATCCAGAGTTACAAAAGTATCTTCTAATTCCTCCATCCTTCTGTCCAAATCTCCAAATTCCTGCTTGCTCCATAATCTCAAAACAAGTTTTAACATTTGTAATTTCTTACAAAATGTAAAGCTATTTCCACCTGAAACATTAGTAGATATCCAAAAAGAATTGATGAAAGAGATAAAATTAGGATGAGTAAACCATAAATACTCACAGCATAATGGGTCAGGACCTGTCCTTACACCATCACAGATAAAAGCAATGGGGTTATGATCACTACAAGGCCTTGATAGAGCTTGTTGAAGAACATTAGGAAATTGTTGTTCCCAAGCCGCTGAAATGAGAAATTTGTTAATTATGCTTCTAATACTGTTAAGCTGATTGTTGGTCCATGTATAAGTTGCTCCATTCAAAGTCAGATCAAACAAAGCATGCTTAGCAATAAATCTGTTGAATCTCCTCATACCAGCTGTAGCTACTCCCATAGAAGATCTTTCATGTAAAAATATTATTTTGTTAAAATCTCCTCCAATCACCCATGGTAAACTCCAATAACATCTCACTTGTTCAATCTCTCTCCAGAACAGTTTCCTTTCTTCAGAATCATTAGCATTAGGAGTATAAATCCCAGTAAAGATCCATTCAAATTTTGTGTCATTCATCTGACATAAAATGGTGATAGAGTAATGACCAATTAAAGAATCTAAAACTGTGATTTTAGAATCATCCCAACAACAAAGGATATCTCCAGAACTTCCTACAGAAGGTGCATCAAGCCATTGCACATTCTTATTTCCCAAAGTTTTCCAAACCAACAAATCATTGCACTACTGTAATTTAGTTTCCTGCAGCAAAAGGATACTTGGTTTCCAGTCTCTAACTTTTTTTTTAATTACATATCTTCTTCCAAGATCATTCAGGCCTCTCACATTCCAACCAATAATTTTGAAATCCATTAACAAGAAAATCCCCAATAAAACCAAAGAGAGAAAAGATTATGTAAATTTACCTCCTTCTGCTTTGAAATTCTGCAGATGGGATTGCATAGCTTTCATCATTAAATCAACATTTTCTTCTCTGTTTCCTTTGAAGAATAAACCAATTTGAGGCCCCAAATTAATCATCTGTGAAGACACATCTTCAAATTGCTTCCTTAAATTAGGATCAATATTGTGTTTGATCTTGCTCCGCTGAACTTCCTCGATACTTACTGGATTTGCACTTTCAGAACTTGAATGTGAATGATGCTTCTCAACCTGTAAAGGTTTATCCAAACTTTCTCTTGTTATTAACTCTACATTCTCTTCAATTTGTTGTTGAATAGGTGTCAGAACTGTCTCTTTCACAACATCGAAAATTGAATTTTTTGAATTCAAATTCAATTTAGCCGTTGGTGAGTGAGTACCCGTAAAAGAAGAAGTTGGTGTAGGTGCCCTTGTCATATCAATTGGGTGCCCGATAGAATCTGTGCTCCCCGTTTCCAAAATTTGCACCCTTCTAGCTTTTCTTTTTGGACCAATTTGAAAATTCAAATTTGAATTTGAAAACTCTGGATATGAATTATTTCCTTTATTTCCGCGCGCAAAAATCTCCCCCTTTGAATTCTCATGATTTCTTGCTTGTGTTGCATGTTGTAAACTTGGCCAACCAATTTGGAAAGTTTGGTTATTTTTTGAATTGTTCTCAATATTCTATTGATTCGCGGCGACTCAAGAGATATTCTTGAAACCCTAATTCTTGACTGAAATTTTCATGCTCCTTCATTAACAGACTTCAAAGCAGTTACTTGAACAGGAAAAGAAAATCCATTGAAATTAAATAAAAAAAATCTATTTCCTTTTGATCAAAGTGACAGACTTTTAGACGAATTGCCGAGGCATCATCCCACGCAATAGTAGATTGATGTATTTCCAGAAGACCACCAAACTTGAGACTTAACTGATTAAAACAATCATCACACCATAGATTGAATGGAACTCCTTTAATCTGAATCCAACTACCTTCCGAATTGTCACTTGAGAAAGCAATAGTGTTAACTGACGACCACCATGGAAGTAATCTTAATGAAATTCCTTGAAAACTCCATAAACCACTATTGGTCATGATACTTTTATCTTCCACGGAAGAAAATAAAAAAGCTCTCTTATCATCGAACGGGAAAATATCAAAATCAGCTATCAAATTGAAGCGTTCATGAATCTCCTTCCCAATGCTGCTCCATGAAGTTACACACATAGAGGATTCAATTATAACAACATTATCCCATTGTGTACTAGGACTATATGATTTTTAAAACTCTGTCTTTTCTTAGTCCTGACCGCCTTGCTGATTTTTGTGCTCTTTTCTTTCTTTCCACACCTGTGAAGGTTTCTCCTTCTGAGTTGTTATAGCTTCATTATTTCCTGACAAAAAACTATCGATGCCAAGAACAAATCTCTTCCATCTGTTTGAACCTTTTTCAGCCGGAAAAATTGTGAAAGCTGTTTTCCTATTTTCTGAAAAGGTGAGACGAAAAAATTCTCCAAAGTTGTTCCTATCACGAACCAACAACAAGTGTTCTGATCCTTTTTCAAAAATCCAATGCCATGCTCCATAAAATTCCTTGTCAGATTCCTTGCGCATCATATTTTTCAACCAAATAATAGCAGATCTACTCATATTGAATTGAATCAAATCCCTTGTGTTTCTGGTTTCTTCTGTTAAAAGAATGCTACCAGATTTTGATGATAAAATAAAGGACTTATATTCACACTCAATTTTGACCGAAAGATTTTCAGGAATCACTTTCATTTTTCTTCTTCTTTGAGACTAAGATCCAACCTTCTTCTTTTTCACCTTCTATGACAGTTGAAACTGATCTTGTTAAATCTGCACCTGTTTTGTTTGATGACCCTCTTAAAACTGAAACCCAATCTTGAACCTTGTTCTTTTGAATGCGACGATCTTCATGCTGCAAACCTTGATGATCATAACCCACTGACTCCTTCCTGCTGTTGTGTGAAGACGAACCCCGAACCATCTTTGCTGCGAGAAACCCGAACATTTTCTCTCCTCTAATTCTAAGAGTTTGTAAGTCGAGACAAAAAAAAAAAGTAGAGGAAAGGAATCATGAAGAATAGTCAATTTTGGGGATACTTTATATTCGGAAGTTAAAGAAACTAAATTGACTTCCGATTGTGGATTAACTTCCGATTGTAAAATTATCTACCGATTATAAAGGGTAGTTTCGCCATTAAAAAAACTCCCCGAAAATTATCTAACGATTGTGAAATAACCTACCAATTATGACCTATTTTGTCGTTTTGTGTCGCCCCTAATTATGTTGGGGTCGCCCCTAAAAGTGCATGCTTTGAAAAGTCGATTAGTTTCCGTTTCAAGTAATTGGCTAGTTTAGACCCTATCAACCTAGACGCTAAAGGACATCTTGATCAATAATAAAAACAATATGGATAAGAGTTATCCGGATTTACTCCGAGACATGTTTTTGGGCATACCAAAAAATTACCGGGCATACTCAAGGTTCGGCTCACAACTTTTTTTTTGCCTAGGTTTGGCTCACAACAGACAAAATGTATGGCCAATAATTTTTTGGTATGCCCAAAAATAACCCTCTTTACTCCATTATGACTATTAGCATGGAATCCCACGAATGTGTTTCTAGTTTTTGACCCAACTAATCTTGGTGAGTGAGGCCTGGACCAGATGTTTTTTCTTAATCAGTACAGTAGATTTTCTTAAGAAAACTGTCATCCCATCTATAGTTACGATTTGGATCTAAATGGCGTTAGTGTGAGTTGATGCTAGACCAAGGGTCTCACGTCATGTCACAGTGTTTCCTTTACATATTGCGGACGGAATAGTCGCACGTTAAAGAAACTAGACCTAGCTTTCTTACCAGGCTCCACTCACTTTCAGTTTGTATAACCTTGTTTTAGTTGGTTTTGCTTGTGTTTTATGCTTTAGGCCTTCGTTTATGTTGCGAGTCCCCATGTGCGTGTTTAGTTGTTTTTTTGAAGCATTGTACGTCTTCTGTCGTCGATGGTGATTAATAAAATTCTCTATTATTGAGTGCGGGATATGACGCTCGGATCAACACAAATTTGTGAGGAAGTGAGGACTTTAAAAGTATAATTGTATACTGGACATCAGTTTACCAAAAGAAAGATGAAAAAAACTTTAAAAAGTATTGAAGGCAGCAAGGCACCTATATAAATCCCAACACTTCAGCAAATAGCTTGGAGTTTTTATTTTTATTTTCTATTTCTTATTTCAAAGATTGAAGAAAACCAAGGAGTGAAATATGACGACGAATTACATCACAGGACATCTATTTATAGTTTTACTCAGATGAGAATTCAAACAGCATAGTGTGTTCATACTTCTCGCCTGGTTGAACAACAACAGATGGAAAGTTTGGTTGGTTAATGGCATTTGGGAAACCCTGGGTCTCCAAACACAGTCCTGCATGTTTCCCATAGACTGCACCGCTTTTTCCTTCAACCCCGTTCACATAGTTCCCTGTGTAAAACTGCATACCAGGAGCATTGGTCCAAAGCTTTAAAACCCTGGAGCCTGATGGATCCTTGACCTTAGCAGCACATTTTAAACCTGATTTCTCTTCTCCACAGTCAAGCACGTAATTGTGGTCATAGCCCAGGCCTGGAACCTCATGGATTGAGGTAGAAATCTTTTTGTCTGTTAAGAAATCAAAAGGGGTACCTTTAACTGGCATGACTTCGCCAGTTGGGATTGTGTTCTGATCTACTGGGGTAACATGATTTGCCCATATCTGAATAGAATGCTCAAGTACATTGCCGGAGTTGTGGCCTGCCAGGTTCCAGTAAGTATGTTGCGCCAAATTGACTGGAGTAGGTTTGTTTTCAGGTGTGGCTTTCATGTCAAGTCTCATGGTTGTGCTCGATGTGAGTGTGTACTTAGCAGTTATATTAACATCTCCAGGGTATCCTGATTGTAACAAAAATTTAAGAATTCTTACATCTATCTATTAAGATTAAGATACATGATAACTTGAGAGCAGCAGAAAGAGAATACCTTCTTCCCCGTCATGGCTATGATATTTGAAGGTAATTGATGGGTTTTCACCATCGTTATGTTCAACGACATCCCAAACCACCTTGTCATATCCCTTGCGTCCACCTAAAGAATAATAAAGATGAAGATCAACAAAGACATAACAACTTTCACATGTCTTAGCCTATGTTCATAAGAAGATCCCGTACGAGGATGGTCTTTACAATACAGATCACCTTCATAGTAATAAGTTTGTTTTGAAACCTCCAATCCTAATGACAGTGAGGTGTTATAAGAATTTTGGTGGGTTTCTATGAGAACAACTTCATAGATGAAGAGATAATAATCACCAAATTATTTGTCAATGTGAACTGTGGACCAACTAACTTTCAATGAATCAATGGTTTACAACATACACTAAACAAATTTGGGTTCCTTAGTAATTTACAAAATAAAATCATTGACACCAATCGACACAAGGAATTAAAAAAGAAAGTGTACTTCTGTACATATGTGATGAGAACAGTAGATGCAGTAGCATAATTAAAAAAATAAAAACTTGAAGGAAAATTGCCCTGAGACATTGACGACATTGAAGACCCATGTAACCAGAAAACTCACTGTTGCCTGAAAAACTAACTAATGCAAAGCATAACATCAATCAGCCAAGACTCGGTGGAAACTTTCTTTCTGTTACAAAATGTTTATCTGAGTTTGTTCTATTTCTATTTGAAAGTGACAGAAAGAATACCGAACGAAAAGCACATCATGTTATCTATTTATCTTACTGGTCATTACCAGCGCTTATTTAGTTTCTTAAACAAGGATGAAGAAACTAAATCATATATTTCACTGATATAAACGGTAGGAATCCTGAACGATACAATTTATGAAAACATGAAATATTGTTGTCATACCATGTAGACTATTTGGAGGCTTGTTAATGGGCAAAGAATACTCAGTTCCATTGAGAGTAAACTTTCCATCTTTAATTCTGTTGGCAACCCGACCCACAATGCAACCGAAGTAGGGTGCAGCACCTTTCTGATGAACAAATTTAGAGATTAAAAAAGAAATTAAAATAACATAATAAGAGATCCAAAAACTATGTGATATAAATTGAATCCGATCCATAACTCACCAAATATGGTTCAAGGGAATCGAATCCGAGTACGACATCAGCGAGGTTACCTTTAAGAAGAAATCAAAGAGAGAAATTGAATTAGATGAATTTGATAAGTTTTGAATACAATAAGAAAAAGAAGATGAAGAAAAGGAAAGGAAAATTTAGAAACCGTTTTTATCAGGAACAAAGAGAGAAGTGATAGTGCATCCAAAGTTTGAGATCTTGACTCGCATGGTTCCATTGTTGAGTTCAAAGAGTTCCGGTACATTCTGATCATCAGCCATTGCTACTGTTTGTTTGTTTCTCTGTTTGTTGTTTACTGACAGATTGAGATGGATTTCCCAAATATACAATGTAAATAAAAAAAATATTGGATAACCTTCGGGGTATTTATAATATGCTACGTATTTAATAATCTTCCATCTTGGCAAGAATTGACCGACATTCGAGCATTCGGAAAACTAAGCTCACCTGATTAGGATCAGCTTGAACCTAGTCACCAAGTAAACTGGTATCCGACTTCTAATATATTCCCGACTGAAATCCCCCCACAAACAAATACATGGGACGGGGACCCCTTTCCATCCATTAATTATCCCGAGAGTACTTCCCTAACCATCTGATTCCTTATCGAGAATTTTTGCGGGAGAAAAAATTGGTACGTGTAGCACTTTTTTATATTTATTTAATTGTGTAAAGCTGATCTACCCATGTGACCCACTATATGAAAATTGTGAAAACCAAACAATAAAGTCAACTTCTATGATAAAATAAAACCCTTCCCGGTAGTGGAGGACGAAGTTTCACGTATCATTTTTCAAAGAGTGTTCTATTGAATGGTTTTGAGTTTATAATTCAACTATTTTCGATGAGCATTTTATTGAATTAATTGAGAGATATAACTACAGGACAAAAACGGTGTCCCAATAGCAATTCTGGGTGATCCCCTATGTAATTATTTTTTAAATTTCTAATCTAGCCCCCTACTAATTATGATTAGTGATTAATTATAATTATTAAAATGTTAAGTATTTGGGGGATAAATTAGTGTGTATTTATTTTTATTTGAATTTGTGTGAGTTAGTTGTGAGTGGAAGGAGGGAAAAAAAATTTTGAGTGGAATTTTTTTTTTGAAAATGGAAGATGATTGTGATGAGAGAATTGCTGCTAAGAGGTTGAAAATTTGATTTTTGTTCTTTGAATCCACCATTGTTGCAGCTGAAAAAGCTCGGTGCCGGCATGGTATTCAACCAAACAACCATGCCGGCATTTGTTGGAAATTTTCATAAATTGTTTGCCACAAAAATTTTCAGGTTTTGATCTTCAAAACCTATTTTTTCTGATTTTAATCAGTCCACTTCCGGCATAGTTATCTGATTTTCGAGCATGCCGGAACATGATGAAAAGTTTCCAGAAGATTGATTTTTTTTTCATTATACTACCGGCATTGATATATTTATATCGAGCATGCCAGCATTTAGTTCCGGCATTGAATTTCATCACTTCCGGCATGGTATTCATCATTTCCGACATGTTCTTCATCACTTCCTAGTGGTATTCATCCTAAATAACTATGCCGGAACTCACTTCCGATGTGGTCTTCATCCTAAATTTCTATGCCGGCACATGATGAAAAGTATTCAGAAAATTGATTTTTTTTTCACTTGACTACCGGCATTAGTAAATGTATATCGATCATGGCAGAATTTAGTTCCGGCATTGAATTACATCAATTCCGGCATGGTCTTCATCACTTCCGGCGTGACCTTCATCATTTCCGACATGTTCTTCATCACTTCCGGCGTGGTCTTCATCACTTCCGACATGGTCTTCATCATTTCCGGCATGTTCTTCATCATTTCCTACATGTTCTTCATCACTTTCGGTAGAGAAGGAGAAGAGAATTTGAAAGGAAGTGGGGAAAATTTAGAATTTGAAAGAGAATGGGGAACATTTGGGTTTCAAAGTTTTAACCCTAAAATGATTAATAAGAAGTGGAGATGGAAATGATGGAAGTGGGGGATATGGGAATATGATTTTGTTTTTTGATTTTATTTTGGGGGAAGGGTGTTTTAGTATTTTCGCCCCCAAAAGTCACTCCTTAGCACACATCATGGGTTGGGGGAAGTAATTCATATCCCCCAATTAATTCTCATATCCCCAATTGGGGCTTCTTTTTTTATTTCAGAGAAAAATATTCTCTTTAAATCTTGATCATTGTACTTAAACTTAACTTCCACCCAATATATCTTGGATAAAAGTTAGAGACGGAACATGGCTGACTACTAGAGAAGCTATTGGAGATGCCATCTATTACTTCCAACAACTCTATAGTACATCTAGTCCCCAAGATCAGGATGTAGTTATAAACTCTGTTAAGCCTAAATTGTCTAGTTTGGATAACGATATTCTGGTGGCCCCTCTAACTGATGAAGAAATTAGAGTTGCTGCTTTTCAAACGGGGGTTAAAAAATCCCCAGGGCCTGATGGCTTCACTGACATCTTTTTTCAGACTTATTGGGATGTGGCGGGTGACAGTGTAACCCAAATGGTCAAATAATTCTTTGAAACCGAGCATCTCTTAACTTAATTTAATCACACCAACATAGTTTTAGTGCCTAAGAATCATATAGCTGATTATGTGGATCAATTTAGGCATATTGGTCTTTACAACTTTGCCTACAAAGTGATATCAAAGACTTTATTTAATCGTATAAAACCATTGATGGATAGAGTGAGCTCTCCCAATCAAAGTGCTTTTGTCCCCAAGAGGCAAATTGCGAACAATGTCGTTCTAGCCCTTGAGATGATAGACACAACTAAAAAAAATAGAAGGAAATTTGGGACTGTTGCCATTAAGCTAGACATGTCTAAGGCTTATGACAGATTGGAATGGTCTTTTTTATCCAAGGTTATGGCCAGGTTGGGATTCAACTCAAAATGGATCAGAATGGTCATGAATTGCCTAAGTTTTGTATGTATACTACTATATTCTATTGAATGGTAGCCCTGTGGGGAAGTTTGAACCTAAAAGAGGCCTAAGGAAAGGGGATCCAATGTCCAGTTACCTGTACATCATATGTGCAGAAGCACTTACTTCCTACATTAAACATCTGTAAGACTCAAACCTTGTGCATGGCATAAAGTGTGCCAAGATTGGCCCATCCATTAGTCATATATTGTTTGCAAATGATAGTCTTCTCTTCACTAAGGAAACAATCCCTAACTTTCATGCAGTAAAAGATTACTTGCAAAAATATTATAAAGCAAGTGGTCAAGAAATAAACTTTAACAAATCAGGGTTTTTCTTTATCCCTAAGGTTCATCCAAGGCATAGGAAAATGGTAGCCAAAATTCTAAATATCACTAATCTCAACCTTGGTAAGAAGTATTTGGGTGCGCCAATAAACATTTTAAGGTCCAAGATTCAAACCCACCTCTCTCTCCTAAGTGCTGCGGAGAAGAGAGTAAATGAGTGGTTAACTCAATTCTTAGCTCATGTTGGCAAAACTACTTTGGTGAAGCATGTATGCCAAGATATGTCACTTTATCAAATGGCTACATTTTTAATCCCTAAAAGAATGTGTCATAAAATTGACTCTCAACTCAATAGATATTGGTGGAGTGAGGATTCAAGATTAAAAAAAAAAGAAAAAGAGAGAAAGCTTCATCTTATTGTATGGGAGAACATCTGCAAATCAAATAAAGAAATAGGTTTGGGTCTTGGAATTAACGAGATTAATAATTTAGCTATGATGGCTAGAAGTGTTTGGAAATTGGTGGAAAATCATTCATCTCTATTAGCACAAGTCCTAAAAGAAAAATATTATGCAAATTGTGATGTGTTGAACTCTAGTTGTCCTGATAAAGCTTCATGGGCATGGAAATGCCTCCACAATACAATGAGTAAAATAAAACCATTTATTTCATGGGTTGTGGGGTGGGAAACTTCATCGACCCTTGGTGTGACAACTGGATCCCTGGAAAAGGATTTGCAACACCAAGGGAAAACTATGTTCCTGATAAGAACTTAAAAGTTAAGTATCTAATAAACCCGATACAAGAACTTGGGATGCGGAAGAATTGAGTGTTGTTTTTGATCAACCTTCAATATAGAATATTGAACAAATCCCTCTTAGCTTTGAACCTTCTAATGATAAAAGGATCTGGACTGGACTCCATCTACATATGGAGTATTCTCTATTAAGTCTGCTTATTTTACCCTAATAGCCCATTCGGTTGGGAGAATTAGAATCCTAGGAATTCAATTCCGGGGTAATCCAATTCTTGGAATTGGATTACAATCAAAAAAAATTATGTTCGGTTGAGGTAATTCAATTACCTTTGTTTTTACCCCGAAATCCAATTCCATTGCATCATTGGACCAATGCAATGAAAATCTATCATTTTGGAGGGAATTGGATTCCTAGGAATTAAAATTTCCAATTACATAGAGTTCATTTTCCCCATTCGGTTCAAGGAATTGGACGCATTCCCTAGGAATTGGATTCCAAGGAATACAATTCCTTGAAACGAACGAGCTGTAAGTGTGAGACGGGATGAATTTAATTCTTTTTTATGGAAAACGGTTTGGAAACTAAAAGTCTCATTAAGGATTCAACTTTTGTATGGAAGGCATTAAAAGGTGCTCTACCAGTGAATGAAATACTTCACAAAAGGATCCACATCTATGATTATTACTGTCCTAAATGTAAGATAAAGTCTGAATCAATCATGCATGCATTAGTTACTTGCAAAAAGATTGCAGGAGTTTGGTAGTTAATAAACATCCAATGTGATCGCTTCCAGGTCTTTATATTTATGCAATGGACCAAATTTTGGTTGCAGTTGTATCCTTATGAAGATCCTTCCTCAAGAGATGAGCAATTTCCTTTGATTGCTTGTATGATATGGTCTATTTGGACGAGTCGAAATGATATTGTGCACAACAATTAGCAGGAGGAACCAATGTCTATTCTGTCAAGAGACAAATACATGATTATGGATACACCTAAAACCCCTATAATCTTTCGTATCTCTGTAGTTACACAAAATCAGTCGGTTTATCTTCTTGGGTAGCCCCACCTTGGAATTGGTTAAAAATTAACACTGATGGCGCTTGTAACCCAATTCAGAGACTAGGGGTTCAGGTTTCCTAATAAGAAATTCAACCCACAGATTTATCTATGCAGAATCGACCAATTTGATCTGTCTCTTGGCAGAAGAAGCAGAAGCTTGTGGAATCATGGACGCGTTAAGAGTTGCGAAGGAAAGGAAGTTGTACCATATCATAATTGAAGCCGATGCCGCAATTTTTATTGAGAAGATTAACAAGAATCTCTTCTTGGGGGATCTACGAACTCATTACATGTTCCAAGATATTAAAATATTAATCTCCAGTTTTCAGTCGTTAACTTTTAAAGCTGTTAATCGAATATGCAATGGGGATGCCCACGATCTAGCTCAATGGGGCAAGGAAAATGTTAGCCATATGTCTTGTGTTGTTCCACTAGTGTGGTTCCTTCCTATTGATAACTTGTAGTTGTGTTGTATCTTGTTTGCTTATTAAAAAAAAATCCACCCAAAATTTCCATAAAATTCCCATAAAGGAGAAGACACAAACAATCCACAAAAATATCCTAAAAATAATAGAGATTGAAGCAAAAACTTAAGTCAACCTAACACATATATTGGTCAACTAAGAAAACAAGAAATCAAAAAGAAATCTGCTCAAGTCTAACCCGAACAGTTTTAGGTTTTAAGAAGAACTAGAGAGGAAAGAGGGTTTAAGAAATGCCAGACTAGAGAGGAAAGAGGGTGTAAATTTCTACGTAATTATGTATCGGATTTTCAAGTCTGGATTAAGGGATCAGGAATCCATGGAAAACATTCAAACATATCTTGGACGGCAAAAACTTTTTGGAAGAATGCTAAAGATATTCTTTTGTCCAGGAAAACTTTCTACTTTAATTATAGTATAAGAGATAGGCACTATGGGAGGGGATTTCCCTTCCCTATCCCTCCATTTCCCTCAAAATCCCAAAAATGCAACCACTATGGTCTCCCATATCCCTACCCGAGTAGGGATACACACCACCATCCCTACATGGGTGAACATATCTGTTCATCCATGTAGGGAAGGGAAATCACACGGGTACTCAGTACCCGTATGATTTTTCAATTTACGGGTACTGAGTACGCATACGCGTACTTAGTACGCATATCTTTTTGTACGCGTACTCAGTTCCCGTTTCGGCAAATAATATTTGTTTGACCTTTTTCGTTCACTCCCGATCCTAACCATCCATCACTAATAACGGCTCTATTTTGTACGTCGTCGGATCCCATCGGCAATTTTTTCAAAATCCCCTATAAATACCAATCTAATTCTCTACTCAAACCACACCAAATCAATTTCTTCTTCCTACATCAATTGATTTCTTCACTAAAATCATTACAATTTTATAGTTGTTTAAGTAATTTTTTAATTTTTTTTTTCTTATCAATGGATGAGCCTCAAAGCCAAAAAAGGAAACAAAGAACTAGATTTAGTGTTTTGGAAAATCATCACCTTATTACTCAGTACCTTGTTGTTGGTTATAGTAGTTATGAAGACAAGGAACTGTTTTGGGAGGTGCTTTTTAATAAATTTGTCGAAGCTTGTGGTGGAAATCGATACGGTCGTACTTTGAAAAGCATTCTTAATCGGTTTAGCAAAATCAAGAGTGAAGTGGATAACTTTTCCGGTTGTGTTGCAAGAGATACAGTCGCTAATCCGGGCATTGACTCAATTAATCGGGTATGTTATTTAAATATTTTTATTATAGTTTCTGTATATGTTGTTTGTAAACATTATAATTTACTAATATATTAATTACGGTATCTTTACATTGATGTAGATCATAATTGTGAAAATCTTATATGTTGATATATATAGAAAAGCTTTTGAACGAGATGTTGAGTATGATATGCTTAAAGATGTTCCAATTGTACCAGTCGGTGTAACTGAAGATATGGAACAAGATTTTAATCCTCCTTCATCTCAAATGAATGCAAATTTCTCTAATATGTTTAATTCCCCACCCCATAGTTCCCAAAATCCACCCTCAAGCCAGTTCGTCGAAAATCCATTTCAAAATAACATCCCTAGCGATATCCCTTTTGCATCATGATCTACCCCTAATACGAGCCCAATGACTATACCTGGAACATCGTCTGGTGGATTTACAGGAGATAAACGCATTTCAAGAGCAGGGAAACAAGCGCAAATTCCTAAAAAGCGGGTTGCGAAAAATAAACTCGGCACACCATCCTCGCAAGACTCTCAGATGAGTGACGCGGGCAGTAAACTTGTTGATTATCTAAAAGAATCCCGATCGATTATCCCACCTCGTCAGCTGCAACAAAACCAAATTATGGAAAGGTTGTTAGAGACAACTCAACATCAAATTCAGGCAGCTCAAATGAAAGAAGAAAGGGAAATAATGCTATTGGATCTAGAGAAGATGAGTCCAAAGGCAAAAAAAGTATTTTGAATATCAACAAAATGCCATACTGGCCAAGCAGATGCAGAGCCACCAAGATAATCCGTTCCATTTTTAATAGCTAAGATTAAGTGTTTATTCGTTTTAATAAGTAATGTCGTATTTTATTTCTTGTAATCCGTTCAATTTGTAATAGATTAGTTTAATTATATTTTATTTTAAGTAATCTTGTATTTTAGTTCCGGTAGTGTAGTTAATTTTATGTCGATAACAATTACTTATGTATTTCTAATTACGATAATTTGAATAAAATTAAGTTATTCCAACGGATCTTTGGTAACGGGTAAATCCTAACGGCTAAATACAAACGACTCTATTTATGATGCTGAAACACACACAGGAAAATGGAAAATTACATAAATGAAAGATAGATCATACAAACACAATCATTCTTCAGGATTGTTGTTCCGAAGACTTGATTAACATCTGATGCTTAAAGTTGCAATTCAAAAACCAAAAATTACATAAATATAAGATAAAACATTCAAACACAATCATTCTTCAGGATTGTTGTTTTGAAGACTTGATTAACATCTAATGCTGAAACCTAATAGAAAAGCCGAAAATTACATAAATATAAAGATAGAACATTCAAATTCAATCAATCTTCAGGATTGTTAGACGAAGACTTGATTAACATCTGATGTTAAAACCAGCTTGCAATATAGCTACATTTCGTCAGGATTGTAGGTATCGTAAACCGCTTTTAACAGATGATAACATTCATCATGAGGAAAGTTGTCGCCCGTCTATTAAGATAGCCTAAACGAGCAACAGTTATCTGAAATTTATAAATCAAATTTAGCTTAAGTATATTTATTTACTTAAAAGTGAAAGAAATATGTAAAACATTCTTACCCTTTGTTCATATGCCATTCCAGGATTGCGTATGTTAACATCGGCCTGAATATTGACAAAAGTTATGATCTCCTTATTCATCTTGCTCCACCTAGCTCTAAGACCTCCCTTGTCTCTGGCGTTCGGATTTCCAGAAATATTATCAAAAAATTCAAAAACATTCTTCTAGAATTTGTTGCCTGAACTTCGCTAAGATTATTGTCTTTTGCTTGAATCCATGCTTGCGCAACATCTTCTTCTGTGCTGAATCTTACCATTTTATAAAATAGAGGTATGATTGTATGTTGGGATAGGTTTCAAATTGAAAAGTGATTTGATATTTATAGAGATATGATGAGAGGAAAGTCAAAATTATCCATTATATTGTAAAATAAAACAGTTATGTTAAGAAATTTAAATACTAGCCCTTTTTACACATCAAACCATGGAAAATTTCCACTACCCTGATATTGGTACGTGGTTGTACTTTGGTTGAATGGCTCAGACGGATTTTGACCTAAGTAAGGTTTTATAGCACCCCCTAAGATAGCAGCTATCTAATCCAAGAGATTAACTAAATAAAGAGGCACTAAGAATCTAAATCATTCACTTAAACATTCAATTAAGAAATATGCTACAAAACTTAACCCAAAAACTAGCCCCGCTCTGAAATACATATACAAGAACTCCTCTCATCAAATGATACATTTCCAATAGTGAGTTGATTTACAAAGGGAATACAAACACATAATAAATATAACGGAAGCTAACTAACTAACGTAAATAATTCTTTGAATCTTTCATCGTCACATGCACATCTTGATCTGTCTCTGAAACTGAAAGTGGGAATGGGTGAGCACATCATCCCTAAAAGGGGTGCCCAGTAGAAATAACAACTAGCTTTCATGTAATCATTAATATGATTTGGAGACAATGCAGATTTTATCAAAATTCAGTAATACAAGGAAAGACAATAAAACGTAGTAGAAACTTCTTCATAGTCATTCATAAATAACAATAGACATCCATGTATGAGATGTGTGTTGCCGCACATAAGGGAAGAATAATATTGTGGTGCATCGCCCTAGCCATAATAATATGGCGGTGTATCGCCCTATCCATAGAATACTAAATATATATAAAGGAAGAATAACATTGCGGTGTATCGCCCTAGCCATAATAATATTGCGGTGTATCGCCCTAGCCATAAAATACTTATATTGTGTCGGAACACATCTCATACCACACAGAGCACACAAAGATATGCATGAATTTCACAACACAAAGATTGATTTGTAAAACAATAATGAATACAAGAGAGTTTGTTATCGATTCCCACCTCTTTTGATGACAAGCCTCGCCTACCTCGAGATCCATGATCTACTGGTTCATCCTTTGAATCGATCGTTGTTAATAGAATCTAACTGTTAATCATACAATCATTCTAAGAGTTTAGCCAAAAGGCTTACACAAGAATCATACAATTCTATTTAATGGTTCTAAGCCCATTATGGTATCTTATTATCTATCTTTAGTATAACTAAGAGTTTACTAATCCAATTAGATTTGATTCTATGGTCCATTATCTAAGTATTATGAATATCTACAACTTTGTAGAAGAAACCAAAGTCTAGTTCAGACCCCAAGTGGTCCAATTCATCAAAATAGGAAAACTAGTTCTAAGCCCAAGTCTACTGAACCAGCCCATTAATCTATAACTCAGTCCATTTGGTCAACAAACGGTCACTAACAATCACGAGTCAACTAACAGTCAAACATCAGTCAAAGTCCAGGGTCAATGGTCAAGGTCAGGTCAAATATCTAACTCGGTCAACTGAGTCAACTCAGATTAAAACTGATAACTCAGTGGGTCAATACGATTCAACTCAGTTAGACAACTGAGTCAGCTAAACAAATTGAGTCAGTTAAATTGACTGGGATGACTAATAGGCATACTTTTATTGCAGATCAAGTTCAACTCTAATTCTATATACTCAACCTCTTTGATCAACAAAACAACTTCAATTCAAAAACAGTAAACAAACTTCAAATTTGAATTACAATAACAAACTATGCCTACCTGCAAAAGCAGTAGAAATCCTCCACTGGAGTTCACTATCTATTCTCTATAATCATCATCACTTACTATACATCTCAATGTCAGCTACACACCCACCAACTGACTCAACCTCAGTTTCATTGCTTTCCCTTTATTTCGTAACCCATCCATGAACTGAAACATCATTACCACTACTAACTCAGCTTAGCTCGATCCCTAAAACAAACTGCAATTCCACTCAACCTTCATGCAACTAATCAATTTCATATAATATACACACATTGCCTGCACTAGTAACTATATCACAATTCTTCACATTTACTATCAAATCCAACCTGCATTCAGCTCAACCCCTATTAAGACTCTAACCACTACTATTTGATTCACCTTCCACATCAGAGGTTCATCATCTCATCTTGAACAACATACAGTCACCTTGAACTCCCAATACTAACATCTCTTGAATTGTAACCTCATTCCAGTTCAATACCACCAATAATCTGTATACCTGTAACAGTTCATATAATCCTCTAAACATCATTAACAACTACAGAACCACTACCAATACACACCTCCTCCCCTGTAACATCAACTCTAATCGAAACTACACCCACAACTTCAAGCCATAACTTCATAAATACTCACATCAACGCCACCATATTCATCTCAACCATTTCAACACCACTACCACCAATAGTTACAAAAACACCAGTATGGAACTCGACTCCATTTGCGACAACAATTCATCTCCAATTCTAAACACAATCCATCCTCAACCACTACATTCACTACCAAATAACTCCACAACATCCAAATCCATACCCTCGTCAATAACAGTTCAAATCACAATCATACAAACTAACAAACCAAAACAATTCAACTCGAACTACTTCAAGTAAGATAAATTACCTCAAGTAAAGTTCAACTCAAAGCAATTGAATTCACTTCAAGAACCCATTAATCTTCATCACCATCTGTTCTTGACCAAACTTTAATTTAATTTCCAAATGAACTTCTCTGATTCGAACACAAACAATAACCTAATTCCTTGCATTAACAAAACCCACTTCTCGTCATCCTCCTGGAACAACAATTTCAACTTTTGAACCTTCCCTGAGTTTCCTTTATGAAACCCTAACTCTCTGATTAATCAACTCATCACCTAAACTGTTAATTAATACCATACCCATCTCAATCATCCCTCTTGGACATCAAATACATCTTCTCTGAGTTTAATCTCATGAAACCCTAAATTCTTCAATTCTTCTATGAAGTTTGAGAATCAAACTCTAATTTATCTTCTTTGTCCCCAACACGCAGAACCCTCCATCAATCACTTAGTTCCATATTCAATTTCTCATAGATCTTCAACCAACTCCAAATCACATAATCCTAATTATCTACAATCTCGAATTCATCATCAACACAACTTCGAACCTTAATTCAACAACAACCCTTTTGTTTTTATCCTTTAACAACACTATATCGTCATCAAATCCACACAAACCCTAACTTCAGAAATTCTAACTTCGATTACAGAAGAAACTCCATCCTCTTCATTCCGTGCGCAATCAACCACAACATCATAACAAAATTATACTTAATATGCTCTCCATCATCAATTAAATCTCTCAAACCGAACTCACAACTCTCAATCCTCTCACAGGCGAAGAACATGAAGAAGAGAAGAAGAAAGAAACGTGAAGAAGAAAGAAGAATGAAGAAGAAGAAAATAGAAATGCGAGTTTATCGTCTCGGTTGATTGGGGATAAGGTCGGCCCGGATTGTTAAAGGCACCCTAGTAATTGATAAGGGAAGCCAAGTCGGTTTGACCATAAAATGATTAATCTTCCATTTATACTCATCCGGTGATATCTTCTTCGTCCGGTGTCCGAATGACACGATCGAGTAGTCCAATTCGCATAACTTTTCTATATCTATCCAACGGTACTAATTTCGTATCTAGGTCGTTGTTAGATTAATTCCTATTAATTAGCGTTCGTGTTAAACTAATCGAGTAATTAACAGCTAAATCGACTCTTGACTAGTCTAATAGCGTTGACGAGCTTGAGGGTCATTACATTCTCCCCACCTTAGACATTTTCTTCCTCAAAAATCAAACCATTCTTCTGGTCTTCAAAAACTCCCCACTTTAAAGAATAACCTTATATCTTGTCTAAGCGCAAACAACATATAACAAATCACAAACCTATATGGCTTTCTTCAGCTAAAATTTGTGGTTCTAGGTTCAAAATATTATTTTCTATTTTAATAAGTTACCTGTTCTAATTACGAAAGAATATACTCTATAACAAAGTTTCTAAGTAAAATTTGGGATCTATCGGTCCACTAATAGAAGTAAGTCTCCCTTCTATGTCTAGTGATACAAGAATGCAGTTGCCCTGTATAGGTTCATGACGCCCGACAATGCCTACTACGTAACAAGTATCACCTGAACACACAAGAATTACCAACCTCACTATTCCCCAGTGCTGGATTAATTAAGTATTAATTTATTAAAATTAATTAGTCTCTAAACTTTTATCGTAATCGGTGTAAGTCTGATAAATTTACTTCGTAAAATATATAAATAGTTCACAGTATTTTAAACAATTTAATCATCAAAATTTAATTTTATTTGTCATCATTATTATTTATTTATTTAAATGCAATCGAATTTTAATTCCAAATGAAACTATATTATTATAACTAAATAACTTTTAAATTTATGTACTATTTAAGAATAATTTACTGTTATATCTATTATTTAAATATTATTATTATTATTTTCAATGCATCTTATTAATGTATGAATTTATTTTATTTTAATTATTCTAATATTACTCTAAGCATCCGAATATTATTATTACTACTTCATGTAAACTCTTTTCGTTTTATAAATTTAATGGATCATTTGTTAGACTAAAGATAATTTGGGTATAAGATTACAAAGATATTTAGTCTTTTTACTTTAGGCAATAATATATCTGCACGTTCTTAGGTCTAATTGAATAAATCTTATATTATCTATCTGATTTAATGCACAATAAAATATTTCAAATTCTATTTAATTTAAAAATCCAACCGTAGATAATTACTAATACTTTTGCGTAGTTACTTGATCCTAATTATTTCTTTTTCCGTTATACATTTTCTAGTAAGATTTTAATTAGATAAATCTCAATACAATATTATAGGGTAAATGTTAAAATTACTTTTATTATGATTACTTGTGATCTTATTATCATTTAATATAATTAACATTAATGGTCGAACTATTATTTTAACTACTTTTAAAATTTTATTTATCCCAAAAATGTTATTAATATTTATGTGATTATAAATTGTTGACCTTACTTATAAGTCAAGTTATTCAATAAATTCCTATTTGACTTTCAAGATCTATTAATAATGCTAATCTCACTATTTTTAATATTGAATTGTGTACGTGTTCATACTTTTTAGATTAATTATTCTCAAATCATTATTAGCTAAAGTTATTGGTGTACCCTACAATTTTTACTTCATTACACAAACAACCAAACAAACAAACAAACAAATCAATCAATCAAATAATTATTTTAATTATTGATAGCTTTTAGTGATTAAAATTTATCTCATAACCCAACCCAGTTCTAAATTAATCTAGTTCACTTACTGGCACTGGCTATTCCTATCTTTTCCCATATAAGATCTAATAATGAGCTCTAATACCAACATTGTAGCGCCCCCTAAGCTAGCAGCTGTCTAATCCAAGAGATTAACTAAATAAAGAGGCACTCAGAATCTAAATCATTCACTTAAACATTCAATTAAGAAATATGCTACAAAACTTAACCCGAAAACTGGCCCCGCTCTGAAATACATATACAAGAACTCCTCTCAAATGATACATATTCAATATTGAGTTGATTTACAAATGGAATACAAACACATAATAAATATAGCGGAAGCTAACTAACTAACTAACTAACGTAAATAATTATTTGAAGCTTTCATAGTCACATGCACATCTTGATCTTTCTCTGAAACTGAAAGTGGGAATGGGTGAGCACATCATCCCTAAAAGGGGTGCCCAGTAGAAATAACAACTAGCTTTCAAGTAATCATTAATATGATTTGGAGACAATGCAGATTTTATCAAAATTCAGTAATACAAGGAAAGACAATAAAACGTAAAGTAGAAACTTCTTCATAGTCATTCATAAATAACAGTAAACATCCATGTATGAGATGTGTGTTGCCGCACATAAGGGAAGAATAATATTGTGGTGCATCGCCCTAGCCATAATAATATTGCGGTGTATCGCCCTAGCAATAGAATACTGAATATATATAAAGGAAGAATAATATTGCGGTGTATCGCCCTAGACATAATAATATTGCAGTGTATCTCCCTAGCCATAGAATACTGATATTGTGTCGGCACACATCTCATACCACACAGAGCACACAAAGATATGCATGAATTTCACAACACAAAGATTGATTTGTAAAACAATAATGAATACAAGAGAGTTCGTTATCGATTCCCACCTCTTTTGATGACAAGCCTCGCCTACCTCAAGATCCATGATCTACTGGTTCATCCTTTGAATCGATCGTTGTTAATAGAATCTAACTGTTAATCATACAATCATTCTAAGAGTTTAGCCAAAAGGCTTACACAAGAATCATATAATTCTATCTTATGGTTCTTAGCCCATTATGGTATCTTATTCTCTATCTTTAGTATAACTAAGAGTTTCCTAATCCAATTAGATTTGATTCTATAGTCCATTATCTAAGTATTATGAATATCTACAACTTTGTAGAAGAAACCAAAGTCTAATTCAGACCACAAGTGATCCAATTCATCAAAATAGGAAAACTAGTTCTAATCCCAAGTCTACTGAACCAGCCCATTAATCTATAACTCAGTCCATTTGGTCAACAAACGGTCACTAAAAGTCAAGAGTCAACTAACAGTCAAAGTCCAGGGTCAATGGTCAAGGTCAGGTCAAATATCTAACTCGGTCAACTGAGTCAACTCAGGTTAAAACCGATAACTCAGTGGGTCAATACGATTCAACTCAGTCAGACAACTGAGTCAGCTAAACAAATTGAGTCAGTCAAACTGACTGGGATGACTAATAGGCATACTTCTATTGCAGATCAAGTTCAACTCTAATTCTATATACTCAACCTCTTTGATCAACAAAACAACTTCAATTCAAAAACAGTAAACAAACTTCAAATTTGAATTACAATAACAAACTATGCCTACCTGCAAAAGCAGTAGCAAGCCTCCACTGGAGTTCACTATCTATTCTCTATAATCATCATCATTTACTATACATCTCAATGTCAGCTACACACCCACCAACTAACTCAAACTCAGTTTCATTGCTTTCCCTTTATTTCGTAACCAACCCATGAACTGAAACATCATTACCACTACTAACTCAGCTTAGATCGATCCCTAAAACAAACTGCAATTCCACTCAACCTTCATGCAACTAATCAATTTCATATAATATACACACACTGCCTTCACCAGTAACTATATCACAATTCTTCACATTTACTATCAAATTCAACCTGCATTCAGCTCAACCCCTATTAAGACTCTAACCACTACTATTTGATTCAACTTCCACATCAGAGGTTCATCATCTCATCTTGAACAACATACAGTCACCTTGAACTCCCAATACTAACATCTCTTGAATTGTAACCTCATTCCAGTTCAATACCACCAATAATCTGTATACCTGTAACAGTTCATATAATCCTCTAAACATCATTAACAACTACAGAACCACTACCAATACACACCTCATCCCCTGTAACATCAACTCTAATCGAAACTACACCCACAGCTTCAAGCCATAACTTCATAAATACTCACATCAACGCCACCATATTCATCTCAACCACTTCAACACCACTACCACCAATAGTTACAGAAACACCAGTATGAAACTCGACTCCATCTGCGACAACAATTCATCTCCAATTCTAAACACAATCCATCCTCAACCACTACATTCACTACCAAATAACTCCACAACATCCAAATCCATACCCTCATCAATATCAGTTCAAATCATAATCATACAAACTAACAAACCAAAACAATTCAACTCGAACTACTTCAAGTAAGATAAATTACCTCAAGGAAAGTTCAACTCAAAGCAATTGAATTCACTTCAAGAACCCATTAATCTTCATCACCATCTGTTCTTGACCAAACTTTAATTTAATTTCCAAATGAACTTCTTTGATTCAAACACAAACAACAACCTAATTCCTTGCATCAACAAAACCCACTTCTCGTCATCCTCCTGGAACAACAATTTCAACTTTTGAACCTTCCCTGAGTTTCCTTTATGAAACCCTAACTCTCTGATTAATCAACTCATCACCTCAACTGTTAATTAACACCATACCCATCTTCAATCATCCCTCTTGGACATCAAATACATCTTCTCTGAGTTTAATCTCATGAAACCCTAAATTCTTCAATTCTTCTATGAAGTTTGAGAATCAAACTCTAATTTATCTTCTTTGTCCCCAACACGCAGAACCCCCCATCAATCACTTAGTTCCATCTTCAATTTCTCATAGATCTTCAACCAACTCCAAATCACAAAATCCTAATTATCTACAATCTCGAATTCATCATCAACACAACTTCAGAACCTTAATTCAATAACAACCCTTTTGTTTTTATCCTTCAAGAACACTATATCGTCATCAAATCCACACAAACCCTAACTTCAGAAATTTTAACTTCGATTACAGAAGAAACTCCATCCTCTTCATTCCGTGCTCAATCAACCACAACATCATCACCATATTCTACTTAATATGCTCTCCATCATCAATTAAATCTCTCAAATCGAACTCACAACTCTCAATCCTCTCACTGGCGAAGAACATGAAGAAGAGAAGAAGAAAAAAACGTGAAGTAAAAAGAAGAATGAAGAAGAAGAAAATAGAAATAAGAGTTTATCCTCTCCGTTGATTGGGGATAAGGTCGGCCCGGATTGTTAAAGGCACCATATTAATTGATAAGGGAAGCCAATTCGGTTTTACTATAAAATGATTAATCTTCCATTTATACTCATCCGGTGATATCTTCTTCATCTGGTGTCCGAATGACACGATCGAGTAGTCCAATTCGCATAACTTTTCGATATCTATCCAACGATACTAATTTCGTATCTAGGTCATTGTTAGATTAATTCCTATTAATTAACGTTCGTGTTAAACTAATCGAGTAATTAACAGCTAAACCGACTCTTGACTAGTCTAATAGCGTTGACGAGCTTGAGGGTCATTACAGGTTCTTCTTGACTGTTTGGAACAAAAGAACTGGTCGACGGGCCCGATTCCAGAGACTGTCCTTGGCTAGATGACTCACATGTATATGGGGCTTCATACGGTTTCACAAATCTCACACGGGGTGCTTCACCGTATTTTATTTGGTGTTGCAGCTCCGATATGTATTCGTAGGATTGTTGTTGTGTAGCCTTGTATCTTTGTTCCATATCCACATAAGCATCGCGACACATCTCCCGTAAACAACAAGGAAGGAAGTGAGTATAATTATTTTTCACAAGTCAAATAAATTGGAATTAAAGGTTATGTTATACTCACAGGTGTACCCAAGCTAACATCATAGTTGGATTTAGGAAACATTCCCAAATACTCCATTCCAACCGGTAACTCAGACGCCTGAAAGTCGGGGCCACATATCTTATTCGTCGTTTGGCTTGGTGGATATGGAAAGAGATGACGGTCGACGGGCACCAACTCTTGTGTGTATGTACTTTGGCGTTGCGGGGCTGGTCGGCGTACATACGCATTGTTATCTTGGGTGCCATACAAATCCCGGTTTGCTTCATGTACAATTACACCCCTATACTTCCCTATTGACCTCTTCTTCCACCATAACTTATAATGTCGATCGGATACTTCATCAAAAAGCAGGCTATTAAGATTCTGGTCCGTGTACAAATATGCATTGTTGATGTCCACTATTGAATCAGGAGGGTTGCACGGTATTACGGTCAATCCAAGAACTTGTTTGAGACATCGTTTGCCCAGGTACAAGACGCTGTGACCAAATGGATCGTAAAAAACTCTACGTGTTACTGAGATTCGTTTAGCCTCTTCCACCTCGGGTTTACTTCTCCATTGACTCTCCTCCCATGGCGACCAGTATACGAAATCGAATGCAAATTTATCAATTTGGTTACGAACAATAGTTATAGAATGGGTACCTGAATCTCTCTGACCGCCTTTTTTCATCTCTCGTTGGGATCCATCATATAACCTACCAGCTGGCCACATATCCATATTTTCACTTTCAGCCTTTGTATAGGGAAATAATCCCAAAACCATGGCTGCAAAATTAAACGTTGTTATTAACAACTATAAAAATATAGTGGTAACAAAATTAAATAAAAAGGAAAGTAAGATTACGAGAGGGTAGAGATTTTTACCATCAAAGGAAACGAGAAGAACTGCAACTCAGGAGCGTTGCTCGTGACTCTGGTACTCAGGCCCCTTAACATATATGCATACACCGCCGAACCCCAATCATAATGCCTCAGCACACTTAAATCCCTTATTATACGAAGCCATTTAACCTCAACAAAACTGTTTTTGTTTGGGAAAAACACACACAATAACCCAAACAAAAACCATCTTGCCATATGCTCCTACATTATTACATCGTTCTCCAGCCCGAATCTATGTTCAAGAAACGATTTAATTATAATATTCTTGATCCCGTTGCATCTATCAACAAGTTGCCGTCTCAAGGGGACTATTTCTTCATCTCTAATTACTTCTTTTACTCCAGTAACGATAACGTGGTTCGCGCCTTTTTTTCTTATAGTAGTAGGTCTCGCCTCAACATATGGGAGCAAACAGTCTATGGTTTGGGGAGCAATTTCATGTATTTGCTCCATACTAATTGACTCCAATGATATGGGATCTCCTCAACCGATGGGAATTTCGGTAATTTGAGTGAAGTCTAATGGGGTAAACCCCTATTTCAAAACTAGGGAAGTGAAATGTATTGGTGGTATGCCACCACCTTTCAAATATTCCGGTAGTAAGGCAGTTGTCTGGTAGTTTTGGATATGAAAAACTGAACCGAACCCACAGTTATCTACAATCACTTTAGCATTAGGAAACTTAGAAATTGAGGTATACACTTCATGAATTGTACTTATGGTACTGCGATGTCTCAACGGAGTCATCCTAACATTATACGTATCAAGAATTTTCAATTTATGATCAATATGTTCCGTTGAAGAAACATGCAATCTCTCTTCCATAATTCGTCGAAAATCAACATTGTTCATCTACGGCACACATGTACACAAAAATCATCACAAAACAATCATAAATCATGTGTTTTACATATTCAAACAACGATCATAAATCATGTATTTTACATATTAGCCACATTGTCTACCAAAATCAAAAAACATCAAACATAATACCATATGTATATACATTTAATCATTCTTCAATACCAAAACATTCATCAATATACCACCAATGTGTCATATACATGATACATATGCTCTTAATCATTCTACAATCCTAAATCATCAATTACACTATCTTATACATATCAAAATTCATTCATACGCAACACCCTATTTCAAAAAATCAACAAAAAATCAATAACTCAATCAATAAACGTCACACAATATCAAACAACAATCAAACAACAATCAAACAACACTCAAACAACATTATAATCAACCAAACATCTCAAATTTCATCTAAATCAAACTCAAATAAAATTTAAAACCCTAACATTCTAATCACTAACCTTTGATGTTTTTGTGGACGAATTTCAAAATTGATTGAGGGATTACCTTCCCCTTCGTGTTACCAACAAACCCTTTTGATCTTACCAACTGAATCGACCGGAATAAACACAAAAATCGAATGGGGGGAGCTGCAAAAGGGAAGAAAGGTTTTAGTGAAGAAGAGGAAATGGGAGGAAGAACCGAGTTCTGTGAACTTAAACCTATCAAACGGGTACTCAGTACGCGTATTTAGTCAAGTCAACGAGTTGACAAATACGCGTACTGAGTACCCGTTTGGCACTATGCATACGCGGACTGAGTACGCGTAGAGTGTAGGGAAGGGATAACAACACCCCATAGCAGGATTGCCTTTCGTGTGCCATCCCTTCCCTTCCCTTTATTTGAGGGATAGGGAAGGGATAGCTAGCACAGCTCTAACTTAACAAGCAAATCAGGCAGCAATCTCGCCTCTGAAACCAATGCAAATGCTCATTTCAGTTTATCTTAAAAATCCCAAATAGGGATAGGTTTTGCATACCACTTCTCCCAGGCAAACAAACAAGACAACGTAGAGCTTCTAATAATCTACTAAGGTTTTCTTATCATTTTTTTTTGAGTCAGAATATCACAATTGTCAAATGGGATATTTGCTCGAGCAAATACGGGGCACTTTGACAGAATCAAATACGGATGTATACCTAGCTTCAACCAACAAGCCATCAAATACAAAGACAGCTTAGCAGGAATCAGGCCATCAACTCGGAGTTGGCCCGTCACTAATGCTTCTTTAACTCATGCGAGATTCTCCGTTGCATGTCTGAATCAGGCATTATTTGGTCTAATACCATCAGCATACCCGTTCAGGTTGGTGGAAATCCCTGAAACGTAATTAGAATCAAACAAGAAATGTAGACATATACCACAAACCTAGTACTTCAATTTTCTTCTGTGTTCCTCCTTAAAAAGAACGAAAACAAGCACTTGCCTTGTCACATATAAGTATACCGAGGTAAGGCGCCATTTGCAGAATGAAATATAGTGCTTTATCAGCTAAATTGAACTTCTGAAACCAAGTCCATCCAGATCAAGTCATCAAATTTGCTCGGATTGTTTAAGAGGTCATTAGAAGAGAGAGCCTACTAAAAGGACCAGAAAAAAATATGTTCTTTAAAGAGGAAATTGACAACTTAACGTGACAATACTGCACAAAAGTCAACAAATAATTTAAGCAAGCATACCTAAATGGTTCCAGATACACCATAACCAATTTCTTCAGACCTCATTTCTCCAATAACAAATTTAAATTTTGCAGTGTCTATCGACGAAAAACCAGAGAGACTATATTCCTTAGCAATAGAATGTTTGACCTCAAAGTAATGTAAGTGTAACCTGTAAAGTGCGAATCATCTACTTTTTTCTGAGTTGTCACTAAGTGGTTCAGTGCAGGAGCAGAGATACTTAAAACCTTCTCTTTGTTTCCACCTACACCATTGAAGTTCTTACTCTTCAAAGACAGGGCAATTAGAAATGAGTCGCTCAGTTAAGTACTCATCAACAAAATGATGCAATAGAGTCGAAGGACCTCGAGTCTTGAAGAAGAGACAGATCTGGGAAGATAAAGAACAGAATACTGTTGCAGTGATGATTTTTAGAGATTCACCAGAAAAAGAGAGAGGAAATAAAAAAGATTCTGTCACTTCTCTCTAGACATAGATAAAGGTCCTCAATTAAGATGTTACAGTGGAGATCCAAGTATTAACCCAAAACCCATCAAAGAGTTCATCAACAGTAAGGTGCAAATTTTGTATTACTGCATTATGTGACACTTCCACCAAGGAGAAACATACTATCCAGATAATTCATGAATATCTTGGGTTCAAGATGCTTGTTTTGGCAGTACAAAATGGTCAATTATGAAAACCAAGATTCTGAATCAAAGTCCAGGTGTACTACCATCTTGTAGAATGTTAGTAGGAAACAGAGGATCCAGTAACAAGAGATTCGGGTAATTTGCTGATCCTATCTTCCTCACCCATTGCACTCTGTCACTTGTGTAGCTTCTAAATTCAAGAATTTTAAAGCTCCTCATTCAAGACGCAATTTTTTTTAACAATGGGCTAAAACCTCAATGCTACCTGACCTTGGCCTAAATGTAAAATCCCTACTTTTCTACTTTTGTCTCAAATGCTGGGAAATGTTTATCGGCAGAAGTCCTACTTTATTATCTTTGGTTAGCCTACTGGATTAATATCCAATTTCAAGTATCCAAATAGGAAAATCGAAAAATTAAGTACGAATTATAGTAGATTTCTGTGACCTTTTTGCTCCCGCACATTTGTGGTATATGTTAGGACATGAGTTGTTAAAAATTAATTAGAAGTACTGAATGACCTTTTCAGTTCAATTTCAGACAACTGTACAATATATTCCTCTCTCTATAAGACGCTTATTAATAAATAGACGCAAACAGTAACAACTAACAAGTATTGAAGAAAATAGGAAAACTGAACTGAGAGTAATATAGTAAGAAAAATACCTCAAGTTAAGCCCATCAAATCACAAGAACTGACCTTTTGTAGTCCATAAGCTATTAGTATCATCTGATAGTTCTCCAGGATTTTGTAGAAATACCATAGATGGATAAATAGCAAGATTTTGATTATGGTGTGAATTAACGGAGAGCAACATAAATTAGGGTGTCCAAAGACTAGATGTATAGGATGAAAATTTCTCTCGTCAACTGTTACGAGACCACTTACTTGTAAACAGGTAGCAGGCCTACTTAACAATGCAGTCCAGTCTACACCAGCCTTGTTATATTTGTATATGGGACACCATGGAGAAGATCTAAAGGCCGATATAATCGAACAATGGATTTGTGGTCGTGTTGATCAAATGAGCCTTTAAATCATGTCCAATGAGCAAAAACCCCTAATAGGTATAGGGAGGATCAAGTGTAAGGAACGCTTGCTCATCAGGTTTTGAATGACTTTACCAGTTTACAAATTAGCTTTACTCCAATACAAACTACTGTAAATGATGTTGCCGATTTTGTAAATCAAATAACTTAGCCACTTAAAACCAACTGGTGATACAGATGGTAAGAAAATGTTTTAAGAGTATATCAAACAATTCTAGAAACTCATATAAATTCTTCTACCACACACTGTCTCAATCATATCAGTCACCTAACAGAACAATACAAATTTCATAAAATGTATGCTGGTATCTTTAATTGGCAAACCCTTGTAGTTATATTTTAGTCAAATTCAACAAGCACCTATACTATGTGCAACAGGGTGGGTATGTTATTGGTCAAAACACCTAACCGTGTTGTCCACTATTTTTAAACCGACAGCAGCTGAGCTAGTTCCATAAAATCTAGGGCTGCAGTTGGGTACAAATGTGCAAGTGGGGTGTTTCATAGTGAAATTACCTGGTGGATGGTGCAGACTTCAATTACCAGAAATTCTCTGATGTGGTGAAGCTTCTGGGAAAAAACCTTGTACCAAATACTATAATGATTGACCTCTTTTTTAATTGGAGGTCGTGCTTCCTTTTGATAGCTTTGCGAGCTACTGCATCTTACAAGAAAGAAAGAAAGAAATATCGCAGAACATATCCATCAGAAGGTTTCAAACTCCATAATGATTGACCTCTTTTTTAATTGGAGGTCGTGCTTCCCTTTGATAGCTTTGCGAGCTGCTGCATCTTACAAGAAAGAAAAAAAGAAATATTGCAGAACATATCCATCAAATTCTACTCTAGAGGCAGGAGAATTAATAGAAGACGTTATAGAGCAACATTGAGCTTATTTTGTTTATTTTTATATCAAATTACTTTCAACAGGAGGCTCAAACTTTCTGTACATGTTTTTTCTTCAACACATTAAATTTTGTGCTATTTACACAGTAATATTGAATCACACCTAATACTCAAAATCTTTCAATGACTGTCATTTGCAGAATTTTCAAATTTATCAAAGTTGTCTCTGCACTAATTCATCCCTCAGGTTCCAAATCATACTCCCTAAAAAACAGACAACAGCCAGTACTAGCTTCCAACCTTCATCTTCATCGCTCGGTCCATTGGTAAACCCTGAATAAGATTTGTAACAGTAATTGTCTCTCAGAACAGAAGAAGAATATCAACAACTACAGGGCATCATTCATTAGCAAATGTAAGGCCTACGGTTTGCTATTCGTCCATTGCATGGAAAGAGTACATAAATCTGTGTAACATTATTTAGTACTTGCCTCGCGAAATATGAGTGACTCAAGTTTTGGTGCCAATTGTAGCAACGCATAAATCCCTGTGTCAGCTGAAGTTTCAAGAACCCCAGTCACATCCAACTGGATCAAATTACAAAATGGTGCCAGATTTTTTAAGAGATCATCCGCAAAGGAGAGACCCTAATGGATGGCCAAAATAAGTAAAATAAATTAGCTTTTTAATTATCACATAGACCATCAACCAACAAAACAGATTAGAATCACCAATAATATATCCACTTTTCATAAGATTGAAAAAAATATATAGAAGAAAGCAAGCATACCTTTATGGTTTGACCAGAAATTTTTAGACAATTTACATCGGTGAGGCCCCTAAGAAACTCATTTACCCTTACACCTGCACTGTAACTTATCTTTGCATCCCACATTTCAGTCAAAGTTTCGGATACGAAGTCGATATCTGCATCAACTAGTAATGGAAAGCTAGATAAATCGTATTCCCTTGCAACACTACCCTTGTACACAAGAGACACTAGACTTGGTGCACGAATTTTGACCATGCAGTCCTCTAAGCCATCCTCATAATCAACATCTTTCAAAAAGGAGTTGTCAATCTCCAAGCGTTTCAATGCAGGAGCAGAAATACACAAATTTTCCCCAGACAGCCAAGTGCAATCCCTCATAATCAAATCTTCGAGGATGGGGCAACTAGAAAAAAGTTGCTCAGTCAATAAGTCATCTCTAAAGTTGATGCCAAACAGTCGAAGAACCTTGAGTCTAGGAAAAGAGATACAATTAGGAAGACGGAGATAAAGGTTGGGTGATTGTAGCTCCAAGGAAACCAGCGATCCACAAGTAAAAAGGGAAGGAGGAATCTCATCTAGTTCGTCTGCCTCTAAGATGAGAATAAGGTCTTCAACTTTCCGGCTTATAACAGCAGAGATCCACGAATTAATCTGAAACCCATTAGAGCTTTCATCGCACTTTAGATAAAACTTTCGTATATGTGACATATCACGGAGATGAATCATTCTATCCATAAAATTTACGAATTTCTTGTTATCCGATTCAACATCAAGGTAATAATCAGCACTACGCCAATTAAGAAAATCAAAATTGGGGATAGATGTCCATATGTACTTCCATCTTTTGGATAAAATGCTTGTACGAATAGCACACTTGGTATCAAGAAAAGATAGAATGTGATGAAGAAGTGGATCAGGTAATATGCTGATCCAATCGACTCTTCGATCCATATATTTTTCTGTTTAAATTACATAGTAACATCATAAGAAACTTGGTTCAAAAACAAAAAAAAATCATACGAAACTGCAATTCAATTTAATAGTTAAACTTAAACCTGAATATAAGATGACCTTAGACTTGAGAGTAAACTGTTTGCCTTCAGTGATCTTCTCTTCTTACGTTTCGAGTGCTGCAAATTATATGCATCCACAAGCAGAAATAAGTCCTCAATAATATCTATAAACTAGGGATTTGTAAATTAATTTTACTCTCAAAGTCTTGTCAATTAGCTTTTTTACAAATATACAAATCTTTAGGGAAAAAGCATGATTTAAACAATTGAAGTATATTAGGGGAAAATCATACCTCTTAATTAGATTGTCTACGAATGCCGAATGATGCTCGAGAAGAGTCCCGGAAGGGTTTCTTGAAGCGAAGGGCTTACGCGCTTACGGAATTGCGGTAGAGTTTATCTTTTTCTTGAAAGGATTTGCGGTAGAGTTGTTTGGTTTTATGAGTCTTTTTTTCTTTTCTAATAATACTGTAGGTTGTTTTGTCTTATACTTGCTTTTATATTATTTGGACTCGCATAAAATTAATTTTTTTTTTATTTTTTTTATAAGAAGGAGATCCCTTCACATTTTTATTCTCACACTATCTCAAACGTTATTTTTGTGAATAAAATCTAAACTGTTACGAATTTGAAGCGAACAAATCATAAAATTTTACCAAAAATGAGGGCATTTCGAAACATATAACATCACCATCTACTACTTTGAAAATGAGCCGTCGAAAATCAAAGGATTTTTAACCAATAAAATTAGGATCGGTAGATGATTTTTCTATACATTTAGGAATGCGCTCATTTTCGGTAGGTATGTAGAGCTTTGCAAGAGGAACATATCCCAAAAAAAAAATAGCTTTAAATTCGTTACCATTTGATTTTTATTCACAAAAATAACGTCAAATGTGTGAGAATAAAAGTGTGAATGGATCTTTATAAGCAACACACAAACACAAAACTAACTAATTAGCCTAACATTTCTCACATCAATTTGTCCTCAATAATCATCACCAAGATGACAAGTATTCACATCGAGAGGATGAGAAACCCACCCCCCTCAATTTCCTTAGCTGCACTAGCTTTGGCAAGGTAGTCTGCAACCAAATTAGCCTTTCTGTAGCTCTGTGCTATGACAATATCGTCGAAGCTCCATATTAGATCTTCAATATCCTTGATCAGTCCTCTCATGACCAATGGTGTAGTCGTCTCTTTTTTGCATAAATGAACAACATAAGTAGAATCAGTTTTTCCTTCAATTCTCTTTATTGCAATCTCTTTCGCCAACATTAATCCATCTCTTATAGCCCACACCCCAGCTACATTATTATCATTCTTGTAGATATGTCTACCAAAACACGCTTGAAGACACCATTTTCTCCTCTTATAACTCCACCAACACACGCATCCTTTACAATATTTGAGGATCTATCATAATTTAGTTTGTTAAACCCTTGCTTAGGAAAGATCCATGGAAAAATAATCTCCACAGTCCTAGCTTCTCGTTTCTCAAGTTTGTCGCAAGCACTGAGATGCTCCTTTGAGCTTTTTACAGCTCTAGCAAGGATCTTAGATGGAAAGAACACCTTCTTGTCAAAATCTCAATCATTCCTTCCAATCCAAATGTGCCACAAAATGAAAGGAAATATATCATTCCAATCCACTCCAGCAATCTTCTTTGTAAACCTGCAATAATTTTTCAAAGTTGTGGGATTCATGTAATCTGTATTATGTTAGAAACCAATCCAGTCTCTAATCTTCTTCCATAGAGGTCCTACAATACTGTAACCCAAAAAAAATGGTAAGTAGTTTCGTAATCCTTGTTACAAAGACTGCAATCAGGTGAAGAATAATATGTTTGCGAAAGAGATACTTGATGAGTGCCAAATATTGCATATTCATACACCTTTTCATTGGCACTTAACTCATCTTTCGCGCTTCAAAGTCATATATTATCCCAAATTCTTCATTCTTACCATCTTCAAGAATAAATATTTGTATTAATTAATTTTGTGTTTTTAAGTACTAAATAAAGCTTGGAAGAATTGAGAAGACAAAAGAGAAGAAAGTTGGAAGCATTGCAGTCTGCCACAAGATCAGTGGCAACCTTTGTTTACAAATTTATGGGATTAAACAACCCATGATCCAAAACCCATGATCCAAAACCCAAGACTCAAATCCATTTCCACCTCACCCCATTGGATTCTTTCCAAAACATCCACCTCACCCCCATTGTATTCCATTCCTATCCATCAATTAAGAAAACATGTTTTGTTTAATTGTTGAGTGAAGTTGCTAGGTGAAATTCGGATCCCAAGTGTGAGAGAATTTTTGTGTATAAATAGAGAGGGTTGTTGTGTTGAAAACTCATCCAAGAATAGCTTGTTCATGTTAGTTTATCAAATTTAAGTTTTGTTGTAATGTTCTTCATGTTCTAGTTTCATTTACTAGGTTTAGATGAAGCCCTAATCTCATTGGTATGTATTCATATCTTGTATCTTGTTCTTGAAAGTTTAGAATTGTTTAAAGATATAATTTAATCCAAGTTTGTCAACATCTTGCTCTCACAATGTATGTCATGTATCCATTGTAGTTAGAATATCTCTATGTTGATTATGCTACAACTCATGCTTAACCAAATATTGATCTTTAGATTAGTTGTGCTTAATTAGACAATTAATGCTTTGGAGAAATACTTTAGTTGTGATTAAATTATCCATTGGAGAAACACCTTAGTTATGCTCGGTAGACTTGAATCTACTATAAGGACAAGAATAATATTACAAGTTGAATGCATATCATAGGTTATTGGTGGATTTGAATACCCTAGTATCCATATTATCATTGTTTACATATCTTGTTATTTGCATCTTTTACTTTTATTATTTCGGTCACTTGAAAATCATATCGTCAGATCGACAAATCAAACCCCTTTGGGTTACTCTCACAGAATCAGATTTAGAATCAACTTCTACACTCTCCAAGTCTCTCGTGGTTCGACACATGCTTGCCCCTGTGTTGCTTGTCGACATAATGCACTTGGCAGATACACAATAGTAGGTATCTTTCCAGCCTACCAAGTTTTTGCGCGTTCTGCCGACTCTGGTAGTGGTGTAGTTCATTTTTCATCTCCGTCACTATTCATTTTTCATCTCACGGGACCGTTCATATTCTTGTTCACATATCACCAGCATGAGCAACTATTCATTAACTACCTCTTTTGAGCTCAACAGGTGCCTGAGTAGCTGTTGTAAAGGCGAAGGAAAGGAAGCGGAAGAAGTTTTTATTTTAATAAAAAAAAAAAAAAGAAAAAAAAAAAAAAAAAGAGAGTTTATTTTATTTATTTTTAGTTTGTATTAGGATTCCTTTACTCTTGTAATTTTCTTTTTCTTTTGCACTTTACTTTGGACTTGGACATTCTATTTTTATTTTTTATTTTTTAAACCCTACGGAAGGGTATTATTAAATATCAACTGTTTGCGAGAGAAGGACGGTGATTACAATACCTCGGCCCCTCGGTTTCGTTCATGACATAGAGTCGTGGCAGGAGTCGACAACAACGGGGGAGGTAAGTTTGTCACTCGCGAATCCCTTGTTAGCGAGTTATCAGTATTCCTTCGTTTGCATATATGTTGAGGAATTGAATACGGCTGCTTTATTTTCCTAGTAAAGGGCAAGGACTGGCCATACAAGATAAGGGTTCGTATTTCATCACCGTTCTCTTCTTGCCCGCCTTAGGAAAACAATACCTAACGTGAACCTAAGCATTAAAATTTGAAATAAAACGAGACCTATAAGGTAACTAGCTTAGTAGGAGAGTCGTTCTAAAAATATTGGTTACTCTCTAAGCATACTTCGAAGTTCATGACGGTTTAATAAATTGAATGCGTGGATCATACGCCTTTGTAATATCTGGTGAGGTCTTGGGTCTTAAAAGCTCTATAGCAGCTTCCTCGCCTCTATTCAATTTAACCAAAAAAAATGGTAAGTAGTTTCGTAATCCTTGTTACAAAGACTGCAATCAGGTGAAGAATAATATGTTTGCGAAATAGATACTCATTAAGATTGAGTATGTTATGGCACAATAGCCCAAAATCCATGGTCTACAAACCTTTCCCCAACTAAACTTGTTCAAACTCCTTTTATTCTTGTCACCTCCCCACAAAAAATTCCTTTTATGACTTTATAACTTAAAATCAGACTTTTAGGGAGTTTAAGCATGTTCATATATGATTAGAGATGAGATCTAAAACAGAGTTGATCAAAGTTGTTAAACCTGACGGATTCAAAGTTTTTTACTTTCAAACCTGTAATCTATTAGTCATCTTTTCAACAATATGCATATATGTATTTGACCTAATCATACCCCACTGCAAGGGGATTCCAACACACTTACTTGGGTCCTTTGTGATTTGAACATTAAGAGCATTCGCCATTCCCTTAGAGAAGCCTTTTCCTAGACTTGTTGAAGTACAAAGAGTTGATTTAACTTCAATAATCAACTTTCCTGACCAACTACAAAAATTATTAAGAATTCTATACATATTCATATAAGTAGCTTTAAGAAAACAATGCAGGCATCGGTATAAAGAGAATGCGTAATCACAGGGGCACCCCCGGATATAGAAAATCCAGAAATGTCTTTCTCCTTCACTCCCTTATTGATGAGTCTTAACAAGGCTTCAAGACAAATTATAAACAAAAATGGGGACCTCTGAGCCCATTCGCAGGTATAAATGGCTCACTCGGAGATCCATTAACAAGCACCTAAAACAAGACTGTATTGACACAAAGCTTAATCCAATGCACAAAAATGTTATCAAAACCCAAACTATTCAGAATTTTAAATATAAAAGACCAGTTGATTCTATCATAAGCTTTATCGGAATCAAGCTTTAAAGTTATCCCCTTTTCACTTTTTTTATGCTTGAATGAGTGTATAATCTCATTGAGATTTCTTAGTCTTAGAAGGACAATTGCCAAACTCACATGGAGCCTTGCTGAGCTCCTGCAAAGTATTTTCAATGTTCCTAGATAGGTTACCGAATACTTCTTTATTCCACTTTCTAGAGTCAATTTGGAATTTATATATACAATTGAAATAACTTTGTTGTTGTCTACTAGACTCATTAAGGGACCAAGCCTTTTTTACCACATTAAGAAATCGGTCATCCTCGCTCCACATAGTCTTAAGTCTGTATGGCCTAGTTCTAAAATTCTTTTTAGGTTCAAGATTTATTAATATAACCATATGGTATGAATTAAAATAACGCAAATGCAATACTTGAGCATTCATGAATCTGTTGCACCATATTTAATTATCCATAACCCTGTCAAGTCTCTCTTTGATGTTAGCCATGCCCACGCTTTTGTTGTTCCAGGTCCGCATAGATCCATGAGCACCCAAATCAATAAGTCTATTCTGACACTTCACATTTTGGAGTTCTTCCATTTGATTTACAGTTGGCTTCCTCCCTCTAATATTCCCATGCTCACTACCAATAGTGTTTAAGTCTCCATGTTAGAGCATTACTCGGTCGAACTTACAGTTGTTGCTATCTCAAGCTTGTTGTCAAATTTAGTTTTCAAAACTATATCTTGATTTCTAGTCTATATTTAGTCAAGTCTCAGATTAGGATAGAAGTATGTAGTTGAGTATCGGATATCACTGTGTTCTACCGTTTGAAGGCGAAGGTTAACAGGAGATCTAGAGATCTTCTTCAACAAAAGTTAAGTGAAGACTGAACCACATATTTCTCAAGTTTTCACCTTTCGATCTATAAGACATTGTCGCATGAGTAAATTAGTCAGTACATGCATAATAGAAATTTCGAGTCAAGTTTATCTTGAATATCGTTCTCGAAATATGCTAAGCTTAAGAGCATCTGTTCATACTTGATGAATTTGGTTAAGAACAATTTATTGTTTATGACCTAATTATGATTCAAGATTTAATCATTTGAAAATATCCTGGAACAGTAATATATGTCATTGATGTTATTCGAGAATGTTTCATATTGATTAATAGAGACATATAAAACTACTGTAAATCTAGATATAGGATAGTATGCATACCGGTTCACACACTGGGGGAATTGTTATAAGTCCAGAGCCGCAGTACATGTACCAAGTACACGTACCAACATAGCTATTGTTCGGCAACTACTTTTTGGTACGCATGCCCGGTATCCATAGTATAAAAAATCTGTGGACTCGTGAACCAGGAAGGTACTCATACCTAGTATGCAACCGGAAAAGATCTGTTGGTTTCAAAAACGATAAGGTATATACCCAGTATGCAAACTGTTTGTACCCTTAATATTCTACGCAATAAATGGGCAAACTTAGGCCTATAAAGCTCCTCCTACTACCTAAGAAGGGTTCATTGGGCTTAATAAGTATCCCATGATTAGCCATATATAGCTAGCTAGGCCTTACAAAGACTCCATGTGCAAGCCCATGTGCACCAAACTAATCTAGGCCTCACTAGCAAACACTCAACTCACAAGCCCATGATCAAGAACTCCAAGTTGGGCTAAAAAGTTCCACATAAGCGCGACACGTCATCAATTTGCAGGCAACCGGCAACTGGCACATCAACAAGTGCCACGTCAGCATGGACGGCCACATCTACATGCCACGTCAGCATGGATATGATACGTCATCATGTCACATCGGCACAAATTGGATATGTCAGCGAAAATTGGCCACGTCAGCATAGATGGACACGTCAACTCAGGCATGGTCAGCAGTAAACGATGTTGGTATATACTCAGAATATTCCGTTATGTTTAACGGGGTTAACATATACCAAGAATATTTCGTTCTGTCTGTTGACGCCATTAGAATCTCCGTCATGATGTCATCCTGACGTCATCAGCAGTAGCAAGTACCGGCAGCTTCATCTTCTCCGGCAACGATGACAGAATTGATGCTGGCGGCCAAAGCCCGGCGGCTCATCAGCGGCGGTTAATCGGGAATTAATCATAATCGGCGATTAATCGGTGGGTCTGATTCAGTGTAGCTCGGTGCGACTTAAATCGTAGTCCCAATTTGGTGCGGCACGATGTAGCTTAATCCCGTAGCCCCCAGATATTTGCTCCCCAATCCTATTACTCTAAGGATATTTATGCTCATTTGCTTACACCCACTTCTCTTACACCTTTTGGTTATCCACACCCCATTATAATTCCATAACCCTAATGAAAGTTTCTGGAATATCCTGGGAGCCATGAAGGGGATGCCAATGCCAGGGCATGCAGGAGAATTATAGCAGGGAGGCATGCATGGATAGTTATGTCCATTCATGCCAATCTTGAATTTAGAGAAATGAAACGGAAATTTCCAAAGATATAAATGGACGTTTTTCCAACCAAAAGAGGTATGCAATTCTTTCCAAAAAAACTCATGTGAAAAATCTTAAACTGACTTTAGCATCGGGTTTTTTTGCAGGCAACCCCCCCCCCCCCCCCCCCCCACCATAAAATTTGATTGAAGTAGCAGATCGATTTCCAGCAAAATCATTATTCAAATATCTGTGTTTGGGGTAGAAGCTATTTTACCGTTCAAACACAAACCATAAAATATTTGCGAGTTCTTGAACCCGTTTTTTGTCTTAAGGATATACATACTTGGTACACATACCATGACAAAAATATTAACGAACATGTACACGTACTTACCTTGTCGAATATTTTCAAATGTATGAGAATTATTTTTATGAGATAATCGGCATTTGAATAACTTTCTAAAAACACTATCTAGACATGTTTAATCACATTTGTGACTCAATATTTAAGTCTTAAAGTGTTATATGAAAATGGTTAAGCTTATCGTTCAATTGGAAGTTTCGGCTAACCTTTCATGAACAAGTCATTGTATACGGTTCGGTTATTGTTCATCCTAACCAGAGTATATATTATGCTATGTTAATCTCAAGTCAAGTTTTTCATCTAACATTGATTATTGATTGCTTGATTCCAAAGCTACCTTAGCTTAAATCCAAAGCAACCTTAATCTTGAAAGTCTATATAAGGAGAACAATTGGGATATTTGAATCCCTGACACTATTCTTGTGTGTCCTATTTGTAAACTAGAGTTGTCCTCTCTTTCAAACTCTTCTAGGGTTTAGCGACTAAAAATACTTCACCTGAGATTCATGAAGTTAGGTCCAACAATCGTTATCTTGATAGTTTGTGTATCCTGATCTTTTTTGATTGTCGAGCCTTGATCCAACAAGGAAGATAGATAAAACTCACAAAGTTTCTTAGGAAGGCACAATTGGGGGATACCTCCACAAATTTGGGGATACTCAAAAAAACAATTATGAAGTAATTGAAGTACCCCTTATCCAAGTGTGTATTGGGGTATACTTCAAATAATATTTTGATTAGAAGAAAAAGAAGAAGGATTTTGGAAGATTTGTGTGATATGAGAAGGTGCTTAAATTGATTTTAATGACTCCTAATTACAACCTTTTGTAGACAATCAAGAACAAGAAAAACCCCAAACCAAATCCTAATTAAAATACTAAGTCAATCAAATTTTGTATTTACAGAGCCACAGTCGGCTATTCATCCGACAAAACAATACCGATTGAACTGTCGGTATTGTATTCATCCGACAAAACAATATCGAGTGAACTGTCGGTATTGTATTCATACGACAAAATAATACCGACTGAACTATCAATATTATATTCATCCAACAAAACAATACCGACTATTAACCTGCTACTGAAATTCAAATTCAATTTTTTTTATTTAAATACAATTTTGACTTTTTTTTTATAACCTTGATGGTTTTGATTCAAATCATTTTGATTATCATAATTTTTGTTGCTACTCAAAATGACTTTTTTGATAACCTAAATAAAAAATCATTAATCATAATTTGTATGATTTTTTTGATGGAGAAGAAAAGTGAAGGGGGATACTTAAAAAAAAAAAAAAATTTTCTTTTTTCTTTTTTCTTTTTGATTTTTATTAGGGTAAGGATAATATGGTTATTTCATATCTAAAAAATGGGACCCTTAACCAAAATACAACCCCATTTAACTTTGAGTATCCCCCAATTTGTGGAGGTATCCCCAAATTGGGCCTTCTTTCTTAGTCTCAGACTTTGTGATTCCACAAGTTTATACTTGTAAGGTGAATAATAATCTAGGATGCTTTTTGGGAGTCATAAGACCGGATTTTGATGTTTGCTAGAATTTTTCTATTGCCATCGATTTCCTACCTCACCTTGATCGTTGATCAGAATGGAAATCACATATAGGCTTATCTGTGGGAGGAAGATTGGTTTAAAGTCTTCAATTGAGTTAAAATAACTTTTAGACTGTAAAGGACGTCAGTTAAGGGAATCAATTGCGCAGAGTCTTGATGGGATTCAAGAGGCGAAAGAAGCGCGACTGTAATTGAATTAATGTGACGGTTTAATTCGGTCTCAACTACATTCCAGACCGAAGTTCTGATAGTATGCTAAATTATATAGCGGCTTAATACAGTTTGGTGTTCAAATTTGGACTAGGTCCCAGGGTTTCTCTGCATTTGCGATTCCCTTGTTAACAAAATTTCGGGTGTATGTGTTATTTCTTTTTCGTATTATATTGTTTATCTTTATAATTGAAATATCACAGGTTGTATGTTAAAATCAATTCAAGTAGATAAGTCCATCGCAATTGTTGGATACGAATTGATTGATTTTTGGATATTGATCTTTGGAATCGTCCAAATATTATCACGGCATAATCATGTTCATGGACTTGTCTCTATTAACATTCTGATTACGAGAGAAAGAGATATAAGCTCTTCATATAATTCCTGATTGAGATTCATTAATTTGAACTCTTGGAATTGTATTCGAGTTTAATCTATACAGGTTTCCCAAGAAAAAGTTGGTGGTGTATTTTGGTACCCCCGCGTTTTCACTCCCATAACCATCCAATATGTATTTCGTATACCACCAATTCTGTTCACTTCATCCCACACCATCTTCCTACAAACTTTATTAGTACTGAAATAAACAATAAAAAAAATACAGGATTTTTGAAACTTCGCAGAAACCACTGCATGAATCGACCACGTGGATTTGGACCTAGATTCAATATCCACTTTTACTTCATTCCTAAGCAACACCATTCCTTCCGAGAAACCATTCGGATGAACAATGATATATTTGTTTTATCTCGATCTTTTAATAATCTCAGCAGCATGCTCAGTAATTGTTCTAGTCTCCATCAAAGAAACAACTTGTGGCTTATGCTTCTTGAAAAGATGCTTCATAACCCTATTAGAAGATGAACTTTATAACCTTTACAATTCACATTATAATCTTCATACTATAATCAGCCAAAGGAGATGAAGCGCAACTACCACCAAAGTTATTGGCAAGCACCATCATTCCGTCCTGAATCACTATTTGATTCACTTCGATTAATGAATTGAATCTTGTATTGAATATCCTTTGTACTCCCTACTCCAAGTCCAATATGGTACTGAACTGCATACTCAATTTCCAAAGTCTTTTGGGGCTTCTTATTACTGCCGTTAATAACCAAAACAGCTGGACAGTAATAATATGTTAAATCATTCTTATATCCTATGCAATTCAAAGCATCTAATTCAGCTAAAAATCCCGAAAATTATAATACAAGCAAACAGTATTTTAGCAGCACAAACTTCATCAAAATGTTGTTTCCCAGCAATCCAACATCCAAAGCCCCATCATTCAAATTATCTCGCAAACTTACATAATTATTACTAAAAATTCCACATTCAATCTCATCATTTCCTGAATCACTGGTTCCACTACTACTCCCTACTCCTAGGACTTGATGTTATTTCCTCAATTTCATAAATATAACCACTATAACATATAGAAGTTTCATATTAGGTTACATATGAATATCCCATCAAATCATCATGCATAACTATAAGTTACACATGTAATTTGCATGTGTAACTAGTAGATACACATTCATTTACCTTGTGTACCTAGAAGTTACACATTTAATTAGCATGTGTAACTACTAGTTACACATCCATAGTCTGCCAATGCTAGTTAAATGCGCAAACTGTCATGCATATGGATTGTGTAATGTGCAGTGAAACAAATGTAATGTGCAGTTAAACAGATATATGAGCTAAGTGAAACCATTCCAAACCTACATCCATATATATCCATATGCTACCTTTCAAGAAAAGAAGTATCTAGTCGTAAGTAATCAAGAAGGCTTACTTGATAAGGGTGTTCACTTTCTCTGTCTGGATGTTGTACATCTTCTTGATAACATCCTTGATTTTCTTCTTCTTCTTGTTGTCTTAAATCTTGCGGACTCGGTGGTGAGTGGGTATTTCAGGATCTGGTAATGGCCAAGCTTGTTCTTTGGTAGTGCACTAATACACGAGTACTTGGGGTTCCTTGCCTTCTGCAATGTCTTTGACCTGTGAAATGTGATTGATGTGCGGATATTCTTAGCCTTCTTCTTAATGGTTGATTTTCCAGCTTTGACAGCCTTGACAGCTTTCTTAGCCAATACCTTGGGGTCAGCCTTCTTAGTAACTACATGACAAGCGAATGATATCAGTACCATAGCAGCTAGAACACTTCTCATACAAATGAATAAAACAGGACATCCAAAAATAAAAAACCAGTGGATACAGAACAGTCAAATCTATCTCATAACTGAACAAACTAGAGCAAGTATACAAAACTTAATTGTTAGAGCATTGCTCGGTCGAACTCGCATGCGTTGCTATATCAAACATGTTTGTAAATGTTAGTGATCAAAACTATAAAGTCTTGATTTCTAGTCTACTATAGCTAAGGTCTCGGACTAGGATAGAAAGTGTAATTGAGCTCAAGAACTCCATGGCAATCATCATACAAGATGAAGGACTACTCAAGGAACCAGTGGATCTCCATCGACTAAAAGGTATATGGAGACTTGAACTTATCTATCACTCAAAAGTCTATCTACTCTATCTCCTATCTTGAGACAAAAGTCGTTTTACTATATAGACTAAAGATATACACATGTGATATTTCGAGCTGAGTATATCTCGCTTATCTATTTCTCTAAATATGTGTTGGTAAAGCTTTCGCTTTAGATGAATTCATCTTTGCCTAGTGACGAAAGTCATGCTATGTTTCAATCACTTTGGAAATTGCTCTAACGAAAACTAGTTTGTGAATAACAACTATATGATGTCCTCTGAGAATGTTTCAATGATTGAAATGAGAGTTTAGACAATATAACCACTGGGGGATATAAACATTGTTGTGGCAACACATATATGTATAATTCCTTAGCACTTGAACTGAAGTTTGAGAACTTTGTTGATCAAGTGAAAACTGGAACTTGAGAAGTCAACCCAGTCCGCGAACTCAGTCCGCGAACATGCGTAGTTCTCAAACCCGATAATTTCTGCTGGAGTTGTAGCTCGGTTTCAGTCCGGGAACTGAGGAAAGTTCTCGAACCTGAGAATTTCTGCTGGAGTTTGTGAACTCCAACCGGTTACTTAAGTCCACGAACCCAATCCGCGAACTTGAGTGGTTATGTATAAAAATGATGTTCGTGAACTTATTTAAATTATCTAAGGAATGCAATTGCAAACCGTGGCTTTATAGTTCATGAATTGATTCGAGGGAATCACATCGTTTTTGATTCAATTGTGTCTTGTGTAGTACATAAGATCTCATAGCAATTGAACAACTCTCTAACTAGTTCATTTGAGTCATTTGGACTAGTTATGGTGAAGAAGAATATGGTTGATATGAAAGTTATCATTTGAATAACCATTTGGTTGACTAATATTGAACCAACTATTGTACACGTTTGGGTATGGTTACACAAACCCAAAATTGTCAAGTACATGTGTGTATGGAAAGTTAAGTTTTCGATCTAACGGTTGAGAGATATTAGCTTGTATCTAATCAGGTATTCATCTAACGGTGAATATTGAATGCTTTGTTACTAAGCTAACATTGATTGCAAAACCTGATTTGAAAGACTATATAAGGGAGAACCCTAGCAACTGGGAAACTTAATCCCCACACATTCTGTTTGATACTAGTTTGCTAAGCTAGAGTCGATTCTCCTTTAACCTTAGGTTTTCTTCTTCTAAAACCAGGTTAACGACTTAAAGACTTCATTGGGATTGTGAAGCTAGACCGATACTACTTTTCTTGTAGTTGTGTGATATGATCTTGCTGTTTCTATCATAAGAGTACAATTGTAATAATTGGCTTGAGATTTCTATCTCCGATAGGCAAGATATAAAAGTAATCACAAACATCTTGGTCTCATCGTTTGTGATTCCACAATATATTTTTTCGTTGCGTCAATTAAGACTATTGTGAGGTAATTGATAAAACTGAGCTGTTCTTCGGGAATATAAGTCTGTTCTTATTGATTGGTTCCTGTTCACCTTGATTTATCAAAAGACAGAACAAAACTCATAGGTTTATTCATGGGAGACGAATTTATGTATCTTGTAGACTTTTATGTGTGAGACATATTTGTTTGCTAAAGTCTTCGACTTTGGGTCGTAGCAACTCTTGGTTGTGGATGAGATCATCTAAGGGAATCAAGTGCTCAGTATCATGCTGGGATCAGAGGGGTAGGAGCATAACTATACCTTGGATCAGTGTGAGATTGATTTGGGTTCAACTACAGTCCAGACCGAAGTTAATTTGGAGTAGGCTAGTGTCTGTAGCGGCTTAATACAATGTATGTTTAATCTGGACTAGGTCCCGGGGTTTTTCTGCATTTTTGGTTTCCTCGTTAACAAAATTCTGGTGTCTGTGTTATTTCTTTTCCGCATTATATTTTGTTATATAATTGAAATAATACAGGTTGTGCGTTGATCAATCAATTAGAATGTCCGACCTTATTGGTTGTTGATTTAAATAGATTAACACTTGGATATTGGTCTTTGGTACCATCCAAGTTATCTCTCTTTGATTATAACTCGCAAATCAATTTTGCTTGAGTAAATCAAATTGAAAGATTGAGATAATAACTCCTTGAGTATTTTCTATTTGATTGAGTCTAGTTGATTCTCTAGAAAACAACTCGGAGTTGTCCATACAGATTGCTAATCGAAATATTGGGTGAGGTTGTTAGACCCCCGCTTTTTCAATTGGTATAAGAGCAGGAAAACACGTTCAAGACCTCACAAGTCTGTGTTTGTAGCGATCTGACTCTATGGACAAGAGTAGTTTCTCTGATAAACGCATCACCAGAAATAAAAATTATGTCCTGTCTATTAAAGAGAAAGATTCTTCAATCTCAAACATAGATGAACCTCGTGTTCAAACTAGACAGACGGACTCTGACATGTGTTGTTTTGATCACATTTCTAAAGAGTCTTTTTCTCAAAACAAATGGGAAACAATTGAAGAGAGTGAATTGATTCTAAATCTTGTTAGAATCCAAGTTGATAGACTAAATCTTATGAAACAACACGTCAGGGTTCTTCTTGGTATGATAAGAGACTATAAATCCAAAGATAATACTGAAGATCATCCTTTATGTATGATTCTTGATGCAAGCCTTAAAAAGGATGCGTTGGAAATAGAATGTCTCTTAAGTAAGCTCTCTATTCAAGGATGCTCTGAGCAGTCCAATATACCAAGCACTTCTGATACATCTGAAAATGTTCCAGCACCAGAAGCATAAATAGAGTCCCTTCTAATTAAGAAGGTTGTGTTAGTTTCCTCTGATCAAGGAAATTCTACACCATATGGAAGGAAGAAATTTCCTGACGAGAATGTTAAGACTAAACTGCCTAATCACTCGTGTGATCAGAAAGTATGTCACTTTTGCGAAGCAAAAAGTTCTGTTAGACAAAAGAGAAATTCTAAGTTGAATAAAAACTCGCTTGTTCAACTTCAACACACCTTAGACTTAATTCTCAAAGGTGTAACTGACATTCGTATGTCGAAACACATTGGTTTTCATACGTACCATGTGTATGTTACCAGGAAGGTCAGTTTAATGAGTTCCTCAAATGTTCGAAAGAAGAACAAAATTCTTAATAATAATCGTCTGAGAAAAGACCAAGATGTTGCTTCTGAAAATAATGTGTCTCTTGATTTGAGAAAAATTTCAGTAGAAAGAAGGAAGAATGATGATATGAGAAATGACTTGATAAAGATAATTCAAGGCTACAAAGAAATTGTCAACATGATGTCTTCCTCCTCAAGTCAAGACCCTTCTGGTAAGAACTCAAACTATGTCTGTTATTTTGATGACAATAAGTTTTATGATAATTTCTCAAATCATAAGGAGTCTCTCTCAAGATTCAGAAGGAAAAAAAGACTTGATCATAGACATAGTTCCTTAGATGAGCTCAAGGCGCATATTTGTGCTAATTAATCACAAGGTTGGGAACTTGCTCATAAAAATCCTGCTGAGCAGGATGTGTAAAAGTCAGGTGTACTTTGGTAATTTGCATTTTGCCTAGTTGATCTCTTCTCTTATCGTTTATAGCTAAACTAGTGCCAGCAGAAAATATTGCCTAAAAAGTATTTGCAATATCTTTTAGTTTTTTTTTCTTGTTTAATTATCTTGTGTTCTTTTCTTATGGGGTGCACTGTGTTTGATTGTGTACACGGGTTATCGTTTTGAGTTTACAGCTTGGAAACCCTAAAAGCCCTTCTTCTAAACAAAACCTTTAAATAGCCGACCTATTGAGTTACATATGTCACGTACGCATACTCTAGGTTTGTCTTGGTTATCAAGAATGTCCTCTTCTTCATATGTTTATGGTGGTTTTGCAAAGGGATTTCTTGAGAAAGGTTTTGGTGTTGAATCAAAAGGAAGAAAGAAAAGAACTCTTGTGGAAGATGGAGCACCTAATGCCTCATGCTACTATGCCTACTCACATCAAGATGTTGAGAATGGGGAAATGATGTCTGCTGAAGTGGTTCATGACTTTCTAAAGTACTTTGAGAAAGCAAAACTGCAACTTGTTGATACAATGAAAGATCTTGATGTGGTTAAAAGTGAGTTGGAAAAGGTTACTGCCGACCTTGGTCTCATGAAGACACATGTGAAATAACTTCTCAACAAGGATATCTTCTCGGAAGACACAGTTGATATGAATCACAAGCTCAAAAATCTCTAAACCCGTGAAACTATCAAACATGAACTTTAGTTTGTGATCGGTTTTTAGTTAATATGTTTGAGTTTATAATGTTTATGTCTAGTAAATCTTCTGTTGTTTCTGTTTTGTTTAGAAGAATAACTAGTGTTTTGGAATAGCCATTATTGTGATTACACATAGCTATATCCAATGTTTTTCATCTTTTTGTTTTTAGATTTTTTGGTTTAAAAATTCTTTGGAAGATGATGGTTGCAATATTTTGATATATTGCAATATTAATCTTTATGGTTTTATATATTGCAATATTTTGATGGGATATGTATGTTTACGTCCGTGAACTTGATTGTCCCATATTTTGTCAAAAGTAAAGTCGTTCGTGAATTGATATGCATATATTGATAAAAGGATGAATAGACTTTTGACAAACACAAAATTTAAGCCTATATTGTCAATTATTGATGTAAGATAGGTTAAAATCTTTTGTAATTTAAGGATTATGTCTATTGTATGTCATTGTGCAAATGGTGATAGAAACTTAGAATGAATCCTTGTGTTATCCACAGTATAGATCCTTATTGATCCATTTTTTATGTATTACCGTGAAGGCTCCATTGTGTATCTTATGTTGAGCACGATACGACTAAGTCGATTCCTTATTGGCATGGTTTGTTGTTCCATGAGATGCTATATGTTGAGCATTAAGAACTAAATTAATCAACTTGTGTAGTTATTTAGTTTGTATTCCATAAGTTTTCTTATGTTGAGTACATGTACGGTTAAGGTTGTCATATCTTATGATAATCTTAGTTGGGGTTCCATAATCTCTTATGTTGAGCCCAAATGAACTAAATCGATCATCTTGTGTGATTATTTAGTTAGCACTCCATAGATTTCTCTTATATCGAGTGTGGCCAATTGAATTGATTACTCTTGTGATTAGTTTTATTGTGTATCTGGTTGGATTATCTATGGGGTTTCTTGTGAATAAACTAATCGAGTTTATTAAGTCTCCATAAGTTTTCTTGTGTTGAGCATATTTAGTCAAATTAATCTTGGTTCACTTGGGTTAGTTTGATTGAATATTTCTTGTTGGATTCCAAATTCATACTTGTATGCAATTTGTTGAGTCTAAAGAAATCCTTCTTTTCTTTTGAAATTAAGGTCGCTCTTGTTGTTCCTTAGGGAATGACATATTATGGGGGAGAGTTCTTTTGAACTTGTGCTTAATTGTCAAATCTTTGTGGGGAGTGCGGCTGTGGAATATTAGAGGGGTTATATTGCGTCTTTATAAACTCCTTGATGAATGCATTTAGCTTCGGCTTTATGATTGCATCTAAACAAGATGATAAACATTTACTTTTGGTCATAAAATGTCTCTTACGGAAATTTCATTAGGATCCCGTTCTTGTACCTTTGCCAATTTTATTGACAAAAATAGGGAGAATTAATATGTAGTTCACACTACAAATACATATGGTTTCCGGATCATTATGTAAGGGGGAGTGGTTTCCATGTGAGATGGAGTATTGACTAAGAGGGAGTGAAGTATCACCAAAGTATTGTTGTCGAAGTTGTGATTTAATTGTACTTTGACGCTGTGTAATAATACTATGACACTGTATAACAATGATTGAGAACCGATGCTTTTCTCATTGTTATAGCTACGGATTTTCAACAACGATGATGCTAAACTTACAACCTTTGGGATCATTGGACTACTTAAAAGTGCCGAAGATTTCGAGTATTGTGGAAGATTAGACATGTGGAATAGGAGCTACAAAGTTTATTTATATATTTTTTGTATTCCATATGTATTAATAGTTTTTCCACTAAAATTTACAAAGGGGGAGATTGTTAGAGCATTGCTCGGTCGAACTCGCATGCGTTGCTATATCAAGCATGTTTGTCAATGTTAGTGATCAAAACTATAAAGTCTCGATTTCTAGTCTACTATAGCTAAGGTCTCGGACTAGGATAAAAAGTGTAGTTGAGCTCAAGAACTCCATGGAAATCATCATACAAGATGAAGGACTACTCAAGGAACCAATGGATCTTCATCGACTAAAAAGTATGTGGAGACTTGAACTTATCTATTACTCAAAAGTCTATCTACTCTATCTCCTATCTTGAGATAAAAGTCGTTTTACTATATAGACTAAAGATATACACATGTGACATTTTGAGATGAGTATATCTCGCTTATCTATTTCTCGAATTTTGGGTTGGTAAATCTTTCGCTTTAGCCGAATTCATCTTTTCCTAGTGACGAAAGTCATGTTATGTTTCAATCACTTTGGAAATTGCTCTGACGAAAACTAGTTTGTGAATAACAACTATATGACGTCCTCTGAGAATGTTTCAATGATTGAAATGAGAGTTTAGACAATATAACCACTGGGGGATATAAACAGTGTTGTGGCAACACATATATGTATAAGTCCTTATCACTTGAACCGAAGTTTGCGAACTTTGTCGATTAAGTGAAAACCGGAACTTGAGAAGTCAACCCAGTCCGCGAACTCAGTCCGCGAACGTGCGTAGTTCTCAAACCTGAGAATTTTTGCTGGAGTTGTAGCTCGGTTTCAGTCCGAGAACTCAGTCCGCAAACTAACGGAAGTTCTCGAACCCAAGAATTTTTGCTGGAGTTTGTGAACTCCAACCGGTTACTTAATTCCGCGAACCCAGTCCGCGAACTTGAGTGGTTATGTCTAAAAACGATGTTCGTGAACTTTTTTAAATTATCTAAGGAATGCAATTGAAAACCGTGGCTTTATAGTTCATGAATTGATTAGATTTAATCACATCGTTTTTGCTTCAATTGTGTCTTGTGTAGTACATAAGATCTCATAGCAATTGAACAACTCTCTAACTAGTTCATTTGAGTCATTTGGACTAGTTATGGTGAAGAAGAATATGGTTGATATGAAAGTTATCATTTGGCTAACCATTTGGTTGACTAATATTGAACCAACTATTGTACACGTTTGGGTATGGTTACACAAACCCAAAATCGTCAAGTACATGTGTGTATGGAAAGCTAAGTTTTCAATCTAACGGTTGAGAGATATTAGCTTGTATCTAATCAGGTTTTCATCTAACAGTGAATATTGAATGCTTTGTTACTAAGCTAACATTGATTGCAAAACCTGATTTGAAAGACTATATAAGGGAGAACTCTAGCAACTGGAAAACCTAATCCCCACACATTCTATGTGATACTAGTTTGCTAAGCTAGAGTCGATTATCCTTTAACCTTTGGTTTTCTTCTTCTAAAACCAGGTTAACGACTTAAAGACTTCATTGGGATTGTGAATCCATACCGATACTACTTTTCTTGTAGTTGTGTGATCTGATCTTGCTGTATCTATCGTACGAGTACAATTGTAATAATTGTCTTGAGATTTCTCTCTCCGATAGGTAAGATATATAAGTAATCACAAACATCTTCGTCTCATCATTTGTGATTCCACAATATCTTTTTTCGCTGCGTCAATTAAGACTATTGTGAGGTGATTGATAAAACTAAGCTGTTCTTCGGGAATATAAGTCTGGTTTTATTGATTGGTTCCTGTTCACCCTGATTTATCAAAATACGGAACAAAACTCATAGGTTTATTCGTGGGAGACGAATTTAACTATCTTGTAGACTTTTCTGTGTGAGAAAGTCTTCGACTTTGGGTCGTAGCAACTCTTGGTTGTGGGTGAGATCATCTAAGGGAATCAAGTGCGCAGTTTCCTACTGGGATTAGAGGCGTAGGAGCATAATTGTACCTTGGATCAGTGTGAGATTGATTGGGGTTCAACTACAGTCCAGACCGAAGTTAATTTGGAGTAGGCTAGTGTCTATAGCGGCTTAATACATTGTATGTTTAATCTGGACTAGGTCCCGGGGTTTTTCTGCATTTCGGTTTCCTCGTTAACAAAATTATAGTGTCTGTGTTATTTATTTTCCGCATTATATTTTGTTTTATAATTGAAATAATACATGTTGTGCGTTGATCAATCAATTAGAATATCCGACCTTATTGGTTGTTGATTTAAATTGATTGACACTTGGATATTGGTCTTTGGTACCATCCAAGTTATCTCTCTTTGATTATAACTCGCAAATCACTTTTGCTTGAGTAAATCAAATTGAGAGATTGAGATAATAACTCCTTGAGTATTTTATATTTGATTGAGTCTAGTTGATTCTCTAGAAAACAACTCGGAGTTGTCCATACAGATGGCTAATCGAAATATTGGGTGAGGTTGTTAGACCCCCGCTTTTTCATTAATAGTTCATCCTTACAAAGTTACAGACTCTACAAAAAGAAGGTAATCCATCTCCATATGATGTGCATTTTAATCAGGACAAAACACATGCAAGAAAGCACAACAAAAAACACCCCTCCTAAACTCTTAACCGGTATGAAACGGACAGTTATGCTCCTATTTAAATCGAGGGGACTACATTGCAAGATTATCAAGCCACACAAATCCTAGAATTTGCATAGCTCATTACTAGAAGAACTTTCATAAAAAAACGCCTCCATATCTTTGTAAACCAACATACGTCTACACAGGAAAACTTATATTGCATGCAAAAAGCAATAAATGTCATTGAACAAATATTACTCCAAAGAAGTAGAGGATACAGAATAGTCAAATATATCTCATAACTGAACAAAGTAGAGCAAGTATACAAAACTTAAGTATACATAACAATCAAATCTATCTCAATATCCCAGCTACGAGAACTATCTCGATGCATAATTCGACAGTAAAAACCAATCATTCACAAGGGATGCTAACGTAGTAAATTTATCATAACAAGTTAACCTTGATCACAACAAAAATAAAAACATTTAAAAAAGAAGAGAACCTTGTGAAATCAGCTAATTACCTGTGACCACTAGCACCAGCAGTAGAAACTTAAAATAGTTCATCCTCTATCTTCTCATCATCTCCTTCAGTTCATCAATTCTGAGAAACACCACCACTGAATTCAAAATCCTTCTTCAAACCTGCTCCAATACCATCACCTCTACCACCACAGCCTCCTCATACTCCTCCAGAACCTGCATCTCCACCACCAACACCACCATAGATTCGTTAATCAAACTCAACATGTGTAGTCCACAACTGGCTCCATTAGAATTATGATAGATCAACGTTTTTATTGAATAGAAAATATCTTCTTAGCTGATTGAATTCAGCTAGTATTATCAACAAATCGAACTTAAACAACAACATCAACAGAAACAACAACAAACCTAAACATATCTAGATTCAAAACCTGTTGATTCAATAAAAATCATGTTCTTCTCCGATCTGAATAAAGTCAATGAAAACAAAAATCAGAACCTAATCAAACTAAGAAAATGGAACTACTAAATGAGGAAAACCTATTGAATCAAATCGAAAACCTTACCAGAAGTAGCTTCGAAACAACAAATTAGAGTCAATTGATTGATTCGAACTTGTAGATTGATGATCAGTTGTTAAACCTATTTGAATCAAATCGATTAAATCTATAAATCGATTGAAACCTAGAATAATTCAATCAATACATGAGATATCTTCGAATCAACTGAAAAATACAGAGATTCGATTGTAACTGATATGGAAGAAAGAAAACCCTAAGAGAATCGTTGCAGCTCCGATCTGAGATTCAATCTAAAACCAAAAATGAATGATTGATTTCGTTCTTCTATAATAGGTAAACGTCATCACCGGAGATCGATGGAGCGAGAATCGTTTTCTTGCTCTCTGCAATCGTTTTCTTCGGCTTGATACTAGCTAGAACCCTAATTTTCTTCAGAGCAAAGAAGTGAGAGAAAGTAAAATGAAATATGATAATTAGTTTTATTACATATAAATACTAAAGGGCAGTCCTGGTATTATTAAAATTATGCTTTACTAAAAAGCCCTGAAATCTAAAGTTTTGGGCCTAGAAATATCAAAATGTGAAAGAATGGAGTTGACAGTGAATGATCCACTTAATGGAGCTTCTATATATTGAAACCATTTAGTAGGGAATTCTAGTATTTTTCACTTAATCTTATTTATTGAGCCAGACTGGAGAAAAAATTTCTTGCCAAGTCCACAGAACCAGTTGGATCATGCCAATACACATCATCTTGAGACAAAAGCATGCCATGCACCACATCGTCATGCCTAGACACATATTCAAGTGGAACAAATATAGAAGGTCCCATGCTGCTGCAATTTTTGACTTTGAGCTATCCATCTCATTCCGAATGAATGAATAAAATTTGGACATTTGTGCAATGCTGTCAAAAAGAGAACCAGTCTAGCGAGTGAGTACAGCAGTAACAAATTCAAGATGAAAAAGTATTCTGACTGAAAACCAGAGCAATCTATCCGGTCATGTTACAAGCTGTGTTTGTACCTGGTTTTGAAAGGAGAGGCATATCTCCTCCAGACTTGAAGAACTTGCAGCGCATCATCAAGAGTAACTTGAGTCTTAAAACCATTTAGACCAGTTAGTACTGAATCCAAACCACAATTGCTCGAATCCATTTCAATAAGGGTAACACAAAATAATAGCATATACTATACTACACAGCAGACCGATGTCAGCTAACTTTTGACAACTTCAACAGTTCAACCCAGTTTATCATAATTTAGTTTTCACCAATTAAAGAAGCATTTACAGAAACATTTCAAGGGTAAAAACTGTGGAGCAATCTCATCATCATGTATACCAAGCCATCCCTAGTATGTCAGTATTTACAGCTTTTTTGTTTCTTGTTTCTTTCGGTGTCTCCTCGGCACCTTGGTTTCTATATTAAATCTTCCTTCAAAAAAAAAAAAAGTATGTCAGTGACACAGAACAGTGCAACGGAGCTTAGTGCACCTTTCTGAAGGGCTTACATAGAGATGCTAAAGGCTGATTCATAATTTCAAGGATGAAATCCTCATCATGTATATCAAGATAAGGCCTAGAACTGTTGGTGCATGTTCATCTCTTTGATATAAACTCAATGGAAGGAACAACGCAACATGAGACACATGCATGCGGGGCTAGCATATGTTGCTTAGCCTCAGCTCCAATACCTTACATGAAACAAAAGCATAGAATCTGAAACTGTTCTCCGGAGTACACTATTAATAGAATCTATATAAGATCAGATGCTAAAATATGGAGAGGAAGAAGTCGCGCACGTCAAAAGAGAAAACATGTTGAGCAACGAACCGCAGGAACGACGAAAAAAAACAGATTGTGAGGCAATTATGAACAATAACCAAGTTTTTCAACACGGATAATTCGAACAGAGACCAAGGAAGTTTCATCAGAATAATTTAACAGGAACAAACTAACCTGCGGTAGAACATACGGCACAGAAGCTCCCAGTATAGACCGGACTGTGTCACAATCATGGAACAGATCTTTGGGATAGTGAAGCTCTTGGTCCATACTAGATACTACCCAGGGAATATCCGTAATGCTTTTTATGAATGAGGACTTGAATAGTTTATCACTCTCATTCTGCTTTGAAGTGCAGCAACCGTTTGCTTCCAATCCAAAATAATTATCCCACTTTTCATCAAGAACTTCCAGAAGATACTTACATTTTACATTGTTGTTCTGCGAGGATAAAGCAGATACTAGCTGGAGCAGCTAATTTCAAAGGGGATAAGGTCAGTTGCATACATCAAACTCTTCGAATCAGTAAGAGGTAGTACATCAGCTAATTTCCTCTCGACTTGAGTCACTTCGCTAAATCAAACATTGAAGCTTTATTGGTACTTCCGCATTTCAAGTAAATGATGTCTATTTCATGCCATTTGAAGTTCGTCCCATCAATTAATTTATTCACATCCACTGGATTCCCGAACTCTTGGCTGAAATGTATCGGTACGTCGACAAGTCTTTTATAACCAGTACTAGTTGAAATAAAAGCTTTATTTCTTAACTCGGATATTATGCGCCCCCTCTCTGCCATAATAACATCATGTGCAGATAATCGTTGGACACCAATTTTATTAAGCATCCTTATGCGGTTCTCAACCAGTGTCGGGTCGGCTGAGTTTTTTTCCACTAACTAGACAGATTGAGGCCTGACTCGCAAAATAAAAAACCTAGCCGAACTCAATGAATAATAATAATAAAAAACTACTATCTTTATTTCAGAATGACCAGTTCCAAACTGAGGGATAGTCATAGTCCCTCAAAAATGGCAGGGTACCCGATAAAATGTTCGAAAAACCACTCACATCGACTCAATAAGGAAAAATATGGTTCAGTAGTGTATGTTGTGTTACTGTCGAACATAGTTCTCTGGTAGAGTTTGGGAGGGACTAAATTACTATCAAAAGTTCTATTTGATCTTTAATAAAATAAAAGACTCTCGACTGAAAGATAACATTCTATTCTGTAAACCAAAATAATATCTTACTCCTGTTTTTTAGCTCTGCAACTCGGATGTTAACTCAGTTCTAAAACTTGGCTTTGATCCAGCTTTAATGCTTATTGAAGTGCTTCAAAATCCCATCACCCATCTAGTAATTCTCATATTTAGCTGTCTTAACTATAGTTTCTTGCATTATCTTCTCAAGCTTAGTAACAGAAAAAAGCAACAAAGCACTTACAGTGCTACCAAAGCTAAGCACACTTTCTATCCAAACATATTTCAAGGCAATAACCAAGTTTCCAACAACAACATTAAAGATAGAAATCGAAGTACCAAACATCACAGACATTGTAGCAACCTGTTTAGCATCATTACAAACCAACATCATAAAACCCTTAACCAAACCCACTACCTACAGACCTCTATTACAGACACCATTAAATTCATAAAACAACAACTTTCTAGCAATCTTACCACTATCACCATTACTTCCAGTTGTTCTTCAAACATTCCACAAAAAAAAGAACTTAAACACCACTGTACAAGTACTTACCGAGAAGAGAAACAAAATAAGAGAAAAAGACTTTCCATCACCTTCAAATGTAGATTCAAGAAGACGGGTAGTCAAGGAAATCATCAGAGGAGCCTGTTCATAAAAAATCTGCTTACTATTTCAAAGCTTTTTAAACGCCCAAAAAATCTAGCTCCTCCTGGTGACTTTGTGGCATCCACCACACGTCTTGCTACCCCTCCTCCGTTCACTGTCTTCACTGCTTGCTTGATGGGGCTGGAGATGTACCACTGGAATCAGAATCCTCATCAGAATAAGGAACACGAGCACTCACACTTAAAGGAAACTGCTCTCCCTCGTTCATGGTCCGAGAATACTTCTTGGGACTGGCTATCTCTCTCTCAAATCGCGCCTTCAGATGATCAGAGTCATACTCGATTTGCTCAACTGCTGCCTCGTCACTGCTATCCCCATAATCTGAATCCAAATCGCTCGTCTCCATTTCTACCCCACCTTCTCCATCTGCATCAAATCCTCCGGAAGAGTCAGCATCTTCATCAGTTCCACTCCCATATAGTGGTCCCTTGGATTTCTGTTCAGCCTTCTCCTCTTGCTTTGCCTCCCACTCACCATCCTTCCTTTCTCGTCTTTTCAAGTATTGAGGTACCCATTCTGCATACATCCTCTCCTTATGACGTTCATCTCTTTGCCTGCGAACCTCCGCTTCTATTTGTCTCTGTCGAATTGCTTCACGACGATCCAACTCGGTCTGTGCATCATTCCTTAACTGCTGCAATTCTTCAATACTCAAATTGCACAACAGTGTTGCTAGCCTCTGATATTGATCTGAAAAAGAAGGGGGTGCGGGATTGGAATTACCGGAAGCCATCTATCAATATATATCTATATATTCCCTTTCCAGTAAAAAAACTGATGAGTTTCTTAATCATGTTCAAAACCCACCCTTTAAAGGCATAAATTTTTTCATTAACTGTCATTTATGGCGGTTGGTTTATCGTCAATTCGCTTCGTTATCTTCGCCCATGCAACTTCATGCGTGTACCTTTTACCCAAGCATTCATAATTATCCTAGGCCGCGTAGAAGCCTAGAGTCTGTTCCAAATCCTTCTTTTCATAATCACATCAAACCTCACTTTTTTCAACACCTATTAGCAATTATCACGGACTTGCCTCACCAGGGCGTGTTAAAGAGGAGGTTCGGTAGGTTACCAGCTTTTTAATATTATCTTTGGGGACTAATTTACACTTTATGTTGTATGAAGATTGGGATACAGCAGCATCAATTGGGAGGCACCATTGCAATTAGGAGTATGCCGTCCAGGAATGAGTCTAGTTCACCCACCAAAAAGGCCCGCCAATTTCTTATCCAAATACCATCACCTACCCACTCTCACACAAATGTTCACCTCCCTCAAATTGCTACCATTATTACTCTTGGAAGATTATATCATCAGCTTTACGTCACTACAAGTAAAGACAAGTGCAATAAATCTTCAACAAACCAATATAAAAGTACACATTCCCTCCTTTTATCGTACCAATATCCCACCCTGTGGAGCTGCTCCCATCTTAGCACTCACATGAACACTTCATACAAAAAACAAACAAGTAAGTCTCATATTGAGTTGGATGTCTCATACGTTAAACCTCTATCCCAAAGTACTATTTTCAGTCTCAACCCTGTTACCTTACACCAAAGCCTCCTTAAAACCTGCCTTGAATTTGGTCATCAGTATTCCCTTTCTATTTTTAAGGTTCACACATACAAGCCAATAAACCTTACTCTCTCTTCCATATGGTACTCTGTTGGCATCAATACCTATCAGTTTAATAATCAAACAAATTCTTTTCTCTTAACCATTCTTTTTATAATACATACTGAGAATCCCAAAACTACCATCACCCTTGAGATATATGTGCTCATACCCCTCACTATGAGAAAACCTTATTCTTCTGCTGAATATAATACTCTTAACCTTGAGATCCAAGCTCTCTCTACCCAAATGTCAGATACACTCAATCTTCCTGCTACCCTCACTAAACCTGTTTTTATAGACAAAAGAGTTATTCTAGCTGATGATGATACTAATTGGAAATGGTGTATGGCTGCCTACATCTGCTGTGAAACCCTCATCCCAACCTCTTCTATCAGATATTATATCTGCAATAATTGGCCCTTGGCTCAAAATCCTACTGTCTCTACTTTTAATGGTCAAAGAAATAAGGTTCTCATTCGTTTTCTCTCTGAAGAGGACTTCAACAGAATTAACTCACATAAACCCTAGTTCATCTGTGGTTACCTCTCTGTCCTAAAGGTGGTACCAAAGGATGGTTGGCCCCCAAACCATCAACTTGTCTTTGAAGAAGAGATTATGTGGTTTATATTGTGTAATGTTCCAAATGAATGTACTGGGTATGAAGATCTAAAGTTACTTACTACAAGTATGGGAGAACTGATTGAAGCTCAGAATCCTTTTGGTAAACATCCACACAAGAAAAGTGTCAAAGTCTGCATCAAAATTCCAGTACATAAAGCTTTACCAACTGGTATACCTCTCTTTACTAATGGTAGAAATAAACCATTCCTAATTGAATGTAGACACATCATTGTCCCAAGATATTTTTGTACCTCGTGACGAGTTCTTGATCACAAGGATCAGAATTGTCCTGCTTGGAAACTCAAACAGAAGAAGCTCAAAGAGTTAGACTCAAGCCGTAACAGCTATAATTTACCAAGAATTTCAAAGCTTATGATGCCTTCACCGGGAAAAGAGAAATGTACTTCCTCTTCTGGTACAGCTGTTATAAATACACAATTGTTTGAGGATATCCAAGATACTCCAATGAGTTCCTCTCTGCAGGATAAGTCTTCAGGCAAGTCTGTTGCTATTGATAATGGTATACAGGACCCTATTAAGTTTTTTCTATCCAACTCTTTCCAGATGGGCCCCTTTGTTAATAGATCTCCAGCTCTGAAGATCTTAGATGTTGGTCCTGTACAACAACATTCTACTCATATGGATAGAGGGTTACCAGTAATTGGTAAACAAAGCATGTTCCAGACTAATTCTGTTACTATTACTGGGTCCATTTCAAATCCGAGTGGGCCGATTCGGACTACTACTTCTTCAAGGAGATTCAAAACAGCCACAACTCCAAATGTCAGTCTCATTGTTACTAGAGGAGTTTCTCTCTCTGCTGAAAAAGATGCCATTACTAATCTTAAAAGGAAGATTAATCCAAGAGATGATTTAAGGAAACGTACCAGAGCTACAACTGCGGTTGATTCTTTGAGTATCATCTCTGAAGAACAAGCCATAAATGAACCTGATTATGATCAATTATGTTCCCCCATCACCAAATTGGATGATCTACCTGATATTGATCTATCTAACTGTTCTCTTAATACCCAAGCTATGCTTAATTTTATGGGTAACTTCACCGTTCCTGCTGGTCATTCCCATACAAGCAATGATGTCCGAAATAATTATCTCTCAATGCTGCTGATCCCAATCTAGTCTCTCTTCAAAATTCTACTCAAAATGGTGATACTGCTACTTCTCCTCTTGGAAGTGATCTTGGCTCTCCATCCCAGGTACACCCCATTCCTAGCAACCCTATTTTGGATATTCCTAATCTCCACCTAAATCAATTCCCTGTCAATAATATAAATCTTATAGCTTGGAACATCAGAGGCCTAGGAAAAAATCTGCTAACAAAGAACTTGGCATGCTATGTAGAAATGTGAACCCTGATATTATCTTTCTATCTGAAATGAAAATGGGGAAATATTTGGCTGCAAGGAAACTAAAAAACATGGGTTTCCCATGCACTTTCAATGTTCCTAGTATTGGTAGAAGTGGTGGCTTGGTTTTGGCCTGGAAAAAGGAAATTCATTTGTCTATTATATCTTCTAGTTTGAGGGGCATCCATGTGACTACTACTGATATTATCCACTCCAAAACTAGTCATATCCATTTTGTGTATGGTGAACCTAATAGTTCTCTTAGAGCCTCCTTTTGGGAGCAATTCACACAAAAAATCATAGCCCCTGTTAGTGAACCAGTCTTTGTCATTGGTGATTTTAATACTCTTCTAGGTTGTGAGGATAAAAATGGTGGTTTAGAAATAAATGATTCTGACTGTGAATTTCTAAAAAAATTTTGCTTGCTTCATAATTTGCATGACCCTGGTTTTTCTGGTCCTAGGTTTACCTGGTCTAATATGCAACAGGGTCCTGACTTGATTCTTGAGAGACTAGATAGATGTCTCTTAAATCAATTGGCTGATGATCTTTTCCCTAAGCTTTGTGTTAATAACCTTCCTAGAGACTCTTCTGACCACTGTCCCATGCATGTTGGCTTCAATTATGAAGATCTTTGTATGCCTAGACCTTTCCACTTTATGGCTATGTGGATAGAGGATCCCACTTGCAGAGATATTATTGCTAATTCTTGGTCTGTTAATGTTATAGGCTCCCCAGCCTATAATCTTAAAGCTAAACTACAAAATACAAAAAAGGGCCTTAGAAACTGGAACAAATCTTCCTTTGGTAATATTCAGTCTGATATATCTACCACCAGGAAAGATATGTTAAATCTTCAAACTTCCAATCCTACTGATGCTATTACCTCTGCTAGACTTACCTCTAAACTTGAGTTTCTGTATTCCCTTGAGGAACTTTACTGGAAAGATAAGTCTAGAGAAGTTTGGCTGGTGGAAGGAGACAGAAACACTCCCTATTTCCATAAAGTTACCCTTTTCAGAAGGAAGAGAAATGCCATTAGCTGGATCAAAGATTCTAACAATGTTACTCTAACTGATAGAGATAGCATTGGAAAATCTTTCCTTGATTACTTTAACAGTCTTTATTCCTCTCAACCCCAATTTTTTCAAGATGAGATCTTAAGGGATCTCCCAGTAAAATTCTCTGCTGGTGACAATGATCTGCTTAATATTCCTCTAACTGTAGAGGAGATAAAAAATGTGGTTTTTCAAATGGGAGGTAAGAAAGCTCCTGGGCCTGATGGCTTCACTAGTCTTTTTTACCAAAAACATTGGGATATTGTGGGTGATGCTGTAGTTGACATGAATCAAACTTGCTTTAGGACTGGTCAGATAGCTAAAGTTTTCAATCATACTAATATAGCCCTCATCCCCAAAGTCCCATTAGCTGAATTAGTTAACCAGTATAGACCCATAGGTCTATGTAATTTTATTTACAAAATCCTTTCCAAAACCCTGGATAACAGGCTAAAACCTTTTATGGATAAAGTTATCTCCCAAAATCAAAGTGCCTTCATTCCTAAGAGGAGTATTTCTGATAATATTCTTCTAGCAAATGAAGCCATATATTCTGTAAATCATAATGATAAAGTGGAGGGTACTGCTGCCATAAAACTTGATATGTCCAAAGCTTATGATAAATTGGAATGGTCTTTTTTAGAAAAAGTCCTGAGGAAAATGGGTTTAGCTGAAAATTGGATAAAGCTCATAAATCAGTGTGTGTCTACTGTCTCTTATTCTGTTTTGCTTAATGGTAGCCCAACCGGTTTTTTCAAACCTGAGAGAGTCCTTAGACAAGGAGATCCCTTATCCCCTTACCTATACATTGTCTGTGCTGAGGCTCTCTCTTCTTATATAGATAGCCTCCAGAGAAATGGCTCTCTTCATGGTATAAAAATCTATAAAAATGCCCCTGAGATGACTCATCTTCTTTTTGCTGATGACTCCCTCCTTTTTTCAACTACCACTGCTGAAAATTTTAGTGTTATAAAAAATTATCTTCAAAAATACTGTCTTGCTTCTGGACAGGAAATAAACTTTGAGAAGTCTGGTATTCTTTTCAGTAGGAAGGTACCTGAGCATAGGAAAGCTATGCTAGCCAATATTTTGGATATCCAAAACAGAGACTTGGGAGATAAATACCTGGGTACTCCAACTGTTTTTCAGTCTTCTAAAATTCAAACTCACATGAGTATTTTGCAGGCTGTGGATGCTAGGATTACTGTCTGGTTACATAAACTTCTTTCTCAGGCTTCCAGAACTACCCTGGTCAAACACATTGGTCAGGCTATTCCTCTTTACCAAATGGGTGCTTTTCTCATACCCAAACATCTTTGCAGATTGATGGATGCTCACCTATGCAAGTTTTGGTGGGGAGAATCCTTGGATCCCAAGGATAGGAAACTTCATCTTTTGGGGTGGGATTCTCTTTGCGCTCCTAAATCTAAGGGTGGCTTGGGCTTTAGAAAAGATGAGTTAAACAACTTGGCTATGTTAGCTAGAAATGCTTGGAAACTTATTGAAAATCCTGATTGCATGTTAGCTAAAATTTTAAAAGTCAGATACTTTCCCAAAACTGATTTTTTGAATGCGAAATGTCCTCCCAAGTGTTCTTGGACCTGGAAATTCCTTCTTGCTATTAAAGAGTTAATAAAACCTTTTGTTTCTTGGATTGTGGGAGATGGTAAATTTATCAACCCTTGGTGTGATAAATGGATTCCTTCTTTAGGGTCGGCTTCCCCTAACCATGATACCCCTCTAAATCCTAGTTTGACTGTTGATTACTTCATTGATAATTCCTCTAGAACTTGGATTTTTTCTAGACTTGCTACTCACTTTGATGATGCTTCTGTTAAGAAGATTATCTCTATTCCCTTAAGCCAGCTTTGCACTCCTGACAGGAGGGCTTGGGACCTCTCGAAGAATGGGAAATTTTCTTCAAAATCTGCTTACTTGGGACTCAGAGGTTCATACCCCTCTCCCTGTAAATCTCTTTGGTTACATATCTGGAAAATAAGAGTTTCTTACAGAATTCAACTTTTCCAGTGGAAGTCTGCTAAGAATGCCCTTCCAGCTAGAACTGTCCTCCATACCAGAATGCCTATGAAATCTGTTGCTTGTACCAGGTGCAATGAACCCCTGGAAACCATTATGCATGCTTTGGTGCTTTGCCCCTTTGCCTCTAAGGTTTGGTTTCTTTCAAAGTTTTGCATAAATACTGCTTTCTTCTCTCAAAAGTCTTTTCAACAATGGCTTTCTTTTTGGTTGCTGGAATGTTATTCCAAACTGACTGATGACGACCAGCAGTTTTTTGTTGCTATTCTGTGGTCTATTTGGACCAGTAGAAATAATTTGGTCTTCCAAAACTTGTCTGAAAATCATAATTCTGTCCTACAAAGAGCTAAAGTAATGCTTATGACTAGGAAAATTACCTTTGTAGCTCCTTATTCTACCAATATCAGTTTTAACCATAAGTGGATGCCCCCAGCGATTGGATGGACTAAATGTAATACTGATGGTGCTTACGATGATATTTCTGGAGACAATGGTGCAGGTTTTGTGATGAGAGATCACTGTAGCAAAGCCTCTATCTGCGCTGCCTTGGTGTTTGAGGTATTTTCTGCCGAGGAAGCCGAAGCTAGAGCAATTTGGGGTGGCCTCAAGAAAGTTGTGGAGCTGAAGCTTACTCATCTCATTATTGAAAGTGACGCTAAACTTTTGATGGATCAATTCTCTTCAGGCTGTTTTGAGGGTGATTCTAGAACTGATGCAATCTTCAAAGACATTAAGTTGTTTGCCTCATCTTTAATTTCTTCTATCTTTACCTTTCAACCTAGAATTTGTAATTCAGTTGCTCATGAGTTAGCCAATTGGGCAAAACTGAGGAAACTTTCTATGTCTTGGTCCATGCCCCCTGCTTGGCTAGCTCCCCAAATCATCATTTTCAAATCCACCGAGTGTTAGATGATGAAGGGTTCACTTGGGTGATGGCAAATGGAAGCACTAGACACTTTTGAATGTCATGAGACTTCTCCGGTAATCCATCTTAGTGAGAAGGAATTCAAAATCCTCACCAAACCTACAAATTTGAGGCGGATCGTTAGCCTGCGTTTCAGGCCTTTGATTAAAAAAAAAAAAAAAAAAAAAACATTCTATTCTGTATGACCATTTCATCCAACCAATAACTCATCTTATAATCCAAAACTTGACTGAAAGATGCAACATAATTTTACAGCCAATAGAACACTACTCCCATGTTAAAGTATCTGCATTGCAGTAAGAAGTGTTCCACGAAATCCTTCTTCATTTTTCCTGACCTCCGAATCCTCTAGGGAGATTTCGTCCGCAATGTCACGATTCCCGTGGAGTTCCGTATCTCTGAACCAGAGCACATCTCCTGGGAATATGTTCATGTCAGACAGAGTAGCGGATTCCTCTTCAATTAGCCTGCGACCTTTATGTAGCATCTGGTTCTCCTTCACGACCCCAAATGATTCCCAAATCATCATTTTCAACCGATAGATTGACATGGAACTAGACACTTTGAAGTTTGCTGACTTGCCATATGAATTCTTCCGGGAGCGCTTGGAAGTGCGCCTATGTGGCTCAGAAACTGCACAAGAAGCATCAAGAACAGATTTTGGAGCTTCCTCCTTTCCACGTACTAGCAGTACAGAAATGCCTTCATTGCTATAACTTAATTTTTGCATTAGCTCTCTGCTTTCTCTTTCTCCTATGCATTCCTCACATATCATCGGATGAGTCTTAATAGTGGGTTGCCTTGGCTCAACCTCATCATTTGAGGGATTTGGGTATGCTTCTGAAGTTGTCATCTCTTCAGAAAATCCAACACAGAACTCAACCTCAATTTCAGCAGATACACCTTTCAAGTTGGCACCTTGCCAGTCTTCGGAAAAGAACTTCCAATCATTCTCTGAGATTATAGTCAATCCATCTGTGGTAGATGGCTTCTGAAATATAAGACCACGTTCGTAGATAAGATCCAGAGGCCTTTCTAACAGCCGCCCATGTTTCTCACATGTCAGAGAATCAATAACGCCCTCTAAAGGGTCAGGTCCTGCAGGTGATGAAACAGTCTTCGCACTTGCTGTAACATAACTTCTCCACTTAGTCAACCATGACGAAGGCAACAAGTAATACTTGCAGCCTGGATAAAGTGCACTCCTCTTACCCAGAAATAACTTCTCATGATTCTGCCGTTCTTTGAGCTTAGCTGCTCTAAGAGTATCTTCAGCACATGCCACTTCGTTAAATTCCACGCTGCATATAGCACATGTTTCAGCGTCTGAGAGAAATGTTGAACAAACCAAATCATCTTCAGCTTTCACATTGTTTGAATTTTCATAAAGAAAGAGCCAGAAATCCTCCGGAACCAATACACGCTTTGCCCCAGACGCCTGTTCTGGCATAAGCTCACCATGGGGGCACCTAATTGAAGCTGTTGGGCCAAAGTCAGCTTCACAGGGAAAATCCACATTCTTTCTCCGTGACCACTGTAGCAACCAAGTCCTAGATACATAGTACATCGTTCCCTCCAGAAACCTTCCAGCAAGTGAGGCATCTGCCATTTCCTTAAAAGAGGATCTTTGATCCCTATAATCAACTGCTCGAGCCATTGTCTTTGCCCCATCCCTTACGCAGTCAATGCAGAGGTCACCATTGGATAATGTTGGACCACCACCATACTTGGAAAGCAATCTTGTCCAGGCTCCTTCTGACAAACGCTTCATAGAGCAAACTTTTGAAGCTGGAACTCCACCATGTGAGCACTGAATCGATGTGTTGTCAAGGACAGGAGGGGCAATGTTGTCAGCCCATTGGCGAAGCCAGTCTGTAGCTATCCAGAAATAAGGCTCTTCAAGTGAAGGAGCAGGAGCTTCTGAGAGAATTGAATTCACTTCTTCTCTTCGTTCGGTAACTCTGGCTGTCTCTCTCTCCTTTTCCTGCTGGTAATTTTGGCAAGTAGTGGCAAAAGACTCATTTAATGACTTTATCTCTTCAAAGAGATGAACTGGAAGAGACTTCTTATAATGTTGAGGCACTGGCTCAGTGCTTCTTTCTGTATCTTTGAAGGCTTTGTCTTTGCTTCTTGTGGTGCTTTGACGATGATACATTAGCATGTATGCATCAGCTGATGTAAAGGTTTTTCCATGGCAATCAATATCCATTGGTTTTGCAGTAGAGCTAGAAGAGCTTTCTCCAAAGGGATGTGAACCCAACTTCGAAACACTCTCATCATCAAATTCCCACCATTCCCCGGTGTGTTCATCCTTAATGATTGACACATAATGGCCACTGTTCACACCACTTCCTTTATGGACAAGTATTGCTGACAAATTATATGTTAGCTCTGACAGAGATGGCTCATACGATCTTTGCTTCATTTGTAGCTCTTCAGGAAAACTAAATTCGGAAGTTATTCTCTTCACAGTGGTAGTCTTCGCAAGGAAATCACAGCGCTTCAGCTGGAAATTAAGCACATCTGGAAGGGCATGCAGTTTAATCCATCGAGTTGCATCAACCCGTATACCACATGACTCGCAGAAATACTGATTGTCTCCGCATAATGTCTCCACGCTAAGGTAGTCTTCTAAACTCTTATCCAAACTCTTGAAATCTTTGATGTTTAACTCAATGTCATAAAAGTCTTCCATCTTGGAAGAAGCTTCAGAATCTTGTCCACACTTTGAGCACCGAGTCACATTCGAAACACTTCCACGGAAAAGATCTTGCACTATGGTCCTTGCATTAGAAACCTTAGAGCGGCTAAGAAATCGCTCGAGTAACGAAAGCAGCAAAGTAAGAAACTCATGACTATCCTGCTGAACCCCATTATTCAACTCCAACGTTTTGATAAACGGAGCCGAATCAATAAAAGTCTTATCACTCGAATGCAATTGAGCAAACAGCTTGGCTAGTTGATCCAACACAGGATACTGCTTCAACAGCTCCGGTTCCACTGCAAAAACACCATCCCTGAACGAAGAAGTCATAAACAAGCATTGAAGTATACTGTTAGCATAACATGTAGCACCCAAATTAGTTAAACCAGCAGGCCAATTACCATCACGAGGATCCTGAGATGGATTTGGACCAAGATTGAGTAAATCATCAGACATCTTCTGCCATAAACCTGTCTTTCTAGACCCATTATGATGAGGAACAAGTGCACAAAAACAATTAGGGTTGTCTTTAGAATTAAGACGACAACCTTGACAAACAGGCTTAGAGATGCAAAACAACTGATCTAAATCATCTTTTGTTACCTCATCAGTAGCACATATTCTCTTACAGATTTCAGAAGTAGTTTCAGCTTGTTCCTCAGATTTACCCCTCTTGTTTTTCTTGTTTCGAGTAGCTCTGCTCATATTTCGTTGAACTCTATATTCTTGTCTTGAGAGATCAAGAATTCAAATTGAAAAAAATACTTTCCGCAAACAGTACTAGCAACAACCTTATATAGAGATTAGTACTACCGATTGCAGATTCCTGAAAACCCCAAATTAAGCAAAACTTTCTTCTATTCTAGTCACAACTCTAATATAACTCTAATTTGCCTTCTCAACTCAGATCAAGGCAACACTAGCTCTGTTATTTTGGGTATAATTAGGGCTTCACTTTTCCGCAGGTAGCTCTTGTTCTTCAAATCTATAACGTTAAAGAATTCAAGGAATTTTGGTAGTTATTTCCCTTATTTTTAAGGGATCAAAGAATTGACAACTTCCGGTATCTAGATTGTACACTATCATAACTGGCAACACAGAAGATAACCAAAGTACTAAGCAATTCATAAATATACATTACTAGAAATCAATGAAAACTTTACAAGATTTTTCTTCTTATTCGCTTTGATACAAAACAATGCGAAGGAATCATTATGTCACCTGTTGTTATTGTTATACTAGAAGGTTCTCTCTTTTTTTCTTTTTTTTCCTAGATCAAAATTTGTCAGAAAGCAAAAAATTTATGAATAAGATAATACAAAACTAGAGTTAACAACGACATCATTTAGCAGTGGGCATATTTTTGTTTTTATGTTTTTCCGTGATCATAAGAACCAACTGCAAGAAGCAGTGCCGGCATTGCATCAGCGGATTGTTGAAATATGTTATTGTTTCCCATCGTTGAACCCGACAAAACAACATGCACAACACTGAAATAGCCCCCTTTTTCAACTGCAAATTGCCATTCATTTGGTGTAATTGAGAACCAGTCCTTTCTTGCAGATTTTGTTGCTTTAACTTCAAATTACTCTTTGCTCTTGTCATTTTTACAAACAACAATATCATAAAGTAATCCAGTCTCTGCTTCTTTAATTACCCAGTTAACACTTCCCTCACCAAACCTTTCGGCGAGGTGATCAAAAGCTACTTGCTCTCCACGACGCCCTGTTTTTTGAGCATCAGTCCTGTTTTTTGAGCATCAGTCGCATTTGGTGTGTGAGAAGAAATCTGATCTCTCTCATCAGAAATGTTAACAGTAAATGACTGGTTGAGTACTTCTTGTTAGAAAAAACTATGTTTTGTTTTGCTCAAAAAATGCATGGACCATGTTTTGATCCCAAGACCTATTGCTCCCTAGATGTTTTTTCATGTGAATGAATAAAACATTAGTCCCATATAGACTAAAACATTTAGAGTTTTAGACTTAAATACCATTGGTTTAGCCTTAAGGGCATGGCCCTTTGGGTCTTTAGACTTTTGTGTAGGGGGAAAGCCCTAGACTATGGCAAGGTTGCCATTCCCTTATTGCATTTCTTATTGCCTTTCCCGTTCGCGCGGTGCTTCGCATAGAAGCACGCACGCTCGGGCGAGGGTGTATCCGACCCATCCTTTCTTTTTACTGAAATTTACCACACGCTTCTCCCACACATGTAAAGAATTTTATTCTTTGCCTTCTCGGTTTTGGATATCCGACAGCCTCGAGAAGCATCTTCTTTCACGCGTGTCACACTGTTTTCCTCGAGAAGAATCTCGCAAATTTTGAATGCGTGTGCACTGTTCTTTTAACGCGATTTTTACCTTACTTTTGCAACGTTCGAGATGCGTGAATCACGGACAGTCTGTCGTGCTTTGGATTCTCTTCCAACGTTCGAACATTTTCTTGCTATAAATACGAGTTGTAAACTTCATTTGTAAACCATACCTTTCAGAACTCTTCTCTTCTGAAATTCTTCTTCTTCTCTTAACATAAAATCGAGTTCTTATCTGAAACAAGTTGTAGTTTACAGAAACATAATTTTGTATAACTACTTCTTTGTTTACAGAAATTAGTTTACAGAAACATCATAGTTTACAGAAACATAAATTAGTTCTTATATTTATCTGAAACTGGTTGTAGTTTCGATTTGTGTTTTAGTTTTTCATTTCTGCTGTCAAGTTCTAAGGGTTCTCTCTGTGTATGCTACACATAGAGGAGAAATAACGATAGTTGTATCCTGGAGGTAATTTGTTAATTGCTATAGCATCTCAGAGGAGTAGCAGGCAATATTACCTTTAGCTCAGCGTATCTCATACGTGCCTCTACTAAGTTTTTGATACTATCATCAGTGCATCTCCGGTATAACAATAACACAACAGTGAGTGTTAAGAATTTTTCTCATGTTTTTTGAGTTGTTTGTTACTATTATCAGTGTAATCTAAGTATTATTTCTCAGTTGCATACGCTTATTGTAATTTAGATCCAACAATCTAAAGGTAATAATTTGCCTTATTGTAATATTGTAAGATTGTGATATTGTAATTGCTGTAAGAACATGGGAAAAAATACCGTAGAAAGACCACCAAAGTTCAGTGGTAAGGACTTTAAGAGATGGCAGTCTAAAATGTTATTCTTCCTAAATGACCCAAGGTTAGATGGACTTGCTTTAAATAGACCCTCCAGAAGACTTCATCACCGTGGTAATGAAGATAAACTGGAAAGGTGGAATAGGAAGAATTACTCGTGCAAGAATCATATTCTTAACTGTCTTGATGACTCTTTATACGAATTCTATAATGCAAAAGAAAATTTTAATGCTTTTGACTTATGGGAAGCTCTTGAAGAAAAATATCATCTTTGAAGCTGCTTGGTAGTAAGAAGTTCTTGATGGCTAAGTTCTTGGAATACAACATGACTGACGAAAAGCCCGTGGTAGAACAGTTCGTCGAACTTCAACTCCTCATCAGCGAGATTCTTGCTGAAGGCATGACTTTTGATGAAGCTTTACAAGTATCGGCTGTGATTGAAAAGCTTCCACCCTCATGGAGTGAATACAAGAGGAGGCTGCGACATAAGACTCGTGAAATCACCATGGTGGAGCTTGGAAAAAAGATCCAGGTTGAGGAGCTCATGTGCATCAAGGACAAGAGAATGATGCTGAGCAAAAACATGTCCAACAAAGCACATGTTCTGGATGATAAAGCTTCTTCAAAGAAAAGTCCTGGAGAATCCAGCAAAATGGGTAATAGACGTAACAGACGTCGAAAACCCAGAGGTAACAATTTTAAGCCTAGGGGTGGTGTCACTAAGCACACCATCAAAGGCGACTGTTTTAATTGTGGTAAACCTAGACATATGGCTAAAGACTGTAAGGCCCCTAAAAAGAACAAATATGATCCAAAACAGAAAAATAAGGCAAACATAGTAGATGATTCTGGATATTTCACTGGCATGGTGTATGAAGTCGACCTTATCTCTAGTGTGACTAATGTGAGAGACTGGTGGCTTGATTCTGGAGCCACCAAGCATGTCTGTAAATTCAGAAATGCTTTCTCCTCCTATGTCATAGTAGGAGATGATGAGAAATTGTTCATGGGAAACTCTTCCACCGCGAAAGTGGTGGGGAAAGGCAAGGTCGAACTGAAGCTAACTTCAGGAAAACCTCTCGCATTGAATGACGTATTTTACGTCCCAGACATATGCAAAAACCTTATCTCAGAAACCATCTTACTAGGAAAAGGTTTTAAGATTGTTGCTGAATCTAATACTGTTGTTATTTCTAAGCATGGTGAATTCGTAGGAAAAGGTTATGTTACCGATAACATGATTAAGCTTAGTGTATCTGATTTGAAATTGAATGTTAATGCATCTTCTTCTGCTTATGTTTGTGACTCTTCACATGTTTGGCATGATAGACTTGGACATGTTAATCTCAAATCTCTAGAAAGACTTGCTAATTTAGGTTGCATACCAAAAATAAACTTTGATAAAAATCAAAGATGTGAAATCTGTGTTGAATCTAAATATACAAGAAAACCGTTTAATAAAAGGATTGAACGTAAAACAGTTCCTTTGGAATTAATACACTCGGATTTAGGAGATTTGAAATCAACACCAACAAGAGGTGGTAAAAAATGGTACATCACTTTTATAGATGATTACTCACGCTATTGTCAGGTTCATCTTCTCAGAAGTAAAGATGAAGCCTTAGAGGCCTTCAAATTTTATAAAATTGAAGTAGAAAACCAAAAAGGAGTTAAAATTAAAACTCTTAGGTCAGACCGTGGCGGTGAGTATGTGATACCCATAGGTGAGTTTTGTAAACATAATGGAATCATTCATGAAACAACTGCACCATATTCACCAGAATCGAATGGTGTAGCTGAAAGAAAAAATAGAACACTCATAGATATGGTAAATGCTATGTTGACAAGTTCAGGGTTATCTTCGAACTTGTGGGGGGAAGCTATCATCTCTGCTTTCTATATTTGAACCGAGTTCCATTTAAAAAATCTAATAAAACTCCTTATGAATTGTGGAATGGTAAACAACCTTCCTATGCATACTTTAAAGTGTGGGGGTATTTGGCCAAGGTGGCCATTCCTCTTCCCAAGAAAACTAAAATAGGACCTAAAACAGTCGATGGTGTTTTCTTAGGGTATCCTGAGCATACAATTGCATACAGGTTCATGGTCATCAGTTCTGACCATAATAACATTGGTCGAACACCATATTGGAATCTAGAGATGCTGTGTTTTATGAACACATATTTCCTTTAAGGTCTGGACCTCAGAAAAGGGTCCATGATGACCTCTCGGATGTTCCATCGACTAGTCAAACTCCAACTTTGGAGTATGAGACTGAACCAAGAAGAAGTAAGAGGGTTAGAACTGAAACAAGTTTTTGCCCAGATTTTTTGACTCTTACGGTAGAGTCTGAACCCAAAACCTACAAGGAAGCTATGACTTCTCCAGAAGCTCCTTTCTGGGAAGAAGCTTCATTAAATGAATGGGAGTCCATTCAGCAAAACGAAACTTGGGAGCTTGTAGACTTGCCTCCTGGAAGTAAATCCATAGGTTGCAAATGGGTGTTCAAAAGGAAACTTAGAACAGATGGAACTATAGATAAATATAAAGCTAGGTTGGTAGCTAAAGGCTATAGACAACAGGAAGGATTAGATTTCTTCGATACTTATTCACCAGTCTCTAGAATCACCTCGATTAGGATGTTGATTGCTATAGCTTCAATTTATGATTTGCATATACATCAGATGGATGTTAAAACTGCATTTTTATATGGTGATTTGAATGAAGAAATTTATATGGACCAACCTGAAGGCTTTATTGTAAAGGGTTGTGAAAAAAAAGTTTGCAAGTTGAACAAATCTCTGTACGGTTTAAAACAAGCACCTAAACAGTGGCATGAAAAATTTGATCATGTTATGATAACTAATGGATTCAAGGTTAATGAATCTGATAAATATGTTTACATTAAATATGTGAATGATTCACATGTTATTGTATGCCTATATGTTGATGATATGCTCATATTAGGCAGTAACCTTGATATTATTAATACCATTAAAAGCATGCTTAGAGATAATTTTGACATGAAAGACTTAGGCCCTACTGATGTAATCTTAGGGATGAAAATCAGAAAGATGTCTGATGGATATAGTCTTAGTCAATCTCATTATCTTTGAAACCGTACTAAAGAGATTTAATTATGAAAATGCTAAACCTGCATCTACTCCTTTTGATCCCACTTGTAAATTGAAAAAGAACAAGGGTAAGGGTATTGATTAACTTGAGTATTCTCGCATTATTGGTAGTCTTATGTATTTGATGAACTGTACAAGACCTGATATTGCTTACTCGTGAGTAGATTAAGCGGTATACTTGCAACCCAGGGCGGGATCACTGGAATGCTCTCTTCAGAGTTTTACGTTACCTGAGAGGGACCTCAAACTATTGCTTAAGTTTTGGGAAGTATCTGCTGTCTTTGGAAGGGTATTGTGATGCCAACTGGATATCGACTCGAAAGAGTGCAAGTCTACTAGTGGGTACATCTTCTTACTTGGAGGTGCGTCTGTCTCATGGAAGTCTACCAAACAGACATGTATAGCTAAATCCAATATGGAGTCTGAATTTATAGCCTTGGAAAAAGTTGGAGAGGAAGCTGAATGGATACGATGTTTCCTGGGAGGAATTCCACTCTGGCCCAAGCCGGTGTCTTCAATCGCAATCCACTGTGACAGTAAAGATGCTCTTGGTTGCGCAAAGAACAATGTATACAATGGGAAGTCTATACATATACGAAGAAGACACAAGACGGTGAAACAACTACTCTATACTGGTATTATCTCGATAGACTTTGTAAAATCCAAAGATAATATTGCAGATCCTTTAACGAAAGGCTTAACCAGAGAGGAAGTTAAATTTACATCGAGGGGGATGGGACTTAAGCTCATAGAATAAATCACCATGAAGGATACTCAACCTTGTGATTGGATTTCCAAGATCAAGGTTCAATGAGACAACTAATTTATGGTGATATTGGGAAAGCACTATATTTGTCCCTCCCTATGGTGTAACCGTGCGATAGTGCTGCCTGCAGAATTTTAGGATGATCTTTTGCGATCTTAATGGGTTCCATGGCTTTGATTAAAGCGGGGTGTGGCAGGACACTCTTTATGGACTCACCTTTGTGGATGTTAGAAGTGGGGCCGCTTTCTATGAGAATTTGAGCTGATTCTCTAGAGACATTCATTAAGTCCGGGATTTTAGCCCACGAACAAAATGGGCACAACTGCAAGAGCTTGGCAGCTGTTTTCTTCGGTTGAGGCATCAAGTGTGGCTGTTATTTCTGAATTGCATTCGTTGTTGGAGGTTCAAGACATTGCGTTCACCGTATCAACAAGCAGTTCAGGTAACCTCTCACTAAGTTAAGGTTCAATCTTTGGGACACCTTAGCCTATATTGTTGCCTTATGTTTTCTCGTGTTTTATCGACATGTTTTATTATTCATGTGGGGGATTGTTAGAAAAAACTATGTTTTGTTTTGCTCAAAAAATGCATGGACCATGTTTTGATCCCAAGACCTATTGCTCCCTAGATGTTTTTTCATGTGAATGAATAAAACATTAGTCCCATATAGACTAAAACACTTAGAGTTTTAGACTTAAATACCATTGGTTTAGCCTTAAGGGCATGGCCCTTTGGGTCTTTATACTTTTGTGTATGGGGAAAGCCCTAGACTATGGCAAGGTTTCCATTCCCTTATTGCATTTCTTATTTCCTTTCCCGTTCGCGCGGTGCTTCGCACAGAAGCACGCACGCTCGCTCGGGATCGGGCTCGGGCGCGGGCGAGGGCGAGGGAGAGGGCGAGGGCGTGGGAGTGGGAGTGGGAGTGGGTATGGGTGTGGGAGTGGGTATGGGTGTGGGTGTATCCGACCCATCCTTTCTTTTTACTGAAATTTACCACACGCTTCTCCCACACATGTAAAGAATTTTATTCTTTGCCTTCTCGGTTTTGGATATCCGACATCCTCGAGAAGCATCTTCTTTCACGCGTGTCACACGGTTTTCTTGACACCTGTACACACTGTTTTCCTCGAGAAGAATCTCGCAAATTTTGAATGCGTGTGCACTTGTTCTTTTTAACGCGATTTTTACCTTACTTTTGCAACGTTCGAGATGCGTGAATCACGGACAGTCTGTCGTGCTTTGGATTCTCTTCCAACGTTCGAACATTTTCTTGCTATAAATACGAGTTGTAAACTTCATTTGTAAACCATACCTTTCAGAACTCTTCTCTTCTGAAATTCTTCTTATTCTCTTATGCTTTCAGAAACATTTTTTTTTTAAGTTTACAGAAACATAAAATCGAGTTCTTATCTGAAACAAGTTGTAGTTTACAGAAACATAATTTTGTATAACTACTTCTTTGTTTACAGAAATTAGTTTACATAAACATCATAGTTTACAGAAACATAAATTAGTTATTATATTTATCTGAAACTGGTTGTAGTTTCGATTTGTATTTTAGTTTTTCGTTTCTGCTGCCAAGTTCTAAGGGTTCTCTCTGTGTATGCTACACATAGAGGAGAACTAACAGTAGTTGTATCCTGGAGGTAATTTGTTAATTGCTATAGCATCTCATAGGAGTATCAGGCAATATTACCTTTAGCTCAGCGTATCTCATACGTGCCTCTACTAAGTTTTTGATACTATCATCAGTGCATCTCCGGTATAACAATAACACAGCAGTGAGTGTTAAGAATTTTTCTCATGTTTTTTGAGTTGTTTGTTACTATTATCAGTGTAATCTAAGTACTATTTCTCAGTTGCATACGCTTATTGTAATTTAGATCCAACACTTCTGACCTATAAGCAGACCTTCCAGCACCAGAACGTGGTCGACCTACTTTACTCGTAGACTCTTGCAAACCTACTTTACTCGTAGACTCTTGCAAACCTACAGTCAGACTAGATACTGACTCGATGTTCCAATCAACAGTATAACCAAGAGGAATCCTGTGATCTTGTGAGGCCGCGCCTTCAGGTTCCTCTTCCTTTTGTGAGCTTTCAATTGGTAGGGGAACATCTCCAGTTCTTGTTCTGAGCCCATTTGTACGAGAATAGTTGAAATCGGGTGCAGTTTTCCAATCTGCAGGAGGCCAACTAGTATTATATCCTAATTTTCTTTTGTATTGTTCGTTGGGGATAGCTGAGGAACAATCCGGTTTAGAAACATCTATTTCTTGCGGAGAGGATATCAGGAAGTTTGGGGATCTTCTGGCTATTTAAAACGAAGCACTCTGTTTGCTCTTTGGTGCAACCTGATTCAGCCATGGTTGTGACCATGTGGAGGAAATTTGCAAGGTGTAGTCAGGAATTCCATTGTAAAATAGGCGAGAAAGATCCAGGAATATCGAGTGGGTATCTGAATCTCGGCTGACATATAAGATTTCACCCTGCGAAATTAAGATGTACGAATTATATGAATCCTGCAGAATTCGGAAGGAAGTGACTAGAATATTTATTTCCTATATGTAGCACATGACGCGATGCCACTTAAACATGTCCAGATAGAACACCCATTCAACAACTACTTGCACCGTAAAAGGTTCAGCCAGCAAGATAGTTCCAAGGATAAAGGACATGCCATACAACAAAGCAGGGCCATACAAAAAAGCAGAATACGCGTATACCGTGAATCTTGAATATTAGTAGGGATAGTGCAATTATGGAGCGCAATCGCCCTGGAGACTGCCAATGAACTACACTTGTTTTTAACATTATACAGATTATAGAAATAACTGATTGTGCTCCTACATGTGAACAAGCATGAACAAGTAAAAGTATCGAAAGGACAAGGCAAAGGAACCCCGCAAAACAAACAACAATAAATAGCCAACCAGCTTCCGGTATTAAAAAGGTGGGTTGCGGATAATGTACATAGCTAACTATAATTCTAATGCATGGCAACAGGTTACACGTGGCAGCATGAACAAATACCTCAAGGGGTGTACGAAGCTGACATACCTGAATAAGACAACTGCACTCTGAACGTCTATTGGATGCACTGTTGCCACCCTATATGGTATATTTATAAAATAGCTTATCAACCACAACTTGTAGGTGACTCATGTTTTCAAAACCCGCTTGCTTGAGAAGAAAGTATTTATCAGGGTGCATTTTGGAGATATAACGCTGTGCAAAAGGAAGAATCCAGTCCACCAATGAAGCCTTATCCTTGTTATCTTCCACGCCATAAAATATTGCTTCCCGGGTGATGACCTAAGCAAAGGAAATGGGTTAAAATGAAACCTTAGTACCAATAAAGTACTTGCAATACATGAGTAGGAAGATATTTCAGCCGAAAAAAAACTAACAATGGTGATTATGTAGGATATGTGCACAAACTGCAGTCAGCCAGTCACACATGCAAAGGTGGAGTAACCATCCATAAGAATGTATATGAAGAAAATTTAAAATTCATTTATTCAGCTAATTGAAACTCTGCGCTTCACAGACCCATCAGCATAAGGTGTCGCAAAATTTGGAGCATAAAATTCAGGAACAGATCTATAGATGATGGGTTCCTGAAGAGGAGGTCCTAATAGGCAACCTGCACCTTATCTTAATAAAAATTCAGCAAAATGGTATTACCTCAGAAAGAGCAGGAACTCCAATACTTTGCATAAGCCCAGAAATTTTTTCTGAGAGCATTTCTTTTTGAGCGTTACTAAGCTCACCAAAGTACAAGAAACTGATATTGTCAAAGTGTTTAAATTGCTTTTTTAGTTCCCCGTCGTCACACCAGCAGACAACAGCAAATGTTGGGTGAAGTGAAACCCATTTATCCAGTAGAGTCGGAAGAACAGTACTTTCAGGTAAACAACATCTTCTGGACTTAACAAGCCAGATTTTAGATAATCAGCCCACTTTAAAATAACCTCGTAAACCTAATAGTACATAACAAAACGGAAAGGTCAGATTAAGCTGAAGATAAAAAAAAATTAGGAAAAAAAAAAGTAAACTGTTTTTAAAAAGAATACTTGCCACTTTAGTAGCTTGCAAAGGAAAAGCAACGTCTGATAACTGCATTAAAATCTGAATGTAACTTTTAGAAGGAGGGGTCTGAGAAATCCCACAACCATGCACAAAAAAGTCGTGAAGCCCGTGATACACCTGGACCAATGTGTTGCTCAAGTGACAATTAATCTTATTTATTGAGCCAGACTGGAGAAGAAATTTTCTTGCCAAGTCCACAGAACCAGTTGGATCATGCCAATACACATCATCTTGAGACAAAAGCATGCCATGCACCACATCGTCATGCCTAGACACATTTTCAAGTGGAACAATTATAGAAGGTCCCATGCTGCTGCAATTTTTGACTTTGAGCTATCCATCTCATTCCAAATAAATGAATAAAATTTGCACATTTGTGCAATGCTGTCAAAAAGAGAACCAGTCTAGCGGGTGAGTATAGCAGTAACAAATTCAAAATGAAAAAGAATCGAAGTGTATTCTGACTGAAAACCAGAGCAATCTATCCGGTCATGTCCGCATATTACAAGCTGTGTTTGTACCTGGTTTTGAAAGGAGAGGCATATCTCCTCCAGACTTGAAGAACTTGCAGCGCATCATCAAGGGTAACTTGAGTCTTAAAACCCATGTCGCTCACGAACTTTCTGCTCCTCACCTGTTCAAGGAGAATATTTAGACCAGTTAGTACTGACTCCAAACCACAATTGCTCGAATCCATTTCAATAAGGGTAACACAAAATAATAGCATATACTATACTACACAGCACACCGATGTCAGCTAAATTTTGACAACTTCAACAGTTCAACCCAGTTTATCATAATTTAGTTTTCACCAATTAAAGAAGCATTTACAGAAACATTTCAAGGGTAAAAACTGTGGAGCAATCTCATCATCATGTATACCAAGCCATCCCTAGTATGTCAGTGACACAGAACAGTGCAACGGAGCTTAGTGCACCTTTCTGAAGGGCTTACATAGAGATGCTAAAGGCTGATTCATAATTTCAAGGATGAAATCCTCATCATGTAAATCAAGATGAGGCCTAGAACTGTTGGTGCATGTGCATCTCTTTGATATAAACTCAATGGAAGGAACAACGCAACAAGAGACACATGCATGCGGGGCTAGCATATGTTGCTTAGCCTCAGCTCCAATACCTTACATGAAACGGAGTAGGCATCAATTATATACGTGAAACCTAAGTTTACATTGTACACAAAAATGCATATGAACCTGCTTCAAACCAGCACTCGATGTGCTAGGAAAGTGACATGATATCAGCCTCACACAGATTCATGTGGTTCCCCATAAAACACATTACTTACCCTTATTCCCCGAGTTTAAAGGAATCTGTACACTATTAATAGAAGCTATATAAGATCAGATGCTAAAATATGGGAGAGGAAGAAGTCGCGCACGTCAAAAGAGAAAACATGTTGAGCAACGAACCGCGGGAACGACGAAAAAAACAGATTGTGAGGCAATTATGAACAATAACAAGTTTTTCAACAAGGATAATTCGAACAGAGATCAAGGCAGTTTCATCAGAAATAATTTAACAGGAACAAACTAACCTGCGGTTGAACATACGGCACAGAAGCTCCCAGTATAGACCGGACTGTGTCACAATCATGGAACAGATCTTTGGGATAGTGAAGCTGTTGAATCAACCTTCCACCAATTCCACCAATCACTCCTCCAATTACACCACCAACCTTTACCTAACATGGACTTCCTTGTATTCTACACCTACTCCACCAACCTTCACCTAACATGGACTTCCTTGTTTTCTTCATTTACCTACTCCATTATTTAATTAATGTAATTATTTAATTCTTGTAATGTTGGTTATAAATACCTCCCATTTTGGAGATAAAGAATAACAATTATTTTTGAGTTGAACCTTAAGTTTAACATGGTATCAGAGCTCCATGGTGAGTTGAGTGCTATGGATGTCACCTTTTCTGAGCACGAAATGTTTTACTCATCCGATGTATCTAATTCTCCTCTTCAGGGAGAGAGTGTTATTGAAGAGTTGAATTGGATGGATTTGTTTCCGACTAATAGTGAAATAAATATGACAAAGAAATGAAACAAGCATAAGTACACATCCAACTGTCAGTAGTTCAAGAATTGATGACATACAAGTCATGGAGCCGGTTCAAGAGTTCGATATTCCTGTTTTCGAAGAAATTGACACCCCTGCTCTTGAAGATCCATCTCTCTCTTCATCAATAGTACCTACATCTAATTGTCCTCCAGCCGGTGCCGATGTCCCTGAGGTAAGCATAGATTGTTCGATTAATACTAATGATACTTGTGAACTACCTGACACCGACAGGTACCAGTTGCCACCAAGGAGTAATCGTGGAGTTCCACCAGATCGTTTTTCACCTGAAGCATTAAGGAAGGTGAAATACCCTATTGCGAATTACGTGTCAACTCATAGATTATCAAAGGAGGGAAAATCGTTTGTCAGTCAAATGGCAGATGTTACTATTCCCAGAACAGTAGAAGAAGCACTATCTAATCCGAAATGGGTTGGTCCTATGAAAGAGGAGATGGTGGCACATGAAGAAAATGGTACATGGGATATAGTCTCACTACCAAAAGGAAAGAAACCAGTTGGCTGCAGGTGGGTATATACTATCAAGCATAATCCAGATGGCTCTATTGACAGGTATAAAGCAAGACTTGTGGCTAAAGGGTTTACCCAGACTTATTGTATTGATTATCAGGAGACGTTTGCTCATGTTGCAAAAATCAACACTATTCGAGTATTATTGTCTTTGGTAGCAAATCTAGGCTGGCCTCTACAACAGTATGATGTAAAAAATGCTTTTTTACATGGTGACATGCAAGAAGAAGTCTACATGACACTACCTCCAGGTTATAATGCTCCAAACAATGCTAATGTTGTGTGTAAGTTAAAGAAGGCTTTATATGGTTTGAAACAATCTCCCAGAGCATGGTTTGGTAGATTTCGGTGCAATGAAGAAGTTTGGGTATATACGAGTAATGCTGATCATACCTTGTTCCTTAAAAGAGTAGGTGACAAGGTCACTGCTCTTATTATCTATGTAGATGATATGGTGGTGACAGAAATGACCTCAAGAGATGAGTAATCCGAAAAATTGCTTGTATTCTGAGTTTGATATGAAAGATTTGGGTGGACTTAAGTACTTCTTGGGTATTGAAGTTAATCGATCCAGAAAGGGAATTTTCTTGTGTCAGCGAAAATATGTGATTGATTTGTTGAAGGAAACTGGTATGACTGGTTGTATGCCAATTGGGTCTCCTATGGAACAAAATCATGGTCTTGAAGAATGTTCTGATCAAATACCAACAGACAAAGGACAATATCAAAGGTTAGTTGGTCGCTTGATTTATCTTTCTCATACAAGGCCAGATATTTCTTATGCTGTAAGTGTTGTAAGCAGATTTATGCATAATCCGGGTCAGCAACACATGGATGCAGTCACCAGGATACTAAGATATTTGAAGTCCGCACCAGGCAGAGGTTTGATGTTTTCAAAACATGGACATCTTGATGTATCAGGTTACACTGACTCAGACTGGGGAGGTAAAGGTGACAGGAGAAGATCAACATCTGGGTATGTTACCTTTGTTGGAGGAAATTTAGTGACATGGAAATCTAAGAAACAACATGTTGTTTCCTTATCCAGCGCTGAAGCAGAATATAGAGCAATGGTAAAAGGCATTTGTGAATTGTTATGGTTGAAAAGGCTTATGGGAGAGCTTGGTTTCCCATCTGAAAAACCTATGAAGTTGTTTTGTGATAATCAGTCAGCAATCAAAATTGCAGAGAATCCGGTGCAACATGATCGAACGAAGCACGTGGAAATTGATAGGAACTTCATTTATGAGAAACTTGAAGAAAAAATTATTGAAGTACCATATGTCCGAACAACACAACAGCTGGCAGATATTCTGACTAAGGCGGTATCAAATAATATATTTAACGATTCACTTGTCAAGTTGGGCATCTGTGACATATATGCACCACCTTGAGGGAGAATGTTGAATCAACCTTCCACCTTCCACCAATCACTCCTCCAATTACACCACCAACCTTTACCTAACATGGACTTCCTTGTATTCTACACCTACTCCACCAACCTTCACCTAACATGGACTTCCTTGTTTTCTTCATTTACCTACTCCATTATTTAATTAATGTAATTATTTAATTCTTGTAATGTTGGTTATAAATACCTCCCATTTTGGAGATAAAGAATAACAATTATTTTTGAGTTGAACCTTAAGTTTAACAGAAGCTCTTGGTCCATACTAGATACTACCCGGGGAATATCCGTAATGCTTTTTATGAATGAGGACTTGAATAGTTTATCACTCTCATTCTGCTTTGAAATGCAGCAACCGTTTGCTTTCAATCCAAAATAATTATCCCACTTTTCATCAAGAACTTCCAGAAGATACTTACATTTTACATTGTTGTTCTGCGAGGATAAAGCAGATACTAGCTGGACCAGCTCAGGGGACTCCCAGTCTTTAAGTACTGAATCAAAGGGGATAAGGTCAGTTGCATACATCAAACTCTTCAAATCAGTAAGAGGCACATCAGCTAATTTCCTCTCGACTTGAGTTATTTGCACAAAATCACTAACACCTAATTCCTGGAGAAATTCCCTCCACTTCGCTAAATCAAACATTGCATTTCAAGTAAATGATGTCTATTTCAAGCCATTTGAAGTTCGTCCCATCAATTAATTTATTCACATCAACTGGATTCCCGAACTCTTGGCTGAAATGTATCGGAATGTCGACAAGTCTTTTATAACCAGAACTAGTAGTTGAAATAAAAGCTTTATGTTATGACCAATGGTTCTTCTAAGCACAATCAATTGAGAATTGAAATAGAAATGAAAACAAATATAAAATAGACACACACACAACATAAGGATTTATAGTGGTTCGATCAAGATGATCTACATCCACTTTGGAAGACGACGATAACGTTGCACTATGATATGAACAAGGTTACAAGAGTATGATCTAAAACCCTCTCTGAAGAACAAGCCAACACTGGCTGCCTTACACTCTCTCTAGAACACTTAGTGTTTCTCTTAAACACTCTCTCTGATGAACTCTAATTGTTGGGATGATTTACAATGAAACATATAGGGCTATATATAGGAGAATGGACAATGAATGTCGACATACTCACAGCTGATTAGTTTAGTCACCACTACAGCCGAAAGTGTAGTTTAGTCACCACCTAATACTCCACTACAGCCGAAAGTGTCCACTACAGCTGCCATCTTCTCTCTTTAGGCTGCCACTTGCTTCTTTAATGATTCAAGGCATTAGCTCCCACTTGCTTCTTTAATGATTCAAGGCATTAATTCAACAAATCTCCACCTTGACTTGAATACCATCACCACTCATCATCATCGTCTTCGCTCAGCCCCTCAAGGGCTCTCAACACCTGTTGACACCTACCAAGTTCAAGCAATGCTTGAACTTGATACTTGGAACTGGCTTCACAACATGTCTCAGTGGTTATCCGCCGTAGAACCTTTAGCATCGCTATCCTACCTTCCTCAACTGCATCCTTGATAAAATGATACCTGACATCGATGTGCTTCGTTCTCTCATGATACATTTGGTTCTTGGTCAAGTGAATGGCACTTTGACTATCACAGAACAAAGTTGCATTCTCTTGCTTGAAACCCAAATCACCAACCAAACCCATCAACCATATACCTTCCTTCATCGCTTCGCAGCGCCATGTACTCGCCTCGTTGTAGACAATGCAACTGTGCTTTGCAAAACCGACCTCCAACTGATAGTACTACCACATAATGTAAAAGTATAACCTGTCAATGACCTTCTTCTATCAAGATCACCCGCATAATCGTAATCAACATAACCCACAACATTTGTCGAATCACCATAGTGTTTATCAAACACTAAACCAACATCTGTACTTCCCTTAGATACTTCAATCCACTTTACAGACTTGCCAATGAGCCTTCCTGGACTTCCCATGTATCTACTTACCACACTCACAGCTTGTGCGATATCCGGCCTTGTACAAACCATAGCATACATGATGCTACCAAGTGCGCTTGCATATGGAACTCGAGACATATACTCTGCCTCATCTGCAGTTTGAGGTGATTGCTTTCTAGAAAGTTTAAAATGAGCTGCCAAAGGAGTACTTACTGGTTTTGCATCTTTCATACCAAACCGCTCCAACACCTTCTCGATGTAAGCCTTCTGGGACAAATGCAACTTGCCTTCAGCTCGGTTTCTATGAATCTCCATGCCCAATATCTTCTTTGCTGCACCCAAATCCTTCATCTCAAACTCACTACTCAACTGCTGTTTCAGCTTCTGTATCTTCCTGTCATAGCCATTTGCCACCATAAACGTGTCAAAACGTTTATACCACTGCCTTGGAGATTGCTTCAAACCATACAAAGATTTCTTCAACAAACATACATGGTCTTCTTTGCCAGGAACTTCAAACCCCTTTGGTTGTTGCATATAAATACGCTCTTCCAAATCACCGTGAAGGAAAGCTGTCTTAACATCTAGTTGTTCTAATTCTAGATCTTTCAAAGCAACTATAGCAAGCAATGTTCTAATAGAACTATGTTTAACAACATGAGAGAATACCTCATTGTAGTCAATGCCTTCTCTTTGCGTAAACCCCTTTGCCACAAGCCTTGCCTTGTACCTTGTTCCTTCACCATCTGAAGTGCCTTGTTTCTTCTTGAAGACCCATTTGCTTCCAACAATCTTCTGACCTTTTGGTCTTGCTACTATCTCCCAAGTCCCATTCTTGTCAAGAGACTCAATTTCTTCAATTGCGGATGCTCCCCATTCTGCTGATTCTTCACCACCGATTGCTTCTTCATAGGTTGTTGGATCATCCCTATCTATGCTCTCACCTACTGCAAATGCATATGCAACCAAATCAGCATGGCCGTATCTTTGAGGTGCTCTAACTTCCTCCTCTCTCTGTCTCTTGCAAGATTGTCTTGATGACCTTGTGCTTCTTCTTCTGGGCGAGGTTCTTGCACAATATCTTGATCATCATCATCATCGAAAAAAGCAGTCTTATTGCTTCCTTGAACTTGCACCTCAAGTTCCACCTTGTCACCAAGCTCCACCTTATCACTAACACCCTCTTCACTTCTCCATCTAGTTCTTCATTCTTTGGCTTCAACATCGATTGCTCATCAAATTTCACATCTCTCGATAAGAAACTTGTTTGATCTTTCTGCTGGACACCATAACCTGTAGCCTTTCACGCCCTTTGCATACCCAAGAAATATACACTTCTTTGCTCTAGGCTCTAGCTTCCCCTCATTCACATGAGCATAGGGTGGACATCCGAATATCTTTAAGTCTTCATAGTTAGCATGCGAACCTGTCCAAACTTCATTTGGAGTCTTGCACTCAATGGCGATCGATGGAGATCTGTTCACTAAATAAGCCGATGTGTTTGCCGCTTCGCCCAAAACTTCTTTGGTAACCTGGCATTGGAGAGCATGCACCGTGCCTTCTCCATTATGGTTCTGTTCATCCTTTCTGCAACACCATTTTGCTGTGGTGTTTTTCTCGATTGTGCGGTGTCTCACAATCCCTTGCTCCTTGCGTAACTCGTTGAACTCACCCCCACAAAATTCCAAACCATTGTCCTGTCCTCATGCACTTGATTTGTCTTCCGGTTTGCTTCTCAACCATAGTCTTCCATTGCTTGAACTTGACAAAAGTTTCATCTTTGTGTTTAAGTATGAATACCCATACTTTCCTTGAGAAATCATCAATGAACGTCGCATATATCTACCACCACCATGTGAATCGACCCGAGAAGGTCCCCAAAGATCGAATGAATATAATCCAATACCTTTGGTGTTATGAATAGTTGTACTAAACTTGACTCTACACCGCTTTCCAAAGACACAATGTTCACGAAATCAAGCTTGCACTTTTTATGACCACAAAGCAATCCCCGCTTGCTCAAAACAGCCAACCCCTCTCGCTCATATGCCCTAGCCGCATATGCCACAACTTGGTAGTATCATCATCGAACTTGAAGAACATACCGCCGCATCACCCGTCACGGTAGTACCTTGCAGCGTATAAAGACCATTAATTCTCTCGCCCTTCATAATTGTAAGACTTCCTCTTGAAACACGAATAACTCCACCTTCACCTTGATACTTGCAGCCATTTGAATCAAGCGTACCCAAAGAAATAAGATTTCTTCTCAGGTCCGGAACATGTCTAACTTTAGTTAAAGTCCTCACCATACCGTCATACATCTTAATTTGAATTGTACCTACACCCACCACTTTACAAGTGACATTGTTTCCCATAAGAACTTTACCACCTTCTCTAGCTTGATAAGTAGTAAACCACTCTTTATGAGGACACATGTGAAAGGTACACCCCGAATCAAGAATCCACCCGTTCTCCGAGCTTTCGGTATGAACCGTGAGAACCGCTCCATCATCACTTTCTTCTTCAACATTTGCTGCGGTGCCTTGGTTGGTATTCTTCTCGACAGTCTTCAATTTTGGACAATCCTTCTTGAAATGCCCCTTTTCCTTACAATGAAAGCAATATAATTTACCGGATTTTGATTTAGACCTTGACTTTGATCTACTCCTATCAAATCCGCCTTTTTTGGTTTCCTCTTCCTCTAACGAACAACCCATCTCCCGAATTATCTTTACCGTCGATACCCGTCTTCTTTAACTCCTTAGAGTTCAAGGCCGCTTTAACGTCTTCCATGGAAATTGTATTTTTTCCATACATTACGGTATCAACAAAATTTTCATAAGATGGTGGTAAGGAACAAAGCAAACCCAAAGCTTGGTCTTCATCTTCAATTTTGACATCAATATTTGCCAAATCCAAGAGAATTTTATTATAATCATCAATATGATTTATAATAGACATTCCTTCATGCATTTTAAGAGTATGTAATTTCTTCTTAAGATATAAACGATTAGTTACGGATTTAGTCATATACCTTTTCTCCAACTTGTTCCATAGCCCGTCCGGTGTCGTTTCCGTTGCCACTTCTCTCAAGACCTCGTTGCTCAAACACAATAGAATTAATCCATGTGCTTTCTCCATGAGTTCTTCTTTTTCTTCTTCCTTCAATGTTTCGCTAGAGCCGTTTTCCCCTTCAAAGTTTTCACCAAACCTTGTTGCACCAAAACAGCCCTCATCTTTAGCCTCCATAAATTGAAATCATTTCTTCCATCAAATTTCTCAATCTCATACTTTGCCGCCATCGTAGATCGTTTTTAACCGGAGCTCTGATACCAATTTGTTATGACCAATGGTTCTTCTAAGCACAATCAATTGAGAATTGAAATAGAAATGAAAACAAATATAAAATAGACACACACACAACACAAGGATTTATAGTGGTTCGATCAAGATGATCTACATCCACTTTGGAAGACGACGATAACGTTGCACTATGATATGAACAAGGTTACAAGAGTATGATCTAAAACCCTCTCTGAAGAACAAGCCAACACTGGCTGCCTTACACTCTCTCTAGAACACTTAGTGTTTCTCTTAAACACTCTCTCTGATGAACTCTAATTGTTGGGATGATTTACAATGAAACATATAGGGCTATATATAGGAGAATGGACAATGAATGTCGACATACTCACAGCTGATTAGTTTAGTCACCACTACAGCCGAAAGTGTAGTTTAGTCACCACCTAATACTCCACTACAGCCGAAAGTGTCCACTACAGCTGCCATCTTCTCTCTTTAGGCTGCCACTTGCTTCTTTAATGATTCAAGGCATTAGCTCCCACTTGCTTCTTTAATGATTCAAGGCATTAATTCAACACTTTATTTCTTAACTCGGATATTATGCGCCCCCTTTCATTACAACACCTCGGGCAATTAGACTGAAGGTGGAGCATCACAAAGGATAGGTACTCTGCCATCAAATTATTGTCCCTGTTTGTCACTCTAACGTCAGAAATTCCTGGTAATATGTGCACCATAATAACATCATGTGCAGATAATCGTTGTCCATCAGCTGACTCGTCTAGTGTGAAGGCTATTGAGATCTCTGTAGTTTGCACATCAGGTCGTAAGACACTACCATGCAACTTCTGAGATGCTACAAACCAACTTAACTTTTCTTTTCCATGAGAAATCTTTACTATTCCATCTTCTAATGTTTCTCGTCTCAAGACAACGCATTCGTTAGTGAGCATGTTCTTAAATTTGATGCACCGAAGGCGATGAAGAAATAATAATAAGGATGGATGAAGATCTGAAAACATAGATAAGAAAGAACTAATGCTTGTTCCTTCTTTTAGCTTTGGTTTAAAGGGAAGTATAATGCAGGTCTTCCACGAGCCGCTGCTAACATTGTTTTGATCAACAACATCACCGGGCACAATTCTCCCGTATAAGTCAATGTCACAAGGAGAGACAACTTCTGGTAAAACAAAACCAATCTGACCCTCACTTATATCAAACTTGACATGAAACCCTTTGGAATGTATCTCTGGAGCATCTGTAACCTGGAAATGAAAAACAGAACTAAATGTTAATAAACAATTCCAAACAAAAGAAAATGACCAATAGAGCAAGTACAACCCAAGCCTGAAATACCTATACTCTCAGTCAAGCTTTTTTAAATAAAAATTGAGCAATAGGCAAACCTCTTAGACCTATTTCCACTCGGTTTCCGGGACCTACTTAAATATTCAAGCAGAATACCATCTAGAAAATCACAAGTTAACCACTTAAAGAGTTAATTTTCATTAAAATAGCCTCATTTTTTCATTTGTAGTTACTCTTTCCTTAAAATCATGATGAGCCCATATATGTTATGCCTCTAAATATCTCGACTGTTTACACTTGAGATAATGAGTATAAATATCTCGACTGTTATTTTACTTTTGCAGTGGTTCACTTAAGATAATGAGTATAAACTGTCTGTGACACCTGTATCAAGTCCAACAAGATAGACATGAATTCAAAAAAGTGGAAAAACGATTGGACTATTCGAGTGTAATGTTATTCATAGGCATGTGTGGATGCATGAAATATAGTCAAAAAATCTCCTATCCTTCATTTCTTCGGTATGCAGGGAAGAAATCCAAAAGATCCTTCCATCAGAACTTTGTGGCAGCATTCACCTATTGTATGTTAGATTAAAGCCAAATCTTATGATTGCATGTTTGGGAATCCTGGCAATGCAAGCTGCGGGTGGTGTAAAAGGTTGGCATCGATATAAACTAGGTTTTTACGTGAATTATATTGATAATGCATCGTCAACCACAGCTGAACCATAGCTGCCATCTTGGCAGTTGAAAGTGAAGAGGACAAAGACTATCAAAGGCTGTGGCTGCAGTAAGATCTGGAATCTATAGTCAAAAAATTCAAAGACTTGATTACTACAACGAGCTAAGAAACCACTTCGCCTCTTAGAATGCATTTTAACCTTGTATATACGCGATGATAAGCAAAAGCTGCCTTGACCGACTACACACATTGGATTGGCAGTCATGCCGAAGAGGTTGCCACGAAAGCACATAAGAAGTTTGGTCCAAAATGAGTCAATGCATGACAAAAGGCAAATAACAAAACCCATGACACAAGTGGAAATTAACAGAGAACAACAAAAGATTCACAGAGGCTATCCTCGATAATGTAGAAGAAACCAGAAAGAGGAAAAAGGAACAAAAATGGTCAAGCTACCATACCCGAAAAAACTGATTTGAAGCCTATTCCTTTCTGTCCTATATATCCAGCACTTGCTCCTTTTTTTGTTGAATTTCCAACATCGCAAAGTGCTCTAATGTTTTGAGCAGAAAACCCCCGCTCATTGTTCAGAACAATAATGCCAGTTGCCTGAAGAATGAAAACCAGTGTTGGTTCCACACTTTCAGAGTACACATTATCGTCTGCATTTTGAACCTGAAGACAAATTACAGAAAGACAATTTAAAGTAGTTGATGCCAAAAAAAAAGCTACTAAAAGACACAGTCTAGAGGTGCAGGGATAGTCGGTCGAATGAGCAGGTGGAATAAGAGAGCCTATGAAATTGAAAGAAAGGTCAAATAAGTTTTTAATCACTGGTACCAAGTGCCATGCTGTTTAAGAAGTTGGTATATGACGAATCACATATTACTATGACAAGATGACGAAGAATGAATATCTACTTGGTAATAAACAAGATTCAGGTTTCGTTTGATGCATAACCAGCCACGTGAACTACTAGTCCCACACTTGCACTGCACTAGTACATAATTATATTGATAGCTGAAACTAGCTTCCATTATCCATGCTCCTCATTCCTCAAGCTATAACAGGCCTTACTTTCTCATGCTTATCTTCCCTCTTAACTTCCTCTTTGTGGGGTTATGAACAATATTATCTTCCTTTGACGTTATTAAATAAAAATAAAAGAATGAACTCACCAGCTCCAGAAGAAAATGTGAATCCTGTGAATATAACTCTTGCGAAAGACATTGGAGAGCTCTCCCTAAGCGAGCATGATGCTTCTTTAACATGCTGGTCTCCGCTTGAGTGAGGCCTGGAACTAGACCAAATTCCTCACGCCTAATAGATTCAATAATAAGTGTGGCCTCTTCGTCTTCATCGTGTTTTGATGGAATTCTTCCGCAGCTATCATTGATATCTTTGTTGGACACTTCTTCTTTTTTTTTGTTGGACGCTTCTTTGAGATCTGTCTTATTGCCGAGTTCACTACATATTTTAGTGGGTACATCTGTTTCAACAATGACTGCTACTTTTCCATCAGATTCAGGTTGGTATGCTGATCCTTTCGGTACATCGGCAGCAATGCTAGATCCAAGATTCGAGACTTCTACGTTTGAGGTCCTAAGTGACGTGGGCAAACCATCAGCAGCACTAGATTTAAGCGCGTGATAATCTCCCATCCATTCCTTAATCCCAAGAGAAAACCCAATTTCATGAAGCATCATTCGTTGATCAAGTTGGTTGCACTCGAGTAATATCGCTGCAGGGGCTTCTCTTGTGAAAGATGTCAACCCTGAAAGGAATAAATCAGCAGCAAAACTCCAAAATTCTGACGGAAGGTAACCAAGACACTCCAAAATGAACCTTGACGCCACAGGAAGCCCTTTATCTTGACCATGTAGTTCAACATCCCAATCATTTCCTATTTTCAGAGAGTCCGAAGAATTTTTTAGGGATGACTTGAATTGCTTGGTGTGCATGGCACTTAAGAAGGGACAGGGGAACTTGCTTCTCCCCTCCAGACAAAGAAAGCAGAGACAGCTGTTTGAAAGGAAGATCCTTGGAGTGCAGCTACTATACACAGTAACTCTTTGGTGTTGGCTTCACTTAACAACCAATCCACAAGCGGACCAAGCTAAGGAGCAAATAAAAGGTCCCAATGAGACCACAACAGTAGATCTGATAACATCGGTGCCCTGAGCAAACAATCAACTGCATCCTTGGATGAAACAGATCCACGTGCCCCAGATATGTGCCCCAAGTCAGTATTCAACTCGGTGTTTCCTTGAGTTCGTAAAAATCTTGTCTCCACTTCATACCAAGATCGTGACAATGCTACAGAAAATAAAACACAGCTGGAGAATTGGCTTTTCTCCTGTTCCTTTAAGTATTTAGAGAAGTATTTTGAGGGATCGTTGCCACCAACTTGAAAACTGATTGTAGGAAATTGCTTCTTCAGTAACAAAGAGATGTCATGTGAGGTTACTGCATCATTCCCCCACAAGCCACTCGCTGCTTGAGATAGCAACGTTATCAATTGCTGCTCGAGCATGGATACCTCTAAAAGGGAATTCCCACTCATGTCTCCAGATAAACCTCCATATAATTCATTAGGTAGACTGGAGAAATTATCTTCCAAGAATTTGATGAAGTTAGTCAGTTACCATAACCCAAAGAATCAAATTCCTTGACAGAAAATTGTTGTGTCAACCACAACTCACAATCTGATGTAGGGAAATCTAATGTCATGCCAACAGTCACCTTCACGTAGAGATTTCAACAAATTAAGTTGCTTCTGCGGTTCGGAATGGCCTTCTCTAGTACCAGAGTCATATTCAAAATATGACACAATTTTCTTCAAAATATCAGAGACACCTGGAGATTTAAGCAGGAAAATAAAAATATTGGAGTAAGAGATGATGCTAGAATAGAGAAACACCAAAAAGCAAAACATCTGAAAACATTTAAGAAAGCAAGACTTAAGTAGAAAAACAAAATAAAGACATGTAAGCAATGCAAAGTACAGATAGATTCTTTCCCTCCCTTGATGAAAAGTCACATAGGGCGTTTATAACAATCCAACAGTACTAATCTGCCTAAGACAAACCGCAATTGGTTAAGCCAAACAGTTTCTGATGGTCCTTGAAAAATGAAATTGAAAGTTCAACCTTATTTTACAGGTTCAACAGGTAAAATGATATATATCTTAAGGAAATTTCTACCAAGATCACAATCCAGATAATATGTTTGATAACAAAACATATACCTAAGCATCTCTTTGGTATGAGTCTTCAGTTGCATTTGAGTTTATATATTTGATTAAATAATTAAGAATAACCAGAAGATCCATTTCACACTTCAGTAACCTAGTGCGCATCCAACAATTATCCTCATGCAGCTAAACATGATTCACTATTTTACTAGAATTTACTAGAATATTGTAATTAGGAAGGGTTCAGGGTTCAACTAAAAAACTCTCAAGAAGAAAAATTCAACTAAAAAACTCTCAAGAAGAAGAAGAATGGTTTAAAAGAATGCCCAGATATCATGCAATCAGCACTCACTATGTTTCAGTTGAGAGGCGCGCTCGTTAAGTGATGATGCATCTTTTTTGGCTGAAACTTCAACATCTATCCTTTCCATATCAGTAAAAGAAGCAGAATTAGGACTAGTACGTCCATGTTGGCCAATGGACTGAATAGCATCATAAAGATTGTCCCACATCCCGCACTTAATAGATTTAATCTGCAATAACAGAAGACCAACTTAACTATCACCCCTGTGGCCATGATAATCGTTTTAAAGCTCTATATATTAGAGTTTACAGGGAATTAGGAACGGATATAGAAAAAATAAATCATATATAAACTGAATAGAATCATTCAGTTTAAGAGAAATATTCATGACCATTTTCTAGTGTCTCCATAACTTATCAGCTCCTGCTGCATCACCGATTTTTCTGAGACTAACACATGTAACTACATCCTTAAGGCTATCAAACTCACAAGGTGCTCTTAATTTGATTCCTTGCAGTTACCAATGCGTATGTATGGCATTGTGCAGCCCGGGTTGCATTTACCATGCTGTAACAAAGCGCGGCATGATCGTTACGGAAGGAGGAAAAAGAACTTACAGCAATATTCAGTAATCCAATGCACGGGTATGATGAGAACATTGATTTCATTTTCTTCTTTTGCCTCTCTAATGAACACTTCATTTTGTATTTTTTTTCCTACTCGACCTGGTTCATCGTAGAAATCTATCATCCTCTCAAATACCTATACAACAAGCAAATTATGCCAGTAAGAAGATTCAAATATTTGAGAGAATTTACAACACTAATCAAATGGAAGAAAAGCACAATCTAACAGATAAAAAAAAACTATACGATATAGATTTACATCACAAAAATATCATGTGGAAGTTTAAATTACTAATATACTAGGTAACACAAGATCCAATACATTAACAGATCAATAAGAGTATCCATATTTCATAGGACTGTGTAGCATGTAAAATTGACCAAGATAAACACACACAGACGAATATAGACATACCTCAGTAACGGAATGCATCTGACATGTTGGAAATTGTAATTTGTAATTTAGAGTTGTCTATATTAGTGTAGAATTGTGTAAAGAATTCTACAAGTCAAATTAGTCATGTGTTAGAATGGATAAGTATTAGTCAAAATAGACATGTGAAGGATAAACTTCTCTATACTTATCCTTGTTGTATTCTAGAGTATTCTCTCTAGATAAGAAAGTATTAGACATGTGAAGGATAAGCTCCTTCATACTTATCCTTGGTATTATACCTAGAATATTCCCTCTAGATAAGGGTGTAATGAGAGTGTAAAGAAGAGTCTAGATAGAACTATCTAGAGAAGTAAGTAAGCCTATAAATAGGCATGTGTATCAACATTTTGTAGTTGTAAGTAAGCAAGAAATTAGTAAGAAGTTGTAGAGTTTTTTAAGAATTAGTCTTGCTTCCTAGGAGTTCTGTACGAGCAACACAACCATGCTCGTATATCTCCGAAATTTCCAACATGACATGCATCCTTCCAGGTGATTATGAACGTATCCATCATTTTATCACTTAGCATAAGGTCGGAAATCACATCCTCGGAACCACTGTTGTTTATCAGTTCATTTTTGGCATCATTCTGTAGAAACAGGTTGCCTTCAACCCCCTCCAAATTTAGCTTGGACCTTTTGGAAAATTTGAAAGATGGAGGGGTGGAACCACTACTGAAGTATCTACCTTTCCTTTTCTTACCCATTGATTTCTTATTTGTATTGCACCTTGATGTGCCACTATCAGGCGAAGGCTCGTCTAGCTCAATTTTCATTCCAAGTCGTGTCATTTCTTCGGATGCAGATGGATACGGGCAAGTGCTGGCACGTTTTCCAGAACTTTGTCTATCTTGAGATGAAACTCCATGATTAACAGTTAGGGACTTAACATCCTTGTTACCAACCTCATCATCAGCATAATTTTCATCACTTTCAGCCTCTGATTCTGATGAAAGAAACCTAATATGCTTACCATCTAAATCTTCTTGAAGTGGAGAAAACAACTTGATACGCTGTGCAATAGTGCTGAACCTTTTGTCCAGCTCTTTTTTCTGTGAATGTATACATGGAGCTTTTGCGATTACATCGCTTTCTTTGTTTTGCATATTGCACTTCTGCTCCAGTATCTGAACATAATCCATCAATGTTGACTCTTCTGCTCTCTTCGAATCTTGGATCGAAGTTATGTGCAGCCTAAAACTTGGATAGATCTCCCACATGTTAGAAATAATGGAACAGGCACACGAAAGAAGGGAAAGGAAAACATCTCCATATACCTCTTTGAGCGTAATTAATTAAAATACATAATTAAAGAAGGGAAGAGATAACGATAAGCTGTAGTATCTGGCATCTATAACACTATAATTAAAATACATTTTTCTTCAGCATACACATAAGATTCAAGTCATGGAGACCTATAGCGACAGCTTTTATCATACATATGTATTAAGATAAAAATAGCACTACGAAAGAAAACTAAATATATATCATATTCATTATAACAGAAAACTAAATATATAAAAATAGTTCAACTGAGTTATGTAAGACAATAACATGGACAAATCATGAAACTCAATCCACCATCATATATGTTCCAAAACAATTATAACAGTTTCATTATGTTCATACTAAAAACCAAAAGAAGAACAACTTAGTTTAGTGCTATTTTATGTCGGAATTCGCAAAAATATTCAATGAAAAACACAGAAGCACCATATCCAATTTAAATAAAAAATTGAGCCACAGAGTCAAGCATTGTGCCATAATTTGATGCAATTAACACAGCCACCACACAAAATCTGTAACAGCTAAGGTCCCAGGCCCAGCTGCTGACAGATATTAATTTATGGGTTTGTCTGCTCACCCTTTCAGGCATAACTGTTGAATAATTAATTAGTAGTTGTAACATTAGTCATCAAGATTGACTAATAAATTAGTAATAGTAGGTGGAAGTAGTTGTAGGGTGGCTATAGGGTGGCTTGTAGGATGGCTTGTTTTTATTCCTCCCTTCCTTATTTTCTTCCTCCCTTTCTTATTTTCTTCCTCCCTTTCTTATTTTCTTTGTAGAAGACTTTCTCTTCTCTTGTAACACTATATATATCTCTTTTAGAAATTGATTTATAACATAACAATTATTTTTGAGTTGAACCTTAAGTTTAACATGGTATCAGAGCTCCATGGTGAGTTGAGTGCTTCTTAGTAATAGTGAGTGCTTTGTTACTTCGATTGATCCTTCTTCCGCTGGCTTAAGGTTCTTGTTTTTCTTTATACACTTATTGAAACAAGTAAGTTGTACTACCGATTTTATGATAAACTTGTTATGTTTATGATTGTCCTTTTTAAATCCTACTTAAACTTGTTAATCCATTTATCTTGGACTAAGTAAGTTGTATTGCTGTTTTTGTTTCGTACAAACAGTTATCATCTTTGATCAAGATTTTTTTTTATTGAGTTTGTTTTTCTTAAGAAAACCCCTGTTAAGTTTGTTTTCATATATTTGGTTGATTTGTCAAATTTAATTTCTCTGTGCAAGAGAGAAAACTTGATTTGAATTTAAACTCTTACCGTTTTTACCGTTATAGGACTTGTTCCTCTTATTCGACTACTCATATAATTTTTAGCTTCTAGGTAGAATCTAGACGGTTTGTTTTTCACCCCCCAGAAACAGTTGTGTACACAATCAGTTTCATTTTTACCTTTTTTTTGGTCATTTAATAAATAAAAAAAACGCTTGCCAAGTTTTTCGCAAGCTGCTTGCGACCTGTATTCATACTTCATAATTTCTTCTTTAATCGTGATAATGTCTTCCGTTAGACGTTGTGTTTACTGTGGAAGAAATTCACACTTCGTGGAGAAATGTTTCAAGAAAATTGGTTATCCCGATTGGTGGGACGCCTATAAAATACAAATAAAGATCGACCAAAAAGGGGCAGATACATGTACTTCAATGATGACTACGACGACCGATACTCATTCTTCCGTGGTGGAATCTCATTCTTTGGTGAACCCGAACCTCTTCCAGCAATCAAGTAAGGTTGACGTCGCTTTACTTGCTACTGATTCTGGAAAAGATCATGGTTGGATTCTCGACTCTGGTGCTACGGGTCATATGACGTTCGATGCCTCTATTTTGAGAGATCCGTTGCTACCTGCGTATACAACTATTTCCAACGCCAATGGTGTACCGTATCCAGTTACCGGAGCTGGGAGAGTTGATTTAACACCTTCCTTGTCCTTGGAACACACATTATTGGTTCCTTCTCTTTCAAATAATCTCTTGTCTGCGGCACAAGTAACCACACAGTTAAATTGTTTAGTACTAATCTATCCCACTTTCTGTCTTCTTCAGGATCTCGGAAACGGGGAGATAATTGGGCGAGGTACTAAGAGAGATGGTTTATATTACATCGACGATGTTTGTGAAGGGAGATCTCTTTCAGTTAAAAGGTCTTCTTGTGCATCTAAAAATCAGATCTTATTGTGGCACCGCCGTTTAGGACATGCTTCTTTTGGATATTTGGAGCACTTGTTTCCTGATTTGTTTAAGTCTTGCAAACTGTCAGAATTTAAATGTGGTACTTTCATTCTTGCGAAGAGTCATCGTACTACTTACCCAGATAGTTTCAGTGGAAGATACGTCACATTCGATTTGGTTCATTCTCGATGTCCTGGGACCTTCTCGTATTACGATTTCGGATTTCGGTGGTTTGTTATCTTTATCGATGATTGTACTTGTATGACTTGGCTCTATTTAATGAAGAATAAAAGTGATGTGGCTGATCGTTTTCGCGCATTTCATAAAATGATTCAGACACAATTTTTGGCTAACTTAAAGGTCCTTCGTTCTGATAATGGAGGTGAGTATGTTAATGAAGTATTACAAAGATACTTTGGAGAACATGGAATTATTCATGAAACTAGTTGCCCGTCTACGCCACAACAAAATGGTGTGGCGGAAAGAAAAAATCGCCAGTTACTTGAAATTACAAGGGCATGCTTGATTGGGTCAAATATGAAGCCAAAATTCTGGGAAGAAGCCATTACTTATGCAGTATATCTTCTTAATCGAGTACCAACAAGTGTTTTAAAATTTCAGACACCGTTGGACAAATTGGCTTCGTTTGTAACAATACCTTCTCATCTTAAGCTTCCTCCACGGGTATTCGGTTGTGTTGTTTTTGTACATCTGCAGAAACATCTACGTACAAAGGTAGATCCTTGTGCTATCAAATGTGTTTTTATTGGTTATCATCCATTCCAGAAGGGTTATAGGTGTTATCATCCTCAAAGTCATAAATTTTATGTTACTATGGATGTCACCTTTTCTGAGCACGAAATGTTTTACTCATCCGATGTATCTGATTCTCCTCTTCATGGAGAGAGTGTTATTGAAGAGTTGAATTGGATGGATTTGTTTCCGACTAATAGTGAAATTAATATGACAAAGAAATGAAACAAGCATAAGTACACATCAAACTGTCAGTAGTTCAAGAATTGATGATATACAAGTCATGGAGCCGGTTCAAGAGTTCGATATTCCTGTTGCCGAAGAAATTGACACCCCTGATCTTGAAGATCCATCTCTCTCTTCACCAACAGTACCTACATCTAATTGTCCTCCATCCGGTGCCGATGTCCCTGAGGTAAGGATAGATTGTTCAATTAATACTAATGATACTTGTGAACTACCTGACACCGACAGGTACCAGTTGCCACCAAGGAGTAATCGTGGAGTTCCACCAGATCATTTTTCACTTGAAGCAATAAGGAAGGTGAAATACCATATTTCGAATTACGTGTCAACTCATAGATTATCAAAAGAGGGAAAAGCGTTTGTCAGTCAAATGGCAGATGTTACTATTCCCGAAATGTAGAAGAAGCACTATCTAATCCGAAATGGGATGGTCCTATGAAAGAGGAGATGGTGGCACATGAAGAAAATGGTACATGGGATATAGTCTCACTACCAGAAGGAAAGAAACCAGTTGGCTGCAGGTGGGTATATACTATCAAGCATAATCCATATGGCTCTATTGACAGGTATAAAGCAAGACTTGTGGCTAAAGGGTTTACCCAGACTTATGGTATTGATTATCAGGAGACGTTTGCTCATGTTGCAAAAATCAACATTATTCGAGTATTATTGTCTTTGGAAGCAAATCTAGGCTGGCCTCTACAACAATATGATGTAAAAAATGCTTTTTTACATGGTGATTTGCAAGAAGAAGTCTACATGACACTACCTCCAGGTTATAATGCTCCAAACAATGTTAATGTTGTGTGTAAGTTAAAGAAGGCTTTATATGGTTTGAAACAATCTCCCAGAGAATGGTTTGGTAGATTTCTCATTGCAATGAAGAATTTTGGGTATATACAAAGTAATGCTGATCATACCTTGTTCCTTAAAAGAGTAGGTGAAAAGGTAACTGCTCTTATTATCTATGTAGATGATATGGTGGTAACAGGAAATGACCCTGAAGAGATGAGTAATCAAGAATTGCTTGTATTATGAGTTTGATATGAAAGATTTGGGTGGACTTAAGTACTTCTTGGGTATTGAAGTTAATCGATCCAGAAAGGGAATTTTCTTGTGTCAAAAAAATATGTGATTGATTTGTTGAAGGAAACTGGTATGACTGGTTGTACGCCAATCGCGTCTCCTATGGAACAAAATCATGGTCTTGAAGAATGTTCTGATCAAATACCAGCAGACAAAGGACAATACCAGAGGTTAGTTGGTCGCTTGATTTATCTTTCTCATACAAGGCCAGATATTTCTTATGATGTAAGTGTTGTAAGCAGATTTATGCATAATCCGGGTCAGCAACACATGAATGCAGTCACTAGGATACTAAGATATTTGAAGTCCGCACCAGGCAGAGGTTTGATGTTTTCAAAACATGGACATCTTGATGTATCAGGTTACACTGACTCAAATTGGGGAGGCAAAGGCGATAGGAGAAGATCGACATCTGGGTAAGTTACCTTCGTCGGGGGTAACTTAGTAACTTGGAAGTCTAAGAAACAACAGGTTGTTTCCTTGTCAAGTGCTGAAGCAGAATATAGAGCAATGGTAAAAGGCATTTGTGAATTATTATGGTTGAAAAGGCTTATGGGAGAGCTTGGGTTCCCATCTGAAAAACCTATGAAGTTGTTTTGTGATAATCAGTCAGCAATCAAAATTGCAGAGAATCCGGTGCAACATGATCGAACGAAACACGTGGAAATTGATAGGAACTTCATTTATGAGAAACTTGAAGAAAAAATTATTGAAGTACCATATGTCCAAACAACACAACAACTGGCAGATATTCTGACTAAGGTCGTATCAAATAAAATATTTAACGATTCACTTGTCAAGTTGGGCATCTGTGACATATATGCACCACCTTGAGGGGGAGTGTTGAATAATTAATTAGTAGTTGTAACATTAGTCATCAAGATTGACTAATGAATTAGTAGTAGTAGGTGGAAGTAGTTGTAGGGTGGCTATAGGGTGGCTTTTAGGATGCCTTGTTTTTCTTCCTCCCTTCCTTATTTTCTTCCTCCCTTTCTTATTTTCTTCCTCCCTTTCTTATTTTCTTTGTAGAAGACTTTCTCTTCTCTTGTAACACTATATATATTTCTTTTAGAGATTGATTTATAACATAACAATTATTTTTGAGTTGAACCTTAAGTTTAACAATAACATATATAGGATTTCCTTCTCTAAGAATCTAGTCAAGTCATCCTGCATATTTGGGAGACCTTTGCATTATAAAGCTAAAAAGAACTTCAGAAGAAGCGTTTAGAAAACTAAATCCCCTAGTTAACAAATATGTCACTGTCAGTTTAGAAAACTAAATCCCCTAGTTAACAAAAACTAAGTAACAACAAAAATTGGAAAAAACGATTTACATACTTCAAGCTCTGAATCCGAACGCCAACCTTTTCTTTAACATCTACTGATTCTTTAATTGCTAAAACTCCAAAAACCCTTCAGCTTGTACAAATCTCCCATTTCTTGAATATATGTAGTCAGCAAGGTAAGAGATTACTATCTGGCTTGTTATCTTGTGAACTTCTTTTGTATCTACACGAACATAAAAATAATGTACAAGTGGATGCCGCAATAAAGATCCCATCCTTAGATCTTCAAACCTTTCAATCCCCTCATTCTTACATATTGCAAGACTTAAATCATACAATGATGTAATTTTCCGAGACCCGACGAAACAATGGATGAATGCATTAATCTAGACAATCAAAAATTCATAAATCAGCATAAAAAATCAAGACATTTCTGAGGATGAGTATGTAATAGGCAAATATGCGTTACCTATCCTTCGATGACCATGAGGCGATGTAAAGAAAGTACTTGCTGCATATGAACCCCATGAATCTACTTTTAAAATTATAAGTGCAGATTGAGAAACAAGCCATTCCGAGAGGGTTTCTCCGGTTGTGAGAAGATTGTTATGAGCCTACTATATTAGGAATCTTATAGTCAAAGTAAGTCTTGGTCTTAGTCAGTATGATTGGTCAAGTCAAGTCATAGATCGTATCTGAACAACTAATTAGTGTGTACTGAGAAAAACAAAATTAATCAAAACTTTTCTTCTCTTTTCACTCTCTGATATTTCACATGGTATCAGATAGGTTCTGATCAAAAACCTAATTTTCTTCACAAATTTTATTAGATCAAGCTTAATATCTTTTCACAATACCTTTTTTATGCCTGATTCAGTATCAATTACACAACTTTTGGAACAATTTTACATCAAGATTATCTGAGTTCTTACAATATTTTTTATCTGGGTTTTAGTTTTTTTTCTATGCTTGTTTACGAACGACGTCACAAGAGAGCTAATACCATCAACACACCGACAATGTCTTCCGCTGATGCTTCTGGTAATTCTATGAATTTTCAACTTCCTTTTACCAACATCACCAATTTTGTGTCCTTAAAATTGGATGGTTCCAACTTTCGTTTATGGCGTGATCAATTTGAGTCGATCTTGATTACTACTGAATTGTATGGTCATGTAAATGGTGAAATTCAAGAACCACCGGAGAAAATTTTAATTGATGGAGTACTTAGTCTGAACCCTAGATGGATTCATTGGAGAAAAATGGATAGGTTTGTTGTTTGTTGTTAGTTCTTTTATCTTCACAAGATAAAAGAAATTGCTGATTCTCTTGCTGCCATTGGAGAAAGAGTAAATGATTCTGATTTGTTAATGCATACTCTCAATGGATTAGGAAGGGAATATGATAATTTTTTTATTTCTGCACAACATAGAGATATTCCTCACTATTTTGGTGAATTAAAAGCAAGACTCGTTGCTCATGAACAATGGATTAGTGATCAGGAGAGGGACAGTACTGTTATCTTTGATGCTCAAACTCCTGCTGCATATTATGGAAGAACTAATTATGGTTCAGGGTATAATAACAACAATGGGAATAAGAAAAAGAATGGGTCTAATTCAAATTTTGGTAATACCAAGAACACTGGTTCAAAACAACCTATGCATTTTTATAATAGTCATAATGGGCATATTGCATCTGGAGATCCAAGAGGTGCTTCTTCATCTACTAGTGATGCCAAGAGAGGGCAATGGGATTTTTCTCAAATAGAATGTCAAATTTGTAGAAAGAAAAGACACTATGCTAGTAGATGTCATTTTAGATATTATCCACCACCAGCTACTAGTTAGTTGGAGTTTCTGGTTCTTCACTACAACAAAAAAATGGGAATAGTACTGCTAGTACTTCACAGGGTTTCTCTGGGTTTAATGTGAATATAATGTCTGCTAATGATGATCCTTCAATCTCAAGTCAATGGCTATATGATTCTGGTGCCTCTGCTCACATGAATGGAGACTCTTCTTTGTTTCAAAATACTTCTTCTTACAAAGGAAAAAGCAGTGTTGTTATTGGCAATGGTAAGTCCTTTCCTATTTCTCTAACTGGTACTTCAAATTTATGCACTCCTACTGCTACTTTAAAGTTACAGAACATACTCCATGTACCTGATATGAAGCAAAATTTATTATCTATAGGACATTTTACTACAAACAATAATTGCTATTTTAGACTTGATCCTAAAGGGTATGAGATTAGAGACTTGTTCACTGATGTTGTTTTAGCAAAAGGCAGAATTTTCAATAATCTTTATCCAATATCTTCTCCATAACTTCATCATGCTTTTTCTTCTTTAAATGCTTCTTCTGAATTTTGGCATAGTAGATTAGGTCATCCTTCTACTAAAGTAATACAACAACTTCATTCTTCCAAAAATATTATTCTTACTTCTTCTAAATCTGATTCTTGATGTCATCCTTGTCAAATTGCTAAAAGCAAACGATTTCCTTTTCAACTCTCTCATGCTCTTACTCCTTTATCTTTGATACATTGTGATGAATGGGGTCCTTCACCAGTTTGTTCTTTACAAGGTTATAGATATTACATCCTTTTTATTGATGACTTTAGCAGGTTTCACTGGATTTATCTAATGGAACTAAAATCTGATGTTCTGAAATGTTTTGTTCATTTTAAAAACTTAACTGAAAATCTGTTTTCCATAACCATAAAATCTTTTCAAACTGATGGTGCTAGTGAGCTTATCAAAGGACCATTAGGAAATTTTATTACTTCTAGTGGAATTTCTATTATAGTTTCTTGTCCAAAAATGCCTGAACAAAATGGACTTGATGAACGCAAGCATCGACACATCACTGAGATGGGAAATACATTGCTTTTCAACTCTTCTTGTCCAAAATCTTTTTGGTTTGATGCCTTTTTAACAGCTACTTATCTCGTTAACAGAACTCCAACCCCTATACTCAAAAACAAATCTCCTTTTGAAGTTTTGTATAACACACCTCCTCATTATAGTTTTCTTAGAGTTTTTGGCACTGTGTGTTATCCTTTCTTGGATCAAACTAGACAAGATAAACTGTCACCTAAATCTGTTCGATGTGTTTTTATTGGCTATAGCTCTTTGCATAAGGGTTATAAGTGCTATGATCCTATTCTTAGAAAAGTTCATGTTTCTCGAAATGTCATTTTCTCTGAAGCTGAGTTTTATTTTTCAGATACTTCAAAGTCTATATCATCTGAAACTCATCTTACTCCTATTTCTTCTAATGACATTTCATCTGTTACAAATACTTCTCCTTCTATCTCCATTGTCATCAGGTCAATGAGAGGCATTTCAAAACCAAAATTATTTCAAGATCATGTCATGCATTCTGTTTTAGTTAAACATCCTATTCCTGTTGCTTTTTCCTCTTTATTGGATGTTCCATCTGAGCCTAAAACTTTTAAATCTGCTATACAACATCCTAAGTGGCAAGTCTCCATGAAAGAAGAACATCAAGCTCTAAAAGATAATGATACATGGGAGCTTGTGAAACCAGAACCACACATGAATATACTTGGATGTAAGTAGGCATTTTCGATTCTTTCTAGAGTTTCTTTGGGTTTGGCAGAGGTGTTGGGATGTCATTGTTTGAGTGGGAACGGTGGTGGGTTTGGACGGGGAAATAAGGGTTTTGAGGAGGTATTGAGAAAGAGGGGTTTTGGGGATAGAAATTAGGGTTTTGGAAATAAAAGTTGGGATTCAGTGGGAACTGTTGAGGATATTGTGGTTGTTGTGATGGTGGTAGAGAAGGAGGAGGACCGCCGCCAGGGGATAGGTGGTGGGGATGCTGCTGCCCGTACATTGAAATTCAGAGAGGCGGAAAACAGCGGGAAGTGAAATGCTGTTAAATGCCCATAAGTTGTTTAGGTTTATATAGGTAAGTAAATTGACTGGGGGAGCAGAACACACTTGGGGCCACCGGTCTTGTCCACTTCCGACAGCAGACCTACGAGATAAATAGGGCGGTACAAATTGGTGTTGGGCGTGAGAGAAGGGTTATGGAATGAGTGTTTTTTCACTACCACATCAAGTGGTAAAAGATTGATTTTCTAACCTTGGGACAACAAAATAGAGTGGGCTAATGTCTAGCCGTTTATATATATGAATAAAAAGTGGAAATTTCTAAGGAACCCAAATCTGGTTCCTCTCTCTTCCAGAAACCCATCATTAAGATGGTATATATGTGTAGCCAAAAATTCACAATCTACGGTTAATATTAGTGGTTTTGGATTAGATCTATAATTCTATTTTTTTAGATGGACTTAATTAACCCTCATTAGTTATTATTAACAAAAATATCTTTATAAGAAAAATGTTGATTTGAATGGTCAATTATTGGAGTTTTTTGTGGGCAGTTAATTAACTCAATTTCGTTAATTAACTTAAGGGGTTTTTGAGTTTTCCCCCTAAACGAATTAGTAATGTAGCTTTCCCCCGTAAGTTGTTAATACTAGCAACTTACCCCCTAAACTCAAAGTTCGATCAAAAATGACCCTAGACAGCATGTACCATATAAGCGTGTGTATTAATCCTGTATTTCTCCAAATCTTTCCAATCATGTCCCTCACGTGTTAAACCCTAACTATCACTTATAAGATGAACTATCGACCACTGCGGCTGCCTCAAACTTTATATGAATTATCGCCATCAAATTTCTACCAGACATATATCTTTTTGCTTTGTTCCCACCTTATATGAAAAAAATAACATCTGTTCTAACTTAAAATTAACAAAATCTTCTCAATTAACTAATGCTCCAAATAATTAGATGTCTACGGTGCTTCAGCACTTAGTTTTTACCTTTACCTTTCCGTTTGGGTGATGGGTGATTAAAACATTAGGAATCTCCCCATTAACTAATATACTTATGTGAAGATCATTGCCATGTGCAAATCAGTGATTTATTAATAAATCAAATCACATATCAATTACTAAATCAACCTCATTTACCTGACTTACGCGATCCCATGTTGCGGTGCAACTAATTTTCATGTAGGGAATTCACGGTTCTAAAAAGTATGTTTTTGGTTTGAAACCCTAATACGAAGTTGATCTTTTTATGACTATCAATTGAGAGTTTATTTAGAAACATTTATGACGATCAATTGATTATTTTGAAAGATTCTTACTTTCATCACAAACTCGTTTTTTACCATTATATCACCTTATACCATTTCCATGATTTATCAAAAACTCATCCACTCTTCGTCCTTTTTACCCGAGTCACCTTTGATTTGTGTAGGATGATCAACTTTGGCATATAAAAATATAAATCATGTCATACAACGAGGGACATAATTGGAAACCTTAGGGAAAAATACAATATTAATACATACGCTTACCTCGCACATACGGTATAAGGTCATTTTTGTCAGAATTTATATTTAGGGGGTAAGTTACAAGTATTAGCATTTTAGGGGGGAAAGCTACACTACTAATTGGTTTAGGGGGTAAACTCAAAAACCCCTTGACTTAATTGTGTAACGGAAGATTCGGTTCTTTAGGATTCTAATTAACTTATTTATCTCATGCATATTTAAGATTCCATAATTTTAGGATCCTAATTAAGTGGTATATTATATATGTCAACAGAATTCGGACGTGGTTTATCTTCCAATAAGGAAAATGTACCAATTTTAAAATTTGTAGTTATCACTTAAATTGCGAGAAATCAAGTGTAGTAAATTGATGATGATTACGATCATAATTATCATGGAATAAATTTAATTATCACCGATGATTACGATCATAATTATCATGGAATAAATTTAATTATCACAAATATGGACGGACACAAATGGTTATTTTGAGAAACTTGCAACAATTACAAATCATAATTATTTATTAATTTTTGATAATTACATTAATCACAACTTAAACATGTGATCTTTGCAGATTTCACTAACTATAACCGATGATAATTTTAGTTATCATGCCTGCTACAAATGATAATTCCATATTTCACTAATTGTGATAATTTTAGATATCACTCTTGAACCGTGATAATTTCGGTTTTCTATTTTCTTCGGGTTCTGATTATCATCGTCGCAGCTGGATTCATTAGGATCAGCCACTTTATCACGCAGTGTTGCCATCAAGAAAAATCCGTAGTAATGACCATGATCTAATGGGGAAAAAAATTTAAATTTTGCACACAAAAACTACATCATGTGATAAATTAAACTATCACAATTCATCAAAGCAGAAAACAAATCATCACCAAATATGATCGACACGCAAAAATTGATAACAGACAAACACAGTACAATCTATTTATATGTGTGTCATTAGAACTAACCAAAATCATACATAACTCGTTAACAAACAAAACATGCATGGGTTATTTCTCTATCACTAAAAGGTTTAGTACAACGAGTACAATTGCTGAAAAAATTATTTATCAAATGAAAACTAGTGATAAATCAAAATATCACATATTTTACCAAAGTAGAAAACAAATTATCACCATTTTTTTTGAAGCATAATCATCACAAAATATGATCCACAACCCAATATTACATAGCCCATTATATCAAAATTTATCTCACAGACAATGAAAGCATGCGTGCAGTAATTTGTCTGTCAAAGGTTTGGTACAACAACATTGGACATAAAACATACAGTAGTAGAAAAGAACCAGATGTATCCACCATTATGAAGCAATCAGTAAAATAGGGTGATAAATGAATAGGAAGCATAAATTATGAAAAAGAATGAAGATAATTTATTGATAGCTATGAAGAAGGTGATAATAGGGTTCCTCTTGTTTTACGAATGTTAAGCGGTGAAACTACAATAGCTCTGGGATTATTTTATCTTGAATAAAGAAAATCAAATGGAAGAAAAGATAACACGGCGTGATAAAAGGAAGATGACGGAGGCGTGATGAACCATGTTAGCTTGATTGTTGGGATTTTCCTATATTTTTGGTTTTGACCATTGGAAATAAGGTAATTAATAATAATTAATAAAATCGAAGGTTAGTCTGGTAAAACTAGTAATATTAAAGCTAATTATGGGTTTTATATATATAGTAACTTAACGGTGGGTTTACTATAAAGAAAAAAGGAAATTTGGGCTACAAATATTTTCCCCCAATAAAAAACTCTGAAAATATGCTTAAGAGGTGTATCATTAGCCGTTCAACGTGTAATTTTTTCTAAAAGGCTATTTTGAATGTGTTAGTATTCTTATCGGATAGTAGCCTAATTTGGTCTTTTTTTTATCAAATTCCTTCGATTTTAATGAGAATTCACATCTCATATCCCTTGCTCCGAGTAAATGAAAGTTTAGCTATGTGGGATGGGGGATTAAAAAGCACGATGCTTAGGGAGTTTTGAAGTATGGGGTTTTGCATTTGTTAATCGAAGCTTCGCTATGGTACGGTACTGTTTTTGTAAAATCCAATAGGATGTACGATGATTGTTTTGCAATTGGTGTGGAGGATGTCATGTACCTGGCTAGGATAGAACGTGCACATATCAAATGTTTGTCATTATTTAGTATTATTTATAGTTGGTAGCCTTTAGTCAAATGATGGTTGTTATTATCATTTGAAATGAGTGGGTTAGATGTAACCATCTGGGGGCATAATTGTCGTTAGATCTAGTGAGTGATGTCGAGCTTTATAAGCTCAATTATGTAATGGTTAGGGTTATCTGAACATTAATCAATTGAATCGTTTTGTCGATTTTATGCAGTGTTCTTCATGAACCTGAAGGCTTCATTTGTGAGAATCAAGATATATTATCCAAGTCTAGATCCATCTTGTCATTGTACATCTCAGTACATAACAATTGGTATCAGGGCAGTTCTGGTCCTTGGTGTTTCTGCCATGGCTGGAGCTTGATGCTGCAACGAAAAAGGAGAAGAAAATCAGGGATGATCGACTTAATCTTCGGTGGTTATATGATACTCACAAGCAAGAAGATGATTCTCCAACTAGGGATTAAAACCTTCTGCAAATGTTGAAGCTCATCAACCGGGCTGAGAATAAGTTGGAGTCAATCCTTAGAGTTAGAGAAGCTAAGCATAATAAGTTTGTAATGAAATGTTTACCAAATTATTAATCAATCAGAACTTTGTTCTTTAGGTTGTGTTCTTTGAACCAAAGAGGCTCGATTCTTCGAAATTAGGAGAGATTATCCTCAAATTTTTCCACCCAATCTTGTTATCGTACTCAAGCATATGACAGAGGATGATTTTAGGAAACATATTGTTATGTAACCATGTGAGTTGAGCACTGATGAAGCATACCCAGACCACCTTTAAAACTGACGAAAGATCTATTAAATAAATTAAAGTTAAATTGTGAATCCAGTAGATTTATCATCTTCCTTAAAATAAGCGTCAACACTTAGGATCCAATCTGCAGAGGGGGTTAACGGGATTAGTACAAATATGCTTGGAGGTAGCGGGTGCGGGAGGAAGTGGGAATACTCCATGGTATTCCCACTTCACGTGTGACTATAGAGAAAAGAAAATTGTTAGAGCACTGCTCGGTCGAACTCGCATGCGTTGCTATCTCAAGCATGTTTGTCAATGTTAGTGATCAAAACTATAAAGTCTTGATTTCTAGTCTATTATATCTAAGAGTTGAGCTCAAGAACTCCATGGAAATCATCATTCAAGATGAAGGACTACTGAAGGAATCAGTGGATCTTCATCGACTAAAATGTATGTGGAAACTTGAACTTATCTATCACTCAAAAGTCTATCTACTTTATCTCCTATATTGAGACAAAAGTCGTATTTTTATATAGACTAAGATTATACACATGTGGATATTTCGAGCTGAGTATATCTCGCTTATTTATTTCTCGAAATATATGTTGTTAAAGATTTCGCTTTAGCCAAGTTCATCTTTACCTAGTGACGAAAGTCATATTATGTTCCAATCATTTTGGAAATCTCTTTGACGAAAAATAGTTTGTGAATAACAACAACTTATAGATGGGGAAAAATGATTTGCTGGTTTTTAAGGAATTGAGGAGATTACCGTGCAGAGGAGACTCCTTGAACCGAGTGAAATGTTCAACCTCACACAGATGCACCGCTGCAAAGGGGGTGCTTTGAATTCGAGGGATCAATCTGTAGTACTCCGTCCTAAACCAAGACAATGGCCGTTCCAGAGTAAATTCGGACACAAGGGAAGATGGGTTGATCTTTAGGAGGGAAGCTAAGAAATGTGTATAATCAATGGTAATCAAAGATTGTAGGTGTGTTGTGAATTCTGAATAAGATAAGTTATGAATGAGAGTAATTGCTCAATTGATGAGTTGTTGATCTCGTATTGTTAGTGAGACGTAAGATTCTTATTGTTCTTGTCGTTATTCTTTCAATCATGACTCATAGACTTATTTATATTGCTGGAATTGTAGACACTATGATCCCATGAAATGTGACAGTTTATGGAATCAAATAGTGGGGAAGTGGAAATCGTGTTTGAAACCAGCTGCTCATCGTGCGGAGACTTGGTTGATTTTCCATCCACTACTTTGTTAACTCCTTCAACTGATTACATGACTTGATCACATTCCATCATGTGCTTGAATACACGTGTCGTAGACCGCCATACCAAAACCCTAGTTGATATCCCCCTAAGTGACACGATTGACATCTCGTGGTTAGTTTAGTCAGTTGTTGACTTCATGATTTAATGGGACAATAAGTCCATGTATTTACTGAGTTGAACATGATTTTGTAAAATATTCTGAAACTCATGAATTGAACGTGGACATGATTCTCACGTTGATAGTTGAGGCGAGCAAGTATTACTCTGATTTGTTGAATATTGATAGTTGGACCAATATTCCTTGATCTGAGCAAGTATTGCTCATCTAATGAATCATTGGTGCCGTGACCAAAATAAATCATTAATTAAAATACTGGTAGTTGAACCGAGCATAATTAATAAGAATTCTGATGAGATCATCATAAAATTATTAGTGTTCGAATCTGGAATTATGAACCTTGGACTCAGAAACCCTAATTTAATCAATTGATGATCAATTCATGGTTAATTGAGAATTAACTATGGAATGAAGGAGAACCGTCTTTATGGGATCGTGGGTCAACCACTTAGCTCCCACATGCTCATGTGAGCAAACTCCAAGACCTCTTGAAGAGTTGGTGATTTGTTGATGAAAGAATGATCAAATGCTGATTAAATCATTTATTCGAAAATGCTCGTCTGAGCCTTAGGTGATAAAACCTAATTAATTATGAAGAGATGAGAGACCGACCAAGGGGTCATGAAACCGGCCCTAGTAGTCACGGGATCGAATGACGATCGTTCCATGAAAATCCCAAAATTATTTGGAAGAGTTTTGGACCTAATACGTGCAATTGCGCAAATTAAGTCAAACCGTGCAAATACATGGGACCGGCTTATTACGAGCCAAGGATCCAACCCTGGTCGGTCAAGGTAACATGCTCACATCGTCAAAGTGTTCGTATCTCAGTTCTGAGAATTTTGATATTTTCTGGCGTGCAAGAGCATCTATTTGAGAAAATATGAAGAAATCAGGGATTTTTAATAAAACCGTCAAAACTTCATGAGATGAAGGAAAATAATTAAAAAAATGAGGGAATCATGAAGTGTGGGACCGGTTATGTCCAAGGCATGGTCGTCCGGCCAAAGGGCCCAATCCCACATGTTTTCCCAATTTTTATAATATTTTCATGATTTTAGGGAAATATGATAAAACCAAGGAATTTGTTAAAACTAGGGAGTTTTGTTAAAATCAACGAGTTTTGTTGAAATCAAAGAGTTTCCATGAGATGGGAAAAACATGAAAAATAATAATAATAAAATAAGGGGTGTATGGGATCAGCTTGAGCATGGTTGGCCGGCTAGGGCCCGGTCACGTGCGTCTTTCCCTAATTTTATGTATTATTTCATGATTTAAAGGTATTTTAATAATTTGAAGGAAATATCATGAAATCAAGGAATTCCATGGAACCAAGGAAACATGAAAAATATAATAATAATAAAATGGGACATGTGGGGCTAGCTAGGGCTTGACCGGCTAGCTAGGGCCCGGTCACACGGGTTTCCCTAATTTTATATTATTTTTCATGGGATCAAGGAAATATCATGAGATTAAGGAGTTTTCATGAAATTAGGAAAATAATAATAAAATAATAAGGAACCATGAGGTGTGGGGCCGGCTGGGATCAAGGCATGGACGGTTGGCCAATGATCACGGCTCTACCATATTTCCTTAATTTTGTATTATTTCTTTGGTGTGGGGGAAATACCATGGAACTGAGGAGTTCCCTCAAAACGAAAGATATTTGTTCAAGTGAAAGGATTTTCATGAACTCAAGGAAAATAACAAAAAATATGATAAAAATATGAAACTGGCGTGGGATTAACCACGGCACGTCCGGATGGTCAGTGGGCCCATGATCCTAGCGCCTTGGTCAATTTTTAATTATTTATTATTTTCCTTCCTATTTTGCATAGGTTCATCGTCTCGTCGTATTTTGAAATACTTGTTCGTACGGTGATTGTTAGTGCATCATTGTCGAGTACACTTGCACCGTTTGAGTAGGGGCTTACTCTGAGGTAGCTCAGATGCCCGTGTGTTGAATATTTATTACTAACCCATGGAATTCTGCTGGGAAGAACCATAGATTGAAGTAACGAAATATTATAAAAGTATTTGAATACTTTTAGAAAATATTTGAATATTTTCAGAAATTCAGTGGATGAATCCAAGAATTTAAGAATAATTAATTGATGGCTCTATACTAGCAAAGCAAGCTGTCTAGGAGCATTAATTATTCTGACATGAGATTGTTGGAGCTTCATATCTTTTATATAGTCAGGGAAAACTGTTGTTTGTATCCTGAAGACGTTATCGCTCTATACTAGCAGAGCAAGCTGTCTAGGAGCCGTCAATCTCGTGATTCTATATAGAAATAATTACCGAAGTGTTCATTATTTATGAGATATGTCGTTGTCCAGCCGAGAGACTACATATCTGTATGTACTCTAAGATACAGTATTCTCAGTAAGAGATTTGATGAGAGACCCGTGTCTCAATACTCATATTTGATTGCTGGATCAGAAGTTCGTATAATTATGGGTTTACAATTTTAGACTTTGTCAAAATCCACCATCTACATTAAGTCCCCTGCTTAGGGAGGAAAGCCGTGTTCCTCAGTCAGCATTGAATGGTGATTTTCCGGTCATAAATAACATAAGTAATTGAACTTAGTCGTAAGTTAAGATGTTACCGGATTTCGATAGTACAAGCATACCATGACTTGAATGAAGATCCCAGTGGCATGATAGAGTGTCGTTTGGTGAACATAATTGGTGTTGAACCGCTGATTCGGACGACGGGACCTTGGTGGTTTAGGATTCCCGGACCGGGACCAATAAGGAAATCCTTAGAAAATTAGGTTTTGGAAATAAAATTTGATATAAAAGGAATTGTTCCTTCTTCTTTTTTTCCCACGACCGGCACCTTCATCACCTCTCCATCTCCTTCATGCCAGCAGCAGGAGAAGAGGAAAAAAATTTGTCGGAGCGCCACCGCCCGCTGTCGCTGTCCGGTCAGTTTCCGGCCAGCGCCGACCAGGTTCGTTTTTTTTTTTTGCTGATGTTCATGAGTTCTATGAGTTGTTCATATCTTGATCATGATAAAGTTATACACATGTGCATATATTAACGTGGGTTTCGTCGAAAACCCTCGTTTTGAAAACGTATGTTCGTTTGATCGTTAGTTTTTGAAAACTAATAATAATCCCTGATTTAAGAGAGATTTTTTTTTGTATATGAAGATTTAGGTCCGGTGATAAAAATAAGTTTATGATATTTCATGTGCATCAAAGTTTTATCATGAAAAGGTGAATTTTCACAAAACCGAAACAAACCTTCGTTTTAAAGAATGACAATGATACGAAGAAAGAGTTTTTTCTTCTTTATACATATATATATGAACTTGAGTCCAGTGATAAAATTTGTTTATGAGCTTTCATATAACACAAAATTGGTCAAAAAGACCAAAACAAAAAATTCCTTGGTGAAATATATTCTTAGCTTTAGATATTGTTTATATAGCCAAAAAACAGAAAAATACTGTTCATTTAGCCAAAATGGATATTTCACCCAGGAAAAATAAAATAAAATAATATTTTTTACCTAAAATACCCCCTAACATTTTGACGTGAAGTTGTTTATCAGTAGCAAACAGACTGACATTTTCTTTGAAACGTCGAACTCATCTTTTATCAACATAAACAACACACCGGTAATTTTTTTTTCCTTTTTCAAATCTGAAGATCAATCATGATGATGAACACTTGTGGAATCGAAGTTTAAGATGAGGCAATAGAATTTCAGATGGTGGCGATGACAAAGTTGGGAATTTATATTGGATGATGATGCTGGTTTGTTTAGTCCACCACCACCTAAGTTCTGATGGGTATCACTGGAGAACTAAAACAAGAGGAACAGAGACGTAAGTGATGAGTTGGCAGTGATATGAAATTGTAAAAATAATCAAGCCAAATGAGTTGGTAGTTATCTGTGATTGATGTGGTTAAATGGGGTGGCCTGAACTTTGGGTTCCTGATTAATAATGAGATTATTATCTAATTTAGATTCATCTTGTGTTGTGAGCGGTAAGGGTGGCGAGTGTTGATGGTAGTGGGGTGCAGATGTTGATGGGAGTCTTGAGTAGTACGTGTGTGGTGTGTAGCGTGGGACGGCGAGGGAGGCAGATGCTGATGGGAATTGTGGATTGTGCTGGTTTGCGGGTGGTGAGTGTTGAAGGTGGTGGATTGTGCTTGATGTGAGTGTTCTGGTAAGTAGATTATTAGATTAATTGTGCTTGCTGTGAGTTGAATAGTAGCATAACTTGTTGAGTGAGAATTTAGTAAATGCTTGATAATAAAAGCATTGTTTCTTACTCATTCGATAATCTGCAGATGTTGAAAAATATGATTAATTGTATAATGAAATGGTATGCAGCATGATTTAATAGTCAACTTGATTCCTTTGCGTAAACAACAATGTATGAATAGTCATCTGATTGGTTGTTTGAGGAAAATGCATAATTGCTTCTTGCCTAGTTCAGTGCCTTGACGGTATCATCTCCGTCTATGTTTTTCATCATCGGCGTTTGGTTACCTAGAAGAGAATGTGCAACAAAAATAGATCACTTGCACTCACCCCACTGACAACCCAATGGGATAATCTAGAAAACCACACTAAAATGAGAATGGCACTTCTACATTTGTAAGGGGCCAATGTCCGCCACATTTGGACACATTTCATACAAATCTATCTTTGTCGCGTTTTTTTTTAGGATTATTAAGTATTATAATCATTTGGCTTGCTTATTTTTACAATTTTAGATGTTTTTCGTTGTTTATGGCTTGATGAAACCAGATTATCTAGCAGCTCAGTTTGCAAGAAACATAAGATGAATACAAGGTTTTGGAAAGTATTGCCAGCTCAAATTTGGGTGCGGACTGCTGAGTTATTGCTCCACGTGAGCCCTTCAACTAGTCAATTAGGAAAAAAGCACATTAAATGTTACATTATGTAAGGATTTTTTGTTTTGGTTTTCAGGTTTTTCGTATAGGTGATTTAGAGTTATTCAATTTTTTCATTTGCTTTACAATTTTTATGTTCAAATTTCAATGAATAAAGGTGACGAAAAAACAAGTTTGTTCACGATGATACTGGTTTCATCCTGTAAATTCTGAAAAGTTTCATCAGGATGTAACATATTTTGTACATTATCTTCAGTGTTCACTGTAAAAATTGAATGTGTTCATTTAGTTTAATTGTACACTCTGAAAACAGTTTTTGTATAGGCTAGAATGTAACCGGGTTTCATCCAAGCCTGGTTACATTCTGACAAAAAATTGCAGTTTTGTACAGGCTAGGATGTAACCAGGTTTCATCCAAGCCTGGTTATATTCTGACAAAAAATTGCAGTTTTATACAGGCTAGGATGTAACCGGGTTTCATCCAAGCCTGGTTACATTCTGACAAAAAATTGCAGTTTTGTACAGGCTAGGATGTAACTGGGTTTCATTCAAGCCTGGTTACACTCTGACAAAAAATTGCAGTTTTGTACAGGCTAGGATGTAACTGGGTTTCATCCAAGCCTGGTTACATTCTGACAAAAAAAAAATCAACCTGCAAATTTAATCATTTCTGGCTAACATATTCAAACACATATGCAGAGTGCAGATAACCTATACTAATAAAATTGAAGTATATGCAATTTTCAGTAAAAAAATCATATTTAATTAACTGCAATTAAGATATAGACGAATCCCGGATCATAAATGTACTTCTAGATAAACTACATTAATAAAAAAATTCTAACGACCTATTTTGCTAAAAAACCTAAATACATCAAACTTTCCAGAAATTCATCATTGAGGATTTCATATGCGAGATATGTTTGCCATCCACATTCACATCATCCATTTCGTCATCCACATTCACATCATCTATATTCCTTTTGCTTGATTCGCCACCCCATGTTCACATCATGCCTATTCTTGGTACTTCTTTCAGCACCAACACCCTTCTTGATATTGCTTCCTGCAAAAATTTAAATCAAAACCAGTTAAATCCTATTTTAAAGTTGGATGAAAATTAGCTTCATCATATATTTTAAAGATGGATGAAAATCAGCTTCATCCTATTTTCTGCAGGTATCAGATGAAAACTAGATACATCCTATATATTAGAGCTAGATGAAACCCAGTTTATATATGTTAAGCGGGATTAAATACCATGAATATGAAACATAAAATAGTTTAAGCGGGATTAAATTAGTTTCCATCCCAATCTTAAATAGGATGAAACTTAAATAGGTAAACCCAACCTAAAACACAATGAAACTAGTTTCATCCTAGTTATAAATGTGTGAAACCAAATTCAACATAATCTAAACACACAATGAAACCAGTTTCATCCGAGTTAAAATTGGTGAAGCCAAATTAAACCCAATTTAAGACACGATGAAATCAGTTTCATCTCAGTTTAAAATAGAAATTCAACCAACCTAAAACACAATGTTAATATGCAAATTTAAAATAGGATGAACCCAAATTATTCCAATCAAGATAAACATCGAAACATTTTTGGTAAAAACAAGTGCAAACACTTAAATCATTGCATTCTAATTTCATTCTTAGAAAAAAAAATCTATGTACATGTGCATCAAATTTTAAAATAAGTTAACTTAAAGTTAGATGTAAACCAGTTACATCCCATCAAATTTAACTTAAAGTTAGATGTAAACCAGTTACATCCTAAATACACCAACAAATGCATTCTTACAAACACCTGTTGAGCATGACTTCGATTATGCCCATTCTTAGAATACAATTCATATAACCATATGCAAACCATTTTCATCCAAAACATAGAATTCATATAACATATGTAATCCAGTTTCATCCAAAACATAAACATAAAATTCTTTACAGCAACCCATCTAAAATCCAATTGCATCCAGTGAAATGAAAATAAAATCAAGCAATCCAACAATTCAATCATACAATTCTGAAATTAAAATCAGAACATAGTTAGGGTTTGGAAACTTACGATTTCTAGGAGATATTTTGTGGAATTAATAGATTGAAACCCTAATTAAGTTAGAAATCTTTCATGTTGCAGTTGGTATCGGTGTTTTGCAGACGGCGGCGAAACCAAATTCAATTATGCTGATACTGTTGATGTCATTTTTTAGTGAGTAGACGATAGATAAACTGATTTCTGATAATATTAATGCTTAGCAGGCGATGGAGAAACCAATTTCTGATAGTGTTGATGGTGATATACATTGATGTCGCTGGTAGTGAGTAGATGAAGAAGGATGATTGTGGTGGAGAAGGTGTATTCTGGTTTCTTTTGGAGATGGTGAAGAGAATGAGAGATCGATGATTTTTAGGTATTGGTGTTTCTTGTTGTGAAGGAGAAACACAGAAGAAAGAGGAAAATAGACGATGGAAAGAAAAAGGAAAAGGGTAATTGGGTCAGTTTCAATTAAAAAGTTTCACTGTCCATTTGACCCAGACGAAATCTCTACCCATCCATTTGGCCCAGGAAACACACCTTTTTGGCTATATAGCCCATTTTTTGTTCATATAAATCAAAACTTTATCTTATAATGTGTATGTTTTCATAAAATTAGAATAAACCTTCGTTTCAAAGACGTATGACGATACAAAGGAAAAGTTTTTTTTTTTAATAAAACCATGGTCTATTCATGGATTTTTATGAAACCGTGGAGTGTCCACAAATTTTATTTTCATGAGCCTTGCTCATGTAAAAATATTTTTTATTTACGTGATTAAATCACGTTTCTTTATACAAATATGTATATTATTTTCTTTAAAATCAAAACTTGAGTTTTGTGTAATATTACTCAGAAGTAAACAATTATTTATGATAAAATAATGTTTTAGTTTTCGTAATTCCATGGTGAATATTCACACAGTAGAAATATTCATGATTTTATGAAAAATCTGAGTTTTTTGAACGTCTTTTGTAGGTTCGAAGAGACGAACGATTTTGGAGTGTTAATATTACTATCACTACTATTATTGGAAGCGTAAAAGGTAAGAGTTAAGAGTTACCGGTTTGTAGATGCTTACATGAGCATTTTTCCAATTACTTCATTCCGCCGATGTTTGTATAATGTACTGAAGTGGAGCATTGTGTGCATGTTACAGCTACTTAGCAAGATGTCTGATTCACAAACCAATGATGCTTCCAGAGATGATATGTGTGTGGACAATGATGTTTCCAGAGAAGGTTCACACATAGATGATTATGCCTCTAGGGATGATTCATGCACGGAAGAGACTTCCATTGGCGAAGATGAAACTCCTGCAATTAAGAACGTTCCGAACATAGAGGATACATTCTTCATAGACCAAAAGCCTGAGAAGCACCTCAAAACTCTAGCATTTCGTCTTCTGATAAACCCCAGAGAGGTTACTCATAAAAAGTTGGTGACTCCTCAGGGAGCTATTCGGTTCTTCCTTGAGAAAGGATACTTTTCTGCATTAATGATTGAGTTTAAGCTTTCTTGACGGCCCTTGGAAAAATTTTCTGTTTGGTCGAGGTACATGATGGGTTTTCCTCGAGTTCGAGCCAAGTTGCATGACGCATGAGTAATACGAGCTATTCAAGCTTCTGGAGATTTGTTCATCTTCCATGATCCGCGAGGTATTGTAGCTCTACTTGCTCGATGGTGTATTCCAACTCACTCTTTCATATGCATATGGGGAGAATTTACCATTACTTTAGAAGACGTGGTTGCTTTGTTGCATCTTCCAATCATAGGCAATCTTCCTGAAAATATTTCTTCAGAGGAAAATGTAATCTCTAACATCTTGACAACCACAATGGAGGAGATTAATAGTGCATCTGGCAGCAAAGGTTATTATGCTCATTGGTTGATACACTGGTGGCCAAGAGATATCCGTCTTGATTGGCCAGTTGATGGTACGTTATCCATCGTTGCTTTCTTGTGTTTATGGATGTCCAAAAATGTATTTGAGGATGATGGAAACTTGTTAAAGCCGTTCGTGATTCCTTTTGCGATTAAGATGGCTCAGGGTGAGCAACTTACAATAGGTAGCTTGTTATTGGGCTCTCTGTATTCTAACTTGGACTCCTTGATTATAGACTCCAGTGTCTCGAATGGTTTTATGAATATTGAATGTTATGCCAACACAATGTTTCTTTAAGCTTTGATGTGGGAGCATTTTAAGAATTATGCACCCATTCCACAGACTGTCTTGCAAGGATTGAACACTGATGCTCTCCATGTCTTCTCTGAGAAGGCTAATACCAGAATCATGCGCTGGTCCACAACGCAACATCGACTCAAAACCCGCTTCGTCGATGTCTTGGATTGTGAATCTGAGTTCAACTTCCGCCCATGGGTATTCATTCCCTCTTATATTTCTTAATTGAAAACCTTTAATGATAAAGAGAGTATTACTTTGAAATCTGGTGCTGATTTGGATGACGGCGAGAGATCCATCATATTGAGTTGCACTCCCAGTCATCTGTTATCCATAATTCAAGGCGAATTCTTGGTGGAAGAATATAATATTGATAGGGCATCTCGGAAAATGGGTATGAATCAGTGTGTTCCGACTTTTCAAAGAAGAAAGCTTTCATTTAAATAGCTCATGACTCGTCTGGACCGTATGCATGTGGAAGGAAGTGAATTCTGGTTCCCCAGTTCTGATAGCGTCACGTATGTAACTCCGGGTTACATAGACTTTTGGGATCAGAAGCTCAAGCATTTACTTGATTTCGTGAGAGATGCTCAGCCTTTAATGAAAGATCTTCCTTCTCCTGAGATGATTTCTACTAGACCAAGATTGAAACATTTTCCTAGTAGTGACAAACGGAAAGCATCTCCAGGGTGTTCACGAGTAAGTATTTTTTGTAGAGTCTTCATAATACCAGGATGATTGTGTTCTTATTATTGCATCAAAATTTCTTCACGGGATGGTCGTAATGTAATACCACGAGTCGATGTAAACCTCTCATAAACTGAAGTGACTATTCATGGTGGAGAGGGCGGGAATAAGAATTATAAGATGTTACCTAACACCATAAAGTCCCCAGTGATTTCTTTGGTGAGTATTGATATCTCTTGCATCATGAATTCTTCTTATCAGTATAATTAGGATCTAAAAATCCACTTTGTTATTCTGTTGTAGGATTTTACTCCATCGAGTATTGACGGTCTTCAGTTCTCTGCTGCTGGGCAGACGGTTTCTGACTCGGGTGTTGAAGAAGAAGCTGAAGTAAGTATTTATCCATGTAGCAAATTATGATGCTTGGTAAACAAAATGCTAATTGTTGAGAACATATCTAGGAGGATGCTTCCATGGACGTGGAGAATACTGGTGACGCTCGCTCGAAGGATGGCGATAAAGAAAACTCCCAGAGTTCAAAACCAAATGAAGGTAATGGAGTTGCCGACGTTGGTGCGAGCAATTCTGATTCCTTGAATGCTTCGGAGACCACCCAAGTAAGTATTTCTCTTGTATTTTATCCATATAAGTATAAACTTGCTGATGTATGATTGAATGAATGAGAATGTATGTGAATATATGACAAGTTTTGCCGAAAATACGTCACCAGAAAATTCAGAACTCAGCATTTTAGGAAAAACACTGTAGAATCTTCGTCTGATGTCAGATTTTCATGATCCGCATATGCATCCTTAAGCCCAGGAAATTTCCAAGCTTTAGTGAAGAATATTTTTAAGTTTGGATCACGTTCATGGGTCTAAATAGACAAAACAATAAACATCCAGGAGACTTTCAGGAAATTTTCAGCTATCGTGTAGTCCCGAGTTTCGACCACATCATTTTTGCTCGTTCATTAGATTGCTATGAAATTTTGACATGTTGTAGGTAACACCCATACAAAGATAATGATATATAACTAAACCCTTGATTATTCACCAATTGCTCCCAGTTCGTCATTTCGTACATGGCAGTGTAAAATCTTCTCAGGCGAGCTTGTTGTAAAACGTGTTTTTGTGACTTTCACGTTATTTGCTGACATATAGCATGTATAATGAAATATTTTGATGATGTTAGACCACTTGTATGTTTTAGTTCATGATTTCTTTTGATTTCATTCTTGGATGATCCTAATCTCATGTAATCTTCGTATTAGGTGCAAAATACCGAAGTTGAGAATGAAGGAACCCAAAATGACGAAACGAGTGATCCTGAGATCGTTGATAAGGAGGCAACCATCCCTGCACTTCAAGGCCATGAGAGTGTTGCTGTTGAAATAATCAATGAAACTGAGACTTCGATTGTTATTGCTTCAGTGACGAAAGGAACTGAGTCGCTAGTAGAAGAGGCTAAAGAAACTGTTGTTGCAGAAGTTTCTCCAGTAATTGAAAACCATAAAATTGTGCATGAATACCCAAGCGCAGGAGTTTCTTTTGATCCTCCATTCGATGCATCACTCCTATACCACAGACTAGTTGGTGGATTTAGCGTTCCCATTGGATATGCCAATTTGTATGAGAAAATATGGAAGAAATTTGGTCACATCGTCGTTACTAGAGACCCAAAGCGTGCTTATTCTTTAACAATGCAGGTAAGTGTTATCTTGCGTGTTGTAAATGATGTATGCACTAGGGCCAAGAATACTATGACTCCATATGTACTCTTCGATTGGGAGTTCAACTTGGAGAATTTTGAAAGACTTGGCTTCAATGTGAAGTGGCTTCGTAAGAAGATGGATGCTATTAAGGATTCATGTGAAATTAACATACCCTTTCCCAATGATGCTATAATGGATAAGGAAGATAAGATCGCTAGGCTGATTGAAGAGTTGAATAAGGAGAAGGAGGCTTTGCAGGCTTTGAAGGATGCAGAGGCGCAAAAATATTTCTTCGTTGATTTTCTTTAATTTATTTTCCATAATTTCTTGAACTTCTGAACTTATGAGAGATGTGAGTTTTATTTGGGTTTTGATATTGTGGTTTTGGATTGGTAGACGGTTAAAGATTTTCTTTTGGATTTGATAGAGATTTTCTTTTAAGAAATATTAATTTAATTTTGATAAATTGCTGAATTCAAATATTGATTGCAAGTATTGCAAACATTTTGGAGGAATTGAAATATAATGAAAGAAAATCCTAATATGCCAAATCCAAACGTCATGAATGCTTAGACGCTCAGTACCTCAAATGTCAAATAACTTCAAACAAACGCCTTAAGCTAATTTTCATGAATTACTAGTAGGGTTCGTCCATCTGTGTTGATCAACTTGTAATATCCTCCAGTTATGGACTTAGAAACCATGAATAGTCCTTCCCAATTGGAGTTCCTTGCAGAGTGAAGGTTGCGCTAGACTTCTTTGAGAACTAAGTCCCCTTCATAGAAATTGTTGGGTTTGGTCGTCCGTGCCTTGAATATCTTTTGTTGATTCAGAATTCCTTGTGTGGTGCGGCTCCACGGTTGTGGTACATATGGACACTCGCGCAGGAGGGAGTATCCCTCGTAATGCTTGTCATGCTTAGCCACATCTTCCACAATGAATCGCCTGATTGGATGATCAACTTGAGGACATTATGGACTCAACCATTGGGTGAAATATTGATGTGGTGAGATGATCCACTCATAGCATTTTGAAATTGCTAAATTGTTTATGGTGAGAAGTCCCTGGACCAAAGTAGCATATTTGAACGTTGGTAATATTGGAGCATGAAGAGGAATAAGACTTGCCCGAGCTCGAAACCTTTTGACAAAGGCATGTGGACTCTCTTCAGGTTATTGCGCAAGTCCCATCAAGGTTTCAACTTCCTTCAGATGCTCAAACGGTGGGGAGTCCTCCGCTTCTTCTTCCGACTCAGAGTCTCTGTCAGTAACAGAGTGTGCTGAATGCATTAAGGTTAGTCTCCCAGTATGGATCCAAGTCCTTCCAAGGATCATCTCATATCCAGGGTCTTCCCGGATTATGTAAAACTTGGTCTCAGTTCAGACCAAACTTTCTGTAACTTCGAGAGTGATGAAGCCATATGCATCTCTGGAAATCCCTTCATGATCTCTGATTGCTATGGGAGAGTGAGTAGCCTCTTGTCGAGTAATACCAGCAGCCCTAAGAGTTTTCAAAGGGATAATGTTGACAGCAATACCAACATCAACAAATGCCATTTTGAATTCATTTTCTTTTATGTGCACTGTGGTGAGCAGTCCCCAGTCATACATTTCTTTGTCAGTGGTTGAAGGTTCATGAGGTACATCTTGAATCAGCAGGCGTTTCCCCGAAACTATGTGATTCAAAGCCGTAAACATGTCTCCCCTTTGCGCTTTCGGCAGATAGAGCAATTCGCAGACATGTTCTATCAATGACTGAACTGCTTCCTTGACTGGTGCTTCAGAAATAGAGAAAGTCCTGAAAAGGAGAGGATCATTGTGCACTCCTTTGGCTCCAAGATTAAGTTCTCCTGACTCAACCTTTTCTATGAATATGCGTTTCAAAGTCTTGCAATCACTTGTGGGGTGGCTGACAAACCTATGGAAGCGACAGTACCGAGGATTTTCCGTGGCCTCTTCGGTTGGTTCCTTCTTGACATATGGAAGTTTGATTGCACCGTCTTGAATCCAGGCCTCTAGAAATTCGATGACTTCTTCAATGGAGCAAGGAAAGTCAGGTGTTTCTGGGTCCTTTGTATGCTGAGTAGAAGTTTGCACGTTATCCTTCTTTTGTTCCTTTGAAGGGGTGGAAGAAGTATGCTTGCGTTGTGGCTCAGATTTCTGTTTGCTCCCTTCCGTGATAGTATTTGTAGAAGGCTGCAGGTTGTACTGCTTGTTGATCATACATCTGCTCCCTCGAGTGTCTCATGCTTATTTAGTATTTGTAGATATTTTGCTCTTTCTAACAGAGCAAGTGCAGTGGTTTCCGACCTCTTCGCGGCTTCATGGAGCTCTGAAAAAGTCTGGAATCGAAGATTCTCCAGTAGGGCTCTGTAGACCGGGAGCATGCCATTGATGCACAAATCTACCAGTTGTTGCTCTGTGACGTTTAGATCATGACAATCCAGAGCTTGGACTTTGAATCTTTTCACATAGTCATTAGGATTTTCACTGACTTTCTGAAACATCCTTCCAAGATCAGAGAGAGTGACTTGATCTGACACAAATAAGTACTTCCTATTGAAGGCGTTAATCATTTCTCCCCAATTGTTGTTAGTTCCAGGTGCAATGTTGTTGTACCAAGTGTATGCCCTGCATTTCAGAGATTTTGAAAATTCCTTGAGACGAACAACATGGTGATAAGCACGTATGTGCTACATTTTGTACCCATATTTATATTATCTAGGACTCGACATTTTAACTAATAACACTGTTTTAATGCTTTTGTAGAAAGTAAAAATGAATTCGATCCCGGAGAAATAACTAGCTAAATTGGAGTTATAAGAGCGGTTGTGACAAAAACGACCAAGGAATCACTGTGGCACCACTTATTTCATTTCACCCCAAGGGAATTTATGTGACAAAACAAAGAATTTTGTTAGCACATGCACCTGAAGGCCCACTACTGGGTGAATGAACGTGTCCAAGTCTCAACCGCATTTCGTTTGTGGAGAAACTAAACTTGGATTTCGTCCAAGATTCTTACAGCAACAACCATGGTGCTTAAGGGGCCATTGATCTGCAGACGGTGATGACTTGGATTTTGATGCGGTGGCCTGAGCTTGAGAGGGTTCGGATTTGCTGGCGATGAATACATGACGGCTGAAATGATTAGTAGCAGCAGCGAAGTTAGTGTTGTTCCGAGCTGCTCGGGTCCTTGGTGATGTTGGCAATGAGAAGCCATGATCGCTGGAAGTTGCATTTGAAGTTCAGAGCAAGGAAATAAGTGATGTTGTGGCTGTGACTGGAAAGGAAGGTGTAGTAGGAGCTGAACTGAAGTTCAGGGAGGAAAGAATGGTGCTGGTCTGATGGTGTTGTGTGGTTTAATTGGTTGAACTGTCACAACCATTGGGTGAAGAACATAAATGGGATTCGTGGAGCTCTCAACAATAGCTACAAACGAAAGTATATCACTGAGGTTTCTTGGCATGAATCTGGGGGGGAGGGGGGAGACTGATTTGGAGGAGGACGGCTTGACAGCCGCGACTGGAAGAGAAGGGGGTTTTCATTTCTTGAGTTTTGGTGGCGACGGATTGAGCACATAGCAAAGAGAAGAGGAGACGACGATCCTTTGGGTTTAATTTCTCCATCTTGTCTTATTTGTTTTTATGGATTTTGAGAAAGCCATGTGTTGCTAGATTTTTCGTAACTAGGGTTTATGGTTGAAGCTACTTGGGGTTTTAGGCTATGTTTAATTGAATTGATTTATGAAGCAAAAGACCATTATGATTTGAATTGATTAATTTTTGATTGTTGTTTATCGATTAAATAAAAAATGAGTTGTTGCATTGCCGGTTTTAGAAACCTATGCGCGTAATTGATACTCTTACAAATATTTTTGGTCTCATTGTTTGATAGTCCATACTTGGGTTAAATTCTTTGATGGGTTATGCTTAGAATAGTCAAATAATATTTGTGAATTAATATTTAGTTTCGTATAATTTTCTCGCTGATGCAATTTGATGGTGCATGCTTGGATTTATTCTTTTGATGTGCTATGCTTAGGGTATACCAGTGATATTTGCGACTCTATGCTTATAATAGGTGATGTCAATAGAACGAAAGATAAACAAATTTTCATAATTATGTTTCATTTCAGTAATTGAATAGAAATAGTAGTTGATACCATAAAACCCTGGTTACCGGCCATCACATTTTTGGTTACATTTATTTATTTTTCTTTCATAGTTCCATAAACTTCTGAAATATTGATCTTTTCTGGTTAATTTTTATTAGAGATGGTATTTCCACCGCTCCTTATGGGAACGACCCGTACTTACCTCTGTATACTAGTTGGACACCGTGCGATTTCGGTTTATTATATAGGCATCTCCGGATCCTATCACATGGTTATGCTCATGTTCTTCTAAGGCTTCAAGGAAGCGAGAGACGTGTTCTCAAGCATTGCCGGTCCCATCATACAGAGTGAAAGTTGGAGAAACGTAACCTTTAGGAAGGGGAATCCTCTGCGTCACAGCAGGATAAGGGGGTTGGTGACGATGGACGTGTGATGTCTTATCTTTTCCAAGATTCTCCAGAAGACGCTCAAAGTCTTCCCGAGAGATGAAGTTTGTCGATTCCTTCGTTGACGAATTGACCACAGCTTTGTTGGTTTCGTCGTGATCCACTGTGTGAATTGGAATTACCTCAAGATCAGCAGCGTCTGAGGACTTTTCCTTCTCTTTCCATTTTTCATGAGTTTTCTCTGACAATTTGTCAGTAAGAGTCTTCAGATGGTCAAATAATTTCTGCTGTGCTACAGCCATATCCGTCTGATTCTTTGCAAGAGTGATAGGTGTCTAAAACACCTAATTTTATATCTAGTATTTATGCTTAATTTGCTATTATCCTTGTGAATTGCATCTCTTATGTTTAGTTTTGAGTTATTAGGTGCAATGGAGTCGTTTGAAGCAAAAGAAGGAGAAATCAACCATTTGGAGAGAAAAGGGTGAAAAGGTTAATTTACATGCGATATTTGGAGCATGCTAGGTTGCGCATAAGGAGTTATGCAGGAAATTGAGCTGCCAGACTCCTAGAACTGACAGTTGAACTAAGAATTAGTCTGTCGGTTTCAGAAACCTGACAAGCCATGTTTGAGCTGGTTGGCCCTTAACCACCACAGCTAGGTGCACATAGCATTTCTTGTTATTACCTAACCCTAGACTTCATAGAAAATGATTTCTCAATCATTCTTCCCCGACTCCGAGGAGATAATGAAGGATATGGTTGCATTGCTGCTAATGGCGATGTTGGTTCTCGATCGAGGAATTACCAGAGAGATTGGTGAGGAATAATTCAAATATTATGCTTTTGATGAGTATAAATTGAATCAAAAGAAGGTGACACTCAAGGTTTTATGATGATACTGAAATTGAGACAGAGACGGTAATGGGTGTGAATCGGAGAAGAAAATGATGTTTCTGTTGTGTTATAAATGGATGAATGAGGTGAGTTTGAATCTGTTGATGCTTATGAAGAATGGGTTAGCCTCTAATTTTGAATCTGCTGGTGAATCTGATGAGTTCAAAGGAGAGAAGAAATGGCATTGAAGGTGCAGTGTTGTTGGTGGAATTTGGTTTTGTGTTGCTGGAGAAATAAGAACATTTGGATACTGAGATTGAAATCAGTTGATGAAGACTTGAGAAGTACAAGATGAATTTAGTGAACGAGATTTCTGTGGTGGAAAGATAATGGTGAAATTATGGTCATGATTGTTCGAATTAGGGTTCTGAAGACTCGGTAATGCAATGATATGCTGCTGGATAGGTTTGGATGTTGCTGTTGATAAAGAACGAGTTTCAGAGAATGGGTTTTGAGCAAAATGACAGAACTCGAATGGCAGAGCTCGAAAGAACACCGGTTAATAATGTTGCTGTGGATTAACAACTAAGCTGAGATAGTGATTTGAGAGTGAGATTTGGCTCTGGGTGTTATCTGTGTTGGTGTTGCAGGCAAGTAAAAAAAGGGCTTTGGTTTGAATATGTGAATGATTTTGTGGTGGTAGTTTGCTTGAGAACTGAAGTTGCAGTTGTTAGGAAGTGGTGGACAAAATGGTATGAACTGCTGCTGTTAATTTGTGACTAAAATGGAGCTGGAATTATAGGAATTAAGGGTATTAGTTGCAAGTGGAGATGGTTCTGTGCTTGCTGAGCATTTGAGGTGATGATTGAAAGTTACAGCGAATTGAAGGCAATGGTGTTGTTGTGTGGTGTTGTTTCTTTGATTTGATTCTGTGAAGGCATTCAGATAAAAATTGGTGGTGCTAGCTTGTGTATTTGCAGGCAATGAAAGATTACAGGGTTGAAGATGGTTGATTCAAAGGAAGAGCAAGGCAGTAAGGTAGCAGCTCAGATGGAGTTGGTGGATGGTTGATATCTGGTAATGCAGAAATGGAGTTAGAGTTGCAGCTGCAGAATGGTCGAGCCACTGAATTGCAGTTAGATTACTGGTTAATGGTGTTGCTGCCAGTGATATGATGGCGCGATGGCTAGATGGAGACGGAAGTGGAAGAGATAATGTTGTTGATGGTGGCAATGCAGTGGTGGAATGGCTTACAGAACAGCAGTTGCAGGTGTTGGGTCTGTTAATGTTGGTTTGCATATGGAGCTGTGGATTTGCTCAAGACAAAGTTAGCTGGTGGATTTGAACAAGATACAGCTGAGTTATAGACGGCAGTGGCGAATGAGAATGCAGAAACTGTGCGATGAGTCTGGTGGTGCTAGTTGAATCAGGTGTAAGTGCAGTCGAGTTGGTGGAATCGGAGCTACATGGAAGCGATGCAGTTGAATGAGCAATAATTCAGTGAATGGGTTGAGATGAAATGATAGGTGTACGCTAGGAATGTAATTGTGCAAGGATTGAGTTATGGAAAGGCCTGAAATTGGCATGGATCGGTCAAAAACAGATAAACTCTGTCGGAATCGGATTATAGTGAGTTGACTCACCGATCCAGGTAATCAACTCAGGGACTTGGACCTAGGCTCGGCGATGGGGTAACTGTTAGAGCACTGCTCGGTCAAACTCGCATGCGTTGTTATCTCAAGCATGTTTGTCAATCTTAGTGATTAAAACTATAAAGTCTTGATTTCTAGTCTAATATAGCTAAGGTCTCGGACTAGGATAGAAAGTGTAGTTAAGCTCATAAACTCCATGGAGATCATCATACAAGACGAAGGACTACTCAAGGAACCAGTGGATCTTCATCGACTAAAAGGTATGCGGAGACTTGAACTTATCTATCACTCAAAAGTCTATCTACTCTATCTCATATCTTGAGACAAAAGTCGTTTTATCTATATAGACTAAACATATGCACATGTGACATTTAGAGATGAGTATATCTCGCTTATCTATTTCTCGAAATGGGTGTTGGTAAAGCTTTAGCTTTAGCCAAGTTCATCTTTGCCTAGTGACGAAAGTCATGTTATGTTTCAATCATTTTGGAAATCGCTCTGACGAAAAATATAGTTTGTGAATAACAACTATATAACGTCCTCTGAGAATGTTTAAATGATTGAAATGAGAGTTTAGACTATATAACCATTGTGGGATATAAATATTGTTGTGGAAACACATATATGTATAAGTCCTTATCACTTGAACCGAAGTTTGCTAACTTTGTTGATCAAGTGGAACCAGAACGTGAGTAGCAACTCAGTCCGCGAACTAGCGTAAGTTCTCGAACTCGAGAATATCTGCTGAAGTTGAATCTCATGTGTAGTCCGCGAACTCAGTCCGAGAACTGATGGAAGTTCTCATCCCGATAAATTCTTTTGGAGTTTATTAACTTTTACCGGTTAGCTTGAGTCCGCGAACTCAAGAGGTTATGTCCAAAAACGGTGTTCATGAACTTATCTTAAATTACTAAGGAATGTTTTTGCAAACCGTGGCTTTATAGTTCATGAATTGATTCTTGTGAATCACATCGTTTTTGATTCAATTTTGTCTCTTGTAGTACTTGAAATCTCATAACAATTGAACAACTCTCTTACTAGTTCATTTGAGTCATTTGGACTTGTTATGGTTAAGAAGAATATGGTTGATATGAAAGTTATCATTTGGCTAACCATTTGGTTGACTAATATTGAACCAACCATTGTACACGTTTGCGTACGGTTACACGAACTCAAAACATCAAGTACAAGTGTGTATGGCAAGCTAAGTTTTCGATCTAACGGTTGAGAGATATTAGCTTGTATCTAATTAGGTTTTCATCTAACGGAAAATATTGAATGCTTTGTTACTAAGATAACATTGATTGCAAACCCTGATTTGAAAGACTATATAAGGGAGAACTCTTGCTACTGAAAAAACTAATCCCCACACACTTTTCTTGTGTGATACTAGTTTTCTCCAAGATAGAGTCGATCTCCATTAACCCTTGAGTTTTCTCTCTAAATTCGGGTTAACGACTTAAAGACTTCATTGGGATTGTGAAGCCAGACCGATACTACTTTCTTGTAGTTGTGTGATCTTATCTTGCTATTTATATCGTACGTGTACAATTGTAATAATTGTCTTGAGATTTCTATCTCCGATAGGCAAGATAAAAGTAGTCACAAACATCTTCGTCTCATTGTTTTTGATTCCTCAATAATCTTCTTCGTTGCGTCGATTAAGTTTATTGTGAGGTGATTGATGAAACTGAGCTGTTTTTCGGGAATATAAGTTTGGTTTTATCGATTGGTTCCTGTTCACCATGATTTATCAAAAGACGGAACAAAACTCATAGGTTTATTCGTGGGAGATGAATTTATCTATTATATGTAGACTTTTCTGTGTGAGACAGATTTGTTTGCTAAAGTATTCGACTTTGGGTCGTAGCAACTCTTGGTTGTGGGTGAGATCAGCTAAGGGAATCAAGTGCGCGGTATCCTGCTGGGATCAGAGGCGTAGGAGCATAACTGTACCTTGGATCAGTGTGAGATTGGTTGGGGTTCAACTACATTCCAGACCGAAGTCAATTTGGAGTAGGCTAGTGTCTGTAGCGGATTAATACAGTGTATGTTTAATCTGGACTAGGTCCCGGGGGTTTTTTGCATTTGCGGTTTCCTTGTTGACAAAATTCTAGTATCTGTGTTATTTATATTCCGCATTATATTTTGTTATAGAATTGAAATAATACAGGTTATGCTTTGTTCAATCGATTAGAATATCCGACCTTATTGGTTGTTGATTTAAATCGTTTGACACTTGGATATTGGTCTTTGGTACCATCCAAGTTATCTCTCTTTGATTAGGCTCGCGAATCATATTTGCTTGAGTAAATCAAATCGAGAGATTGAGATAATAACTCCTTGAGTATTTTATATTGATTGAGTCATGTTGATTCTCTAGAAAAACAACTCGGAGTTGTCCATACAGATTACTAATCGAAATATTGGGTGAGGTTGTTAGACCCCCGCATTTTAAGTAACCTAGTTTCTTGCAGAGAAGAGAAAGTTTAAAAGGGAGGCTTGTATCTCCCTAAAAAAATATCTTTTATCTCATCTTCTACTTGTTTTGTAGGGTTTAAAACATGATGCCTTCTTCTATGCTTTTTGTTATGAACTCCATAAACACAAGTACTTGATTTATTATTATTGGTTAAAGATGAAGTCGGATTTTGCAAGCATGTTTTTTTTTATATGATGAATTAGTTTTCTCTCCAAATTATAGCTCACTTTCTACGGTTTATAATAATTGCATGATTGACGTATTGCAATATGATTGAATGTTTGTTTAGTTAAGTCTAGAATTGATTGAACTTACATCCATATCTATAGCTATTTTAAGGTTTATCATCAAGCGATAACCTTGAATACGAGTAGCATGATATGATTACGGTTTGTAATGATACACTCTTGTAATCATATGTAGAATTTGACCTTTGTCCGAATTGTCATGTGCAATGTATGATAATTGCATTGATTAGCCTATTTCTGAAACTTAATGCTCCTAGGAATTGAACTTAATTAGCGCAAGGCGTTAGGTTATTCTTTAGGTAGAATTCACATACGCAGCTCTAATGTGTGTGTTGATGAACTTAGTAAATTTACGTAGTATTCTTGCAATAAGGTATTCTAGGGCTTTTGATGATAGCGAGATTAAATATGAATTCTAATCATACATTCAAAACTTGTTTGCTAATGAAGATGAAACCTTTATCCAATATTTTCTCATCCTTGATTTGCCTGCTTTATTTTTTTGTTTGCTTTTATTTTACTTTTAGTTTATAAAAATCAGAAAATCCCCTCTTGTTACCTTTAGGAAACCGAAACATTTTGACAACCCAAGACCACTCTGTCGGAACGATCCTTTCTTGCCCTTGCTATATTTTATATTTTGAGTAGTGAGAAAGTAATTTATTTTTGACGCATACGACATCGATCAAATTTTGGCGCCGTTGCCGGGGAGGCAGCGGTTGTCACTTGTTTTTGGTTTCTTATTTTTGTTTTTAGTTTTTCTTATTTTCTGGTTTTGACATAGTTTTGAGAACTCTTATTTCAGGTACTTATTGTCACATGGAAGGAGCATACTTTAGCAATGGATACGGTTTTCAACCTCCTCAACACTATGACAATTTCCCACCATCTATGGGATACAATCAAAACCAATTTATTGGTTATGATGCATATCCTAGACAACCTTATAGTGATTTTCATACATACCAATAACAACCTTGTAGTGGGTATGTAAGTCAAGCACCTAGGTGGGATAATTCTACTGCTAATTGGCTTCATTCGAGTTGTATGAAGATCATGAATGGATTGCAAGACATGCAACAAAGTCTAGACCAACTTGATCGTAATAGAGAGAACGTCGCACAAACCAATTTTTGCAACACTTTTTCTTACCCGACTCCGGATCGTAGTTATGATCATTCACCCATTAAAAGGGAAGAGTCATGGGAAAGAGAACCAATTGTAGTCAATAGTGGTAAGCATGTGAACATCAGGAAACTTGCACAGAAATTATACAAGTTGGAAGATGATGGAGACTCGGAAGAGCTTGTCGCAGATTTTAGTAGGACCACTCATATGACGTCGGGATAAAGGTTATGAAACCGATGAAGATTCTTATTTATGGTGAGTCTGAAAATGAAGATGATTGTGTTGAAAAGGACCAACCTTTGGAGATATTTGATGACGTTAGTGTAGTTGACTCAACTCTTGATCTTTATAATGATCAAGCACCTATTCAAAAGGTATATGAGTATGATGAAACTAGTGTTTTTCAGAATTTCCTTGCAACAAGGTTTGAGTCTAATGATGAAGAGTATGTTGAGAATGTGACCGATATGACCAATGTTGTGGAAGACCTAATTGAACTTGTAAATGATTGTAACGAAGATGTTGATGTCAAAACTTTAGTTAAGGCAGAAACGGACGAAGAATGGTTGCAAGGTTTTATAGAGGACCATGATATAAAAGAGGTGAATAATTCACTGGAGTTTTTCAAGGATGAAGAGGATTCTGTAATACAAGAGATTGTGATAGGTTTTTCTAACCCTTTGCATATTGATTCTTCTCCTTTACCTCTTATTGGTTTGAATATATGTGCTTAAAAATATTGTTGAATGATTTTATATCTCGATTTCCTCCACTAGAGATGCTTGATTCTCATACTATGCAGGTTTGTGAACAAGAAATCGTGGAAGTACCCGACTCCTATATTCTTTATGCACTTCCAAGTGTGGACAAGAATAAGTGTGGGGAAACTCTTATCGGTTAATAGCTTCAATTCTGTCTTCTTGTACTAATATTTGTGTGAAGCTAGTGTTTGCAAAACAGGTGCTTTGGGTGGATCCCAACTATTCCGATTATTGGTGTATGGAGAATTTGTATTGCAAGTCGGGATGACGACTTTAAACCAAGCGCTAAATGGGAGGCAACCCATAGGTTTTGTATCTCTTATCTTTTATTTTTCTTGTCTTGAATTTACTTTTTCTTGTCGAATATCATTATAAGATTTCCCACCTTGACTTTCTTTGGATGATTCAATTTACATTGAGGACAATGTAAAGTTTAAGTATGGGGGAGTGGTTAAGCATTTGGATTGTAATTTTTTCTACTTTTTTGTACATAAGTTCATGAAAAACTCCAACTTGTAGTTAGTTTAGAGTCACATAGTATACATGTTGCAAAGATTACATCGAGATTCTCATAAGAGTGATTGAACTTAGAGATGACAGAGAATGTGATCGGGTTTCTTTCTTGTATGAGAGTTAAAGTTGGATTTAACCATGCCAGAGGCAAATGAGGTGTAGACTGAATTTAGTATTAGATTTATGGTCCCCTGTAGTGTGAGGTGTAGACTGAATTCAGTATTAGATTTATGGTCCCATGTAGTGGAGACTACCCATGTTACATAATGTGAGGCACCGACCGTCAATTCTTTGTACCTGTCTAAATTTGTGCTTTTAGAGTATGTGTGTGTCACCGTACGTTAATTCCGGGTATAATGGTGAGCTACCCAACCTCCCACCAATAGAAGCGCTACTTTGATCTCTTGAGTGCTATTTTTTCAATCATGATAGTGACATCTAATTGCTAACTTACATACCACTTGTAATCGTGTTCGCAGTTAGCACCATCCACTTTATCTCTCTCTACACCAACAGGTCCATAGAAACACCATCATCATCAACAAGAGGAGCATCACAAATTCGAAGGAAAGTTGAAGACGTTCAAGGTTTACAAGCAACGGTATAAAAATGAGCAGATTTCAGATTCAAGTAAAGCAACAAGACAAGGAGCAAAAAATTTACAAGTTGAAGACTTATGTACAAGAGCGAAGATTATCAAGATGAGAATTCAAGAAGTTTATTATTTCGAGACATACAAGTTGTGAAGAATCAAGAGGTAAAGTACTTACACCATGGCCTTTGTACTTGCATTTTTATTTATTTTATTTGTATTTTGTTTTCTCTTGTTGCAAAAAAAAAAAAAAGTCATTGTATTTGGTTTGTTTTTAGTTTTGTTCTTTCAATAAAGGCAATGGAAAGAAGGAATATCTATAATGAACTTTCAAGCAACAAGGAATTAGAGGAAAGAATCACATTGTTAAGATTCTACGAAGTTCAAGAGTTATCATCGACAGTTGAAGACCGAAGACGAAGATGAAGACAAAGATTGAAGACCGAAGATGTTTCTATGGATGCTGTGAGAGTGGTGCTAGATGCACGTTGAATGGATAACGAGGTAAGTAAGCATATTTCCACCTTCATTAAGTGGTTTATTTCCTTTCTTAGAGATCATCAGAAAAAATCGGTTTTCAAAACAACAAAAGATGTGGGTTTTTAAAATACTTTAGGGGTTTTTACCTTCCTACCATTCAACGTGTCGCGGGATTCTCTCTTCATTCCTACCTGGACACATGTGTGACCCATAAAAAAGTTGTTTATTATTGAGAACAATTTCATAAAACCCTTTCTTGTGAGGCAGAGTCGAGACTTTCGATCACTCTCGAACCCGGACTCTTTCGATAAGGGATGGTTATTTCTCTCTCAACTTTTAGGGATTAGATTGTGTTCATATATGTGTCTAACTTCTTATGACTGGTGTGCATAATCTCCATGTCTTCTTAGCGCGTTGGATGCTATCATTTCGGAGAACTAGTAAGTTGGAAAAGTAGGTTTGTGGGAATATCTCTAGTAAACCCTCACGAGACTATAAATCGTCCAATATGGACACCTAGGGGTTTAAAGGCTTGTTATTTATGCTAAAAGTAACCGTAGCCTCGACGACACGGAGTTGTATGTATGTTTTTAGAATTATTTTGTTTGATTTCCTCGAGGACTAGCAAAGTATAAGTGTGAGGGAATTTGATAGGTGTCTAAAACACCTAATTTTATATCTAGTATTTATGCTTTCTTTGCTATTATCCTTGTGAATTGCATATCTTATGTTTAGTTTTGAGTTATTAGGTGCAATGGAGTCGTTTGAAGCAAAAGAAGGAGAAATCAACCATTTGGAGCGAAAAATGCAAAAAGGTTAATTCACGGGCGATATTTGGAGCGTGCTAGGTTGCGCATGAGGAGTTATGCAGGAAATTGAGCTGTCAGTCTCCTAGAACTGACAGTTGAACTAAGAATTAGTCTGTCGGTTTGAGAAAACTGACAAGCCATGTTTGAGCTGGTTGGCCCTTAACCACCACTGATGGGTGCACATAACACTTTTTGTTATTACCTAACCTTAAACTTCATAGAAAATGATTTCTCAATCATTCTTCCCCGAATCAGAGGAGATAATGAAGGATACGGTTGCATTGCTGCTAATGGCGATGTTGGTGCTCGATCGAGTAATTACCAGAGAAATTGGTGAGGAATAATTCAAATATTATGCTTCTAATGAGTAGAAATTGAATTAGAAGAAGGTGACGCTCAAGGTTTTGTAATGATACTGAAATTGAGACAGAGATGGTAATGGGTGTAAATCGGAGAAGAAAATGATTTTTCTGTTGTGTTACAAATTGACGAATGAGGTGAGTATGAATCTGTTGATGCTTAAGAAGAATGGGTTAGCCTCTAATTTTGAATCTGTCGGTGAATCTGATGAGTTCAAAGGAGAGAAGAAATGGCATTGAAGGTGCAGTGTTGTTGGTGGAATTTGGTTTTGTGTTGCTGGAGCAATAAGAACATTTGGATACTGAGATTGAAAGCAGTTGATGAAGACTTGAGAAGTACAAGATGAATTTAGTGAACGAGATTTCTGTGGTGGAAAGATAATGATGAAATTAGGGTCATGATTGGTTCGAAATAGAGTTCTGAAGACTCAGTAATGCAATGAGATGATGCTGGCTAGGTTTGGATGTTGCTGTTGATGAAGAACAAGTTTCAGAGAATGAGTTTTGAGAAAAATTACAGAATTCGAATGACAGAGTTGGGAAGTACACAGGTTAGTGATGTTGCTGTGGATTAATAACTAAGCTGAGATAGTGGTTTGAGAGTGAGATTTGGCTCTAGGTGTTATCTGTGTTGGTGTTGCAGGCAAGTAAAGAAGGGGCTTTGGTTTGAATCTGTGAATGATTTTGTGGTGGTAGTTTGCTTGAGAACTGAAGTTGCAGTTGTTAGGCAGTGGTGGACAAAATGGTATGAACTACTGCTGTTTGTGACTAAAATGGAGCTGGAATTATAGGAATTGAGGGTATTAGTTGCAAGTGGAGATGGTTATGTGCTTGCTGAGCATTGCAGGTGACGATTGGAAGTTACAGCGAATTGAAGGCAATAGTGTTGTTGTGTGGTGTTGTTTCTTTGATTTGATTCTGTGAAGGCATTCAGACAAAAACTTGTGGTGCTAGATTGTGTATTTGCAGGCAATGAAAGATTTCAGGGTTGAAGATGGTGGATTCAAAGGAAGACCAAGGCAGTTAGGCATCAGCTCAGATGGAGTTGGTGGATGGTTGATATCTGGTAATGTAGAAATGGAGTTGGAGTTGCAGCTGCAAAATGGTCGAGCCACTGAATTGCAGTTAGATTACTGGTTACTGGTGTTGCTGCCAGTGATATGATGGCGCGATGGCTAGCTGGAGACGGAAATGGAAGATCTAATATTGTTTCTGGTGGCAATGCAGTGGTGAAATGGCTTACAAAACAACAGTTGCAGGTGTTGGGTCTGTTAATGTTGGTTTGTATATTGAGTTGTGGATTTGCTCAAGACAAAGTTAGCTGGTGTACTTGGGATGAGTCTGGTGGTGCTAGTTGAATCAGGTGTAAGTGCAGTCGAGTTGGTGGAATCGGAGCTACAAGAAAGCGATGCAGTTGAATGAGCAATAATTCAGTGAATGGATTGAGATGAAATGATAGGTGTACGCTAGGAATGTAATTGTGCAGGGATTAAGTTATGGAAAGGCCTGAAATTGGCCTGGATCGGTCAAAAATAGATAAACTCTGCCGGAATCGGATTATAGTGAGTTGACTCACCGATCCAGGTAATCAACTCAGGGACTTGGACCTGGGCTCGGCTAATGGGCTGGCAGAGACGTATTTTGGAGGAGGTAACCTAGTTTCTGGAAGAGAATAGAAAGTATAAAAGGGAGGCTTGTATCTCCCTAAAAAAATATCTTTTATCTCATCTTCTACTTGTTTTGTAGGGTTTAAAACATGATGCCTTCTTCTATGCTTTTTGGTATGAACTCCATAAACACAAGTACTTGATTTATTATTATTGGTTAAAAATGTAGTCGGATTTTGCAAGCATGTTTTTTTGATATGATGAATTAGTTTTATCTCCATATTATCGCTCACTTTCTACGGTTTATAATAATTACATGATTGACGTATTGCAATATGATTGAATGTTTAGTTAAGTCTAGAATTGATTGAACTTACATCCATATCTATAGCTATTTTAGGGTTTATCATCAAGCGATAACCTTGAATACGAGTAGCATGATATGATTACGGTTTGTAGTGATACACTCTTGTAATCATATGTAGAATTTGACCTTTGTCCGAATTGTCATGCGCAATGTATGATAATTGCATTGATTAGCCTATTTCTGAAACTTAATTCTCTTAGGAATTGAACTTAATTAGCGCAAGGCGTTAGGTTATTCTTCAGGTAGAATTCACATACGCAGCTCTAATATGTGTGTTGATGAACTTAGGAAATTTACGGAGTATTCATCACATTGCACCATATATGAAATGTACAAAGCATATTATGTGCCAATGGGAAGACTCTCTCTATTGCATTCATCAATTATACTTGTTTCTTGCAATAAGGTATTCTAGGGATTTTGATGATAGCGAGATTAAATATGAATTCTAATCACACATTCAAAACTTGTTTGCTAATGAAGATGAAACATTTATCCAATATTTTCTCATCCTTGATTTGCCTGCTTTATTGTTTTGTTTGCTTTTATTTTACTTTTAGTTTATAAAAATCAGAAAATCCCCCCTTGTTAACTTTAGGAAACTGAAACATATTGACAACCCAAGACCTCTGTGTGGGGACAATCCTTTCTTTCCCTTGCTATATTTTATATTTTGAGTAGTGAGAAAGTAATTTATTTTTGATGCATACGACTGCGATCAAAGAGTCTCTTGCGCTTTTATAAGATCAGCAATGGTAGGTGGTGGACTTCCTCTGACTTCTTCAGGGTGTCGGCCGAACAGAGGATAACATTCCGTGTTGGCTTGAGGAGGAGTAATGTCACCACCGTTAGTGTTAGTGACCATAATAGTTTTCGGGATGTTTTCATTGTTGCTGGTGCTAGCGATATTTGTGTTAGGATTTGTAACCGATCCTGACCTAAGACCAACCATCTTGTGAAAATGAGAGATTACAACCGAGAGAATGATCTCCCACTGTGGTCGCCAATCTGTAGATGGGGTAAAACGATTTGCTGGTTTTTAAGGAATTGAGGAGATTACCGTGCAGAGGAGACTCCTTGAACCGAGCAAAGTGTTCAACCTCATACAGATGCACCGCTGCAAAGGGGGTCCTTTGAATTCGAGAGATCATTCTGTAGTACTCCAGCCTAAACCAAGACAATGGTCGTTCTAGAGTAAATTCGGTCACAAGAGAAGATGGGTTGATCTGTAGGAGGGAAACTAAGAAATGTTTGGAATCAATGGTAATCAAAGATTGTAGGTGTGTTGTGAATTATGAATAAGATAAGTTCTGAATGATTGAAATTGCTCAGTTGAGAGTAATTGCTCAATTGATGAGTTGTTGATCTCGTATTGTCAGTGAGACGTAAGATTCTTATTGTTCTTGTCGTTGTTCTTTCAATCATGACTCAGAGACTTATTTATATTGCTGGAATTATAGACACCATGATGCCATGAAGTGTGACAGTTTATGGAATCAAAGAGTGGGGAAGTGGAAATCGTGTCTGAAACCATTTTCTCATTGTGCAGAGACTTGGTTGATTTTCTATCCACTACTTTGTTAACTCCTTCAACTGATTGCACGACTTGCTCACATTCCATCGTGTGTTTGAACACACATGCCATGGACCGCCATACCAAAACCCTAGTTGATATTCCCCCAAATGACACGATTGACATCTCGTGGTTAGTTTAGTCAGTTGTTGACTTCATGATTTCATGGGACAATAAGTCCATTTATTTACTGAGTTGAACATGATTTTGTAAAATGTTTTGAAAATCGTGAATTGAACGTGGACATGATTCTCACTTTGATAGTTGAGGCGAGCAAGTATTACTCTGACTTGTTGAATATTGATAGTTGGACCAATATTCCTTGATTTGAGCAAGTATAGCTCATCTAATGAATCATTGGTGCCGTGACCAAAATAAAGCATTAATTGAAATACTGGTAGTTTAACCGAGCATAATTAATAAGAATTCTGATGAGATCATCGTAAAAAATTTAGTGTTCGAATCTGGAATTATGATCCTTGGACTCAGAAACCCTAATTTGATCAATTGATGACCAATTCATGGTTAATTGAAAATTAACTATGGAATGAAGGAGAACCGGCTCACGGGATCGTAGGTCGACCACTTAGATCCTACATGCTCATGTGAGCAAACTCAAAGACCTCCTGAAGAGTTGGTGATTTGTTGATGAAAGAATGATCAAATGCTGGTTTAATCATTTATTCGAAAATGCTCGTCTGAGCCTTAGGTGATAAAACCTATTTAATTATGAAGAGATGAGAGACCTACCAAGGGGTCATGAAACCGGCCCCGGGTGGTCACGGGATCGAATGACGATCGTTCCATGAAAATCCCAAAATTATTTGGAAGAGTTTTGGACCTAATATGTGCAATTGCGCAAATTAAGTCAAACCATGCAAATACACGGGACCGGATCATTGCGCTCCAAGGAGCCAACCCTGGTCGGTCAAGGTAACATGCTCACATCGTCAAAGTGTTCGTATCTCAGTTCTGAGAATTTTGATATTTTCAGGCGTGCAGTTGAGCATCCATTTGAGAAAATATGAAGAAATCGAGGATTTTTGATAAAACCGGCAAAACTTCATGAGATGAAGGAAAATAATAATAAAATGAGGGAATCATGAAGTGTGGGACCGGTCATGGCCAAGGCATTCCCGGTGGGACAAATCCCACACGTTTTCCCAATTTTTATAACATTTTCATGATTTTAGAGAAATATGATAAAACCAAAGAATTTGTTAAAACTAAGGAGTTTTATTAAAATCAAGGAGTTTTGTTGAAATCAAGGAGTTTCCATGAGATGAGGAAAACATGAAAAATAATAAAAAAAAAAAATAAGGGGCGTGTGGGACTGGCTTGAACATGGTTGGCCGGCTAGGGCCCGGTCACGTGCGTCTTTCCCTAATTTTATGTACTATTTCATGATTTAAAGGAATTTTCATAATTTGAAGGAAATATCATAAAATCAAGGAATTACATGGAACCAAGAAAACATGAAAAATATAATAATAATAAAATGGGACATGTGGGGCCAGCTATCTAGGGCCCGGTCACACGGGTTTCCCTAATTTTATAAAAATTTTCATGGGATCAAGGAAATATCATGAGATTAAGGAGTTTTCATGAAATTAGGAAAATAATAATTAAATAATGAGGAACCATGAGGTGTGGGGCCGGCTGGGATCAAGGCATGGATGGTGGGCCAATGATCACGGCTCTACCATATTTCCTTAATTTTATACTATTTCTTTGGTGTGGGGGAAACACCATGAAACTGAGCAGTTTCCTCAAAACGAAAGATATTTGTTGAAGTGAAAGGATTTTCATGAACTCAAGGAAAATAACAAAAAATATGATAAAAATATGAAACTGGCGTGGGATTGACCACGACACGTCCGGCTGGTCAGTGGGCCCATGCTCCCAGCGCCTTGGTCAATTTTTAATTATTTATTATTTTCCTTCCTATTTTGCATAGGTTCATCGTCTTGTCGTATTTTGAAATACTTGTTCGTACGGTGATTGTTAGTGCATCATCGTCGAGTACACTTGCACCATTTGAGTCGGGGCTTACTCGGAGGTAGCTCAGATGCCCGTGTGTTGAATATTTATTACTAACCCTTGGAATTCTGCTGGGAAGAACTATAGATTGAAGTAACGAAATATTATAAAAGTATATGAATACTAAAATATTTGAATATTTCAGAAATTCAGTGGATGAACCCAAGAATTTAAGAATAATTAATTGATGGCTCTATACTAGCAGAGCAAGCTGTCTAGGAGCATTAATTATTCTGACATGAGCTTGTTGGAGCATCATATCCTTTATATAGTCAGGGAAAACTGTTGTTTGTATCCTGAAGAAGTTATCGCTCTATACTAGTAGAGAAAGCTATCTAGGAGCCGTCAATCTAGTGATTCTATATAGAAATAATTACTAAAGTGTTCAGTATTCATGCGATATGCCTTTGTCCAGCCGAGAGACTACATATCTGCATGTACTCTGAGAGATAGTATTCTCAGTCAGAGATTTGATGAGAGACCCGTGTCTCAATACTCACATCTGATTGCTGGATTAGAAGTTCGTATAATTACGGGTTTACGATTTTAGCCTTTGTCGAAAATCCACCATCTACGCAACTATATCACGCCCTTTGAGAATGTTTCAATGATTGAAATGAGAGTTTAGACGGTATAACCATTGGAGGATATTCGCATTGTTGTGGTAACACATATATGTATAATTCCTTATTGCTTGAACCGAAGTTTGCGAACTTTGTTAATCAAGTGAAACCGGAGTAGTGCATGAGCACAGTCCGTGAACTCAGCATACAAACTCAGTCCGCGAACTGGCGTAGTTCTTGAACCCGAGAATTTTTGCTGGAGTTTGTGAACTCCGTCCGGGAACTTAAGTCTGCGAACCCAGTTCGCGAACTTGAGTAGGTTATGTCTAAAAACGATGTTTGTGAACTTATCTTAATAAACTAAGGATTGATATTACAAACCGTGGCTTTATAGTTCATGAATCGATTCGAGTGAATCGTATTGTTTTTGCTTCGATTGTATCTTGTGTAGTACATAAAGATCTAACCAATTGAACAACTCTCTAACTATTTCATTAGAGTCATTTGGACTAGTTATGGTGAAGAAGAATATGGTTGATATTAAAGTTATCAGATGGCTAACCATTTGGTTAACTATTGTTGAACCAACTAATGTACAAGTTTGGGTACAGTTTTCACAAGCCTACAAACATTCATTTCATGTGTGTGTAACAAGCTATGTTTTCGATCTAACGGTTGATAAATATTAGCTTGAATCTAATCATGTTTTCATATAACGGTGAATATTTAAGGCTTTGTTACTAAGCTAACATTGATTGCAAACCCTGATTTGAGAGACTATATAAGGGAGAACTCTAGCAACTGGGAAACCTAATCCCCACACATTCAGTGTGATACTAGTTTTCTAAACTAGAGTCACTTCTCCTTTAACATTTGGTTATCTTTTTCTAAAACCAGGTAAACGACTTAAAGACTTCATTGGGATTGTGAAGCCAGACCAACACTACCTTTCTTGTAGTTGTGTGATCTGATCTTGCATCTTCTATCGTACGAGTAAAATTATAATAATTGGCTTGATATTTCTATCTCCAATAGGCAAGATATAAAAGTAGTCACAAACACTTCGTCTCATCGTTTGTGATTCCTCAATAATCTTCTTCGTTGCGTCGATTAAGTTTATTGTGAGGTGATTGATAAAACTGAGTTGTTCTTCGGGAATATATGTCTGGTTTTATCAGTTGGTTCCTGTTCACCTTGATTTATCAAAAGACGGAACAAAACTCGTAGGTTTATTCGTGGGAGACGAATTTATCTATCCTTGTAGACTTTTCTATATGATACAAATTTGTTTATTAAAGTCTTCGACTTTGGGTTGTAGCAACTCTTGGTTGTGGGTAAGATCAGCTAAGGGAATCAAGTGCGCAGTATCCTGCTGGGATCAGAGGCGTATGAGCATAACTGTACCTTGGATCAGTGTGAGATTGGTTGGGGTTCAACTAAAGTCCAAGCCGAAGTTAGCTTGGAGTAGGCTAGTGTCTGTAGCAGCTTAATACAGTGTATGTTTAATCTGGACTAGGTCCCGGGGTTATTTTGCATTTGCGGTTTCCTCGTTAACAAAATTTTGGTGTCTGTGTTATTTCTTTTTCGCATTATATTTTGTTATATAATTGAAATAATACAGGTTGTGCGTTGTTCAATCAATTAGAATATCCGACCTCTTTGGTTGTTGATTTAAATTGATTGACACTTGGATATTGGTCTTTGGTACCATCCAAGTTATCTCTCTTTGATAAAGACTCGCAGATTCTATTTGCTTGGGTAAAGATCGAATCGAGAGATTGAGATAATAACTCCTTGAGATATTTTCTATTGATTGAGTCTAGTTGATTCTCTAAAAAGTAACTCGGAGTTGTCTATACAGATTGCTAATCGAAATATTGGGTGTGGTTGTTAGGACCCCGATTTTTCAATTGGTATCAGAGCAGGAAAATACGTTCAAGACCTTACAAGTCTGTGTTTGTAGCGATCTGACTCTATGGACAGAGATGTTATCTTAATAAACGTACCACCAGTCTTCGATGGCTCTAATTACTTATGGTGGAAAATTGTTATTCGAGCTTTTCTTCAAGCATGTGATTTCCAATCATGGGTATATGTTGTTAATGGCTATGATGCTCTCGTTGAGGCAGTTGGAGGTGTAAACGTTCCAAATAATATTAGTGAATACACTCCTTCCGAGATTTTTGCTGCAAAGCAAAACTCCGACGATTTGAATGTCATCATACATGCCATTACCCCAAACCTTCAGTACCATGTGTCTAATTGCACTAAGTCTCAAGAATCTTGGGATATCTTATCAACCGTATTCAAAGGTAATTCCAGTGAAAAGGAAGCTAGACTTCAAAATCTTAATTTCGATTGGGAAAACCTTCGTATGGCAGATGAAGAAACATTTGATGAGTTTAATCACAAAGTGTCTGAAATTGTTAATGCATCTTTTACATTGGATAACTATTCCTGAAAAGGATATTGTGATGAAAATTCTCAGATAGATGCCATCTAGATATGATTCTAAGAAGCATGCCATCGTTGAGGGAAATAACCTTGATACTCTCTCCAGAAATACGCTGGTTGGAAAGCTTAAGATCTTTGATCATGAACATTCGTCCAAATCTAAGGATGTTGCGTTCAAAGCACTAAAGGATACTAAATTACTTTATAAAAGTAAAAAAGTGCATATCTCTGAAGATGATCACTCTGAGACAGATTCATCATATGAAGATCTCGACAAATCAGTCTCGATGATCACAAGACAGTTTAGGGATCTTCTGTTGAAGAGAAGTAAACGGTTCTCCAGAGATAAGCCTAAGGCATCAGTCAAACCTCATAATCGTGTTCCTCCTAAAAACATGGATATTGATGAAACTGATGATGAAGATATGCCTCGATGCTGTAAGTGTAAGGGATTTGGTCATTTTGCAAATAAGTGTCCAAATCGGAGAAAATACACTGGGAACAAAGGTCTTGCTGCAACTCTTGATGAAATATCTGACAATTATGACTTTAATGAAGACGAGAAATCAAGTGTTGCACTTCTTGGTGAAAATATTGATTTTGATAATTGTAGCAATACACATATCAATCTTGATATTCTTTCAGAAGATAATCCAACTATTCTTGAAGACAAAGTGACCCATTACTTGGAAACTCGGTTTACAATGTTTCAGGTTCCACTATGTGCCTAGCTGCTTGTACATCTCAGAAGCCTGATTTTTATCCAAGTGTGACGTGTTCATATTTTTCATTAAAGGGTCATAAAATTTCAAAGTGTTATAAGTTCAAACACAAACAAAGGCACGTCAACAAACTTCAACGAAGAGCAAATCATCTAGCAAGAAAGCTCAAACTTGCTCAAAAGACCGCTGAGGTATGTAAGATTTTATCTTCATCTAAGAAGTTAGTTTCCAAGGATAAATCAAGACCATTTGAGAAAAAATTATGGTCAAATTATTTTGATAGACAGAGGTATGTGGATTCCTCTCTATAGGAAAATGGTGGACAAATTATTGTTCACCACAACGCAACTTGATTGTGTTGTCTTTGGAATCTTGTCTCATGTGCCTGATCAAAAGAGACAATGATTTATACCTCTCAGGCTTTAGTACTTGAGATCTCATAGTAATTGAACAACTCTCTTACTAGTTCATTTGAGTCATTTGGACTTGTTATGGTTAAGAAGAATATGGTTGATATGAAATTTATCATTTGGCTAACCATTTGGTTGGCTAATATTGAACCAACCATTGTACACGTTTGGGTACGGTTACACGAACTCAAAACATCAAGTACATGTGTGTATGGCAAGCTAAGTTTTTGATCTAACGGTTGAGAGATATTAGCTTGTATCTAATTAGGTTTTCATCTAACGGTAAATATTGAATGCTTTGTTACTAAGATAACATTGATTGCAAACCCTGATTTGAAAGACTATATAAGGGAGAACTCTTGCTACTGCAAAAACTAATCCCCACACACTTTTCTTATGTAATACTAGTTTTATCCAAGCTAGAGTCAATCTCCATTAACCCTTGAGTTTTCTCTCTAAATTCGGGTTAACGACTTAAAGACTTCATTGGGATTGTGAAGCCAGACCGATACTACTTTCTTGTAGTTGGGTGATCTTATCTTGCTATTTATATCGTACGTGTACAATTGTAATAATTGGCTTGATATTTCTATCTCGATAGGCAAGATAAAAGTAGTCACAAACATCTTCGTCTCATTGTTTTTGATTCCTCAATAATCTTCTTCGCTGCGTCGATTAAGTTTATTGTGAAGTGATTGATGAAACTGAGCTGTTTTTCGGGAATATAAGTTTGGTTTTATCGATTGGTTCCTGTTCACCATGATTTATCAAAAGACGGAACAAAACTCATAGGTTTATTCGTGGGAAACGAATTTATCTATTATATGTAGACTTTTCTGTGTGAGACAGATTTGTTTGCTAAAGTCTTCGACTTTGGGTCGTAGCAACTCTTGGTTGTGGGTGAGATCATCTAAGGGAATCAAGTGCGCGGTATCCTGCTGGGATCAGAGGCGTAGGAGCATAACTATACCTTGGATCAGTGTGAGATTGGTTGGGGTTCAACTACATTCCAGACCGAAGTCAATTTGGAGTAGGCTAGTGTCTGTAGCGGCTTAATACAGTGTATGTTTAATCTGGACTAGGTCCCGGGGTTTTTTTGCATTTGCGGTTTCCTTGTTGACAAAATTCTAGTATCTGTTTATTTCTATTCCGCGTTATATTTTGTTATAGAATTGAAATAATACAGGTTATGCTTTGTTCAATCGATTAGAATATCCGACCTTATTGGTTGTTGATTTAAATCGTTTGACACTTGGATATTGGTCTTTGGTACCATCCAAGTTATCTCTCTTTGATTAGGCTCGCGAATCATATTTGCTTGAGTAAATCAAATCGAGAGATTGAGATAATAACTCCTTGAGTATTTTATATTGATTGAGTCCTGTTGATTCTCTAGAAAAACAACTCGAAGTTGTCCATACAGATTTCTAATCGAAATATTGGGTGAGGTTGTTAGACCCTCGCATTTTAAGTAACCTAGTTTCTGGCAGAGAAGAGAAAGTATAAAAGGGAGGCTTGTATCTCCCTAAAAAAATATATTTTATCTCATCTTCTACTTGTTTTGTAGGGTTTAAAACATGATGCCTTCTTCTATGCTTTTTGTTATGAACTCCATAAACACAAGTACTTGATTTATTATTATTGGTTAAAGATGTAGTCGGATTTTGCAAGCATGTTTTTTTTGATATGATGAATTAGTTTTCTCTCCAAATTATAGCTCACTTTCGACGGTTTATAATAATTTCATGATTGATGTATTGCAATATGATTGAATGTTTGTTTAGTTAAGTCTAGAATTGATTGAACTTACATCCATATCTATAGCTATTTTAAGGTTTATCATCAAGCGATAACCTTGAATACGAGTAGCATGATATGATTACGGTTTGTAATGATACACTCTTGTAATCATATGTAGAATTTGACCTTTGTCCGAATTGTCATGTGCAATGTATGATAATTGCATTGATTAGCCTATTTCTGAAACTTAATGCTCCTAGGAATTGAACTTAATTAGCGCAAGGCGTTAGGTTATTCTTTAGGTAGAATTCACATACGCAACTCTAATGTGTGTGTTGATGAACTTAGGAAATTTATGTAGTATTCTTGCAATAAGGTATTCTAGGGCTTTTGATGATAGCGAGATTAAATATGAATTCTATTCATACATTCAAAACTTGTTTGCTAATGAAGATGAAACCTTTATCCAATATTTTCTCATCCTTGATTTTCCTGCTTTATTGTTTTGTTTGCTTTTATTTTACTTTTAGTTTATAAAAATCAGAAAATCCCATCTTGTTACCTTTAGGAAACCGAAACATATTGACAACCCAAGACCTCTCTGTGGGAATGATCCTTTCTTTCCCTTGCTATATTTTATATTTTGAGTAGTGAGAAAGTAATTTATTTTTGACGCATACGACATCGATCAAATTTTGGCGCCGTTGCCGGGGAGGCAGCGGTTGTCACTTGTTTTTGGTTTCTTATTTTTGTTTTTAGTTTTTCTTATTTTCTGGTTTTGACATTGTTTTGAGAACTCTTGTTTCAGGTACTTATTGTCACATGGAAGGAGCATAGTGGAGAAATGGATACCGTTTTCAACCTCCTCAACACTATGACAATTTCCCACCATATATGGTATACAATCAAAACCAATTTATTGGTTATGATGCATATCCTAGACAACCTTATAGTGATTTTCATACATACCAACAACAACCTTGTAGTGGGTATGTAAGTCAAGCACCTAGGTGGGACAATTCTACTGCTAATTGGCTTCATTCAAGTTGTATGAAGATCATGAATGGATTGCAAGACATGCAACAAAGGCTAGACCAACTTGATCGTAATAGAGAGAACGTCGCACAAACCAATTTTTGCAACACTTTTTCTTACCCGACTCCAGATCGTAGTTATGATCATTCACCCATTAAAAGGGAAGAGTCATGGGAAAGAGAACCAATTGTAGTCAATAGTGGTAAGCGTGTGAACGTCAGGAAACTCGCACAGAAATTATACAAGTTGGAAGATGATGGAGACTCGGAAGAGCTTGTCGCAGATTTTAGTAGGACCACTCATATGACGTCGGGATAAAGGTTATGAAACCGATGAAGATTCTTATTTATGGTGAGTCTGAAAATGAAGATGATTGTGTTGAAAAGGACCAACCTTTGGAGATATTTGATGACGTTAGTGTAGTTTACTCAACTCTTGATCTTTATAATGATCAAGCACCTATTCAAAAGGTACATGAGTATGATGAAACTAGTGTTTTTCAGAATTTCCTTGTAACAAGGTTTGAGTCTAATGATGAAGATTATGTTGAGAATGTGACCGATATGACCAATGTTGTGGAAGACCTATTTGAACTTGTGAATGATTGTAACGAAGATGTTAATGTCGAAACTTTAGTTAAGGCAGAAACGGACGAAGAATGGTTGCAAGTTTTTATAGAGGACCATGATATAAAAGAGGTGAATAATTCACTGGAGTTTTTCAAGGATGAAGAGGATTCTGTAATACAAGAGATTGTGATAGGTTTGTCTAACCATTTGCATATTAATTCTTCTCCTTTACCTCTTATTGGTTTGAATATATGTGCTTCAAAAATATTGTTGAATGATTTTATATCTCGATTTCCTCCACTAGAGATGCTTGGTTCTCATACTATGCAGGTTTGTGAACAAGAAATCTTGGAAGTACCCGACTCATATATTCTTTATGCACTTCCAAGTGTGGACAAGAATAAGTGTGGGAAAACTCTTATCGGTTAATAGTTTCAATTCTGTCTTCTTGTACTAATATTTGTGTGAAGCTAGTGTTTGCAAAACAGGTGCTTTGGGTGGATCCCCAACTTTTCCGATTATTGGTGTATGGAGAATTTGTATTGCAAATCGGGATGACGACTTTAAACCAAGCGCTAAATGGGAGGCAACCCATAGGTTTTGTATCTCTTATCTTTTATTTTTCTTGTCTTGAATTTACTTTTTCTTGTCGAATATCATTATAAGATTTCCCACCTTGACTTTCTTTGGATGATTCAATTTACATTGAGGACAATGTAAAGTTTAAGTATGGGGGAGTGGTTAAGCATTTGGATTGTAATTTTTTCTACTTTTTTGTACATAAGTGCATGAAAAACTCCAACTTGTAGTTAGTTTAGAGTCACATAGTATACATGTTGCAAAGATTACATCGATATTCTCATAAGAGTGACTGAACTTAGAGATGACAGAGAATGTGATCGGGTTTCTTTATTGTATGAGAGTTAAAGTTGGATTTAACCATGCCAGTGGGAAATGAGGTTTAGACTGAATTCAGTATTAGATTTATAGTACCCTGTAGTGGAGACTACCCATGTTACATAATGTGAGGCACCGACCGTCAATTCTTTGTACCTGTCTAAATTTGTGCTTTTAGAATGTGTGTCACCGTACGTTAATTCCGGGTAGAATGGTGAGCTACCCAACCTCCCACTAATAAAAGCACTACTTTGATCTCTTGAGTGCTATTTTGTCAATCATGATGGTGACATCAAATTGCTAACTTACATACCACTTGTAATCTTGTTCGCAGTTAGCACCATCCACTTTATCTCTCTCTACACCAACAGGTCCATAGAAACACCATCATCATCATCAACAAGAGGAGCATCACAAATTCGAAGGAAAGTTTAAGACGTTCAAGGTTTACAAGCAACGGTACAAAAATGAGCAGATTTCAGATTCAAGTAAAGCAACAAGACAAGGAGCAAAAATTTTACAAGTTGAAGTCTTATGTACAAGAGCGAAGATTATCAAGATGAGAATTCAAGAAGTTTATTATTTCGAGACATACAAGTTGTGAAGAATCAAGCAGTAAAGTACTTACACCATGGCCTTTGTACTTGCATTTTTATTTTTTTTATTTGTATTTTGTTTTCTCTTGTTGCAAAAAAAAAAAAAAAAAATCATTGTATTTGGTTTGTTTTAGTTTTTTTTTTAGTTTTTTTCTTTCAATAAAGGCAATGGAAAGAAGGAATATCTATAATGAACTTTCAAGCAACAAGGAATTAGAGGAAAGAATCACATTGTCAAGATTCTACGAAGTTCAAGAGTCATCATCGACAGTTGAAGACCGAAGACGAAGATTGAAGACCGAAGACGTTTCTATGGATGCTGTGAGAGTGGTGCTAGCTGCACGTTGAACGGATAACGAGGTTGTAGAAATCGAGGGATCGCCTAGCACGGGCCGAGGTGCCGGTCTATTTCCTTTGTCCATAATTGTTATGGGGCGAGGTCCATGTTCTCATCCGTTCGTGGATGTTTAATGTACAGAGTCTTCCAGAGATAATTTCTTACTAGTTTTTTAGTAAGAGGGCCAACTCTGCAGAGAGGAAAATAGATGTTTTGAAGTCGCCACCTGACTAAGGGGAGTCAGGACCCTTTTAACTAGTTTGAATTCTTTTGAGGAAAACAAAACCTAGTTATGACTTTCATGTTTATGGTCTGCTATCAGAGAGTCTGGGTAAGGAGATTCTAGTACGGGATGGGAAGGTGTTAGGCACCCATCAGCCTCCCAATCGTAGGATTGGCCTCTACTTCATGATTAAAAGGGGAAATGTTTATGATTTATTGAGAATAGATTTTTATGCATGAGCTATTTTAGAAAAGAGACATAGTTAGAAGTTGGGTGGAACTTCGATTATGGAGATGTGGTTTCTTTCTTTTATGATGGTTTTTCTTTTGTGATGGTTTGGGTGGAAACCTTGTTTTATAGTGGTTTTGGGTGGAAAACCTTGTTTTGTGGTGGTTTTGGATGGAAAACCTTATTTTTGTTGTGGTTTGGGTGGAAACCTTATTTTATGGTGGTTTTGGGTGGAAAACCTTGTTTTGTGGTGGTCTTGGATGGAAAACCTTATTTTTGTTGTGGTTTGGGTGGAAACCTTGTTTTATGGTGGTTTTGGGTGGAAAACCTTGTTTTGTGGTGGTTTTGGGTGGAAAACCTTGTTTTTTGGGTGGAAACCTTTCTTGTCGTGGTTTTTGGGTGGAAAACCTTCTTTTTGTTGTGGTTTGGGTGGAAACCTTCTTTTCTGGTGGTTTTGGGTGGAAAACCTTGTTTGGTGGTTTAGGTGGAAACCTTGGTTTTATTGAGAAGAAATTTGAATGAAATTTCAAAATTAAACAATTAACCTGCAGATTAGCTCAATAAAAATAGGATTAATGCCAACCTTATTTTTTGATAATGGGTCTAATGTGGGAGGGAATTCCGCTTTATACCCACACTTTGATTTATCCCACTTAGAAAATTAATAATAAAACATAATTTTTTTATGTAACGCAAACGAGTAGTCGCGGTGTTACTACGAAATGGAATACCATTCCGTTCCCGTATGACTACATAATTTACCGAAGAGATAGGTAATTAATATACTTGAAATATAATATTTAAATTAGAAAGGATTCTTACGATGGTTGCTTGCTTCCCTTAAGTATGCTGAAAGTAGTTAAAGTACTAGCAATTTAATGCTAATCTTTTAAAAACTTAAAGACAATACTTGATTTAATCTTCTTATTTTTTGAGTTTTCTCAAAATGAACTATAAATGCACAAGACAATGATAACTATTGTGTAGGAAGAAAATTTGATTTCTCTTTGATTAAATGACACAATACATGGAGACTTGAAATATGTGAGAAGAAATATTTTCTATTTGAGAAACAATAATTCTTCTTGGTTTGGGTGGAAACCTAGATTTTTGGGTTGTGGTTTGGGTAGAAACCTTGAGTTGTGGTGTGGTTTGGGTGGAAACCTTTGTTGTTGTGTGGTTTGGGTGGAAACCTTGTTAAAGTAAAGGAAGAAGTAAAGGAACAAGTATTGTTGTCTTTCCCTCCACTTTTCTGTCAGAAAATTGGTGTGTTGAGAGGATTGTTTTCGACCTCTATTTATAGGTATGAAACCCGACAGCCTTCCGTTAATCTCTCCGCATTCAAATGTCCTTCGCAAAGAATTTTTTTTTCTTTTCAAACCATGTGGGTCCCACGTCCTTTTCCCTTATTTTCCTAATAAAACAAATGTGGGCCCTACTTGACCCCCTTTGTTTTCTTCTCCTTTCTCTTTTCCTAATAAAACAAGTGTGGGTCCCACTTGCATTTAAGAAAAATCCCTTTTTTTCTTTTTCTTCCTCTTCCACCCGTATTCTCTTCAAAACAAATATATGTAAGTTCCACTTGAAGAAAACAATTACTAATTAAAGTCTTGGTGCGGATAAGGGGAGGGTGAAAAGTGGGCGCCCCTTATCGTCTTCTGAGTTCTCGTTTTGCTCGTAACTTTTGCATACGAACTCGAAACGACTCCATTCTTTCACCAATGACTTTGTATTTTCCTCCTCTTCAGTGTGATAGCAAGAGATCCCGGTCTCAAATGGATAATGAAACGGGTACGAGTGGGTAATGCTTGTGAGCTTGATTGGGTAAAGCTTGATTGGGTAAAGCTTGTGGGCTTTATTGGGTAAAGCTTGTGGGCTTGATTGGGTAAAGCTTGTGGGCTTGATGGAAAAGATATGAAAACCCAAATGGTTTCCACACATAATTTCTCTTGTATTTGGCTTCGAAGCATAAGATTGATATTTACTGTGGAAGGTGCGAAATTGGGGTGTCAACAGAGGTAAGTAAGCATATTTCCACCTTCATTAAGTGGTTTATTTCCTTTCTTAGAGATCATAAAAAAAAATCGGTTTTCAAAACAACAAAAGATGTGGGTTTTTAAAATACTTCAGGGTTTTTTACCTTCCTACCATTCAACGTGTCGCGGGATTCTCTCTTCATTCCTACCTGGACACATGTGTGACCCATAAAAAAGTTGTTTATTATTGAGAGCAATTTCATAAAACCCTTTCTTGTGAGGCATAGTCGAGACTTTCGATCACTCTCGAACCCGGACTCTTTCGATAAGGGATGGTTATTTCTCTCTCAACTTTTAGGGATGAGATTGTGTTCATATATGTGTCTAACTTATTATGACTGGTGTGCAGAATCTCCATGTCTTCTTAGCGCGTTGGATGCTATCATTTCGGAGAACTAGTAAGTTGGAAAAGTAGGTTTTGTGGGAATATCTCTAGTAAACCCTCACGAGACTATAACTCGTCCACTAGGGACACCTAGGGGTTTAAAGGCTTGTTATTTATGCTAAAAGTAACCGTAGCCTCGACGACGCGGAGTTGTATGTATGTTTTTAGAATTATTTTGTTTGATTTGCTCAAGGACTAGCAAAGTCTAAGTGTGGGGGAATTTGATAGGTGTCTAAAACACCTAATTTTATATCTAGTATTTATGCTTTCTTTGCTATTATCCTTGTGAATTGCATATCTTATGTTTAGTTTTGAGTTATTAGGTGCAATGGAGTCGTTTGAAGCAAAAGAAGGAGAAATCAACCATTTGGAGTGAAAAAGGCAAAAAGGTTAATTCACAGGCGATATTTGGAGCGTGCTAGGTTGCGCATGAGGAGTTATGCTGGAAATTGAGCTGTTAGTCTCCTAGAACTGACAGTTGAACTAAGAATTAGTCTGTCGGTTTCAGAAAACTGACAAGCCATGTTTAAGCTGGTTGGCCCTTAACCACCACAGATGGGTGCACATAGCACTTTTTGTTATTACCTAACCTTAGACTTCAGAGAAAATGATTTCTCAATCATTCTTCCCCGAATCAGAGGAGATAATGAAGGATACGGTTGCATTGTTGCTAATGGCGATGTTGGTGCTCGATCGAGGAATTACCAGAGAAATTGGTGAGGAATAATTCAAATATTATGCTTCTAATGAGTAGAAATTAAATCAGAAGAAGGTGACGCTCAAGGTTTTGTGATGATACTGAAATTGAGACAGAGATGGTAATGGGTGTGAATCGGAGAAAAAAATGATTTTTCTGTTGTGTTACAAATTGACGAATGAGGTGAGTTTGAATCTGTTGATGCTTAAGAAGAATGGGTTAGCCTCTAATTTTGAATCTGCCGGTGAATCTGATGAGTTCAAAGGAGAGAAGAAATGGCATTGAAGGTGCAGTGTTGTTGGTGGAATTTGGTTTTGTGTTGATGGAGCAATAAGAACATTTGGATACTAAGATTGAAAGCAGTTAATGAAGACTTGAGAAGTACAAGATGAATTTAGTGAATGAGATTTATGTGGTGGAAATATAATGGTGAAATTAGGGTCATGATTGGTTCGAATTAGGGTTCTGAAGACTCAGTAATGCAATGAGATGCTGCTGGCTAGGTTTGGATGTTGTTGTTGATGAAGAACAAGTTTCAGAGAATGGGTTTTGAGAAAAATTACATAATTCGAATGGCAGAGTTGGTAAGAACACAGGTTAGTAATGTTTCCGTGGATTAATAACTAAGCTGAGATAGTGGTTTTAGAGTGAGATTTGGATCTAGGTGTTATCTGTGTTGGTGTTGCAGGCAAGTAAAGAAGGGGCTTTGGTTTGAATCTGTGAATAATTTTGTGGTGGTAGTTTGCTTGAGAACTGAAGTTGCAGTCGTTAGGCAGTGATGGACAAAATGGTATGAACTACTGCTGTTTGTGACTAAAATGGAGCTGGAATTATAGGAATTGAGGGTATTAGTTTCAAGTGGAGATGGTTATGTGCTTGCTGAGCATTGCAAGTGATGATTGGAATTTACAGCGAATTGAAGGCACTGGTGTTGTTGTGTGGTGTTGTTTCTTTGATTTGATTCTGTGAAGGCATTCAGACAAAAAATTATGGTGCTATCATGTGCATTTGCAGGCAATGAAATATTACAGGGTTGAAGATGGTTGATTCAAAGGAAGAGCAAGGAAGTAAGGCAGCAGCTTAGATGGAGTTGGTGGATGGTTGATATTTGGTAATGCAGAAATAGAGTTGGAGTTGCAGCTGCAGAATAGTCGAGCCACTGAATTGCAGTTAGATTACTGGTTACTGGTGTTACTACCAATGATATGATGGCGCGATGGCTAGCTGGAGATGGAAATGGAAGATCTAATGTTGTTTCTGGTGGCAATGCAGTGGTGAAATGGCTTACAAAACAGCAGTTACAGGTGTTGGGTCTATTAATGTTGGTTTGTATATGGAGCTGTAGATTTTCTCAAGACAAAGTTAGCTGGTGTATTTGAACAAGATACAGCTGAGATATAGACGGCATTGGCGAATGAGAATGCAGAAACTGTGGGATGTGTCTGGTGGTGCAAGTTGAAATACTTGTAAGTGCAGTCAAGTTGGTGGAATCGGAGCTACAAGAAAGTGATGCAGTTGAATGAGCAATAAGTCAGTGAATGGGTTGAGATGAAACGATAGGTGTGGATCCCAATAGTGATGAAGACGCAACCAGAAATTGAGTTTCCCTGTTATTCTTCTTTGTAGGTTTTTTTTTTTATACTCAGTGGCAGCTGAGTTTGAAGTTTTCTTCTTTGCTTGCTTGTCTTGAACAAAGTTTTATTCAATGTTGCTTTCGAAACATGCATATTTTTTCTGCTGGTGCCCCCTGACGTGAGTCTGGCTCTGTTGAAGTAGATCATGTAGGATACCTTCCTCCTCCCATTTTTACATGTTTTATTCCTCCCATATTACCAGGCTGGTATGAAGATTTGGTATGAGGGTTTAGGGTTTTCTTTCTGGGTAATGGTGGTTTGAAGGTGACTCATAACTTTGTGTGATTTTATGAGAAATTATAAAAGGAATGAAATCTTGATTACTTGAAGAAATATTGAAACCCTAATAAGTATGAAGGCAAGCGGTGCCATCATTTTGAAGGAATTACAAATATTGTGAAAAGGAAAATTGTTGGAGGAATCCCCCGGGGGGGATTAGAGAGGTGATGTTGTGTCTTCAAGTGAGGTAGGGCTTGAGCCATCGTGAGTGAAAAACCACACATTCGAGTTTGTCTGCATTGATGATCTTGCAGTAACCTCCCAAGATAACATCTGCCACTAAGAATACTTCTTCTTCCTTTGCAGGCATATCAGGCTGGGCAGTTATTTTTACTGCCATGTTTCCAACTTGGAACGTGGTTACCTTTGCTAACATATCTCTGATTTGAAACGTATTTGGACTTGGTATAACAGCTTGCTTCTGACACGTGTCGTTCTTGACTGCTTCCAAACTTTTGGTGAAGCGTTTAAAGGGGCCAACACTCCATTCACATCTCTTGGTGGTGGCCCGCATGTCAGGTGAAACAGTCCCATGTGGTCCAACAGGACAATCATCCACTACTTGCAAAGAGGGTTGTTCAATAAGACTTACTTGGGATCGGAATCTCTTGACGTAGGACGAAGGGATTTCACCATGGAGTTGCGTTATGCTTGTGAGTTGTTGGTATGGAGGCAACAGGCAGTCTTCGAGTCTCCAAGGTTTGTTGGAAATCATCGGAGCTGGCTTGTTGGAGATTCTTCCAGGTACTGAGATTGGTAAGGAATGCGCCTTGTGTACCCACGGGCGCCCCACAATCATGTCGTAATCCGGATGTTCCTTAATTATATGGAATCTGGCTTGTGGTGGAGTGTTACCGATTTCGAAATCAAGGTCAATGTATACGTAGACATCCACAAACTCTCCTGCTGGGCTCTTGATCACAGTCGGACCACGGGTAGCCTCCTGCTTTGAGATTTTCGCAGCTTGCAGGGTCTTGATAGTAACGATTTTGAATTCAGAAGTTGTATCGATTAATGTGCTATCGAACTTGACATCTTTCAAATAGGCGACGGTCAAAATTCCCCAGTTTCCTTTGTTGGCGCTATCTTCCAAGGAGGCCTGAGATGCTGGAACGACTTCCTTTTCTGGGTACAAGCGCCTGCCTGACACAATACGGTTGAGGGCCATGAATATATCTTGACGTTGTACCTTGGAAAGGTACAAGATTTTACATAGTTGTTCCATCATGGATTGTCCAGTCTTGCGCATAGAGTCTCCAGAGATCATGCAACTTCGGACAGGAAGAGGGTCTCTGTGAACTCCTTCATTTCCCAATTGAAGCTCTCCTGCTTCTATATTTTCCCTGAAGATTTCTTTCAACTTGTTGCAATCCTTAGTTGGGTGGTGGACAAACCTATGATAACGACAGTACTTAGGGTCTGCCATGTCTTTCTCAGTTGGTGGACATCTGATAGGAGGTAGCTTGATAGCATCATCCTGAATCCATGCCTCCAAGAGTTCCATTACTTCATTTATCGGAAACGGGAAGCCTGTGTCTTCGGTGCTCTACGCAGGATCTTTGCCTGTTCCCTTTCGATGCGAAGCTTTATGCGTTTGAGCCGCACGCTTGGGTAGTTGTTCTGCTGCCGCTGGAGATTTTCTCTTTCCGCCTTCGTTTACTACACTGACAGAAGGGCCAGTATTATACTGCTTGTTGATGAGGCGCCTATTTCCCCGATTATCTCGTGAATCGTTGCTCCGAACGATCCTGGTTCTTTCCAATAATGTTGGGTCGGTAGTGGTTGAACGTTTGGCTACTTCATGGAGCTCTGAGAACGTCTGGAATCCCAAGTTTTCCAGCAGGACGCGATATATGGGTATCATTCCGTTGATGCATAATTCCACCAGCTGTCGTTCTGTGACATTTGGTTCATGGAAGTCCAACGCTTGTGTTCTGAACCTTTTGACAAAATCATTTGGATGTTCGTTGTTTCGTTGGGAGATTCTCCACAGGTCTGAGAAAGTAACTTGCTCAGATACAAAGAAGTACTTCTTGTAAAACGCGCTGACCATCTCACTCCAATTGCATATGCTATCGGGTGCGATGTTGTTGTACCACGTATAGGCTCTCCCCGTAAGTGATTTGGAGAATTCCTTCAGGCGGAGAACGTGATTGTATTCGTGTTCTCCTAAGGATTCTAAAAATCGAGAGACGTGTTCACGAGCATTACCGGTACCATCATAAAGGGTGAATTGAGGGGAGGTGTATCCCCTGGGAAGAGGAATCCGCTGCACGTCTTATGGATATGGAGGCTGGTGTCGATGCGCGTCCATCGGATTTTCTTTGCCACGATTTTGGAGGAGTCTCTCCAGATATTCACGTGTAATAAAGTTGGATGATCGGCTCCTTTCCCTGAGACGCTCCTGATCCCTTTCTCTTGCGTGGTCAGCAGCATAAGACTCTTCGTTCAGGTAGGCTTGCGTAACTGAGGCACCTGCTCCAGGTGTGCTGAACGTATTTCTTGTTGGCCCTTGGGGATGTCTCGACTCTTGCGGTAATCGATCGGTTAATGTTTTAAGGAAGGTAAGTACCTCCTTATGAGTGGTTGCCATGTCTGCCTGAGCTTTAGCGAGGGTTTCTTGTCTCTCCATCAAGTCTACCATGGTAATAGGAGGTTGTCCTCCTTTGGGTCCTCCAGATCCTCATCTTGAAGGGGGAGTAGCAGTCGTTCTGGTGACGGACGGAGGTGTCATGCTTGAGGAAATGCCTGGATTTGCAGCCGCTCTAGCTCTTGTAATGGGAGGTGACACACCTCTTTGGAATGTCCGCTCTGCTCGGCTCACTAGTGGTACTGATGGTAGAAGACGCAACTCCACGGGACACGTTGGTTGTACTGGCGGGTTGTATAGTGACACCAGTAATTGGGATATCAGCGCTAGAAGTGCTGTCGGCGCTACCTCCCTCGGGATTGGTTGCTGATCCATATCTAAGATCCACCATTCTTGAAAATTGAAATGGTATTGAAGAGATCGACTTCACAACCGATAGATTAACCTCCCACTGTGGTCGCCAATTGTTTGTGGGAGAAAACTACTTCTGCAGGTTTAGGTAATTTTGGGTGTGTGTGGATGAGAAGTGAATTTAAACCTTCAACAAATGTGATGCACGATGAGAACTTTTGATTCGAGAGATAATCTGTACAATACTGGCCTAAACCGAAGACACGGCCGTTCCATATTTGTTTCGGTCACAGGTGAAGGATGTGAGGTTGATATTAGGGAGGGAAGCGGAGAAGGTGTTGAGAGTATGAAGGTGAAAGCTATTTGATGACTTGTTAACAGAAGGTTGAGCAGGCTAGCAAATGTTGCAGGCAGGCTCTGGGTGTTGAATACGATGGTATTAACACTTGGTTTTTTCTGTTTGTTGGAAATAGGGAGGAGAACCTATTTATACAAGTCGATAAGCCTTCATCACGTCTCTCGTGGGAAAGTGGAGGAAGTGGAGTGATGGAGGAAGTGGAGTTGTGTGTTAGTGTCACACGGTTGCTTTCCCACTTCTCCTATCATCGCTAACCGCCCATGTTTCCCTGACACGATCTTGTGATGGCGTGTTGCACGCTGCACGTTGTAAACCGCCAGACCAATACCCCAGTTTGTATCCCCCAGTTGTGACGTGATTAACATCTCGAGTGAGTCGTGGGACCCACATAAGGTAGCAAACGGTGCTAGGTAAAATAATCAAGTTGTTTGTAGGCGCATATCGTATGCATGCGGTGCATTAAATATGCTTAACATATTTGAAGCCTATACAACCTTGATGAAAAGATTGCAAGTTGAAGTGACTCAACTAGCTATGTTCAGGCGTTGTTCGGAGGTCGCATGAGCGGGACCCACCTTGGCCGGTTATGCCATGGGGAAGTGTGGAGTATGACGATCACGGTGATACCTTGTTTGCCACCTAACTCCCTTCCTAGGCTATTCATCCAAGCATGCGAACTTGGACGGACGAGATTGATGAAGGAATAACCGTTGGATTAGGGTTTGGAAGGCTTGCGAGCTTCCTCTTTCACCCTAACGGTTTTATGCCTTGGGAGGCGTGCATGGAGTGGCCGATTGTCCCTACATGTAGGTGGGACGCCACTCTACACGTCCACGCCAGCTAGAAGTCAATCGGAGCAATCTGGGTCGCCCGTTATATCCTGCGATGACGGATGGCCGAGATTAGAAGGGATCTCGCATGTTGCCTTTGGGCACGAATTTCGAGATGGATGGTCTGCAACCGACCATGGCCGATTGGATGGCCGTGTAGCCGGTCCCATGGTGAGTACACAGGCGGCGTCGGCCAGCAGTTGTGCTTCGAAATCGTTAGTGCGTGCATGCCCAAAGTTGCTTGGTCGCAACATGTAAGCAAACCCTAATTTTAGGGTTTGTGAGCCGCAGCTTCATGCTAGCGCATCTCGACGCCCATGGATCCTATGGTGAAGCCGTTTGCACCATTAGGAAGGTAGACCGGCGGTGAGCATGTGCGTGCGCGCTACACGGTCCCGCGCGTGATCTAGGTCGTCCAACCATGCCTGCGAAGTTGGACGGATGAGGTCTATTTTTTAGTTTGTTTTCAGCAGGTGAGACTAACATGGGTATTCTTGCATGCGTTCAACGGGGCTAATATAACCCGCCGTCAAGTAGCCTACGGGTGTTTGCATGTCGAACACAAGGCTTTGAGTAGGGCATTAATTGTAATGCTGCAAACCTACAGAAAATCGGGATGTATGCTACATGCTCCGCTCTGGGTAGGTTTTAATTCTCAGGGATGGTTGCACATGCTCCAATGAATTAATATGGTGAGAATATTCACCGTATGAAGGCTTTATCCCTTGCAGGACGTCAACTTAGAATTTATCTTTTACAATTTTAGCCCTGAATAGAATTCCACCATCAACATTAAGTCCCCTGCCTAGCATGCAATGGTTACACTATTGTAGGGTAGGCATGAGATGGTGACAATTTGCATACAAAAATAACTAAAGCCAGAGTAAATACATGTTTACCGCGTGGGAGAAGGTATGTCATGTGTGTTAAATGCCTTGGAGCCGGTTGAGTTGATCCTTCCAATGGTAAATCTCGGCTGGGGAAGTACAGCTTGGTGGGTCGATCCACCTTGGCCTTCCTCTTTATGTGTGCCTTCTCATATGCCTAGCAAGCATCGTGCATTCGATAAACATTGTTGATCACAATCCCGACTTAACAGCCTCAGAAAGCGGCAAAGGTGGACTTCTTTTCTCCTGGGGATCTTGTTGAATCGTGAAGCATATAAAGAAGTTTTCCTGTATTCTTCTCATTAGGCGATCGTCTTCTTCAACATCTCAGGTATTTCTCCACACATTTATTTCTTAATCGATTGGCGATAGTTGTGATTAGAATACTTTTTATGTGCCGCCATAACTTATCTTCCTCCTTTTTTTTTTTTTTTTGCAGTACATCATGAAAGGAGTAGGTGATGATCACACTGCAGCTTCTTCAGAAAAAAGTTTTGAAGTTGATAAACCAGAAGCTAACGCACATGAGGAGGTGATGGCTAAAATTGATTCGCCACTTCGTGAAGTCGGCCATGCCGTACATGGAATGTCTGTCTCGCATTTAACCATTGTCAGGGGGCGGCTCCATGCTCTTTCAGTTTCAATCGATATGGAGGAGAAACAAAGACATGAAGAAGCATTGCGAGCAAAGTGGAAACGCGAGGCGTCATAAGCACTAGTAAGCTCGAGACCTGAAAGGTTTGCGGCTCGATTGAAGGGACGGAGGGTTGAACACGAACGTCCTGCGGGTGATGGGAAGTGTGATTACCCAATACGTGGTGGTGTGATAATCCATGACCCTGATATTGATGAGACTGAAAGTCCGAAAGTGATTGGCACGATTTCCAAGGTTGAAATGGATTCTATAGAAGGTGCAGAAGATACGCATGCTGAAGATGTTGAGGCGGTAGCTGCTGTGCCCGAAGAAGAAGTTGAGGCGTCTCTGGAGAAAGCGGCACAAGATGTGGATCCCAACAGTGATGAAGACGCAACCAGCAATTGAGTTTCCCTGTTATTCTTCTTTGTAGTTTTTTTTTTATACTCAGTGGCGGCTGAGTTTGAAGTTTTCTTCTTTGCTTGCTTGTCTTGAACAAAGTTTTATTCAATGTTGCTTTCGAAACATGCATATTTTTTCTGTTTGTGCCCCCTGACGTGAGTCTGGATCTGTTGAAGTAGATCATGTAGGATACCTTCCTCCTCCCCTTTTTACATGTTTTATTCCTCCCATATTACCAGGCTGGTATGAAGATTTGGTATGAGGGTTTAGGGTTTTCTTTCTGGGTAATGATGGTTTGAAGGTGACTCATAACTTTGTGTGATTTTATGAGAAATTATAAAAGGAATGAAATCTTGGTTACTTGAAGAAATATTGAAACCCTAATAAGTATGAAGGCAAGCGGTGCCATCATTTTGAAGGAATTAAAAATATTGTGAAAAGGAAAATTGTTGGAGGAATCCCCCCGGGGGGATTAAAGAGGTGATGTCGTGTCTTCAAGTGAGGTAGGGCTTGAGCCATCGTGAGTGAACAACCACACCTTCGAGTTTGTCTGCATTGATGATCTTGCAATAACCGCCCAAGATAACATCTGCCACTAAGAATACTTCTTCTTCCTTTGCAGGCATATCAGGCTGGGCAGTTATTTTTACTGCCATGTTTCCAACTTGGAACGTGGTTACCTTTGCTACCATATCTCTGATTTGAAACGGATTTGGACTTGGTATAACAGCTTGCTTCTGACACGTGTCGTTCTTGACTGCTTCCAAACTTTTGGTGAAGCACTTAAAGGGGCCAGCACTCCATTCACATCTCTTGGTGGTGGCCCACCTATCAGGTGAAACAGTCCCATGTGGTCCAACATGACAATCATCCATTACTTGCAAAGAGGGTTGTTCAATGAGACTTACTTGGGCTCGGAATATCTTGGCGTAGGACGAAGGGCTTTCACCAGGGAGTTACGTTATGCTTGTGAGTTGTTGGTATGGAGGCAACAGTCAGTCTTCGAGTCTCCAAGGTTTGTTGGAAATCATCGGAGCTGGCTTGTTGGAGATTCTTCCAGGTACTGAGATTGGTAAGGAATGCGCCTTGTGTACCCACGGGCGCCCCAAAATCATGTCGTAATCCGGATGTTCCTTAATTATATGGAATCTTGCTTGTGTTGGAGTGTTACCGATCTCTACATCAAGGTCAATGTATCCGTAGACATCCACAAACTCTCCTGCTGGGCTCTTGATCACAGTCGGACCACGGGTAGCCTCCTTCTTTGAGATTTTCGCAGCTTGCAGGGTCTTGATAGTAACAATGTTGAATTCAGAAGCTGTATCGATTAATGTGCAATCGAACTTGACATCTTTCAAATAGGCGACGGTCAAAAGTCCCCAGTTTCCTTTGTTGGCGCTATCTTCCAAGGAGGCCTGAGATGCTGGAACGACTTCCTTTTCTGGGTACAAGCGCCTGCCTGACACAATACGGTTGAGGGCCATGAATATATCTTGACATTGTACCTTGGAAAGGTACAAGATTTCACACAGGTGTTCCATCATGGATTGTCCAGTCTTGCGCACAGAGTCTCCAGAGATCATGCAACTTCGGACAGGAAGAGGGTCTCTGTGAACTCCTTCATTTCCCAATTGAAGCTCTCCTACTGCTATATTTTCCCTGAAGATTTATTTCAACTTGTTGCAATCCTTAGTTGGGTGGTGTACAAACCTATGATAACGACAGTACTTAGGGTCTTCCATGTCTTTCTCAGTTGGTGGACATATGATAGGAGGTAGCTTGATAGCATCATCATGAATCCATGCCTCCAAGAGTTCCATTACTTCATTTATCAGAAACGGGAATCCTGTGTCTTCGGTGCTCTGCGCATGATCTTTGCATGTTCCCTTTCGATGCGAAGCTTTATGCGTTTGAGCCGCACGTTTGGGTAGTTGTTCTGCCGCCTCTGGAGCTTGTCTCTTTCCGCCTCCGCTTACTACACTGACATAAGGGCCAGTATTATACTGCTTGTTGATAAGGCGCCTGTTTCCCCGATTATCTCATGAATAGTCGCTCCGAACGATCCTGGTTCTTTCCAATAATGCTAGGCCGGTAGTGGCTGAACGTTTGGCTGCTTCATGGAGCTCTGAGAACGTCTGGAATCCCAAGTTTTCCAGCAGGGCGCGATATATGGGTATCATTCTGTTGATTCATAATTCCACCAGCTGTCATTCTGTGACATTTGGTTCATGGCAGTACAACGCTTGTGTTCTGAACCTTTTGACAAAATCATTTGGATGTTCGTTGTTTCGTTGGGAGATTCTCCACAGGTCTGAGAAAGTAACTTGCTCATATACAAAGAAGTACTTCTTGTAAAACGCGTTGACCATCTCACTCCAATTGCATATGCTATCGGGTGCGATGTTGTTGTACCACGTATAGGCTCTCCCCGTAAGTGATTTGGAGAATTCCTTCAGGCGGAGAACGTGATTGTATTCGTGTTCTCCTAAGGATTCTAAAAATCGAGAGACGTGTTCACGAGCATTACCGGTACCATCGTAAAGGGTGAATTGAGGGGAGGTGTATCCCCTGGGAAGAGGAATCCGCTGCACGTCTTGTGGATATGGAGGCTGGTGTCGATGCGCGTCCATCGGATTTTCTTTGCCACGATTTTGGAGGAGTCTCTCCAGATATTCACGTGTAATAAAGTTGGATGATCGGATCCTTTCCCTGAGACCCTCCTGGTCCCTTTCTATTGCGTGGTCAGCAGCATAAGACTCTTCGTTCAGGTAGGCTCGCGTAACTGAGGCACCTGCTCCAGGTCTGCTGAACGTATTTCTTGTTGGACCTTGGGGATGTCTCGACTCTTGCGGTAATCGATCGGTTAATGTTTTAAGGAAGGTGAGTACCTCCTTCTGAGTGGTTTCCATGTCTGCCTGAGCTTTAGCGAGGGTTTCTTGTCTCTCCATCAAGTCCACCATGGTGATAGGAGGTTATCCTCCTTAGGGTCCTCCAGATCCTCGTCCTGAAGGGGGAGTAGCAGTCGTTCTGGTGACGGACGGAGGTGTCATGCTTGAGGAAATGCCTGGATTTGCAGCCGCTCTAGCTCTTGTAATGGGAGGTGTCACACCTACTGGAATGTCCGCTCCTACTTCGCTGGTACTGGTGGTACTGATGGTAGAAGACGCAACTCCATGGGACACGTTGGTTATACTGGCGGGTTGTATAGTGACACCAGTAATTGGGATATCAGCGCTAGAAATGTTGTCGGTGCTACCTCCCTCGGGATTGGTTGCTGATACATATCTAAGATCCACCATTCTTGAAAATTGAAATGGTATTGAAGAGATCGACTTCACAACCGATAGATTAACCTCCCACTGTGGTCGCCAATTGTTTGTGGGAGAAAACTACTTCTGCAGGTTTAGGTAATTTTGGGTGTGTGTGGATGAGAAGTGAATTTAAACCTTCAACAAATGTGCTGCACGATGAGCACTTTTGATTCGAGAGATAATATGTACAATTCTGGCCTAAACCGAAGACACGGCCGTTCCATATTTGTTTCGGTCACAGGTGAAGGATGTGAGGTTGATCTTAGGGAGGGAAGCGAAGAAGGTGTTGAGAGTAGGAAGGTGAAGGCTATTTGATGACTTGTTAATAGAAGGTTGAGCAGGCTAGCAAATGTTGCAGGCAGGCTCTGGGTGTTGAATACGATGGTATTAACACTCGGTTTTTCTGTGTTGTTGGAAATAGGGAGGAGAACCTATTTATACAAGTCGATAAGCCTTCATCACGTCTCTCGTGGGAAAGTGGAGGAAGTGTAGTGATGGAGGAAGTGGAGTTGTGTGTTAGTGTCACACGATTGCTTGCCCACTTCTCCTATCATCGCTAACCGCCCATGTTTCCCTGACACGATCTTGTGATGGCGTGTTGCACGCTGTAAACCGCCAAACCAATACCCCAGTTTGTATCCCCCAGTTGTGACGTGATTAACATCTCGAGTGAGTCGTGGGACCCACATAAGGTAGCAAACGGTGCTAGGTAAAATAATAAAGTTGTTTGTAGGCGCATATCGTATGCATGCGGTGCATTAAATATGCTTAACATATTTGAAGCCTACACAACCTTGATGAAAAGATTGCAAGTTGAAGTGACTCAACTAGCTATGTTCAGGCGTTTTTCGGAGGTCGCATGAGCGGGACCCACCTTGGACGGTTATGCCATGGGGAAGTGTGGATGATGGAGATCACGGTGATACCTTGTTTTCCACCTAACTCCCTTCCTAGGCTATTCATCCAAGCATGCGAACTTGGACGGACGAGATTGATGAAGGAATAACCGTTGGATTAGGGTTTGGAAGGCTTGCGAGCTTCCTCTTTCACCCTAACGGTTTTATGCCTTGGGAGGCGTACATGGAGTGGCCGATTGTCCCTGCATGTAGGTGGGACGCCACTCTACACGTCCACGCCAGCTGGAAGTCAATCGGAGCAATCTGGGTCGCCCGTTATAGCCTGCGATGACGGATGGCCGAGATTAGAAGGGATCTCGCATGCTGCCTTTGGGCACGAATTTCGATATGGCTGGTCTGCAACCGACCATGGTCGATTGGATGGCCGTGTAGCCGGTCCCATGGTGAGTACACAGGCATCGCCGGCCAGCATTTGTGCTTCGAAATCGTTAGTGCGCGCATGCCCAAAGTTTCTTGGTCGCAACCTGTAAGCAAACCCTAATTTTAGGGTTTGTGAGCCGCAGCTTCATGCTAGCGCATCTCGACGCCCATGGCTCATATGGTGAAGCCGTTTGCACCATTAGGAAGGTGGACCGGCGGTGATCATGTGCGTGTGCGCTACTCGGTCCCGCGCGTGATCTAGGCCGTCCAACCATGCCTGCGAAGTTGGACGGATGAGGTCTATTTTTGAGTTTGTTTTCAGCAGGTGAGACTAACATGGGTAGTCTTGCATGCGTTTAACGGGGCTAATATAACCCGCCGTCAGGTATCCAACGGGTGTTTTCATGTCGAACACAAGGCTTTGAGTAGGGCATTAATTGTAATGCTGCAAACCTATAGAAAATCGGGATGGTTGCTACATGCTCCGCTCTGGGTAGGTTTTAATTATCAGGGATGGTTGCAATGCTCCAATGAATTAATATGGTGAGAATATTCACCGTATAAAGGCTTTATCCCTTGCAGGACGTCAGCTTAGAATTTGTCTTTTACAATTTTATCTCTGAATAGAATTCCACCATCAACACAACCATCTTGTGAAAATGAGAGATTACAACCGAGAGAATGATCTCCCACTGTGGTCTCCAATATGTAGATGGGGTAAAACGATTTGATGGTTTTTAAGGAATTGAGGAGATTACCATGCAGAGGAGACTCCTTGAACCGAGCGAAGTGTTCAACCTCATACAGATGCACCGCTGCAAATGGGGTCCTTTGAATTCGAGAGATCATTCTGTAGTACTCCATCCTAAACCAAGACAATTGTCGTTCCATAGTAAATTCGGTCACAAGAGAAGATGGGTTGATCTGTAGGAGGGAAACTAAAAAGTGTTTGGAATCAATGGTAATCAAAGATTGTAGGTGTGTTGTGAATTCTGAATGAGATAAGTTCTGAATGATTGAAATTGCTCAGTTGAGAGTAATTGCTCAATTGATGAGTTGTTGATCTCGTATTCTCAGTGAGACGTAAGATTCTTGTTGTTCTTGTCGTTGTTCTTTCAATCATGACTCGGAGACTTATTTATATTACTGGAATTATAGACACCATGATCCCATGAAGTGTGACATTTTATGGAATCAAAGAGTGGGGAAGTGGAAATCGTGTTTGAAACCAATTGCTCATTGTGCAGAGACTTGGTTGATTTTCCATTCACTACTTTGTTAACTCCTTCAACTGATTGCACGACTTGCTCACATTCCATCGTGTGTTTGAACACACATGCCATGGACCGCCAGACCAAAACCCTAGTTGATATGCCCCCAAGTGACACGATTGACATCTCGTGGTTAGTTTAGTCAGTTGTCGACTTCATGATTTCATGGGACAATAAGTCCATTTATTTACTGAGTTGGACATGATTTTGTAAAATGTTCTGAAACTCATGAATTGAACGTGGACATGATTCTCACTTTGATAGTTGAGGCGAGTAAGTATTACTCTGACTTGTTGAATATTGATAGTTGGACCAATATTCCTTGATTTGAGCAAGTATAGCTCATCTAATGAATCATTGGTGTCGTGACCAAAATAAAGCATTAATTAAAATACTGGTAGTTGAACCGAGCATAATTAATAAGAATTCTGATGAGATCATCGTAAAATTATTAGTGTTCGAATATGGAATTATGATCCTTGGACTCAGAAACCCTAATTTGATCAATTGATGACCAATTCATGGTTAATTGAAAACTAACTATGGAATGAAGGAGAACCGGCTCACGGGATCGTGGGTCGACCACTTAGCTCCCACATGCTCATGTGATCAAACTCAAAGACCTTCTGAAGAGTTGGTGATTTGTTGATGAAAGAATGATCAAATGCTGGTTTAATCATTTATTCGAAAATGCTCGTCTGAGCCTTAGGTGATAAAACCTATTTAATTATGAAGAGATGAGAGACCTACCAAGGGGTCATGAAACCGGCCCCGGGTGGTCACGGGATCGAATGACGATCGTTCCATGAAAATCCCAAAATTATTTGGAAGAGTTTTGGACCTAATACGTGCAATTGCGCAAATTAAGTCAAACCGTGCAAATATACGGGACCGGCTCATTGCGAGCCAAGGAGACAACCCTGGTCGATCAAGGTAACATGATCACATCGTCAAAGTGTTCGTATCTCAGTTCTAAGAATTTTGATATTTTCTGGCGTGCAGTTGAGCATCCATTTGAGAAAATATGAAGAAATCAGGGATTTTTGATAAAACTGCCAAAACTTCATGAGATGAAGGAAAATAATAATAAAATGAGGGAATCATGAAGTGTGGGACCGGTTATGGCCAAGGCATGCCCGGCGGGCCAAATCCCACACGTTTTCCCAATTTTTATAACATTTTCATGATTTTAGGGAAATATGATAAAACCAAGGAATTTGTTAAAACTAAAGAGTTTTATTAAAATCAAGAAGTTTTGTTGAAATCAAGGAGTTTCCATGAGATGAGGAAAGCATGAAAAATAATAATAAAAAATAAGGGGCGTGTGGGACCGGCTTGAGCATGGTTGGCTGGCTAGGGCCCGGTCACGTGCTTCTTTCCCTAATTTTATGTATTATTTCATGATTTAAAGGAATTTTCATAATTTGAAGGAAATATCATGAAATCAAGAAATTCCATGGAACCAAGAAATATGAAAAATATAATAATAATAAAATGGGACGTGTGGGGCCAGCTATGGCTTAACCGGCTAGCTAGGGCCTGGTCACACGGGTTTCCCTAATTTTATATTATTTTTCATGGGATCAAGGAAATATCATGAGATTAAGGAGTTTTCATGAAATTAGGAAAATAATAATAAAATAATGAGGAACCATGAGGTGTGGGGCCGGCTGGGATCAAGGCATGGATGGTTGGCCAATGATCACGGCTCTACCATATTTCCTTAATTTTATACTATTTCTTTGGTGTGGGGGAAACACCATGAAACTGAGCAGTTTCCTCAAAACGAAAGATATTTGTTCAAGTGAAAGGATTTTCATGAACTCAAGGAAAATAACAAAAAATATGATAAAAATATGAAATTGGCGTGGGATTGACCACGACACGTCCGGATGATCAGTGGGCCCATGCTCCCAGCGCCTTGGTCAATTTTTAATTATTTATTATTTTCCTTCCTATTTTGCATAGGTTCATCGTCTCGTCGTATTTTGAAATACTTGTTCGTATGGTGATTGTTAGTGCATCATCGTCGAGTACACTTGCACCATTTGAGTCGGGGCTTACTCAGAGGTAGCTCAGATGCCCGTGTGTTGAATATTTATTACTAACCCATGGAATTCTGCTGGGAAGAACCATAGATTGAAGTAACGAAATATTATAAAAGTATTTGAATACTTTCAGAAAATATTTGAATATTTCAGAAATTCAGTAGATGAATCCAAGAATTTAAGAATAATTAATTGATGGCTCAATACTAGCAGAGCAAGCTGTCTAGGAGCATTAATTATTCTGACATGAGCTTGTTGGAGCATCATATCCTTTATATAGTCAGGAAAAACTATTGTTTGTATCCTGAAGACGTTATCGCTCTATACTAGCAGAGCAAGATATCTAGGAGCCGTCAATCTCGTGATTCTATATATAAATAATTACTAAAGTGTTCAGTATTCATGCGATATGCCTTTGTCCAGCCGAGAGACTACATATCTACATGTACTCTGAGAGACAGTATTCTCAGTCAGAGATTTGATGAGAGACCCGTGTCTCAATACTCACATCTGATTGCTGGATTAGAAGTTCGTATAATTACGGGTTTATGATTTTAGCCTTTGTCGAAAATCCACCATCTACGCAACTATATCACGCCCTTTGAGAATGTTTCAATGATTGAAATGAGAGTTTAGACAATATAACCATTGGAGGATATTCGCATTGTTGTGGTAACACATATATGTATAAGTCCTTATTGCTTGAACCGAAGTTTGCGAACTTTGTTAATCAAGTGAAACCGGAGTAGTGCATGAGCTTAGTCCGCGAACTCAGCATACAAACTCAGTCCGCGAACTGGCGTAGTTATCGAACCCGAGAATTTTTGATGGAGTTTGTGAACTCCGTCCGGGAACTTAAGTCTGCGAACCCAGTCCGCGAACTTGAGTAGGTTATGTCTAAAAACGATGTTTGTGAACTTATCTTAATAAACTAAGGATTGCTAATGCAAACCGTGACTTTATAGTTCATGAATCGATTCGAAGGAATCGTATCGTTTTTGCTTCGATTGTATCTTGTGCAGTACATAAAGATCTAAGCAATTGAACAACTCTCTAACTAGTTCATTTGAGTCATTTGGACTAGTTATGGTGAAGAAGAATATGATTGATATTAAAGTTATCATATGGCTAACCATTTGGTTAACTATTGTTGAACCAACTAATGTACAAGTTTGGGTATAGTTTTCACAAGCCTACAAACGTTCATTTCATGTGTGTGTAACAAGCTATGTTTTCGATCTAACGGTTGATAAATATTAGCTTGAATCTAATCAGGTTTTCATATAACTGTGAATATTTAATGCTTTGTTACTAAGCTAACATTGATTGCAAACCCTGATTTGAGAGACTATATAAGGGAGAACTCTAGGAACTGGGAAACCTAATCCCCACACATTCTGTGTGATACTAGTTTGCTAAGCTAGAGTCGATTCTCCTTTAACCTTTGGTTTTCTTCTTCTAAAACCAGGTTAACGACTTAAAGACTTCATTGGGATTGTGAAGCCAGACCGATACCACTTTTATCGTAGTTGTGTGATCTGATCTTGTATCTTCTATCGTACGAGTACAATTGTAATAATTGGCTTGAGATTTCTATCTCCGATAGGCAAGATATAAAAATAGTCACAAACACTTCGTCTCATCGTTTGTGATTCCTCAATAATCTTCTTCGTTGCGTCGATTAAGTTTATTGTGAGGTGATTGATAAAACCGAACTGTTCTTCGGGAATATATGTATGGTTTTATCAATTGAATCCTGTTTACCTTGATTTATCAAAAGACGGAACAAAAATCGTAGGTTTATTCGTGGGAGACGAATTTATCTATCCTTGTAGACTTTTCTGTATGATACAAATTTGTTTATTAAAGTCTTCGACTTTGGGTCGTAGCAACTCTTGGTTATGGGTGAGATCAGCTAAGGGAATCAAATGCGCAGTATCCTGCTGGGATCATAGGCATATGAGCATAACTGTGCCTTGGATCAGTGTGAGATTGGTTGGGGTTCAACTACAGTCCAGACCGAAGTAAGCTTAGATTAGGCTAGTGTCTATAGCGGCTTGATACAGTGTATATTTAATCTGGACTAGGTCCCGGGTTCTTTTTGCATTTGCGGTTTCCTCGTTAACAAAATTTTGGTGTCTGTGTTATATTTTTTTTCGCATTATATTTTGTTATATAATTGAAATAATACAAGTTGTGCGTTGTTCAATCAATTAGAATATCCGACCTCTTTGGTTGTTGATTTAAATTGATTGACACTTGGATATTGGTCTTTGGTACTATCCAAGTTATCTCTCTTTGAAAAATACTCGCAGATTCTATTTGCTTGGGTAAAGATCGAATCGAGAGATTGAGATAATAACTCCTTGAGATATTTTCTATTGATTGAGTCTAGTTGATTCTCTAAAAAGTAACTCGGAGTTGTCCATACATATTGCTAATCGAAATATTGGGTGTGGTTGTTAGAACCCCGATTTTTCAATTGGTATCAGAGCAGGCAAATACGTTCAAGACCTTACAAGTTTGTGTTTGTAGCGATATGACTCTATGGACAGAGGTGTTATCTAAATTAACGTACCACCAGTCTTAAATGGCTCTAATTACTTATGGTGGAAAATTGTTATCCGAGATTTTCTTCAAGCATGTGATTTCCAATCATGGGTATATGTTGTTAATGGCTATGATGCTCCCTTTGAGGCAGTTGGAGGTGTAAACGTTCCAAATAATATTGGTGAATACACTCCTGTCGAGATTTTTGCTGCAAAGCAAAACTCCGATGGTTTGAATGCCATTACCCCAAACCTTCAGCACCATGTGTCTAATTGCACTAAGTCGCAAGAAGCTTGGGATATCTTAGCAACCATATTCAAAGGTAATTCCAGTGAAAAGGAAGCTAGACTTCAAAATCTTAATTCCGATTGGGAAAACCTTCGTATGACAGATGAAGAAACATTTGATGAGTTTAATCACAAAGTGTCTGAAATTGTTAATGCATCTTTTGCATTGGATAAAACTATTCCTGAAAAGGACATTGTGATGAAAATTCTCAGATAGCTGCCATCTAGATATGATTCTAAGAAGCATGCCATCGTTGAGGGAAATAACCTTGATACTCTCTCCAGAAATACGCTGGTTGGAAATCTTAAGATCTTTGATCAAGAACATTCGTCCAAAATCTAAGGATGTTGTGTTCAAAGCACTAAAGGATACTAAATTACTTTATAAAAGTAAAAAAGTGTATATCTCTGAAGATTATCACTCTGAGGCAGATTCATCAGATGAAGATCTCGACAAATCAGTCTCCATAATCACAAGACAGTTTAGGGATCTTATGTCGAAGAGAAGTAAACGGTTCTCCAGAGATAAGCCTAAGGCATCAGTCAAACCTCATAATCGTGTTCCTCCTAAAAACATGGATATTGATGAAACTGATGATGAAGATATGCCTCGGTGCTGTAAGTGTAAGGGATTTGGTCATTTTTCAAATAAGTGTCCAAATCGGAGAAAATACACTGGGAACAAAGGTCTTGCTGCAACTCTTGATGAAATGTCTGAGAATTATGACTCTAATGAAGGCGAGAAATCAAGTGTTGCACTTCTTGGTGAAAATATTGATTTTGATAATTGTAGCAATACACATATCAATCTTTATATTCTTTCAGAATATAATCCAGCTATTCTGGAAGACAAAGTTGACCCATTCCTTGGAAACTCGGTTTACAATGTTGCAGGTTCCACTATGTGCCTAGCTTCTTGCACATCTCAGAATCCTGATTTTTATCCAAGTGTGATGTGTTCATATTCTTCATTAAAGGGTCATAAACTTTCAAAGTGTTATAAGTTCAAACACAAACAAAGGCACGTCAACAAACTTCAACGAAGAGCAAATCATCTAGCAAGAAAGCTCAAACTTGCTCAGAAGACCACTGAGGTATGTAAGATTTTATCTTCGTCTAAGAAGTTAGTTTCCAAGGATAAATCAAGACCATTTGAGAAGAAATTATGGTTAAATTGTATTGATAAATAGAGGTATGTGGATTCCTCTCTATAGGAAAATGGTGGACAAATTGTTGTTCACCACAACGCAACTTGATTGTGTTGTCTTTGGAATCTTGTCTCATTTGCCTGATCAAAAAAGACAATGATTTGTACCTCTCAGGCTTTAGGAAAAGTTTTTTTTTCTTTTCTTAGATTTTCTTTTATCTATCAAAGGGTACTATCGATAATTCCACTCTTCATAGGGTTGAGAGTTGGTCGTTAACGAACCTTCTTAAAGATTTCGAACCATATATCCTTTTTTCCTTCTATAAAACCTCTTTTTATCTCAAGACTACTTGTTGAGTTAAGTGTGATTTCCTCTCACAAACCCATACGTTCATGGAAACTCCAAGTATGATGTCTTCTGATGGAAAAGATGGTAATATGATTGTTAAGCCATCAATCATGAAGGAAAAAGAAAAATCTCCATTGCCTCTGACATTGAAAAGGAAGAGAAGGAATGTGAGGAAGCTAAGAGTCGTTCCTTAAGATTATCAGAAGTTTTCCAATGTTCTTGAAGTGTTGAAGGAAATGCGAAAGGAGATTCAACAAATAAAGGCTTTTGTATATAAGACTCATGAGATTCAGAAGACCCTGGTTCGACAACAACAACCTAAAAGGTTTATTGATATAAACTCCTACCTTAATGAACCTTATGTTCCAATGGTTGTTGATGACAAGGAGTTCGGGGACGATAAATAATTCTTCAAAGGTCTTATTGCCTAGTAAATCTTCTATTGTTCTTGTTTTATTTAGAAGAATAACTAGTGTTTGGAATAGCCATTATTGTAATTACACATAATTATGTCCAAAGTTTTCATCTTCTTGTTTTTAGATTTATTGGTTTAATTCTAAACTTGTTTGGAAGATGATTTTTGCAGTATTAATCTTTATGATTTTATATATTGCAATATTTTATGGGATATATGTGTTTACGTCCGTAAACTTGATTGTCCCATATTATGTCAAAAGTAAAGTTGTTCGTGAATTGATATGCAAGTATTGATAAAAGAATGAATAGACTTTTGACAAACACAAAAGTTGAGCCTATATGGTCAATTATTGATGTAAGATAGGTTAAAATCTTTTGTGATTCAAGGATTATGTCTATTGTGTGTCATTGTGCAAATGGTTATGGAAACATATAATGAATCCTTGTGTATTCCGCAGTAATTGATCTTTCCTGATCCATTTTTATGTATTATTGTGAGACTATGTATTGTGTCTTATGTCGAGCACTAGACAACCAAGTTGATTATCTTTGTGATTAGCTTAGTTGTGTTCCGTAAGGTACTTTACGTCGAGTATATTGAACTAAATTAATCATCTTGTGTGGTTATTTAGTTAGCACTCCATAAGTTTTCTTATGTTTGAGCATTTTCGACTGGGTTGGTTGTTTTTATGATTAACTTAGTCATCGCTCCATAGATGTTCTTATGTGAGTATAAACGATTAAATTGATTACTTTTGTGATTAGTTTAATTGTGTATCCCGATTAGATTTGCTATGGGTTCTCTTGTGATTAATATAATCGAGTTATTAAGTCTCCATAAGTTTACTTGTGTTGAGAATATTTGGTTAAATTAATCTTAGGTTCACTTACGGTTAGTTTGATTGAATATTCTTTTTGAATTCCAAATTCATACTTGTATGATATTTGTTGAGTACAAAGAAAACCTTCTTTTCTTTTGAAATTAAGGTCGCTCTTGTTGTTCCCTTGGGAATGACATTTTATAGGGGAGAGTTCTTTTGAACTTGTGCTTAATTGCCAAATCTTTGTAGGGAGTGCGGCTGCGGAATATTATAGGGGTTATCTTGTATCTTTATAGACTCCTTGATGAATGCATTTAGCTTCGAATTTATGATTGCATCTAAACAAGATGATATACATTTACCTTTGGTCATAAACCGTCTCTTACGGAAATTTCATTAGGATCCCGTTCTTGTACCTTTTCCAATTTTATTGACAAAAAGAGGGAGAATTAAAATGTAGTTCATACTACAAATACATATGGTTTTCGGATCATTATGTAAGGGGGAGTGGTTTCCATGTGAGATGGAGTATTGACTAAGGGGGAGTGAAGTATCACCATAGTATTGTTGTTAAAGTTGTGATGCAATTGGACTTTGACGTTGGGTAATAATACTATGACACTGTATAACAATGATTGAGAACTCTTGTTTTCTCGTTGTTATATCTATGGATTTTCAACAACGATGATGCTAAACTTACAACCTTTGGGATCATTGGAGTACTTGGAAGTGACAAAGATTTCGAGTAATGTTAAAGATTAGACATGTGGAATAGTAGCTACAAAGTTTATTTATATATTTTTTGCATTCCATATGTATTAATAGTTTTGCCACTAAAATTGACACAGGGGGAGATTGTTAGAGCACTACTTGGTCGAACTCGCATGCGTTGCTATCTCAAGCATGTTTGTCAATGTTAGTGATCAAAACTATAAAATCTTGATTTCTAGTCTACTATAGCTAAGGTCTCGGACTAGGATAGAAAGTGTAGTTGAGCTCAAGAACTCCATGGCAATCATCATACAAGACGAAGGACTACTCAAGGAACCAGTGGATCTTCATCGACTAAAAGGTATGTGGAGACTTGAACTTATCTATCACTCAAAATTCTATCTACTATATCTCCTATCTTGAGACAAAATTCGTATTTCTATATAGACTAAGATTATACACATGTGGATATTTCGAGCTGAGTATATCTCACTTATATATTTCTATAAATATGTGTTGGTAAAGCTTTTGCTTTATCCAAGTTCATCTTTACCTAGTGACGAAAGTCATGTTATGTTATAATCATTTTGGAAATCGCTTTGATGAAAAATAGTTTGTGAATAACAACTACATAACGCCCTCTGAGAATGTTTCAATGATTGAAATGAGAGTTTAGACAATATAACCATTGGAGGATATAAGCATTGTTGTGGTAACACATATATATATAAGTCCTTATTGCTTGAACCGAAGTTTGCAAACTTTGTTGATCAAGTGAAACCGGAGTAGTGCGTGAGATCAGTCCGTGAACTCATCATAAAAATTCAGTCCGCGAAACCAGTCCACAAACTGGCATAGTTCGCGAACCCGAGAATTTCTGCTGGAGTTTGTGAACTCCGTCCGGGAACTTAAGTCCGCGAACTTGAGTAGGTTATGTCTAAAAACGATGTTTGTGAACTTATCTTAATAAACTAAGGAATACTATTGCAAACCGTGGCTTTATAGTTCATGAATCGATTCAAGTGAATCACATCGTTTTTGCTTCGATTGTGTCTTGTGTAGTACATAAAGATCTAAGCAATTGAACAACTCTCTAACTAGTTCATTTGAGTCATTTGGACTAGTTATGGTGAAGAAGAATATGGTTGATATGAAAGTTATTATATGGATAACCATTTGGTTAACTATTGTTGAACCAACTAATGTACAAGTTTGGGTAAGGTTTTCACAAGCCTACAAATGTGCATTTCATGTATGTGTAACAAGCTATGTTTAAAAGCCATGCGGCCAATCCTATTTTGGGAAATTGATTCACGACACTTGACATTAGGGTTAGAGCATTGATCGGTCGAACACGCATGCGTTGCTATCTCAAGCATATTTGTCAATGTTAGTGATCAAAACTATAAGTCTTGATTTCTAGTCTATTATAGATAAGGTCTCGGACTAGGATAGAAAGTGTAGTTGAGCTCAAGAACTCCATGACAATCATCATATAAGACGAAGGACTACTCAAGGAACTGGTGGATCTTCATCGACTAAAAGGTATGTTGAGACTTGAACTTATCTATCATTCAAAAGTCTATCTACCATATCTCCTATCTTGAGACAAAAGTCATTTTGCTATATAGACTAAGATTATACACATGTGGTATTTCGAGACAAGTATATCTCGCTTATCTATTTCTCGAAATATATGTTGGTAAAGCTTTCACTTTAGCCAAGTTCATCTTTACCTAGTGACGAAAGTCATGTTAAGTTTTAATCACTTAGAAAATTGCTATGACGAAAAATGGTTCGTGAATAAAAATTATATAACATCCTCTGAGAATGTTTCAATGATTGAAATGAGAGTTTAGACAATATAACCAATGGAGGATATAGGCATTGTTGTAGAAACACATATGTGTATAAGTCCTTATTCCTTGAACCAAAGTTTGCGAACTTTGTTGATCAAGAGAACCGGAGAAGTGCGTGAGCTTCAGTCCGCGAACTAGCGAAGTTCTCAAACCCGAGAATTTCTGTTGGAGTTTGTGAACTCCATCCGGGAACTTATGTCCACGAACTTGAGTCGGTTATGTCTAAAAACGATGTTTGTAAACTCATCTCTATAAACTAAGGAATGCTATTGCAAACCGTGGATATATAATTCATGAACCGATTCGAGTGAATCAAATCATTTTTGCTTCAATAGTATCTTGTGTAGCACATAAAGATATAAGCAATTGAACAACTCTCTAACTAGTTCATTTGAGTCATTTGAACTAGTTATGGTGAAGAAGAATATGGTTGATATGAAGGTTATCATATGGCTAACCATTTGGTTAACTATTGTTGAACCAACTAATGTACAAGTTTGGGTACGGTTTTTACAAGCCTACAAACGTGTATTTCATGTGTGTATAACAATTTATGTTTTCGATCTAACGATTGATAAATATTAGCTTGAATATAATCAGGATTTCATCTAATGGTGAATATTGAATGCTTTGTTACTAAGCTAACATTGATTGAAAACCCTTATTTGAGAGACTATATAAGGGAGAACCCAAGTAACTGGGAAAGCAAATCCCCACACCTTCTGTGTGATACTAGTTGTATAAGCTAGAGTCAATTCTCCTTTAACCTTAGGTTTATACCGAGACCCTGTAGGTTAACGACTTGAAGAATTCTTTGGGATTGTGAATATAAACTCATCTATTTTCTTTATAGTTGCGTGATCTGATCTTGTTGTTTCAATCGTGATTGAGTGCAATCGTAAGATTGTCCTGAGATTTATATCTCCAATAGGCAAGATAGAAAAGTAGTCACAAACATCTCCGTCTCATTGTTTGTGATTCCGCAATATCTTGTTTTGCTAGTCGATTAAGATTATTGTGAGGTGATTAATAATTCTAGGTTGTTCTTCTGGAATATAAGTCTGGGTTATCGATTGGTTCCTGTTCACCTTGATTTATCAAAATACGGAACAAAACTCTTATATATTTCTGTGGGAGATATATTTATATATTCATGTAGACTTTTCTGTGTAATACAAATTTGTTTATTAAAGTCTTCGACTTTGGGTCATAACAACTCTTAGTTGTTGGTGAGAACATCTAAGGGAATCAAGTGCGTAGTATCCTGCTGGGATCAAAGACGTAAGGAGCGCAACTGTAACTTGGATCAGTGTGAGATTGATTGGAGTTCAACTACAGTCCATTCCAAAGTTAGTTTGTAGTAGTCTAGTGTCTGTAGCGGCTTAATACAGTGTGTGTTCAATCTGGACTAGGTCTTGCGGTTTCCTCGACCGAGAAGTGCTCTAACAGAAGTCCTTAGTTTTATAAATGTCTTAGTTCATGAATAAACCGTTTTTAGAAAATAACCCACTTAAGTACGCATACTTAAGTACCCATATTGAGCTTGTTTTTAGTTCATAAATTCTAGCAGAAATTTACGAGATGTGAACTTCCTGCAGTACGCGTACGCGGACTTAGATTCCGGCCATCCTAAACTAGTAAAGTATGCATACTTTGGTTCAAGGGATTTGGACTTACACAAGTATGAGTTCACATATAATGTTTATATGCATTCAAGGTTATATATTCTAAACTCTCATTTCAATCATTGAAACATTCTTAGAGGATGTTATATAGTTATTATTCACAAACTGTTTTTCATCAAAATGATTTTCAAGATATTGAAATGATCAACATGACTTTCGTCACTTGTAAAGATGAACTTGGCCAAAGCGAAAGCTTACTAACACATATTTCGAGAAATAGATAAGTGAGTTAAACTCGGCTAGAAATAGCAAATGTGTATACTTAAAGTCTATATAGCAGTACGACTTACGTCTTAAGATAGGATATAGTGTAGATAGAATTTTGAGTGATAGATAAGTTCAAGTCTCCACATACCTTTTAGTCGATGAAGATCCACCAGTTCCTTGAGTATTTATTCGTCTTTGCATGATGAACTCCGTGGAGTCTAGAGCTCAACTACACTTACTATCCTAGTCTAAGACTTAGCTATAAGTAGACTAGAAATCAAGACTTATAGTTTTGGCAACTAAACTTGACAAACAAGCTTGAGATAACAACGCTTGCGAGTTCGACCGACCAATGCTCTGACAATCTCCCCCTTTGTCAATTTTAGTGACAAACTATCAATACATATGGAATACAAAATAAATAAACTTTGCAGTTTCTCATCCACATGTTTGATTTCCTTGGTTCTTCAACATTACTCGAAATCTTTGTCACTTCCAATTACTCCAATGGTTCCAAAGATATTCAAATCAGCATCACCGTTGTTGAAGATCTGTAGCCATAACAATGAGAAAACAAAATCTCTCAGTCATTGTTACACAATGTCATAGTATTATTACATAAAATCAAAGGTCAATTGTATCACAACTTCGACAACAATACTATGGTGATATGTATCACTCCCCCTTAGTCAATACTTCATCTCACATGAAAACCACTCCCCTTACATAATGATCCGAAAACCATATGTATTTGTAATGTGAACTACACATTAATTCTCCCCCTTTTTGTCAATAAAATTGGCAAAGGTACGAAAACTAGTGGGATCCTAATGAAATTTCCATAGAGACACTTCAAGACCAAAAGAAAGCACATATCAACTTTTTAGATGCAATCATATAGCTGAAACTACATGCATTCATCGAGGAGTTTATAAAGATACAAGATAACCCCTATAATATTCCACAGCCGCACTCCCCCACAAAGATTTAGCAATTAAGCACAAGTTCAGTTAAGAACTCTCCCCCATAAAATGTCATTCCCGAAAGAACAACAAGAGCGACCTTAATTTCACAAGGAAAGAAGGATTTCTTTGGACATTAATAAATCACATGAAATATGAATTTGTATCCAAAGTACTCAATTAAATTAACCGCAAGAGAACCCAAAATTAATTCAATCGGAATACTCAACTAAACTAACCACAAGATAATCCATGATTAATCTAATTGGAAATGCTCAACATAATAGAAGTTACGGAGGCGCACAATATATACATACAAAATATGGATCATGGAAGATCAATACTGCGGAATAAACAAAGATTCATTCTATCTTTCATCACTATTTGCACAATGACATATAATAGACTTAATCTTTGTGTTAGAGCATAGCTCGGATGAACCCACTAGCATTGGTATGTCAAGTTAGTTGTCAATTTTAGTTGCCAAAATGCATTCTTGATTTAGCATACTAAAGATAGTTTCGGACTAGATTAGGTCTAAGAAGGTGAATCGAAGCTATCCTTAAAGGTTGAAGATTGGAGGTTGAAGACTACAAGAAGACATCAACAAGTACTTCATCAACAAAGGTATGTGATTGATTTCATTTGGATTCTTTTTCAATTCTACCTTTCTAATCTATCAACACATATGCTCACTCTATGGGACAATTCCAATGACGATAAATGTACATTTATGTATATATACTTGAGGTTATTTGATCCACGAACTTTGTGACAATAACCTTTGTCCTTGGAAAGGATCTCATGTTATAGTAAATGAGCTTGAGAATCCAATGAGCCAAGAATCACTAAATTCCGAGTTGTAACGATCAAGTTATGAGTGATTTAAGTTCATTAGTAGGAAACATTCCATGGGGTTTTGAGTCCGCGAACTTGGGCCCAGTACGTGGCTAAAAGGGATTTTTGGTCATGTTGGTGACGTTTCCTCATCTAGGCAAGCTAGCTATTGGTCCAAACATCTTTGATTACCATATTAAAGTGTTTGTGATTCCTTCCTAAGTTAAAATGTGATTTATGCACATAAATACAATATTTGCTAATTAATTATTTATTTATTTAGTTATTTTGGCAAGAGTTGTAACTTAGGAAAGACTCCCAAAATTAAGAGAGTCTTGAAAAAGGAAATAGCTTTGCATAGTTTTCAAGCTATGTTTCACTATAAATAAAGGGTTCGTGAGTTTACAAGTTTTCATCCCTTTGGAAAATTGGCGTAAGCTCTGTAGGTTGTTTTCCACGTCTTCTGTTCTTCGTGAACTAGAGTGAGATAAAAGTATTTGTATTGGGGATCACAAAGCCAAGTTGAATCTAATCTTCGTGATTGATTATACAACTTGTAATCTATGTTTTTCACCTCTTGTCTATTCTAAGGTTTTCTCTTCTGATATAAAACCATTCAAGAGTTGTTGATCATAAACCCTAGGTTTTGATAGATTTCAGTTTTCGATCATATACCAACACTTGTTAGTCGAAATCGGATACTAGAAAAAAAACTTCGATTAAGGAACCTCGTAAAAATCCTTTTGAAGTTTTAAACAAGATATCTCTAGATTTATCTAGTTGTTCTTGTTGTAGAATTATTAGGGTTTTCTTAACTTGGAAATTGATCTTTGGAATCACCCAAGTTCACTTACGAAAATCAGGTTGACAGACTTCTTGTGAGTATGCATACTGATTGTAAGTTAAAACATTAATCTATAAGATTTCCAAAACCTTGATTTATATCTAAAGGGAAATCAAACCGGTGTTTTGTGCAAACAAAATATTGATTCGTATCAATCGTGTTGTTGTATCTTCTAAAGAGAACCTTGGGTTCTGCTAGAAGATTTGTGTGAATAGTTCCTAAAGAGAATCGGTGTTCTGCTATGAGTTCTATAAGAATACATCTGAAGAAGGTATTACATCTAGTCTGAATAGGTAGTAGGAAATTGGTGTAACAGCTTATAATTAATGTGTGTTTATTCTGGACTAGGTCTCGGGGTTTTTCTGCATTTGTGGTTTCCTCGTTAACAAAATCTGGTGTCTGTGTTATTTCTTTTCTGCGTTATATTTTATTTATATAATAGAAATATCACAGGTTGTACGTTAAGATCAATCAGTTCTTGTACTCGACCTTAGGGTTGTTGAGTGAATTGATTGATACTTAAATAATTGATTTTGTTATCTTCACATTGTTAGACCAGTCTGGACTAACCCTATTTCAAGTGGATACTGTGTTGAAATATTCCTTTAGTGATTGTTGCTTAAAGAGGTTTATACACAGTGTATATTGAAGAAGTTGTGATTAAAACAAAAGACTTTGTTTCAAGAGCTTCACACTAAAATTAGGTTTACGGACTTGCTTCTGTTTAACTTTGATTGTGTTGAAATAGAGATATTAAACTCTTTAATATACTTTACTCTAGATTGAGTCTGACTGTCTAGTTGATTCTCTAGAAAGTATATTGGAGTTTGTCTATTCAGATTTCCAAACGAAATATTGGTTGGTGTTTTTAAGAAGAATAACTTGAGTTTGGAATAGCCATTATTGTGATTACACATAGCTATGTCCAACGATTTTTATCTTCAATTTTTTTGATTTATTTATTTAAATTCTAAAGTTTATTTAGAAGATGATTTTTGCAGTATTAATATTTTTGATTTTATATATTGCAATTTGTTATGGGATATATGTGTTTGCGTCCGTGAACTATGATTGTCCCATACGTGGTCAAAAGTTAAGTCCTTCATATGTCGATAAGCAAGTATTGATAAAGGATTAAATGAACTTTTGACATAAAAAATTTAAGCCTTTTATGTCTTTATGCAAATATTGATGGAAGAAAGGATGAATTTTTATTTACAAAGATTAACTCTATTGTATGTCATTATGCAAATAGTGATGAAAGATAGAATGAATCTTTGTTTATTCCACAGTATTAATCTTCCCTTATCCATATTTTTTATGTATATACTGTGTGGCTCCGTAAGTTTTCTTATGTTGAGCATTTCCGATTGAATTAATCATGGGTTCTCTTGTGGTTAATTTAGTTGAGTATTTTGGATACAAATTCATGTTTCATGTGATCTGTAATGTCCAAAGAAATCCTTTTTTTTTCTCGTGAAAGTAAGGTCGCTCTTGTTGTTCTTTCGGGAATGACATTTTATGGGGGAGAGTTCTTAATTTAACTTGTGCTTAATTGCCAAATCTTTGTGGAGAGTGCGGATGTGGAATATTATAGAGGTTATCTTGTATCTTTATAAACTCCTTGATGGATGCATTTAGCTTCGGCTATATGATTGCATCTAAAAAGTTGATATGTGCTTTCCTTTGGTCATGAAGTATCTCTATGGAAATTTCATTAGGATCCCACTAGTTTTCGTACCTTTGCCAATTTTATTGACAAAAAGGGGGAGGATTAATATGTAGTTCACACTACAAATACGTATGGTTTTTGGATCATTATGTAAGAGGGAGTGGTTTTCATGTGAGATGAAGTATTGACTGAGGGGGAGTGATACATATCACCATAGTATTGTTATCGAAGTTGTGATACAATTGAACTTTCATGTTGTGTAATAATACTATGACATTGTGTAACAATGATTGAGAGCTTTTGTTTTCTCATTTTTATGGCTAAGGATCTTCAACAACAACGATGCTGCATTAAATATCTTTGGAATCATTGGAGTACTTGGAAGTGACGAAGATTTCTAGTAATATTGAAGAACCAAGGAGATCATGCATGTGGAAGAGAAGCTGCAAAGTTTATTTATTTTGTATTCCATATGTATTGATAGTTTTGTCACTAAAATTTACAAAGGGGGAGATTTTTAGAGCACTGCTCGGTCGAACTCGCAAGCGTTTATATCTCAAGCTTGTTTGTCAAGTTTAGTTGCCAAAACTATAAGTCTTGATTTCTAGTCTACTTATAGATAAGTCTCGGACTAGGATAAAAAGTGTAGTTGAGCTATAGACTCCACGACGTTCATCATGCAAATACAAAGAGCTACTCAAGGAACTGGTGGATATTCATAGACTAAAAGTTACGTGGAGACTTGAACTTATCTATCGCTCAAATGTATATCTACTCTATCTCCTACCTTAAGACAAAATTCGTATTGCTATATAGACTTCGATTATACACATTTGCTATTTCGAGCCGAGTTTATCTCGCTTATTTATTTCTCAAAATATTTGTTGGTAAGATTTCGCTTTGGCTAAGTTCATATTTACAAGTGACGAAAGTCATGTTGGTTATTTCAATATCTTGAAAATTTCTTTGATGAAGAATAGTATGTGAATAACCTCTATTTAACATCCTCTAAGAATGTTTCAATGATTGAAATGAGAGTTTCGAATATATAACCTTGAATGGATATAAACATTGTATGTGAACTCATATGTGTGTAAGTCCAAAATCCTTGAACCAAAGTATGCGTACTTTGCTGCTCGGGATAACCAGAACTAAATTCTGCGTACCCATACGCGTACTGCCGAAAGTTCATGTCCCGTGAATTTCTGCTGGAATTTGTGAACTGAAAACAAACTTAAACCGAGTACTTAAGTATGTGTACCGGTATGCATACTTGAGCGGGTTATTTTCTAAAAACGGTTTATTCGTGAACTTAAACTTATATAAACTAAGGAATGCATACTTGCAAACCGTGGCTATAAAGTTCATGAATCGATTCAAGTGAATCAAAATCGTTTTTGTTTCGATTGTGTCTTATATACTTCTATGATATCTAAGCAATTGAACAACTCTCTAACTAGTTCTTTTGAGTCATTTGAACTAGTTATGGTGAAGATGAATAAGGTTGATATGAAAGTGCTCATATGGATAACCATTTGGTTAACTACTGTTGAACCAACTAGGTGTACATGTTTATGTATGGTTACACAAGCCTAAATGGACGTGCATTTCATTTGTGTATAACAAGCTAAGTTCGATCTAACGGTTGAAAGATATTAGCTTGAATCTAATCAGGTTTTTATCTAACGGTGAATATTGAATGCTTTGTTACCAAGGTAACTTAGATTACAAACCCTGATTTGGAGACTATATAAAGGAGAATCCAAGTAACTGGGAAAGAAAATCCCCACACCTTCTGTGTGATACTAGTTGTATAAGCTAGAGTCAATTCTCCTTTAACCTTATGTTTATACCGAGACCTTGTAGGTTAACGACTTGAAGACTTCTTTGGGATTGTGAATCTAAACTCATCTATTTTCTTTGTAGTTGCGTGATCTGATCTTGTTGTTTCAATCGTGATTGAGTGCAATCGTAAGATTGTCCTGAGATTTATATCTCCAATAAGCAAGATAGAAAAGTAGTCACAAACATCTTCGTCTCATCGTTTGTGATTCTACAATATCTTGTTTCGCTAGTTGATTAAGATTATTGTGAGGTGATTGATAAGTACGGGTTATCGATTGGTTCCTGTTCACCTTGATTTATCAAAAGATGGAACAAAACTCATAGGTATTTATGAGGGTGACATATTTATCTATTCTTGTAAACTTTTCTCTGTGATACAGATTGTTTATTAAAGTCTTTGACTTTCGGTCGTAGCAACTTTTAGTTGTGAGTGAGATCAGCTAAGGCAATCAAGTACGTAGTATCTTGTTGGGATCAGAGACGTAAGGATAACAACTATACCTTGGATCAGTGTGAGATTGATTGGGGTTCAACTACAGTCCAGACCGAAGTTAGTTTGCAGTAGGCTAGTGTCTGTAGCGGCTTAATACAATGTCTGTTCAATCTGGACTAGGTCCCGGGGTTTTTATGCATTTGTGGTTTCCTCGTTAACAAAACTTCTGGTGTCTGTGTTATTTATATTCCACATTATATTTTGTTATATAATTGAAATATCACAGGTTGTTCGTTGAATCGATCAATTAGTAAATCCAACCTTTGGTTGTTGATTGAAATTGATTGATACTTGAACATTGGTCTTTGGTACCATTCAAGTTAATTTCTCTTGTATTCAATTAGACTCGCATATTTCCGTTTGCTTGAGTATTTATTGAATCGAGAAATTGAGATATAACTATTTGATATACTTTTTATTAAGATTGAGTTTGACTGTCTAGTTAATTTTCTTAAAAGTATATTGGAGTTAGTCCATATGGATTGCTAAGCGAAATATTGGGTGAGGTTATTAGACCCCCGTTTTTTCAAATGCAATCTTTGCAAACCGTGGCTATAATGTTCATGAATCGATTCGAGTGAATCAAAATCGTTTTTGCTTCGATTGTGTCTTATATACTTCTATGCGATCTAAGCAATTGAATAACTCTTTAACTAGTTCTTTTGAGTCATTTGAACTAGTTATGGTGAAGATGAATAAGGTTGATATGAAAGTGATCATATGGCTAACCATTTAGTTAATTAAAAACTGTTGAACCAACTAAGTGTACACGTTTAGGTACCTGTTACTCAAACCTAAATGAAGTATACTTCATTTGTGTATAACAAGCTAAGATTCGATCTAACGGTTGAAATATATTAGCTTGAATCTAATCAGGTTTTCATCTAATGGTGAATATTGAATGCTTTGTTACCAAGGTAAAACTTAGATTGCAAACCTTGATTTGGAGACTATATAAAGGAGAACTCTAGCTACTGGGAAACCTAATCCCCACACCTCTTGTGTCATACTAGTTGTATAAGCTAGAGTCTATTCTCCTTTAACCTTAGGTTTCTACCGAGACCCTGTAGGTTAACGACCTGAAGACTTCATTGGGATTGTGAATCCAAACTCAACTATTTTCTTTGTAGTTGCGTGATCTGATCTTGCTATTTATATCGTGATTGAGTGCAATCTTAAGATTGGCGTGAGATTTATATCTCCAATAGGCAAGATAGAAAAGTAGTCACAAACATCTCCGTCTCATCATTTGTGATTCCGAAATATCTTGTTTTGCTAGCCGATTAAGATTATTATGAGGTGATTAATAATTCTAGGATGTTCTTCTGGAATATAAGTCCGGGTTATCGATTGGTTCCTGTTCACCTTGATTTATCAAAAGACGGAACAAAACTCTTATATATTTTTGTGGGAGATATATTTATATATTCATGTAGACTTTTTTGTGTAATACAGATTTGTTTATTAAAGTCTTCGACTTTGGGTCGTAACAACTCTTAGTTGTTGGTGAGAACATCTAAGGGAATCAAGTGTGTAGTATCCTGCTGGGATCAGAGACGTAAGGAGCGCAACTGTAACTTGGATCAATGTGAGATTAATTGGAGTTCAACTACAGTCCATTCCAAAGTTAGTTTGTAGTAGGCTAGTGTCTGTAGCGGCTTAATACAGTGTGTGTTCAATCTGGACTAGGTCTTGCGGTTTCCTCGTTAACAAAATTTATGGTGTCTGTGTTATTTATTTTCCGCATTATATTTTGTTATATAATTGAAATATCACAGGTTATGCGTTGAATCGATCAATTGGTAAATCCAACCTTTGGTTGTTGATTGGAATTGATTGATCCTTGAACATTGGTCTTTGGTACCATTCAAGTTAATTTCTCTTGTATTCAATTAGACTCACAAATTTCTATTTGCTTGAGTAAGTATTGAATCGAGAAATTGAGATATAAATCTTTGATATACTTTTTGTTAAGATTGAGTCTATCTGTCTAGTTGATTCTCATAAAAGTATATTGGAGTTAGTCCATACATATTGCTAAGCGAAATATTGGGTGAGGTTGTTAGACCCCCACTTTTTCACTTACTTTTCGTAGAAAATGAGGATTTCTTTGGACATTATCAAATTACATGAATTTGTATCCAGTAAACCTCAATTAAACCAATCACAAGAAAAACTCATAGATTGATTCTGTCGGAAATCACCCACCATAAGAAAACTTATGGTATAAATACAATACTTTCATATAAAAGTGGATCAAGGAAAGATCAATACTACGGAATATTCTGAAACCCGACCCATGTGCATCTCTAAACGGATGGCTAGTCGTTTGTAAAATGTGCTTAAGCTTGTTCAAAAGTCCAATCTTGAGGTACATAGAGTTAACTCTTCTTTTCCCAAAGTGAATGTTTCTAAGGGAAAGGTAAGATATCAAAAGAAAAGCGTCCAAACTAGACCTTCCGTAAAGAAAGGGATTACAAATACCATGCAGAAATATAGTGGTGATCATTCTATCGCTAACCTCAACTCAACATAGTTGTTTTGAAAAGTGCATCTTGTCTCATGTACCCTTAAAAGAGACAAGAATTTTGCACATTAGGGCTTAGGATCAACTTTGAATATTAGTACTTGGATTTTCATCATTTAAATGTTCCTTAAGAGAATAAGACTACTTGTGTCTCATTGCCGACTCATAAATGAATAATAATTTTTTTTGTTGAGCCTTGCCCCATCGAAATAGTCCAGGATAATTAGTTGGTCATAAATCGGTTGTGAAAACGCGGGGATACAACAACCGCACCCAATTTTTTGTTTGGAAATCTGTATGGACCAAACTCCAATACAATTCTGAGAGCACCAGCTGAGTTCAATCGGAATATATATTATATAGCCTTATCTCTTTCTTAATGCAATCAATAAATCTAACAAATAGAAATCCGTGAAAGTGATTGTCATTATAATAACTCGGATGGTACCAAAAACCAATATTCAAGAGTCAATCAAGTTACTATCCAACAAACAAAGGTTGGATTTATTAACTATGATTAAATTACGCACAACCCATGATATTTCAATTATACAAAGAAAATATAATACAGAAAATAAATAATATAGACACCAGAAATTTGTTAACGAGGAAACCGCAAATGTAGAAAACCCCCGGGACCTAGTCCATACTTGAACACCACATTGTATTAAGACACTACATACACTATCCTACTACAAGTTAACTTCGGAATGGAATGTAGTTGAGCCCTAAACAATTTCATACCGATTAAGTTTCATTCGTATTCCTTACACCTCTTGAATCTCGCAAGACCCTGCGCACTTGATTCCCTTAGCTGATATCACGCATAACTAAGAGTTGCTACTATTGATGGTGGTTTTTATTATAGGGCGAAAACTGTAAAAGTCTGCTTACCTGACCCAACATCAGAAGTAGTAAACCTTGATATGTCTATATTCTGCAAGGAATTTGAAGAATATATTATAATCTAATGAGTGCTTATGCCTCTCTTCATATTATATTGAAACTCAAGCTCCTAGATAAATTGTTCACTAGTATAGAGCCTAATGAGTATTTAATCTCTTAGTTGCATTACTCACTAATGCCAGAGCCAGCCGAGTAATCATTCTATGTTACTAGACGAACTCTTGATATTGGCATGACATGACGATTAATGTTCACTGGCAGCGGAGTAGCACAAATCTCCCGAAGTGTCAGTATTGAGATCTGCATGAAAACACTCACACATGCTACACCACTCTCTGATTAAGATATTTTCGTGTCAACACGCTTTTAATTAAAAGTTAGCACGATCGACGCGCTTAAATTCCTTAAGGAAAATCTAGACTGTCCATGTTAGTCTTAAAAAACCATTACGGCCACATGATTTGGCCACGCAATTCAACAAGCCTAGCCTACTCCTAGTGGATCTAGGCGATCATCATGATGACCACCGGTGAACCCTCTAACACTCCAGCCGGTCGTAATCCATTTAGTTCAACCGCAACACCCTCAAATGTTAGCCAGAAAATGGGTGATCGCGTTGTTGAAAAATGAGCTCAAACGAGCAAAGACCGGCAAAAAGGGTCTCAAAAAACATCACGACCGCCCAACTTAACTAGCCTAGTTATACGGATTAGATCTTTCTTCGAATAATTAAAGAAGTTCTAACATGTTCACCGGTGACCCAATTCTATCCATGGTGATCGACCTACCTGCGGTGAGTCAAGAGGGCACCAAACCGTTTGCCCCAAAGTAGGGTGAATGCGCTGTTTTGGAAGCCCTAGTTTGTGATGTGGCAACGTACTGCTGTCACAAATTAATCACGGTCGTCCATCTTTTCCGGCCAAGCGGAATGGCTTAGATCCAATTTCAAGCGGCCCAGAAGGCATCAGCATGATCACCGACAGCCTGCCTTTGCACCTAACCTATCAGCATGTTCAAAATAATTGAAAAAGCGGGGGTCTAACAACCACAACCAATATTTCGATTAGCAATTTGTATGGGAAAACTCCAATATACTTTCTATAGAATCAACTAGACAGTCAGGCTCAATCTAGATTAAAGTATATCAAAAAGTTTTTATATCTCTATCTCTTGATTTAAATCTTACTCAAGCAAACTACGAGTCTCAATTTAAATGCAAGAGAGATAAACTTGGATAGTACCAAAGACTAATATCCAAGTGTCAATCAATTTAAATCAACAACCAAAAGGTCGAATATTCTAATTGATTGAACAACGCACAACCTGTATTATTTCAATTATATAAAAAAAATAATGCGAAAAATAAATAATACAGATACCAGAATTTTGTTAACGAGGAAATCGCAAATGCAGAAAAACCACGGGACCTAGTCCAGATGAAACATACATTGTATTAAGCCGCTAAAGACACTAGCCTACTCCAAGATAACTTTGGTCTAGACTGTAGTTGAACCCCAATCAATCTCACACTGATCCAAGGTACAGTTATGCTCCTACACCTCTGATCCCAGTAGGATACTATGTACTTGATTCCCTTAGCTGATCTCACCCACAACTAAGAGTTGCTACGACCCAAATTCGAAGATTTTAATAAACCATTCTGTATCACAAAAAGAACGGTAATAGATAAATTTATCTGCCACGAATATACCTACGAGTTTTGTTCCATCTTTTGGTAAATCAAGGTGAACAGGAACCTATTGATAAAACCATACTTATATTCCCGAAAAACAGCTCAGCTTTATCAATCACCTCACAATAGTCTTAATCGACTCAGCGAAAAAAGATATTGTGGAATCACAAACGATGAGACGAAGATGTTTGTGACTACTGTTATATCTTGCCTATCGAAGATAGAAATCTCAAACCAATTATTACAATTGTACTCTTATGATACAAACAACAAGATCAGATCACACAACTACGATAAAAGTGGTATCGGTATGGATTCACAATTCCAATGAAGTCTTTAAGCCGTTAACCTGGTTTAGAAGAAGAAAACAAAGGTTAAAGGAGAATCAACTCTAGATATGCAAATAGTATCACACTTAATGTGTGGGGATTAGGTTTCCAAGTTGCTAGAGTTCTCCATTATATACTCTTCCAAATCAGGGTTTGCAATCAATGTTATCTTAGTAACAAAGCATTCAATATTTACCGTTAGATAAAAACCTGATTAGATTCAAGCTAATATTTATCAACCGTTAGATCGAAAACATAGCTTGTTATACACACATAAAATGCATGTTTGTAGGCTTGTGAAAACCGTACCCAAACTTGTACATTATTTGGTTCAACAATAGTTAACCAAATGGTTAGCCATATGATAACCTTCATATCAACCATATTCTTCTTTACCATAACTAGTTCAAATGACTCAAATGAACTAGTTAGAGAGTTATTCAATTGCTTAGATCTTTATGTGCTACACAAGGCACAATTGAAGCAAAAGAAATTGGATTCACTCGAATCGGTTCATGAACTATATAGCCACAGTTTGCAATAGCATTCCTTAGTTTATAGAGATGAGTTCACAAATATCGTTTTTAGACATAACCTACTCAAGTTCACGGACTGGGTTCACGGACTTAAGTTACCGGATGGAGTTCACAAACTCCGGCAAAAATTATCGGGTTTGAGAACTTCGCCAGTTCGCAGACTGGGTTCGCGGACTGAAGCTCACGCACTTCTCTGGTTCTCTTGATCAACAAAGTTCACGAACTTTGGTTTAGGGAATAAGGACTTATACACATATGTGTTTCCACAAGAATGCTTATATCCTCCATTGGTTATATTGTCTAAATTCTCATTTCAACCATTGAAACATTCTCAGAGGACGGTATATAGTTGTTATTCACAAACCATTTTTCGTCAGAGCAATTTTCAAAGGGATTGAAACTTAACATGACTTTCGTCACTAGGTAAAGATGAACTTGGCTAAAGAGAAAGCTTTACCAACACATATTTCGATAAATAGATATGCGAGATATACTCGGCTCGAAATACCACATGTGTATAATCTTAGTCTATATAGCAAAATGACTTTTGTCTCAAGATATGAGATATGGTAGATATACTTTTGAGTGATAGATAAGTTCAAGTCTCCACATACCTTTTAGTCGATGAAGATCCACCAGTTCCTTGAGTAGTCCTTCGTCTTGTATGATGATTGCCATGGAGTTCTTGAGCTCAAATACACTTTCTATCCTAGTCCGAGACCTTAGCTATAATAGACTAGAAATCAAGACTTATAGTTTTGATCACTAACATTGACAAACATGCTTGAGATAACAACGCATGCGAGTTCGACCGAGCAATGCTCTAACCCTAATATCAAGTGCCATGAATTGATTTCCCAAAATAGGGTTGGCCACATGAATTCTAAACCCTAATTTAAATCAACGACAGTAGGCAACTGCCGCAAATCATCTCGTCCATCCAACTTCGCTATCCTAGTTGGATGGTTTAGATTTATTTTTTGGAGGCCAACAGGGTAACACTGTCATCATCGGCCACCCCTCCTCCACATGGAGGGATCGACCAATTGGTAGCTCACCCATAGGGTTCTCAAACAATCTCCCAAAGGTGGCCGATCATGCTACTTTTTTAAGACGTTCAATTCGCGACTAATTTGAACGATCTCTAAAACAACGATGTTTCCTTCATATCGATTATTTCCATCTGCTTGTTTAACAATGATGCTTTATATACATCGATTATAAGTAATGTTATATAAATATTGATTTCACAAATAATTTTATTATTTGACCTAAAAGCACTATATGCTGCTTTTAGCGGCGAGTCTCACGATTTGACCCATTTATTCGAGACATCTAACATGTCACAAACTGGGGGATTCTCACTGGGATATTGGTCTGGCGATTTACAGCGTGCGGCGTGCAATGATCCCATTACAAGAAAGTGTCAAGAAAGGACAGACGGTTAACAACAATGAGAGTAGTGGTGAAAGTGTGACCAGTTTTCTCTCGTAATGGAAATGTGGTGATCACCACTTTTTACACAACCCTACCTCTCCACTGCTTAATCACCTCCACTTCCTACGAGATCAGGATGTGCTCGAAAATGACTTGTATAAATAGGATTTCAACCTATTTAAAAAAAAAAAATACAAGTATCCGGAAAACACCAAGAACCGGTAAGCTTACGTTCTGCAAGCCAGTTCCACATTCTGATACAAGTCATAAAATAACCACACCTTCATAATTCAATCTCAAACACTTTATTTGCTTCCCTCCCTAAGATCAACCCATCTCCTTCACTTTGTGACCAAATTGAATCTGGAACGACGATTTCTTGGTTTAGGCAGGAGTCTTACATATTGATCTCTCGAATTTAAAAGTACTCATGTACAATATATTTGTTTAGGGTTTGAATTCGTTTCTCATTAACACACCCAATTTTACCAAAAACTGCATAATTAGTTTTTACCCCAAAACAGCTACGATCCAAAGTTGGAAGACTTATAAACAAATCTGTATCTCACAGATATGTCTATTATGTGTGTTCCGTATTTTGATTCAAGATCAAGGTGAATATGAACCAACTAATAATCCGGTCTTACAACACCGAGTGTAGCCTAGAATATTAGTCACCTCGCAATAACCTATAACTAAATAGATAGAACAGGTTATTGTGGAGCCACTAAGTCTGAGACGAAGAACTGTGTGGTTTGTTGTATCTTACCTATCGGAGATAAACCTCGAGAGACCTTAGATCAAGATACGCAACTACAAAGTAAAATAGTTGGACATGGCTTTATGAATCCCAAATGAAGTCTTCAAGTCGTCAACCCTATAATGGTTTATCAAAGAAGTTGAAAACCTAGGTTAATGGAAAATTGACTCTAGTTTACAAGTAGGACACACATAAGTGTTGGGGTTAGGTTTCCCAGTTGCTAGAGGCTCTCCTTATATAGTTTTAAAATTAGGGTTTCTTACAATCAAAGCTAAGATAGCTTTTTAACAAAGCAATTAATATTCACTGTTAGATGAAATCCTAATTTAAGATTCAAGCTAAGTCTTCTTAGAAAATAAGAAAACAATCTGCATCATTAGATGGTATTAGCTTGATATACACACAAATGAAATATACCTATATTTAGATATGGATGAACCGTACCTAAACATGTATACCAAGTTGGCTCAATAACAGTTAACCGAAGTTAGCCATATGAACACTTTCATCTTAGTCATATTCATCTAACACTTCTAGATCAAATATGATGATCAATCAATGATGTTAGAGCATTGATCGATCGAACTCACATGCGTTGCTATCTCAAGCATGTTTGTCAATGTTAGTGATCAAAACTATAAAGTCTTGATTTATAGTCTACTATAGATAAGGTCTTGGACTAGGATAGAAAGTGTAGTTGAGCTCAATAACTCCATGGAAATCATCATACAAGACGAAGGACTACTCAAGGAACCAGTGGTACTTCATTGACAAAAAGGTATGTGGAGACTCGAACTTATCTATCACTCAAAATTCTATCTACTATATCACCTATCTTGAGACAAAAGTCGTATTACTATATAGACTAAGAATATACACATGTGATATTTCGAGTTGAGTATATCCCGCTTATCTATTTCTCGAAATATGTGTTGGTAAAGCTTTAGCTTTAGCCAAGTTCATCTTTACCTAGTGATGAAAGTCATGCAGTGTTTCAATCACTTTGGAAATCGCTCTGACGAAAACTAGTTTGTGAATAACAACTATATGACGTCCCCTGAGAATGTTTCAATGGTTGAAATAAGAGTTTAGACAATTTAACCACTGGGGATATAAACATTATTGTGTTAACACATATATGAATAAGCCCTTAGAACTTGAACCGAAGTTTACGAACTTTGTTGATCAAGTAAAACCGGAACTTGAGCAGTCAACCTAGTCCGCGAACGTGCGTAATTCTCAAACCCGAGAAATTCTGCGGGAGTTGTAGCTCGGTTTCAGTCCGCGAACTGACGGAAGTTCTCGAACCCGAGAATTTCTGTTGGAGTTTGTGAACTCTAACCGGTTAACTTGAGTCCGCGAACTTGAGTGGTTATGTCTAAAAACGATGTTCGTGAACTTATCTAAATTATCTAAGGAATTTTATTGCAACCGTGGTTTATAGTTCATGAATCGATTCGAGTGAATCACATCGTTTTTGCTTCAATTGTATCTTGTGTAGTACATGAGATCTCATAGAAATTAAACAACTCTCTAACTAGTTCATTTGAGTTATTTGGACTACTCATGGTGAAGATGAATATGGTTGATATGAAAGTTATCATTTGGCTAACCATTTGGTTGACTAATATTGAACCAACCATTGTACACTTTCGGTATGGTTACACAAACCCAAATCTTCAAGTACATGTGTGTATGGAAAGCTAAGTTTTCGATCTAATGGTTGAGAGATATTAGCTTGTATCTAATCTGGTTTTCATCTGACGGTGAATATTGAATGCTTTGTTAGTTATCTAACATTGATTGCAAACCCTGATTTGAAAGACTATATAAGGAAGAACTCTAGCAACTGGGAAACCTAATCCCCACACATTCGGTGTGATACTAGTTTACTAATCTAGAGTCTATTCTCCTTTAACCTTTGGTTTTCTTCTTCTAAAACCAGGTTAACGACTTAAAGACTTCATTTGGATTGTGAAGACCGATACTACTTTTCTTGTAGATGTGTGATCTGATCTTGTTGTTTCTATCGTACGAGTACAATTGTAATAATTGGATTGAGATTTCTATCTCCGATAGGCAAGATATAAAAGTAATCACAAACATCTTCATCTTCATCTTATCGTTTGTGATTCCACAATATCTTTTTTCACTGCGTCAATTAAGACTATTGTGAGGTGATTGATAAAATTGACATGTTCTTCGGGAATATAAGTCTGGTTTTATTGATTGGTTTCTGTTCACCTTGATTTATCAAAAGACGGAGCAAAACTCATAGGTTTATTCGTGGGAGACGAATTTATCTATCTTGTAGACTTTTCTGTGTGAGACAGATTTGTTTATTAAAGTCTTCGACTTTGGGTCGTAGAAACTCTTGGTTATGGGTGAGATCAGCTAAGGGAATCAAGTACACAGTATCCTGCTGGGATCAGAGGCCTAGGAGCATAACTGTACCTTGGATCAGTGTGAGATTGATTGGGGTTCAACTACAGTCCAGACCCAAGTTAATTTGGAGTAGGCTAGTGTCTGTAGCGGCTTAATACAGTGTATGTTTAATATGGACTAGGTCCCGAGGTTTTTATGCATTTGCGGTTTTCTCGTTAACAAAATTCTGGTGTCTGTGTTATTTCTTTTCCGCATTATATTTTTATATAATTAAAATAATACAGGTTGTGCGTTGTTCAATCAATTAGAATATCCGACCTTATTGGTTGTTGATTTAAATTAATTGACACTTGGATATTGGTCTTTGGTACCATCCAAGTTATCTCTCTTTGATTAGACTCGCGAATCATATTTGCTTGAGTAAATAAAATTGAGAGATTGAGATAATAACTCCTTGAGTATTTTCTATTGATTGAGTCTAGTTGATTCTCTAGAAAACAACTCGAAGTTGTCCATACAGATTGCTAATCGAAATATTGGGTGTGGTTGTTAGACCCCCGCTTTTTCAATTGGTATCAGAGTAGGCAAACACATTCAAGACCTCATAAGTCTGTATTTTTAGCGATCTGACTCGATGGACAGAGGTGATATCTCAATAAACGTACCACCAGTCTTCGATGGCTCTAATTACTTATGGTGGAAAATTGCTATGCGAGCTTTTCTTCAAGCACGTGATTTTCAATCATGGGTATATGTTGTTAATGGCTATGATCTCCCGTAGTGGCAGTTGGAAACATGAACGTTCCAAATAATATTGGTGAATACACCCCTACCGAAATCCTTGATGCAAAGCAAAATTCAGACGGTTTGAATGCGATCATACATGCCATTAAGTCGCAAGAATCTTGGGATATGTTAGCAACCGTATTTGAAGGTAACTTTTTTTTTTGCTAAGTCCAAATATTATTTGAAGGTAACACCAGTGAAAAGGAAGTTAGGCTTTAAAACCTTAATTACGATTGGGAAAACCTTCGTATGGCAGATGAAGAAACATTTGATGAGTTTAATCACAAAGTGTCTGAAATTGTTAATGCATCTTTTGCATTGGGTAAGACTATTCCTGAAAAGGACATTGTGATGAAAATTCTCAGATCACTGCCATCTAGATATGATGCTTAGAAGCATGCCATCGTCGAGAGAAATAACCTTGATACTCTCTCCAGAAATACACTGGTTGGAAAGCTTAAGATCTTTGATCATGAACACTCATCCAAATCTAAGGATGTTGCGTTCAAAGCACTGAAAGACACTACTTGATAAAAGTAAAAAAGTGTATATCTCCGAAGATGATCACTTTGAGACAGATTCATCAAATGAAGATCTTGACAAATCAGTCTCGATGATCACCAGACAGTTTAAGGATCTTATATTGAAGAGAAGTAAACGGTTCTCCAGAGATAAGCCTAAGGCATCAGTGAAACCTCATAATCGTGTTCCTCCTAAAAACAGGGATATTGATGAAACTGATGATGAGGATATGCCTCAGTGCTTCAAGTGTAAAGGTTTTGGTCATTTTGCTAAAGAGTGTCCAAATCGGAGAAAATACACTGGGAACAAAGGTCTTGCTGCAACTCTTGATGAAATGTCTGACGTCTATGATTCAATGAAGACGAGAAATCAAGTGTTGCTCTTATTGGTGAAAATATCAATTTTGATAATTGTAGCAATACAAACATCAATATTGATATTCTTTCAGAAGATAATCCAACCATTTTGGAAGAAAAAGTTGACCCTTTTCTTGGAAACTCTGTTTATAATGTTTCAGGATCCATTATGTGCCTAGATGCTTGCACATCTCAGAAGCCTGATTATTATTCAAGTATGACTTGCTCGTATTGTTCATTAAAAGGTCATGAACTCTCAAGGTGTTACAAGTTCAAACACAAACAAAGACATGTCAACAAACTTCAACTAAGAGCAAATCATTTAGGAAGAAGGCTTAAACTTGCTCAGAAGACCGCTGAGGTATGTAAGATTTTATCTTCGTATAAGAAGTTAGTTTCCAAGGAAAAACCAAGACCATTTGAAAAGAAAGTACGGTCAAACTATTTCGATAGACAGAAGTCTGTGGATTTTCCACAAGAGGAAATTGGTGGACAAATTGTAGTTCACCATAACGCAACTTGATTGTGTTGTTCTTAAAATCTTGTCTCATGTGCCCGATCGAAAGAGACAATGATTTTGTACCTCTCAGGTTTTTAGGAAAAGTTTTTTTTTCTTTTCTTAGATGTGTTACTTTTTGTCTACAAAAAAGATAGAGGGTATTATCGATAATTTCAATCTTTATAGGGTTGAGAATTGATCGTTTACGAACCCGTTAAAGGTTTCAAACCCTACATTCCTTTTCCTTCTCTAAAACCTTTTTTTTTATCTCAAGACTACTTGTTGAGCTAATTGTGAATTCCTCTCACAAATCCATACGTTCCTGGACGCTCCAAGAATGATGTCTTCTGATGAAAAAGAAGGTAATGTGATTGTTAAGTCATCAATCATGAAGGAAAAAGAAAAATCTCCATTGCCTCCAACCTTGAAAAGAAAAAGAAGGAATATGAGGAAGCCAAGAGTTGTTCCTTCAAATTCTCAGAAGTTTTCTGATGTTCTTGAAGTGTTGAAGGAGCTGCGAAAGGAGATTCAACAAGTAAAGGCTTTTGTGTATAAGACTCATGAGATTCATAAGGCCCTGGTTCGACAATAGCAACCAAGAAGGTTCATCGATATAAACTCCTTTCTTAATGAACCATATGTTCCAATGGTTGTTGACGATAAGGAGTTCGGGGACGATAATGAATTCTTTAAAGGTCTTAATGCCTAGTAAATCTTCTATTTTTCGTGTTTTGATTAGAAGAATAACTAGTGTTTTGGAATAGCCATTATTGTGACTACACATAGCTATATCCAATGTTTTCATCTTCTTGTTTTTAGATTTATTGGTTTAAATTCTAAACTTGTTTGGAAGATGATAGTTGTAGTATTAATCTTGATTTTATATATTGCAATATTTTGATGGGATATGTCCATGAACTTGTTTGTCCCATATTTTGTCAAAAGTAAAGTCATTCGTGAATTGATATGCAAAAATTGATAAAAGAATGAATAGACTTTTGACAAACACAAAAGGTAAGCCTATATTGTCAATTATTGATGTAAGATAGGTTAAAATCTTTTGTGATTCAAGGATTATGTCTATTGTGTGTCATTGTACAAATAGTGATGAAAACATAGAATGAATCCTTGCTTATTCCACGGTATAGGTCGAATCTCCGATCCACAATTTTTTTTGTGAAAATACTGTGTTGTTCCATGAAGTGTCTTATGTTGAGCACTAAAACAACAAAAGTTGATTGCTTTTGTGATTAGCTTAGTTTTTGTTCCGTAAGGTACTTTATATTGAACATGTTAAACTAAATTAATCATCTTGTGTGGTTATTTAGTTATCACTCCATAAGTTTTCTTATGTTTGAGCATCTCCTTGACTGAGTTGGTTATTCGTGATTAACTTAGTCATTGCTCCTTAGAATTTCTTATGTCGAGTGTGACCAATTAAATTGATTACTTTTGTAATTAGTTTGGTTGAATATGGCAATTAGATATTTGCGAGTTTTCTTGTGATTAATCTAATTGATTTATTAAGTCTCCATAAATTTACTTGTGTTGAGCATATTTAATCAAATTAATCTTGGTTCGCTTGGGTTCATATGATTGAATATTTCTTGTTGGATTCCAAATTCATACTTGTATGTAATTTATTGAGTCTAAAGAAATTCTTCTTTTATTTTTGAAATTAAGGTCACTCTTGTTGTTCCTTAGGGAATGCCATATTATGGGGGAGAGTTCTTTTGAACTTGTGCTTAACTGCGTCTTTGTGGGGAGTGCGGCTGTGGAATATTGGAGGGGTTATCTTGCGTCTTTATAAACTCCTTGATGAATGCATTTAGCTTCAGCTTTATGATTGCATCTAAATAAGATGATATACATTTACCTTTGGTCATGAAATGTCTCTTACGGAAATTTCATTAGGATCCCGTTCTTGTACCTTTGCCAATTTTATAGACAAAAAGGGGGAGCATTAATATGTAGTTCACACTACAAATACATATGGTTTTCAGATCATTATGTAAGGGGGAGTGGTTTCCATGTGAGATGGAGTATTGACTAAGGGGGAGTAAAGTATCACCATACTATTGTTGTTGAAGTTGTGATGCAATTGGACTTTGACGTTGTGTAATAATACTATGACATTGTATAACAATGATTGAGAACCGATGCTTTTCTCATTGTTATAGCTACGGATTTTCAACAACGATGATGCTAAACTTACAACCTTTGGGATCATTGGACTACTGGGAAGTGACAAAGATTTCGAGTATTGTTGAAGCTTAGACATGTGGAATAGGAACTACAAAGTTTATTTATATATATTTTTATTCCATATGTATTAATAGTTTTGCCACTAAAATTGACAGAGGGGAAGATTATTAGAGCAATGCTCGGTCGAACTCGCATGCATTGCTATCTAAAGCATGTTTTTCAATGTTAGTAATCAAAACTATAAAGTCTTGATTTCTAGTCTACTATTGCTAAGGTCTCGGACTAGGATATAAAGTGTAGTTGAGCTCAAGAACTCCATGGAAATCATCATACAAGACGAAGGACTACTCAAGGAACCAGTGGATCTTCATCGACTAAAAGGTATGTGGAGACTTGAACTTATCTATCACTCAAAAGTCTATATACTCTATCTCTTATCTTGAGACAAAATTCGTATTACTATATAGACTAAGAATATACACATGTTATATTTCGAGCTGAGTATATCTCGCTTATTTATTTCTCGAAATATGTGTTGATAAAGCTTTCGCTTTAGCCAAGTTCATCTTTACCTAGTGACGAAAGTCATGTTATGTTTCAATCACTTTGGAAATCGCTCTGACGAAAACTAGTTTGTGAATAACAACTATATGACGTCCTCTGAGAATGTTTCAATGGTTGAAATGAAAGTTTAGACAAATTAACCAATGTGGGAAATAAACATTGTTGTGGTAACACATATATGTACAAGTCCTTAGCACTTGAACCGAAGTTTGCGATCTTTGTTGATCAAGTGAAACCGGAACTTGAGCAGTCAACCCAGTCCGCGAACTCAGTCCGCGAACATGCGTAGTTCTCGAGCCCGAGAATTTCTGTTGGAGTTGTAGCTCGGTTTCAGTCCGCGAACTCAGTCCGTGAACTAACGGAAGTTCTAAAACCCGAGAATTTATGTTGGAGTTTGTGAAATCCAACCGGTTAACTTGAGTCTACGAACCCAGTCCGCGAACTTTAGTGGTTATGTCTAAAAACGATTTTGTGAACTTATCTAAATTATCTAAGGAATGCTATTGCGAACCGTGGCTTTATAGTTCATGAATCGATTCGAGTGAATCACATCGTTTTTCATTTGGACATGAGATCTCATAGCAATTAGGATCTCATATCAATTGAACAACTCCCTAACTAGTTCATTTGAGTCATTTGGACTAGTTATGGTGAAGAATAATATGGTTGATATGAAAGTTATCATTTGGCTAACCATTCAATTGACTAATATTGAACCAACCATTGTACACGTTTGGGTACAGTTACACAAACCCAAATCGTTAGGTACATGTCTGTATGGAAAGCTAAGTTTTCAATCTAACGGTTGAGAGATATTAGCTTGTATCTAATCAGGTTTTCATCTAACGGTGAATATTGAATGCTTTGTTACTAAGATAACATTGATTGAATGCTTTGTTACTAAGCTAACATTGATTGCAAACCCTGATTTGAAAGACTATATAAGGGATAACTCTAGCAACTGGGAAACCTAATCCCCACACATTTTGTGTGATACTAGTTTGCTTAGCTAGAGTCGATTCTCCTTTAACCTTTGGTTTTTTTTTCTCTAAAACTAGGTTAACGACTTAAAGACTTCATTGAGGATGTTAGACCCCCACTTTTTCAATTGGTATCAGAGCAGGCAAACAAGTTAAAGACCTTATAAGTCTGCGTTTGTAGAAATCTTATTATAGACGTGTCTATCTCTAATACCGTACAAGTTCAGAAATTACTAGATGATTCTGAAAGCTTGGATTCACCCGAGAGAAGCGTCACATCTAAGTTAATATCTAAACATTTTCTTAATATCAAAACTGTTGATTGGGAAACACTCCTAGAAGAACAGTTGGATGAACTTTCTGATGAAGGTGATTCGGATATTGATAGAGATGTTGATGAGGAAGTCTCAGAGTATGATAAGTTTTTGGATTCATTGAAAATGAAGAAGATTACAACTTCTCATGTCACATCTCTTCTGACTCATATATGTCGAGAAAATAAGAAATTGAAAAGGATTTACGGTGGTGGTCTTTATGGTCAGAATCTCTCTTGCGAAGCGGTCCTCAAAGATACCGAGGAAAACTTGAGTAAAAAGTCACTTGAATGTGATCGTGTATATCAAAAATACTTCTTATTAGAAGAGAAACTTGCAGAAACTGAAGGAAGGATTAACTCTCAGCAAACAAGTTTTGATGATAGAGAAAGCGCTTTTCTCGCTCGAGAAAAACGCCCTGAGGCTGATTTAGCTGCTACTCTTGATAAAATCAAGATGTTGGAAGATGACTTGAAAAAGTTCAATACTAGTTCAATCAAATTAACTACTATTCTAAGAGCAAGTTCAATACTCGTTTGCGAGGCCGCGACCAAGCAATAATGGTAATTGCCAAGTCCATATAGGCCATTCCGCCAAAATGCATAATGATTGTGCATTATAGGGTCTGCGACATGGCATAATGATGCCTTCACATCATATGCTCCATTGGAAAGGCTACACAGCTATAAATAAGGCCTAAACATTATATACACCGTTCCGGCTAAGCAATGAAGCTTACTTGGTGCATGATCCACATATACACCTTCACCCAACTACCCCTCTCTATATATGTTAACTTGACATTTATACAATTAAGAAAAGGGGAGAGGATTGACATGATTGCTTCACTATTCATGGCCGTTGCCATGTATTTTTGAATAACGGGCAATGATTGATGAGTTTCTGTTCTGTAATGCACAATAATTGTGCAACACTCATTCTGGATATTGCACAATGATTGTGTAGCATTCAATCGGTCATCCTGCTCCGACATATTGCACAATGATTGTGCATTATTCACTTGACCAGCCCTCTATGGCATGATGCACAATGATTGTGCAATATTGGCTCTAGACCAATAGTTTGCATAATGCGCAATGTTTGCGCTGTAACGCCCAAGGCCATTTACCCAACTGGCCTAACGCACCATGATGATGCAATATTGTCTCTAGGCCAATGTTCCTCTTAACGCAACAAAAGCTTGAGATGAAGCTTCATCTCATGCCATGGCGCATCTTTGAGCATGCATCATGCTACAAACACGGGGTGTTACACATATCTTCTTTCTCTAAGGTATCTCATTAGAATATGGTTTCTACAATATCCCAAGCATCTTTAGACCTAATGCATGAAGTCACATGGTGCTGAAGATCTGGACTTATGGCATGGATAATAGTGTTTAACCCGTCTGAATTAATCTTCACAACACTTATCTCGATATCCTAATGGCTTGGAAACAATGGATCCGTCTCTATCAACTTCTGGCTTATTGTATCCAATAACTACAAGTTTCCATGTCTTAAAGTCACGGGCTTGTAAAAAGGAACGCATGTCCATTTTCCACCATAAGTAATTTGTGCCATCAAAGGATGGCGATACCTTTATCGAGATTGCACTCCCGTCCATATATTCGATTGCTACAAACACGGACTTATTAGGTCTGTAACGTGTTTTCCTGCTCTGATACCAACTTAAAATGCATAGGTAGCACAACACACCACCAAAATTTTCTTAGGAAACATGTATGGACTAAACCTAAATATAATTCTGAGAGTTCAACTTAATGAATCTCAATCGAGGAATAATATTCAGAGTTATATCCATATCTCCCATAATCAGAAAGTTTACAGACGTAAGTCCATGAACCTGGTTTATGTGTGAAAGTACTTGGATGATGTCAAAAATCAATATCCAAGAGTCAGTCAAGTTGTATCCAACAAACAAGGTCGGATGTATCTACTTTGATAGGTTTACGTACAACCTGTGATATTTCAATTATAAATATAAAAAATATAACACGGAAAAAAAAAAAAACACAGACGCCAGAATTTTGTTAACGAGAAAACCGCAAATGCAAAAAATATCCGGGACCTAGTCCAGATTGAACACCAAATTGTATTAAGCCACTACAGACTCTAGCCTACTATCAATACTTCATACTAGAATGTAGTTGAGACCGAATAAAACCCTCACAACAATTCAGTTACATTCTCGCTCGTTACGCCTCTTGAATCCCAGCAGGATTCATCGCAATTGATTCCCTTAGCTGACGCCATTTACAACCTAAAAGTTGCTTCAACTTAATTTAATACTTTAAACCAATATGCCTCCCATGGATAAGCTTATATGTGATTTCCTTTTTGATCAAAGATCAAGGTGAGACTGGAAATCGATAGCAATAAACAAAGTATAACAAACCTCAAAATCCGGAACTTACAACTCCAAGAGCAACCTAGATTTTTATTCACCTCACAAGTACAAAGCCTTGTGGAATCACAAAGTCCGAGATGAAGAGAACTTTGCGATTACTGTCTATCTTGTTGATGGAGAAGAAACTCAACAATCAAACAAGATCAGGATACACGAACTATCAAAGATATTCAGACCTGGATTCACGAATCCCTAGCTGAAGTCTTTTAAGTCTCTAAACCCTAGAAGGGTTTATGGAGATGACGAATCTAGTTATGCACCTAGGACACACAAGAGTTATGGCGGAGATTCAAAGATCCCAGCTGCTAGAGTTTTCCCTTATATAGACTTTCAAAAAATAGGTTGCTTTGGGTTTAAGCTAAGATAGATTTGGAACCAAGCAAACAATATCCATCATTAGATGAATCTTTGAAATATGATTTAAATAAATAAGATATACACTCTGATTAGGTTGAACCGTATCGAACCATATATAATGACTACGTTCATGATGGTTAGCCGAAACTAGCCAACTGAACTGTAAGATTAATCATTTTCATATACACACTTAATACTTTAACCTTGATTCACAATCATGTGATCAAATATGTGTCTTTAGAGATTTATTCAAACACTAATTATCTCATAGAAATAGTTTTATTGCATTTGAAAACATTCGACGTGGTAAGTAGGTGTACTAGATACATATACATAATCTTTTTAGTTAACAATTATGTCATGTTACATGTAACAGTATTTATACCTTAAGACATAACCCAGTCGCGAAGTTCACATAACTCTTTCTATATGTGTACCGGTATAAGTACCAAACCGGTTCTGAGACTGACAGTTCTTTTCCGGTTTACATACGGGTACGCTTATAGATCCGGGTTCACAAGTTCACAAACTTTTTAAGGTACTTATAGTGGTATGTGTTAGAGCATTTCTCGGTCGAACTCGCATGCATTGCTATCTCAAGCATGTTTGTCAATATTAGTGATCAAAACTATAAAGTCTTTGATTTCTAGTCTACTATAGCTAAGGTCTCGGACTAGGATAGAAAGTGTAGTTGAGCTCAAGAACTCCATGACGATCATCATACAAGACGAAGGACTACTCAAGGAACCAGTGGATCTTCATCGACTAAAAGGTATGTGGAGACTTGAACTTATCTGTCACTCGAAAGTCTATCTATTTTATATTCTATCTTAAGACAAAAGTCGTATTACTATATAGACTAAGAATATACACATATGATATTTCGAGATGAGTATATCCCGCTTATCTATTTCTCGAAATATATGCTGGTAAAGCTTTCGCTTTAGCCAAGTTCATCTTTACCTAGTGACGAAAGTCATGTTATGTTTCAATCATTTTGTAACTTGCTCTGACGAAAAATAGTTTGTGAATAACAACTATATAATGCCCTATAAGAATGTTTCAATGATTGAAATGAGAGTTTAGACAATATAACCATTGGTGGATATAAGCATTGTTGTGGAAACACATATATGTATAAGTCCTTAGTGCTTGAACCGAATTTTGCGAACTTTGTTGATCAAGTGAAACCGGAGAAGTGCGTGAGATTCAGTACGCGAACTGGCGGAAGTTCTCGATCGAGAATTTCTGCTGGAGTTTGTGAAATCCATCCGGGAACTTAAGTTCGCGAACCCAGTCCACGAACTTGAGTAGGTTATGTCTAAAAACGATGTTTGTGAACTTATCTTAATAAACTAAGGAATGCTATTGCAAACCGTGGATTTATAGTTCATGAATCGATTCGAGTGAATCACATCGTTTTTACTTCAATTGTGTCTTGTGTAGTACATAAATATCTAAGCAATTGAACAACTCTCTAACTAGTTCATTTGAGTCATTTGGACTAGTTATGGTGAAGAATAATATGGTTGATATGAAATTCATCATTTGGCTAACTAGTGTTGAACCAACTAATGTACAAGTTTGGGTATGGTTTTCATAAGCCTACAAACGTGCAGTACATGCGTGTATAACAAGCTATGTTTTTAATCTAACGGTTGATAAATATTAGCTTGTATCTAATCAGGTTTTCATCTAACAGTGAATATTGAATGCTTTGTTACTAAGATAACATTGATTGCAAACCTTGATTTGAAAGACTATATAAGGGAGAACTCTAGCAACTGGGAAACCTAATCCCCACACATTCTGTGTGATACTAGTTTGCTAAGCTAGAGTCGATTCTCCTTTAACCTTTGGTTTTCTTCTTCTAAAACCAGGTTAATGACTTAAAGACTTCATTGGGATTGTGAAGCCAGACCGATACTACTTTTATCGTAGTTGTGTGATCTTATATTGCATCTTCTATCGTACAAGTATAATTGTAATAATTGGCTTGAGATTTCTATCTCCGATAAGCAAAATATAAAAGTAGTCACAAACACTTCGTCTCATCGTTTGTGATTCCTCAATAATCTTCTTCGCTGCGTCGATTAAGTTTATTGTGAGGTGATTGATAAATCTGAGCTGTTCTTCGAGAATATAAGTCTGATTTTATCAATTGGTTCCTGTTCACCTTGATTTATCAAAAGACAAAACAAAAATCATAGGTTTATTCGTGGGAGACGAATTTATCTATCCTTGTAGACTTTTCTGTATGAGACAGATTTGTTTATTAAAGTCTTCTACTTTAGGTCGTAACAACTCTTAGTTGTGGGTGAGATCAACTAAGGGAATCAAGTGCGCAGTATCCTGCTGGGATCAGAGGTGTAGGAGCATAACTATACCTTGGATCAGTGTGAGATTGGTTGGGGTTCAACTACAGTCCAGACCGAAGTTAGCTTGGAGTAGTCTAGTGTCTGTAGCGGTTTAATACAGTGTATGTTTAATCTGGACTAGGTACCGGGGTTTTTCTGCATTTGCGGTTTCCTCGTTAACAAAATTCTGGTGTCTGTGTTTTTTTTTTTTCCGCATTATATTTTGTTATATAATTGAAATAATACCGGTTGTGCGTTGTTCAATCAATTAGAATATCCGACCTTATTGGTTGTTGATTTAAATTGATTAACACTTAGATATTGGTTTTCGGTACCATCCAAGTTATCTCTCTTTGATTAAGACTCACAGAGTATATTTTCTTGAGTAAATCAAATTGAGAGATTGAGATAATAACTCCTTGAGATATTTTATATTGATTGAGTCTAGTTGATTCTCTAGAAAGTAACTCGGAGTTGTTCATACAGATTGCTAATAGAAATATTGGGTGTGGTTGTTAGACCCCCACTTTTTCAGTACGCGTACCAAAAATCTGTTGTCGACATATATCTACTTCGGTACTGTACTGAGTACATGTACTACGACTGCAGACTTATAATTGTTCTTCCAGTTTGTAAGGCTAATATGCATACTGTCTTGTATCTGAATTTATAGTAATTCTATATTTCTCTCTAAATCAATTCGAAACATTCCCAAATAAGATCAACAACACAGATTACTGTTCCAGGTTATTTTCAAATGATAATTCTTGAATCACAATTTTGATTACGAACAATAAATTGTCCTTAACCGAAATTCATCAAGAATGAACAAATGTTCATTAAACTTAGTTATCATATTTTGAGAACGATATTACCAAGATAAACTTGACCCAAAATTCTTGTTATGCGTGCATAGTCTAATTAGTCATACGACATAGTTTCATAGATAGAAAGGTGAATATAACTTGAGAAATAGGTGGTTCAGTCTTCACTTACCTTTTGTTGAAGAAGTTCTCCAAAAACTTCGGTTGATCTTCGCCTTCAAATGGTAGAACACAATGATGACTGCAATGATGTCTGTTTATCAATTATACTTTTATCGTAATCCGAGACTTGACTAATTGTAGACTAGAAATCAAGATACGGATTTGATCAACTAAATTTTACAACAAGATTGATATAGAAATACTCGTGAGTTCGACCGAGTAATGCTCTAACACTTGTATATACACGATGTTCTGCTATACTTTAGCGCATTCAGAGTTGATGATTTTTTTGACTCATATGAACCCAAGGTCCCACCTCTCTCTTCGCACGAGCTTGCTTCATCCTTTTCCTTCACTTCGTCTCTCATCCACGTGTCTCTCATAAAACTTATTATGCATTGCTACTACTTCCATTAACTGCTTTGTCTTTTAATATTAAATTGGTCATGATGATGTCACTAACTTTCCACGTGCTCTCATCTCTTATTGGTGGTAGATATCTCGATAAAAGATAAATTATTCCTTAAGCTTTCTACAATACTTCACATGATCTCCTTTTCATATTTCCACCTTTATAATTTTTTCCACGCGACTAGTGAATATTTTACCCTCACAATTCAATATACTATCAAAGACGACAACGCAACTTTTTTTCTTTGTGCTAGTGTTAATTATGTATTGTACCTCCGGTAGGTGTGGTTGTAGAGATGATTATATTGATATCAACATACTCAATGATACAACGTATGCCATATCCATCAACGTTGATGGCTTCTTTATTTATTTGTAACTAGGGTTTATCTAAAGTTATGATTGAAATTGAGTAAATGAAATCTTCAAATTAATAGTGGTAATCTGGTCATGAATTTTATCCCAACACGGTTAGATATTTTCAATATATGGTTGTCGCTACGGAAGGGGAGTCCGAGGGATTTTTTTCTTCCTGGTTTTGAATTTCAAAACTTAATTCGTTTTCAGAATTTTCTACAGACACGTCTCTTCCCATTAATGGATGCCATTTGAAAACGTCTGTTGCAGATGAAGAGACATATCCAAAAGACATGAAATCCTCTTTAAATAGCGAATGTTTTCTCCCAATTCAACAAATCAAATTTTTTATTTTCTCTAAACATCATCAGAATCTCATAGTGAATGTTCTTGGTTGGGTCAAGGGAGTACAACTCTTGAATCCAACAAGTTGTTAGGACTTCATTGTATCCTAAAAATTATATTTCACTGACCAATTTTACTCGCCAATTTCTTGGGAAGGGTCGAAATAATTGCTAAAAAGAATCACATTTGAAATCAGTAATACAATTTTTTCGTTTGTATTCTTTGATTTCATCCTCTGATATCCACATTTACAACAAACACATCATTATGCGTGTATGATTTAATTAGTGTCAAACCTTAGCGAGTTAGATTAAAATAAATCATGTGAATTCCGTCAAATGCAGAGAAAAAACATGTCGCAAGTTGGTTCGTACAGAAATTGGAACCAACTGTCTTAAATCTATCCAAGCTGGAATCGAGGATGCTATTGAGGGTGCTAATTTACTGAGGAGGGTACTAAAATGCATCTATAGTACAAAACAAGATGAGTTTTGAGCCACCGATGGCTAGATAACATTTGACAAACAAATGATCCAACCATCTCAATCTCATCCTAACAATAGATATCTGATGTTCGTCGTGTTTGTAACCTCTTTCATAATAAATTTAATTTAATAATTAGTGGGTCATCTCATAACTCAAGATATTAAAAGGGACCAAACCAAAAATAAAATAAAATAAAATGCGTGTCGTATCTATTAGGATCATAATAAATCCGGTAAAAAAAATGTGTACTCCGGTGTTGAGGAGGTGCACAAATTTGCATTCTCAATATTTGGTATCTATAGCAACATTGCAGTTTTATTAATCATAAAAATCATAATCTATGGACACAATTCAAATTATAAAAATGCCAAATAGGTTATATTTGTGTACAGGTTTGATGGGAAGCGAATCATATTAACACAAGAACTTGGTCGTTGATTTATAATTGAGGTATATGGGTTGATTTTCTGTGAGTAAAGATATTTGCTTGATACAAATTTCTAATTTTCTTATGAATTTGAGTGATTGGAAAGAAAAAAAAATCAACAATTCCAATATCAAATCATGTCAGTGCCGTTATGGCACGGGTTATCTAATCCTTTAAACCTCTAAGTCATATAAGGCCTCACGTCGCGCGGTGAGAATACCCACCCTTGGGTGAGCGTCACCGCCCCCTTGAAAATTCTCCATTCCACTTTTCCTCAAATTATATGAATGTAACACTAAATATCTTTTTTGGTTGAAAAAAACGACATCGTTAAAAAACGGTTTTTGATGATTTGTTTACAAAAGAAAAGAAGAAGAATTTCGGGAAAATAAAAACAAAAACAAAAACAAAAAACTTCGACATAGGAACAAACCAGTTAACCCTAAAACAAAACCTAAGGTTCAAACGATTTGAAGTGATGATCAAATATCAGAGACCAATATAGTTTACAAACCTAGAAAACCTCGTTAATGATTGATAATCATCAACACCCCTGCATCTTAAATCTTAATATGATGCATGTTTTTTATATTTTTTTATGTCGACATAATCATGTTTTCCGTCTTTTTCTTTCGCAGTCTGCTAGGTGTCTATTTGATTTAAAAATTTGTTGTTCATAAAAACGGAGGGTGCGTGCCATTTTACCACATGGGAATATAGAAGAAGAAGAAGAAATAGGGAGAAACAGAGACTTGGTCTTTTAGGGTTTGTTAAAAACCCCATTAGAACGCTAATCCTTATAGGATATGTGGGTTTATCTCTTTTGATTATAATTTCCATTTTGTAATCTTCATTTATTTTAGTTTTTCATTTGTTTTAATTTCCCATACAACACTGGTGTTGTTTTCGGATCTGATTCATGGTAAAAAAGTGTATGGTAGTAATCCCTTGATCTAGGAAATTCTTTGTTCGATGTATATGAATGTTTGATGAGTTAGGAAATTCTGATTGTTTCTAGAACCGGATATTTTTCAGGGAAGGAGATTTGGAATGAATTAGAAATCAATAGCAATGTTATATCTCCTTACTACCAAGATGCACACAAGGTGTTTGTATAAATGCCCGAGAGATAAATTCCCTTTCAACACGGAGTAAGAAGATGTGAGAAATGCTACGATAAACCGGGTAAGGTTAAAATTCTATCCGGATTTCATTACAAAGATATTTCATGAATTTAGCATAGCTAAACTGATCGGGGTGTCCTGCATGTCCTCAAAGGGGTGTTCCAAGGTTCGTAATTCATTAGTGGCTCTGAAAATTTAGAAGTTCGTTAGTTTATACTTTCTTAATCACCTGCTTTAGTTAAATAATGTAGAGTGCTTGGCATTGACTGTCGTTAATTGGCATTTTAAGGAGTCATTAACTGTCGTTACTTTAGGAAACTTTACTTGAATTGTTTATGCTTATTAGCTTGGTTAATACACTCTGAAAATTTTAGTGCATGGACAAGTTATGATTACAAGGAAAATTGGTTTGTAAAATCCTTCTTTTTTTGATATTTAATGTTTGGTGCCCGGTAAATGTCCAACACATTGCTTTGGTACCCAACATTTAAAATATTAAGGATTAGTACCTGAGACCGTTATTGACCGTGAGTTCAAGTCGTTGACTTAACAGAGCTAAACTTTCCGTAACATAAGGTGTACATTATCCTTGCGAAATATAAGAAAGTCTTAAAATGTCCTAACGTCCGGTTGGGAAATTATACGTGTCAACGTAGCTCCTAAATAAACAACCACGATTAACTAATTTCTTCCAAACCCTAAAACCAAAAATGTTTATTTTTGGTCTCTGCAACTCAGGAACAAAGACAGAAAAAAGATACTTCTCCCACTTAAAGAACCAAAAATCATTATAAATCCATCATCTCTATGTTAGGAGAAGTTTAATTCGAAGATCCACAACAAATAAATAATATCGCAACAACAACATACGGTCATGATAAATATTCGAGATGGGTTGATTACAAATCTATCATACCTTACTTATTTGTCATTTATATAAGGATTGTGATGGTTTCAGTTGAATATTGATTGAATTGATTTTCTTTTGTACTCGTTTTATGATTGAAGTTTGGAATCCTTAATCTCATATGGGTTTCTTTGTAGTTCATTAACAGGAGTTTGAAATTTATAATTCGTTAATGGGAGTTTGAAATTGAGTATAATTACGTAAAATTGGGGATGGGTTTTAACTGAATTTCATCTTGTTGATTGTGGTGGTGAGCGTTTTTGTGGTGGATGTTAGTGGTGGTGTGGTTGTGGTAAGTGTTGTTGTGGTGGATGTTAGTGGTGGAAGAACATAAATCACAAGATTCTGGGTTGAGCCAGGAGAAGGAAGAACATAAATAAAGCAGTAGAAGGATGAACATGAAAAATGTTCAGGTGTTGCGTGAATATGTTTTTGGGGATGACCCACCATTTTCAACACGTAAAAAGACTTGAGAACATTCTAATCAATTAATTCCCACCATCATATCACCCAAGTGTCATCAAGATAATTCTAGAGAATTATCACACCTACTCAACAACTTGAGGATTAGGATAAGAGAAGTATTGATTAGTTTTTTTAAATATTAATTGTTTCCACACACATCACCACATGGAACCAACCTACTAATTCTCTAGCTATAAATATCAGTGTACACTCATTCATTTTGAGTAAGCAACAACAACAACAAAACTTAATAAATGATACGTTTCTTTTCCCTTCAACTGTACTTTAAATTAGTAATCAGTTTATAGTATAGGGAATCGTTGCCACTAAGAGATATCATTTATAACATATTTTATAAAACGTTATCAGCACGAAGCTCTCACTGGCTGATGATCAAGTTGTTATCACCCAATAACTAAACTAAAGGGAGTATAGGATATGGATTCCAGAAGTAATCTATCCAAAATAGACGACGGGGATTTTTGTTTGGTTGACAGTGGAACAACAAACACAATTTTTCGAACCCATAAATACTTTATAACCTTAAAAAGATTTAAGGGTAATGTGAATACCATTTAGGGTTCGAGTAGTCTGATAGATGGCTCCGGAAGAGCATGTATTATTTTACCAGGTGGTATGAAATTAATTATTGAAGACGCCTTATATTCTACCAGATCCTAGAGGAATCTGTTGAGTTTTAAAGATATTCGGCGTAATGGTTACCACCTTGAAACTGCAGATGAGCATAATATGGAGTACTTGTATATTAATTCATATGTATCATGCCAAAGGAACGTTGTAGAAAAGCTTAAGGCTATATCTTCTGGGTTATATCTTACGAAAATTCGAACAGTCGAATCTCATGTTATCATTAACCAGAAGTTTAATGACCCTGAATTATTCAAGCTTTGGCATGACCGGCTTGGACACCCAGGCTCTACCATGATAAGTAGAATAATACAAAATGCTCATGGACATCCGCTACAAAACCAGAAGCTTTTATTAAGCAAGGATATGAATTGTGTTGCTTGTTCCCTTGGAAAATTGATTATAAAGCCATCTTTGACCAAAGTTATTATTGAATCACCAACATTCCTACAGAGAATACATGGTGACATTTGTGGACCTATCCACCCACAGTGTGGGACATTCCAATACTTTATGGTATTGATAGACGCATCTGCTAGATAGTCTCATGTCTTCTTATTATCAACACGTAATGTTGCGTTTGCCAGACTGCTTGCCCAAATTATTCGGTTGCGAGCCCATTTTCCTGATTTTCCTATTAAGTCTATCCGACTTGATGGCGCTAGTGAGTTTACATCTAAGGTTTTTGATGCTTATTGCCTTTCAGTTGGTATTGATGTCGAGCATCCTGTTGCACATGTGCACACTCAGAATGGATTGACTGAGTCTTTTATAAAGCATCTTCAGTTAATTGCTCGACCCATGCTTATGAGGACTAAATTACTAGTTTCTGCTCGGGGACATGCTATTTTTCATGCAGCGGATTTAGTCCGACTTCAACCAACTACTAGCCATCAATACTCTCATTTACAACTCGTCTTGGGGAAGCAACCCGATATATCGCATTTACGTATTTTTGGTTGTGCTGTTTATGTTTCTATTGCACCACCACAACGCACTAAATTCGGTCCACAACGTTGCCTTGGCATTTATGTCGGTTTTGATTCACCATCTATTATAAGGTATTTAGAACCTTTAACATGTGATGTCTTTACATCTAGATTTGCAGATTGTCATTTTGATGAGACACGTTTCCCGCCGTTAGGGGGAGATGGTAAGTCGTCAAAGGAACGACGTGAAATATCTTGGTACACACCAAGTTTGTCTCATCTTGACCCTTGCACTAATCAATCTGAAATTGAGGTGCAAAAGATTATACATCTGCAAAATATTGCAAACCAAATGCCGGATGCATTTACTGATACTGGTCGAATTACAAAATCGCATGTGCCTGCAAGAAATGCTCCAGCTCGGATTGATGTACCGAGTGGAAAAAATGGGAGCTCAGCGGCAAATGAGTCATCAAAGCCACTCCTGAAGCGCGGGCGACCAGTTGGTTCAAAAGATTCTGTCCCTTGGAAGAGGAAGACCCAATCCGTCTCAACCAAAGATAGCGCTCTTGAATAGGCTATAGATAGTACTCCTGAAGAGACTATCAAAGAACGATCCACTTTCTCTGATGAACCTCCTGAAGAGGACAAAGTCTCGGATGAGACACATGTACCTGTAAATGAGGAAATTTCCATAAATTACGCATGCTACAGAGAAGTGTGGGATCGTAATACAATAATTATCGATGACATATTTTCATTCTCAATAGCTACTAAAATCGCCACAAATAATGATGGCATTGAACCACACTCTATAGATGAATGTCGACAAAGAGACGATTGGCTTAAATGGAAAGTGGCAATCCAAGATGAATTGGAATCTCTCGCTAAACGCAATGTTTTTGGGCGCCCAATACAGACACCAGAAAATGTGAATCCTGTGGATTACAAATGGGTGTTTGTGAGAAAGCGTAATGAGAGAAATGAAGTCGTTCGCTATAAATCACGACTAGTGGCAAAGGGTTTCCTGAAGAAACCTGGGATTGACTATGAAGAGACATACTCCCCTATTATGGATGCAATTACCTTTCGATATTTAATTAGTCTGGCAGTCTCTGAAAGGTTAGACATGCATCTAATGGACGTGGTCACAACGTATCTATATGGCAAGATAGATACAAATATTTATATGAAACTTCCAGAAGGATTTAAGTTACCAGAAGGGAAACCACGTCATATGTATTCACTAAAATTAAATAGAGCTCTATATGGATTGAAAAACTCCGGGCGAATGTGGTATAATCGCCCCAGTGAATACCTAATAAAAGAGGGATATGTAAACGATCCTATTTTCCCTTGTGTGTTTATTAAAAAGACAGAATCTGGGATTGCAATAATAGCTGTATATGTAGATGATATTAATTTAATTGGAACTCCTGATGAACTCTCCAAAGCAACTAAGTGCTTAAAGAAGGAGTTCGAGATGAAAGATCTCGGTAAAACAAAATTTTGTCTTGGCCTACAACTTGAGCATTATGAAAGCGGAATTCTTGTCCATCAATCCACTTACACAGAGAAAATCTTGAAGCGTTTTAAGATGGACAAAGCATATCCACTTAGCACCCCAATGATTGTAAGATCTCTTAACCTTAAAAGAGATCCATTTCATCCTAAAGAGGAGGATGAAGCACTTCTTGGTCCGGAAGTACCATACTTAAGTGTAATTGGGGCTTTGTTATATTTAGCTCAATGTACCAGAACCGACATTTCTTTTGCAGTAAATCTATTAGCCAGGTATAGTTCTTCTCCAACAAAACGACATTGGACAGGGGTAAAACATATTTTTCGTTACCTTCGTGGTACCACTGACATGGGTTTGTTATACTCGAAAGATTCTTTAAATTGTCCATAGATAACAGGGTATACAGATGTTGGATACCTATCAGACCCGCAAAAGGAATCTCTCAGACAGGGTACGTTTTTTCCGTTGGCGGTACTGCAATCTCATGGCGTTCTTGTAAGCAGAGCATCCCAGCTACTTCCTCGAATCACTCCGAGATAATTGCTCTCCACGAAACAAGTAGAGAATGTGTATGGTTACGGTCATTAATCGAACACATCAGAAGCTCTTGCGGTCTGAGTTCCATAACCAATGTGCCAACAACAATTTGTGAAGACAACTCGGCATGCATAGCACAAATGAAAGAAGGCTACATCAAGGGTGATAGAATAAAGCACATTTCACCAAAGTTATTTTATTCTTACTACCTCTAAAAAAACAACGAGATTGATATCCAGAAGATACAATCCTGTGAGAATTATTCTGATCTATTCACCAAGTCATTACCAACAAAAGTCTTCCGGAAGCTGGTATATGGAATCGGAATGCGCCACATGTACAAGCAGACAAATTAATGGATGTTTTGATCAGGGGGAGTTTTGGACTACAATGCACTGTACTCTTTTTCCTTTGTCAAGGTTTTTGTCCCACAGGGTTTTTCCTTGTCAGAGTTTTTAACGAGGCAGCATATGCGTGTCCAACACCGTTCTAAGATTTTTGTTGTACTCTTTTTCCTTCATCCGGTTTTTGCCCCATTGGGTTTTACCGGTAAGGTTTTAATGAGGCAAAGTTCTTAGAAATGGTGGTCCAAGGGGGAGTGTTGCGTGAATATGTTTTTGGGGATGACCCACCATTTTCAACACGTAAAAAGACTTGAGAACATTCTAATCAATTAATTCCCACCATCATATCACCCAAGTGTCATCAAGATAATTCTAGAGAATTATCACACCTACTCAACAACTTGAGGATTAGGATAAGAGAAGTATTGATTAGTTTTTTTAAATATTAATTGTTTCCACACACATCACCACATGGAACCGACCTACTAATTCTCTAGCTATAAATATCAGTGTACACTCATTCATTTTGAGTAAGAAACAACAACAACAAAACTTAATAAATGATACATTTCTTTTCCCTTCAACTGTACTTTAAATTAGTAATCATTTTATAGTATAGGGAATCGTTGCCACTAAGAGATATCATTTATAACATATTTTATAAAATCAGGGAAGAATTAGGAAAACGAAGAAGATAGAATTTTTTTTGGGAGAGAAGGTGTAAATGAGGTGTCATTTATCAATGAACTCATGTAAGCCTCTGGATCAATCCATTTCTAACCACAAGATGAAACTGGTTGGTTCCCCATTTGCTTTACATTCACGCGTTAACGACTAGTTACCACTGTTAAATAATAATTATTGTTATTATTTTTAATCATTTAACTAACCGACTGTTTAGTCAACGGTTTGACTTCACGGTCAATGACGAACTCAGGTACCAACTCTTAATATTTTAAATGTTGGGTACCAAAGTAATGTGTTGGACATTTTCCGGGTACTAAACATTAAGTATCCTTTTTTTTTTTACAATTGCTTGAAATAAAATTTATACATGTCTTTCCATTTAGGAGGGTCTTTATCTAATGCTACAAATTTGAGTGCAATGAATTTTTCTCAACCTTTTGATAGCTTTGCGGGATATCGTGGAGTCTTAGATAGCTTCAAGATGTGGTGTTGTGGTGTATAGTGAATTATGTGTTAGAAACTTGCTATTGGGAGATTCATCGTTTATGCTTTCGGTGCTTTGGGCACCATTGATGGGGGTTATATGTGTTATAAGTGATCTCAGGTAGGTCTAGCTCTAACTGCCAGTATACTCCAAAAGGGTAACTGTCTCAAAAAAGAATACCCGACCTAAGACAAATCTTTTACTTTTTTTTTCCTTCTTAATTTGTGAACATTTGTATATTTATTTGTACTGGTTGGTAAGATTAAAGATTGATCAATTATGTTGAGCTAATGATAGCACCGGACATAGTTTATGCTTCTTGGGTTTTGATTTTTAATATAAACTTGATTTGGGTTACCAACTGGTGGCTATTGGAACATAATAACACGACAATTGGTTACTGGCCAAAGGAAACATTCAATCATCTAGATAATGCTTTAGTTGTTTCATATGGTGGAAAGCAGGTGCATGCAAAACCTAACATCCCAATCCCTCTGATGGGAAATGGGCATTTTCCGGACAAAGAGTAAAGCAAAGCTTCTTTTATGATACAAATGAAGGCTGTCACTTTGACTGGTGACACGGTCGACTTCGACCCATTTAAAGTACTGCTAAATACGCAAGATACTAATTTTTGCAGTAGCTTATGCATATTTATCCAGTACATGTTTATACAGTGACATCTATTTGGTAGAAGTGGAGCTTGAATCCCGGCCAATTGCTCTTCTAAATTGTGGTCTAATCCATGGATCGAGGAAAACACTGCACATGTATACATATCTTACCTTTTAATGTTACAGTTAGGATTATATTATATTATGTTCTTTATCCCACATCCAATCATCTGATATTTTGGAGATAGTCCATCTATAATTCATATGTGTTAGTATATGGGTCAATTTGTTATCATTTTATTGTTTCAACAAATACTTTAAGTGTAAGTAGTTAATGGTTGACAATATAATTAAGTGCTCGACTAATGAAAAGTGCAGATTAGAGGAAATTATTTAAACATCTAACGTTAGGGAGTTTCCATGCCTTACTAATCATGGTATTTACTAGAAGTTAGACATAGATTTTGTGGGTTTTTATTTTTATGAGTCACAAATCCATTCGGTTTCTAAATATATATTGTGTATTGTTTGATTAATGGCACCAAAAACTGGAGCAGAAACAATACTATAAAAAAAATACATTTTCATTAAGTTGTGTATGCTTTTATTTATTATTGGAGCAGCACAGTATGCTATAAAAACTATGTGCCAGCAAGGGTAGGTAACAGATGTACATTTGTCCGATTGTAAACTGAAGACACCCATTATTTTCTTAGCATCCCATGTCTACAATCTATAAGTTGTGTTTTAGGTTATCTGTGAAATGCGAGGTCAATTGCATATGTTCTTGCATTAGATGCTTAAGAAAAGGAGAATATCCCTATTGAATTATTATAAATCGAGTTTACCTAATTAGTGAAGAAAAAACTCTTAATTCTTTTAAGAAAAAAGTTTAGAGTCTTCGATTTATTGAATCAATCCTTTTCAAACCAAATGGGCAATGTCAAATTCATCAGCATGGAATCTGACAAGATAAAAATGATGTGTGATATATAGATCTGAAAGAAAAAGTGATATACGATATACATGGATGGCACTTAAAAATCAAGTCAAGTTAATTTTTAATTTTCTATTTTTTTATGTGTATATGAATTGAACTGATGTGCAGTTATAAGCATCTTTTAACTATTTTCAAACATTTTTTCCTCAGTACAGATAATCAACCTATCATAATTTGTTGTTACTTCCGGTGCACAATATGGAACTCTAGCGATACAGAATAATGTATATATGACTTTTTCTTTTTCTTATTATTCCTTAATTTTCTTTTAATCCAATATCCAGAACATGAGACAAGGAGTCCAAATGAGGATACCGTAATGCAGCCCCGTCGTACCAAATTAAAACTTCTAATTAAATCCAGGGCGAAGCACGAGTTGCATACCAATTTTCATTATCGTTTTGTTTGGTGGAAAATTAAAATTGTTATGCTGATCTAGGAAAATAAGAATGCAGTGTTTTTTAAATTGGCCCAGTGTACCCAGTCTATGGTTAAATGCCAGTTATGTTAAAAGAAAATGAAGGTATAAAACATCGTGACGGGATGGGGCATTCCAAATCAAATTTAAAAATACTTGACAGATTCCAAAATATCATGCACTTTTTCTTTTAACAAAGTTAGCATGCACTAAGAAGAGCATGCCTGGTTCTTATACCGAATAGAGGGATATTTTTATTGTGACCACGTAGTCTATATAAAATTCAATCAATAAGGTATCAAAATGCTATATATGGTTATACATGTTGGGTTTGAACTCGAATTTGTTTTGTTTATGGACTTTGGTTGATGCCGTGAAAATATACGGCCAATGAGAGCTATGTCGTGCCGCCACACCAAATTAAGCCGCGCGACACCAAATAAAAAATGCACGGGGAGAGGGCGAGGCGAAGCCGAGCAACACCAAATAAAAAATACATCAAGACGGGGCGAGACGAAGCCGAGCCACACCAAATAAAATATGCATCGAGACGGGAAGAGGCGAAGCCGTGCGACACCAAATAAATAAATGTATCGGGACGGGGCGAGGCGAAGCCGACCCACACCAAATAAAAGATCATAACCGATGGGGCGGGGCGAAGCTGAGCCACACCAAATAAAAGATCCTAACCGATGGGGCGAAGCGAAACATAGCCACACCAAATCTAATATCCTAAGCGACGGGGCGACGAGAACCAGAGAAACACCAAATCATAAGTGCATCGCATCGCCCCGAGACACTAAATACAAAATTAACGACCGGGTGTGTGAAGCCACACCACATCAAACCAAAAATATGGTTAAAAGAAGAAAAAATATGATGGTGGATGGTTTTTCGGATCCGTCCGGTGCGTAGCATGGGCATAAAATCTAGTATCTAGTATAAAACAAACTAGATATGCATTTTGATACCGTCCACAGTAATCCCGCACCCTCATTAGCAATGTTTGCTGGAACCGTCCCAACGTTGGGGTGGAATATCACAGTCCCGAGTCCCGACTCCCGAGTAAAGAAAATAAATTAGACATATTCAACTGTTTCAATCTACATTTTCCCCTTCTTCTTCTTCTTCTTCTTCTTCTTCTCGTTTTAGTTCTTTACAGTAATTCCCAAAGGTGCAAATATCGTTTAAAATTACAACCAAACTGACCAGTTAGCGTTGAAGGCAGCCCTAACAATTTGCTTGGTAAAACCAAAGCGTAACCCTAACATTCATTTCATGGTAAGTACATTGAACTCGATTTAGACCTAATTTTCTCAGAAATCCGTAAATAATGGCGTGAAAATAGTTTGATAACAGATTCAGGGTTTTAATGTTTTTTTTTTGTATATTTCATTAGATTATTGCGAGAAATTTACATACAGTTGTTTTATGATTCACTCATTTCCTTACTGGTGATCGAATGTTTCTAGGCAAATACATCACGTTCTTATTTGACGTGCATACGGAACACACTGGAAGCTGCTATGTGCTTGCAGGTATTTGCTTGGTTGCATTTAGTTGTTTCGGTATCTTTTTGCATAAAATTGAATTAAAGATCGAGATTTCTTTTGATTTTATGTTTAATAGCATTGTGAGAAAGAAAATTATTGGTATCAACTGAGGGAACCGACATCACGATTCTTTGTCAAGTGTGATTATTATCATGAAACCCACAGATAAGTTTAAATGCAGCACTTGTGATAGCATAAGCGCATTGCCATAATGATGCTTTTTTTTGCAGACTGCAGGTACCATTATGGTTTTAATTACACGTCTCTTGCTCAAATTCACTCTTATTTTGCTAGAGAATCATATGACACTAATTCAGAAACTCATGCATGTAGCTTACTGCATTGGTTAGAACTGAGCAGATGCTATAGGGTTTCTCTTTTCACCCATTCATTTTCTTGTTGCATGCAGAATTTTCCTTGCCAAGAAGTTGAAAGACATAACAAGCCGGAGGTTGAGCTAAAGTGAGGCTCTCTCTTGTGAACTGTTAAGTAGTTTCACTTTTTTTTTTCTTGTACTTCTGGTCATTGTGCAGAACACCTTTTCTTGTACTTCTGGTCGTTGTGCAGAACACCGAAAACAATTGGCTTGAAAGTACCTGAATATTCTGTTTTGCATTTTTCAGTACCAGCCCAGAACTTCTACTAAATCCTGTAAGTATTTTCTTCACGGAATCAATCGCTGAGTCTATTTTTAACTCAGTCTCTCTTTAGTGTTACTGCAGATTTTTGAAACATATGGTTGGTCTCAGTTTCTGCTTGTCAGGTTAAATTATTCTCTACATGTCTGTAGGTTGTTATACTAGTAACATGTTATATCTAATAAACTGGCATGGCATATGTTTGTCGAGCTTAGAACCCGATAGTTTAATATCTTATTATAAGAAATGTGACATGGATGAATTTTCCCTCTACATAGTCTTATTATTTGTGCACCTTCACGTTTCTGTCCATATTCGATTTCTAAACTAGAGTCTTATTCAAAAGATTGAATTTCACATAAGTTTCTCCCGCCCACCTATCCCGCCTATTATAGTTAACCTTCAGAACATGTAACCACAGTTTTTTTATTTTTCTTCAAACAAATAAGTCCAGGCAATCATAGGCTTATCAACAATCCGAGTCAAGAATTCGGTTTAGGTCCTTCAATTTGCTGTAGAATAGAGTCCGCTACATATTGATGCTTATAATTAATTCTGTTTCGATTTAGGGCAATCCTTTGGAGACAGAGGTCGCTTAAATCTGAACACTTGTCCATATTTTCAGAAGTAGAGTGTTCATTATAGTAACTGATTCTCATTATGCTTGTGCTTTGTATGGTAAAATTTCACTTGATGCGAAATTGCAAATGTCAGAAGTGGTGTTTTAAATGCTCCCTGTTAGGTTTTGGTTGTAATTTGTAGTTAGGAACCAATCAAGGAGGCAAAAGTGCCATGGAAAATTTGCTTGTATTAGAAGAAGTGTAAATTTTGATGGCTTTTTTGCCTTTAAATATCGAAGGTTTAATACAAGTTACAGCTTAATTCTAACAATGATTCCTTCAAACAAGGCATTTTGGGACTCTGTCATGCTAAACTTCAAACCAAGAAAAGCTTAGGTTGGTTTTACTTTCTTGAATCTCATTGTAAAGAACATACAAGGAGGTGTCGATGACATTGTTAAATTGACATTATCTTGTACTTTTGACCCTAAAGAGCATTGCACGGAAATTTAGTGCAATGCTCTTCAAATTATGCATTACACCCCCATCAAAATTTAGTGCAGCTCCAGGTATGTAACCTCATCATCTATCAGTTTGAATTTCAACCATTGACGATGAATGATTGATTTTCAAACCGGTAGATGGTGAGGTTATATGTCAGGGTATTTGCTAATTTTTCTGGGGAGTGTAGGACACAACTTGAAGATTGAAATTAGCTTCTAACTTGGGTTCATTCTGTCCCTACAAAAAAAATCAGGGCCGAAAGTGTAAGATAGTGTCAATTTAACAATGTCAACGGAACCTCCCTCAAGTTCTGGACAAACTGTCTTTTTGTACTCTCTAAAAATTCATTTGTATGCCCTACAAGAGGGAATGAATAACCCTTTTGGGTGTGATAGTGGGTCCCAGGAAAATGCCTCGTGTAGTCATGTTAGAGGGTGGTTTTGGTGGGTTTTAAAGGGACGGTCTGTGAAACATTTTCTTTCCAATATAGGATCATTTGGTTATGTTTGCCCCAAATCGTCTGGTATAATCACAAATGAAATTCAGCTCAAGAGCAGTTGGCCTTTTGCATCAAAGTGTTAATATGATTCTTGCTCAGTTATCCTCAAGCTAAATATCTCGCATTCAGATGTCTAGCCACTGCTTGTACTATGATGGCTTGGTTCTGTATAGTAGAATGTTAGCCCATTTTGTCACCCGGGGAAGTTCTCATGGTTCATCAGGTTACGCTTCTCTCAGTTGTGACTTATCCTCGTGCATGATGTACACCCAAGTGAGACTAATGGTATCCTAACCATAACCTAGCAGCGGATTCTCGACAAGAATAATAATGACGCTGTAACCATTACCGACATGCCATTTTGTGATGCTATCTTTGTACAGCGTGCCATATTGTTAATCTGAATTTGTCCATTTATTGCATGACTTTCTTAAAATTGGGATCTTGTTGCAGTAGAGTTAAGAAAAGTAATTGGTTGTTTTCTTTACTGTATTTTACCTAATTGAAATGGTATTTGTCTGTTATTTAAACTTTGGGGTGAAGGACGACCTGATAACTTTGCTGTTGTTGTCCTAGGTGTTGATCTGTCGAAATGAGGCCGAAAAATGCTTAATAGAGATATCCGTTAACTCCCTGCGCATAAGTATCAAGGTATTATATACTTTATCTTCGGTTATTTGATGTTTGTAATGTTTGTTATTCCAAGTTATCATTCTTTAAATATATATTTGCAATAACATGTCATCATAACCTACACAAGTGTATTTCAAATCAAGTTCTTGTTGTGGTATACCGCTACACCTATTTAATAGTTGTTAAATTATATAAATGCTGAAGTTTTGTACTCGATGAACCTCGTTGGTTGTTCATGTTATTTAGATTTAGTAGTTTGGCTGAAAAAGCCGGTGTGGTCATGTTTATGCATCCACGAATCCACCCTTTGAAGAACTCAAAATATCTCTAAGATTATATATTTGCAATAACATGTCATCATAACCTAGACAAGTGTATTTCAAATCAAGTTCTTGTTGTGGTATACCGCTACACCTATTTAATAGTTGTTAAATTATATAAATGCTGAAGTTTTGTACTCGATGAACCTCGTTGGTTGTTCATGTTATTTAGATTTAGTAGTTTGGCTGAAAAAGCTGGTGTGGTCATGTTTATGCATTCACGAATCCACCCTTTGAAGAACTCAAAATATCTCTAAGATTATATATTTGCAATAACATGTCATCATAACCTAGACAAGTGTATTTCAAATCAAGTTCTTGTTGTGGTATACCGCTACACCTATTTAATAGTTGTTAAATTATATAAATGCTGAAGTTTTGTACTCGATGAACCTCGTTGGTTGTTCATGTTATTTAGATTTAGTAGTTTGGCTGAAAAAGCCGGTGTGGTCATGTTTATGCATCCACGAATCCACCCTTTGAAGAACTCAAAATATCTCTAAGATTACAGTATTTCTAGCACAACTGTCATGTTAATACACAGTAGATAGTATTAGTAAGTTACATATAGAACTATATGTGTTCTGGAAGTTCTTTTTACAAAGATATTTAGGGAATCTGAAAATTTGTAGCATTTTATTACCTCTTTCTATGTATTTTGTTGATCTATATCTCCTTATATGCTTATTCATTGCTTCTTGTTTAGGTTAAGCAGGCAGATGAGCTTGAAAACATACTAACGAAGAAAATATCTCTAAGATTACAGTATTTCTAGCACAGCTGTCATGTTAATACACGGTAGATAGTATTAGTAAGTTACATATAGAACTATATGTGTTCTGGAAGTTCTTTTTACAAAGATATTTAGGGAACTGAAAATTTGTAGCATTTTATTACCTCTTTCTATGTATTTTGTTGATCTATATCTCCTTATATGCTTATTCATTGCTTCTTGTTTAGGTTAAGCAGGCAGATGAGCTTGAAAACATACTAACGAAGAAATTTCTTAGATTTTTGTCTATGAGGGCAGAAGCTTTTCAAGTATTGAGGAGAAAACCAGTACAGGTATGTGTTGGCTCCTTGCATACCATTCTCTCGTTAGAATATTTCTTGTTTCATTTATCTTGACTCAGTTCTACAGTAGCATGTGACATTTATGGCTTGCTTGGACTTGGTATTAACATAAAGAATTGATGTCTGTAAAATGTAAATGTACTTGTGTGTATTGCAAGTTTGTTAAATACTCCTGATCCTAATAAATCTTGAAATAGGATGCATTTTAATTTAACTTCAGTAAGCAAGAAATTACATGGTTTTGCAATCATATGCTACCAAGCATTTTAATGTTATGTTTGAAGATGAAAGCGGTTAATCTCCCCCCTCTTTAATAGCAGCAGGGAAAACTAAACTGTTTTCTGTATTTTTAAGTTTTTGTATCTAATTTCAATCACGTTAGTTAGATCTTATAGATGTAAAATTCAGCCGTTGGATCTCCATGAATTTTTGGTGTCTGCACACGGGTTTACGAGTAATATATGTCAAATATAGGGGCTTATCTATAATAAATCAAATTTTCATATATTTACAAACATGCCATTTTTATAAAAACCAAGTAGAAAAATTTAAACCTGCATATCTGTCAAACCATATGTTGGATTTTTGTCAATTTTATATGGACCCAAAAGGGTATTTCTGCCACTACAAGATGACAATTACATCATCCATGACGTCACCTTAGGACCAAAGTACCAAACCATAATTTCTAGGACCAAACTATAATTTATATTTTAAAAAAGGACCAAACAGACAGTTGACTGAGTCAACTGGATCAAACTCATCCTAATATATTATTTCTAGGACCTATTAGTATTTCCTGTTATCATTATTTATATCACATTTTTAAATTTTCTACGCAAAGAGCATAGATGAGGGTATGAAATTTTTAAATTGACTTTGATTTTTCACAAGAACATGTTATACCATATGACGTGCAACACACGTGCTCCCAACTTGTGTAATTAAGACCACAAGCACAAGTGACAAGTGGGAATTGATTCAATACATGTAGTTTCTGGAACTGTTGTGCAATATCATAATTCTATGAGTACCTAGTATCTAGTGGTATCCATTATGTATATCCAGGATTGAAACTAGTTGTTAACGCCTTAATGATATATTGGAACCCATCCAAGGAACAGTTCAAGGATAATGAAAGGTAAGGTCTTATATTATCTGAATTGAAGTGAAATTGAACTCTCTACACAATCTTTTTTGTGTCTCAAATTTAACATCTTTGTTTCATGGTCATGAATAACACCTTGCTGAGCTGTTGAAGGAACACTCGGTTTTGATTTACCGATAGTGTCAGACTAGAGAAGGGCTTTGTTCTGGATTCCCATTTTTTCTTCTTTCGTTGATTCTATTCAGTAACAAAAAAAATATCTTTTTGCTCAGATTTTATTGACATGTAATTGCCCTTTAGTTAATATTCTTTAGCAAGAACCATCCAAGCATGCCTACACTTTAGGAATGTACTGATATCGGCATCTGTGCGGGGTTTTGCTTATCATATTTGCTCATCAACCATCTATGTTGCTCTCCTGTTAGGTTTTATCTCTGAGGAGTGTCTTTCAAATGTTACTGAAAATTCTCAGATGATTCTGTGAGCTTGATAAATGGAAGAGAGATATCACGTACTAATGCCGTTATTTTTACAACATTTATTCATTTTGCAGGGATATGACATTAGTTTTCTTATTACAAACTATCACTGCGAAGATATGCAAAAGCACAAGCTTATAGATTTTATTGTGCAATTCATGGAGGCAAGAGCTCTACATACTTCACGTCTTCCTTTTTTCTTTATTGATTACCTAACCTAATTGTAGATCTTTGTCAGTGTTTCTGTATATATTAATTTTTCCCATTTAAAAGTTCTGATTTGTGCTTGAACTCATCTAGAAAATAAGAAAGTGGATTTTGACACTCCCGACTGCTTTAGTAGGCTACTTTTAGTTACATCATTATTATAGAATAGATAATCCTCCTAGGTTTCAGACTTCCAGTGGTATGGGGTTAGCAACTTCAGACTTGTTCAGCTGTCAATGTGCGTCAGAACAAACTTTTGATCAGTTTACTTTGAGATCAAAAGTATCATATTAGCTTTAAACGTCCAAAATTTCGTTGTGCACTGCATATATTAGCATACTTGAATGTTGGTCTTTACAATGCTTGCAGAATTTACATGTTTCGTTTGTTTTTATCTTTTTCTTCGGGCAGATATGTTAATTTCCTAATAGTGTTTCTCCAAATGCAGGATATTGACAAGGAGATAAGTGAGCTGAAGATGTCTGTGAATACACGAGGAAGACTTGTTGCAACAGAATTTCTTAAACAATTTTTATGACATCCCGTCCAAGCACGAAAGTTCTAAACGTTTTCCCCCAGATTATCCAGCTTAGAAATTTTGTAAACGTGTAAAAATGGTATTGTGTACTATATTTTTTATTTTTTATTTTCTTGGGTTGATAACTGAAAGTTCGAAGGAAAGATTATGCAAAAGCAGTTCAAACAACAAAGCAAATTATGAAATCTTGTACTAATCTTCGCTTCTAGTTGTTAATTTTAATTATTGGGGTTGGTTATCATCTTTTTTCAGTTTGCTCCAAGTAACTGGTTGTCATTTCGACCCAAGATTCAGTCCTTTTAAGAGCAAGGGCTATGGAATGAGTGCGTTTTGCACTCATTCACGACCAAATCCAGTAAGGGACTGGGTGAAAGTGTGTTTGTTGCACCATGGAAGGAGTAGAAAATAGACTAAGAGGCTGATCATTAACTGCGTAAAAAATAAAAAATATTAGCTGGGCGACTTATTTTTAGCCGTTTAAAATAAAATTAGAGTTTTTTATTGATAAAACTAACCTGAGACTTGTTTTTTAAAGTTTTAAATAAATAAAAAAGCTAAAAAAAAATACTTGAAAGGTAGATCTTTAGCCGCTCAAGGTGTTTTTCTTCCAAGCGACTGAAAATCAGCCGCTTAGTGACCACTTTCGCCCACTCATTCGTTCTAATGAGTGTATGAATGATTTTTGATGAATGAGTTGGTGTTTCCACTCCATAGTAGTACCTAATTAGATTAAATCCAGTGACTCATTCATATTGAATGAAAACCCTCACTCTAAGGATGCAGTGGCGATCCTGCATCAGGGCTTATCCTAGCTTAAGTTAGGCCCAAGAGGATTAACAAGCATTTTCTTCGTAGCTTATTTTGACTTGAGTTGGGTGATAGTATGTGGGTGAATTTTAGACTTAATCCCGACTAAAAAAATGCTTAATCCCACTCGATAACCAATGTGTAGTTCTGGTAGGGATGAGTGGGGGGTGGTCTAACCCGTCAATCCAACCCGCTCATGAATGGATTGGACGCAGATCCAATCTTTAAAATTCATCAAATATTGAATTGGGTGCTAGTGCAAGTCTAGAAATGCTCACACCCGCCAGGTTAAGTGTATTTTTAAAATTATGTAAGGTATGGAGATAAGTCTGAAAAAGCGGGGGTCTAACAACCTCACCCAATATTTCGATTAACAATCTGTATGGACAACTCCGAGTTGTTTTTCTAGAGAATCAACTAGACTCAATCAAATAGAAAATACTCAAGGAGTTATTATCTCAATCTCTCAATTTGATTTACTCAAGCAAATGTAATTCGCGAGTCTAATCAAAGAGAGATAACTTGGATGGTACCAAAGACCAATATCCAAGTGTCAATCAATTTAAATCAACAACCAATAAGGTCGGATATTCTAATTGATTGAACAACGCACAACCTGTATTATTTCAATTATATAACAAAATATAATGAGGAAAAGAAATAACTTAGACACCAGAATTTTGCTAACGAGGAAACCGCAAATGCAGAAAAACCCCGGGACCTAGTCCAGATTAAACATACACTGTATTAAGCCGCTACAGACACTAGCCTACTCCAAATTAACTTCGGTCTGGACTGTAGTTGAACCCCAATCAATCTCACACTGATCCAAGGTACAATTATGCTCCTACACCTATGATCCCAACAGGATACTGCGCACTTGATTCCCTTAGATGATCTCTCCCACAACCAAGAGTTGCTACGAACCAAAGTCGAAGACTTTAGCAAACAAATCTGTCTCACACATAAAAGTCTCAAGATAGATAAATCCGTCTCCCACGAATAAACCTATGAGTTTTGTTCCGTATTTTGATAAATCAAGGTGAACAGGAACCAATCAATAAAACCAGACTTATATTCCCAAAGAACAACTCAGTTTTATCAATCACCTCATAATAGTCTTAATCGATGCAGCGAAAAAAGATATTGTGGAATCACAAACGATGAGACGAAGATGTTTTTGATTACTTTTATATCTTGCCTATCAGAGATATAAATCTCAAGCCAATTATAATAATTGTACTCGTACGATAGAAACAACAAGATCAGATCACACAACTATAAGAAAAGTAGTATCGGTCTGGCTTCACAATCCCAATGAAGTCTTTAATTCGTTAACCTGGTTTTAGAAGAAGAAAACCAAAGGTTAAAGGAGAATCTACTCTAGCTTAGCAAACTAGTATCACACAAAATGTGTGGGGATTAGGTTTCCCAGTTTCTAGAGTTCTCCCTTATATAGTCTTTCAAATCAGGGTTTGCAATCAATGTTAGCTTAGTAACATAGCATTCAATATTCACCGTTAGATGAAAACCTGATTAGATACAAGATAATATCTCTCAACCGTTAGATCGAAAACTTAGCTTGCCATACACACATGTACTTGACGATTTTGGGTTTGTGTAACCGTACCCAAACATGTACAATAGTTGGTTCAATATTAGTCAACCAAATGGTTAGCCAAATGATAACTTTCATATCAACCATATTCTTCTTCACCATAACTAGTCCAAATGACTCAAATGAACTAGTTAGAGAATTTTTCAATTGCTATGAGATCTTATGTACTACACAAGACACAATTGAAGCAAAAACGATGTGATTCACTCGAATCGATTCATGAACTATAAAGCCACGGTATGCAATAGCATTCCTCAGATAATTTAGATAAGTTAACGGACATCGTTTTTAGACATAAACACTCAAGTTCGCGGACTGGATTCACGGACTCAAGTTAACCGGTTGGAGTTCACAAACTCCAGCAGAAATTCTCGGGTTCGAGAACTTCAGTCAGTTCGCGGACTGAAACTAAGCTACAACTCCAGAGAGAAATTCTCGGGTTCGAGAACTACGCACGTTCGCGGACTGAGTTCGCGGACTGGGTTGACTGCTCAAGTTCCGGTTTTCACTTGATCAACAAAGTTCACAAACTTCGGTTCAAATGCTAAGGACTTATACATATATGTGTTACCACAACAATGTTTATATCCCCCAGTGGTTATATTGTCTAAACTCTCATTTCAACCATTGAAACATTCTCAGAGGACGTCATATAGTTGTTATTCACAAACTAGTTTTCGTCAGAGCAATTTTCAAAGTGATTGAAACATCACATAACTTTCGTCACTAGGCAAAGATGAACTTGGCTAAAGCGAAAGCTTTACCAACACACATTTCGAGAAACATATATGCGAGATATACTTAGATCGAAATGTCACATGTGTATATTCTTAGTCTATATAGTAATACGACTTTTGTCTCAAGATAGGAGATATAGTAGATAGACTTTTGAGTGATAGATAAGTTCAAGTCTCCACATACCTTTTAGTCGATGAAGATCCACTGGTTCCTTGAGTAGTCCTTCGTCTTGTATGATGATTTCCATGGAGTTATTGAGCTCAACTACACTTTCTATCCTAGTCCGAGACCTTAGCTATAGTAGACTAGAAATCAAGACTTTATAGTTTTGATCACTAACATTGGCAAACATGCTTGAGATAACAACGCATGCGAGTTCGACCGAGCAATGCTCTAACAATATCCCCCTTTGTCAATTTTAGTGGCAAAACTATTAATACATATGGAATACAAAAAATATATAAATAAACTTTGTAGCTCCTATTCCACATGTCTAATCTTCAACAATACTCGAAATCTTCGTCACTTCCAAGTAGTCCAATGATCCCAAAGGTTGTAAGTTTAGCATCGTTGTTGAAAATTCGTAGCTATAACAATGAGAAAAGCATCGGTTCTCAATCATTGTTATATAGTGTCATAGTATTATTACACAACGTCAAAGTCCAATTGCATCACAACTTCAACAACAATACTATGGTGATACTTCACTCCCCCTTAGTCAATACTCCATCTCACATGGAAACCACTCCCCCTTATATAATGATCCGAAAACCATATGTATTTGTAGTGTGAACTACATATTAATTCTCCCCCTTTTTGTCAATAAAATTGGCAAAGGTACAAGAACGGGATCCTAATGAAATTTCCGTAAAAGACATTTCATGACCAAAGGTAAATGTGTATCATCTTGTTTAGATGCAATCATAAAGCTGAAGCTAAATGCATTCATCAAGGAGTTTATAAAGATGCAAGATAACCCCTCTAATATTCCACAGCCACACTCCCCACAAATATTTGGCAATTAAGCACAAGTTCAAAAGAACTCTCCCCCATTATATATCATTCCCTAAGGAACAACAAAAGCGACCTTAATTTCAAAAAGAAAAAAAGGATTTCTTTAGACTCAACAAATTACATACAAGTATGAATTTGGAATCCAACAAGAAATATTCAATCAAATTAACCAAAGCGAACCAAGATTAATTTGACTAAATATGCTCAACACAAGTAAACTTACGGAGACTTAAAAAATCAATTAGATTGATTCACAAGACAACTCGCAAATAATCTAATTTTCATACTCAACCAAACTAATTACAAGAGTAATCAATTTAATTGGCCACACTCGACATAAGAACTTCTATGGAGCAATGACTAAGTTAATCACGAAATAACCAACTAAGTCAAAGAGATGCTCAACATAAGAAGGCTTACGGAGTGCTAACTAAATAACCATACTAGATTATTGATTTAGTTCAATCATGTTCAACATAAAGTATCTTACGGAACAACAACTAAGCTAATCATAAGGCAATCGACTTTTGTTGTTTTAGTGCTCAACATATGACACTTCATGGAACAACACAGTATTATACAAAAATTTGTGGATAGGAGAATCAACCTTATACCGTGGTATAAACAAGGATTCATTTTATGTTTCCATCGCCATTTGCACAATGACACACAACAAACATAATCCTTGAATCACAAAAGATTTTAACCTATCTTACATCAATAATTGACAATATAGGCTTAACTTTTGTGTTTGTCAAAAAGTCTATTCATCCTTTTATCAATATTTGCATATCAATTCACGAAAGACTTTACTTTTGACAAAATATGGGACTATCAAGTTCACGGACTTAAACACACATATCCCATCAAAATATTGCAATATATAAAATAAAGAGATTAATACTGCAACCATCATCTGATAGGTGTCTAAAACACCTTGATATTTATCTAATGTTTATGCTTTCTTTGTTATGTTTTCTTGTAAATTATGTATCTTTTGTTTGATTTTGTGTTTTTAGGTACTTTGGAGCAAAAGAAGAAGAAACGTCGCTTAAAAGGGCTAAAGTGTCATTTCATGTGCAACTGCTGTTGGAGGCAAATTATCTCTCATTATTTACTTTTATTTCTTCATCTCTATCTGAGAGGCATGTTGGCTTTAGTGATGCGATTTATGTCTGAAAAGAATGACAGCCTTAGTGATGTATAAATATTGAAGAAAAGAAGTGGATATGAGAGGTAAGAGATGGCGGCTCGAGAAACTACTAAAGGCACGCCCCGAAATGTACCGGAGGAGTCGATAAAGTCACCCAGGAGTTTTTCACTATGTGCAGCCCAAAATTCATCTTTGTACCCCTCAAATTGCTATTCGCAACCCCAAGAATTTCTAAATGTAGCCCAAATTACCAAGAGGACACCGCTGTTGGATAAGGGAGGATCATCTTCTCCATTTGAATTTCAAATTTTGGCGGGAAAATAAGAACATAATTAGGGTTGAAGATTTGAAGGGGTTATACTGAGATTCAATGGCTGAAACTAAATGGGTTTGTTCCTAAGGTCCAAACAGGGATGGTAATGGTCTTTATTTTGATCAGAATTGGCTAGATAATCCGCAGTATATGAATCAACACTCACTGGTTTTTGCGGGAAAAATATGTTCTTCACGGCAAAAATTAGGGTTCCAATTTTCGACGAGTTTTGAGGAGATTAAATCACTGAATTCGGTTGGGTTGGACTTGAATTGAGTAAAAAATCCTGGTACAAGTGATCGAATGGACTGGTTTGGGTTGCATGATTGGGTTTTGGAAAAACATGGGAGAAGAAGTTTTCACGTACGATTTTCAGGCGAAACTTGGTGGAGTTCTGTCGGATATTCTTGCTGGATATGGATAACGTGGGCTTGTTTCATTTATCCAGGATTGTACTGGATTTGAATGTGAACAAAAGGAAACTTCGGGAAACACATGGAGTTGGGTGTTCACGGGATTTTCTGAAGTTATATTTGGCAGTTGTATTGCGTGGATATCTCGAGATACTTTTGAAGCTTAACATGGAAAGATAACCGGAAAAAATGATAAGAATATCCTCTGTAAGATTTTATTCCATCACGAAGAGGATTTGTAGGGTTTGGATCGACTACTGAGACGTGTGCAATATTATCGTAACTTGCCGTGGAGGGAAAGAAAAAAAAAACAAAAATATTGTCGAGATTTGTTTGCCTTGTGTTGTATAAATAGGATGGTTCGAGTTCAAAAGTTGATACGCTTACTCTGGAGAAGAAAGTAGAGGCTTAGAATCATAGAATCACAAGTTTCAGAAAGTTTTTGCTGCTGCCATTACTCAAGAACACCAAGAACAAAGGTACGCCCAGAATAGTCGCAGAAAACTGTCGTTTTTCAACAACAGAAGCATTGTGTCGTTTATCAACAACAGAAGCTGTGTATCGTTTGCAGAATTATTGTAAGCTTAATTATATCTTTTGAATACAATGATTAATGAAATTTTCTCCAACTTTCGATCCATGAGTAGCTAGATTTCTTTTCTAGGGTTTTGGAAGAAGCTATTTTTGATGAGTAATATTTAGTAATTATTTTCTTTGACAATAAATACTCCAATATTGTGTTTTTAAATTATTAAAAATTCTCTCTTCTTTTGTATGCTTCGTAAAAATTGTTTTGGGTAGTTTCCACCGTTATTTTATAAGCGAAGGAGGATTAGGCCTTAGAATAGCGACGAAAGTCATAAAAAGAGCTTGTATTGTCATATCTTCCAAAGCATGAGATTGGGTTCGAAATTGTTTTGAGTAAACTGGAGTATTTTGTCAACGAAATTGTTATTGAGTTTACTATTATTAGAAGTAGTGGAATCCAAAACCCTAGACTCTTCTCTCCTTGGTGAAAAAAATAATCAAATTTTAATAGTTTGTCTTAGTGTTTTCTTTAGTAATCAAAGAACCAAATCTTTAAAAAGAGTCCGAGAATCAAACCATGTACTTATCACTTGTAAAACTACATCAGTTTTTGGCGCCGCCGACGCGGACTTGCCTTTAGGTTAGGTTTTAGATTTTTATTTTCTTTTAGTTTTCTTTTTGTTTAATTTTATTTAATTTTCTTTGATTTTACTTGGGTATTGTTTTTGTTTTTATTGTGCAGGTAATATTCTATATTGTGGAATTGCCTACCAAAAGAGGTAAGTAGCAAAAAAACCCAAAATTTTATTATTTTTTAGATTTTATTTCCTTTTGTGTATATTTCCTTTATTTTATTTTATTTAATTAAAAAAAAAATACACGTGCACACACCAATTGCATTATTCGTCTGGCACCGATTCTAGGAAAACACGTGGTTTAGTACAGTGAACCCTTTGGGCGTTATCATCCGAAACACCACAAACCTCACCCAAAGACTGTGACCAGTGTTTGACCGTAGGTATATTTTGTTGTAGGTAACCCAAGCTTACTCCAATTATCGAACCCCAGCATTTGCATGTGCACGATTTTCTTGCTTCACTAGTATTCTTGCTTGTGTATGCGACGTTGGAAACGGGTAGGAGATAGACTTGAGGAAAACGACCTTTTTAATTTGACTCCGACCCGCTACACGGATATAGGTAGTACTTCTATTTTTTCCAAAATGGTTAATGAAAAGGATGAAGAGGTCGCCCCAACCAAAACTCTTAGGGACCGTTTGAACCCGTCTATAGTAATACGTGAACCTGGGGTTGTTTTACCGGCCACTATCGTCAAGTTTAATATTAAACCTGGGACCTTTGGCATGCTGCGTAAATTTAGGGGAATAGAGAATGAAAATCCGTATACCCACGTAAGGGACTTTGAAATGATCTGTGACACAATGAATTATCCAAACGTCACAAAATATGTGCTTAGGTTGCGTTTGTTTCCTTTTTCCCTAGAAGAGAGAGCCAATGAGTAGGGCTGCACATGGTTCGGTTTTCATCGGTTTTTGGCAAAACCTAAACCGAAACCAAAGTACTCGGTTTTCCAGTTCTGAAAACCAGTGAAACCATTAAGCTTACTCGGTTTTGTTTGGTTCGGTTTTGAATCGGTTTTGCATAAAACCATTTCGATTTTGGTTAACCAACAGACTTGTATACAATCTTTCATTTTCATCAATTTCCGATATCCGACGGGAAAGTTTTTCAATAAAAACGTCGATAACATGAAATTGACAAAATTGAACCTGCTATAAACATAATTTTAAGGCTTTATGATTACAATCATGTACTAATAACAACAAAGTAAACTTCCATCAATTTCTTCATATGCAACCGCTTTCACCACGTCTTCACCTTCTATCACCTGGTCAAAGAAAATACATCAGGATCAGTCTGTCATAGCCTTTCCATTAATAGTTATGCACCACTGGAAAATACACAAGCATATGGGAGAAAAAAAGAGGGCACAAAGCAGTTTCCACATTTGATATAAAAATAAGAATTAGCGTTAGCATCAGTGGACAGATTGGTTCTTTGGCAGAATTAGCAGAAGTTTACTTAACATGGAGGCACCAATGCATGATCAATTAAACAATTCATCCAATCATTCAATGCATTATCAATCAACAACAACATGTGGATAATAAGTCACTCAAGCAATTCATCAAACATGCACCATTCCAACATAAAATTCAATGTAAATCAAGAGAGATTTCCCATCAAACCCAAGAAATAGAATACCATTAAGCAAAGATTCACAAAAACATCCAAAGATATTAGAAAATCCAATCGATAAAGAGATGATATATCAAGCAACAAATCTGAGATCCAAATTCTTACATCATAAAAAAATTATCTGTCTGCTGTAAAATTTAAACCAGATTTGTAGTATTTAGATCTAACATACAGAAGAAGAAGAAGATGGCAATGATTCTGGTGATGGTGGTGAATCTTTGAATCCTGAATATCAAACATATAAAATAAGTAAATCAATTCAATCAAACACCAAATTATCCCACATATTAACCTTAATTCCTAAACTTAATGAAAACCCATGTTCAGAAACAAAAAAGAAATAAAAACGAACATCATTAAAAATCAAAAATTAACTTACAAGGGTGATGATTTAGAACCTTGCATGATAGATTTGTGATTACTTAGTGGATTCAAAGATGATGATGAAGTAGAAGAAGAAGAAGATGGCGATGATTCTATGAATCTGGTGATGTGGTGAATCTTTGTGCGTAGAAAAGAAGCAATAGCAGTCGAGAGAAAGAGTGAAAGAGAAAGAAGAAGGGATCTGTTATGTTGGAAAGAAAAAGATGAGACCAATATACCTAATTCCGACGGCTAGGATTAACTATTATCAATATCGATGGCTATAATTAGTCAATGTATATATCATTCGGTTTTCACGGTTTTTTCGGTTCGGTTTTAATTAACAACCGAAACTGAAACCAATTCTGTCGGTTTTTCAAAACTGACAACCACAATGAAACCATTGTATAATGGTTTTGGTTCGGTTTTAAAATCTCGGTTTCGGTTTTGGTTCTCGGTTTAGGTTCGGTTTTGTGCAGCCCTACCAATGAGTGGTATCATCTCATTCCTTCCAAAATAATCACTACCTGGGATGGCCTTGTAGAGGCCTTTGTTAAGAAGTTCTACCCACACCACAAGACTGCTACTGTTAGGCAGTCTATCCAAACCTTTAAGCAGAAAATAGGTGAGAGCCTACATGATTACGTAGAAAGGTTTAATGAAAATAGGTGAGAGCCCACAAGACTGCTACTGTTAGGCAGTCTATCCAAACCAATCAACTTCTGAGAATTTAAAGGAACAACTCTTGGATTCCTCATATTCCTTCTTTTTCTTTTCAAGGTTGAAGGCAATGGAGATTTTTCTTTTTTCCTTCATGATTGATGGCTCACATGTAAGGACCCTCAAGCTCGTCAACGCTATTAGACTAGTCAAGAGACGCCTTAGCCGCTAATTAGTATAACTCGAATGTTAATTATTAGAATTTAATCTAACAACGATATAGATATGAATTTAACACTATTGGATAGATCTCGAAATGTTATGCGAATTGGACTACTCGCACGTGTCATTCGGATACCGTACGAAAAAGAAATCACTAGATGAGTATGAAGGGCAAAATAGTCATCTTGCAGCTTAGCCGACATGGGTTCCCCATATCATTTTGTAGAGTATCTTTATCATTTGTCTTTGGCCTTATCATATCCAGTCGAGCAGATAACTCATTCAGCTTTCTTCTTCTCTTTCTTTCTCGTTCTTCTTCTTCATTCTTCTCTTTTTCTCTCTCGTTCCTCTGTTCTTCTTATGTGTGAGTTTTGATTGGTGAAATGGAATTTTGAGGTCAAGGGAAGACGAGTAGATCCGTTAATGAACGTTAACGGTGGTGTTGATGAATTTGGTTCGACGAAAAAAAAGAGGGAAACAGAGAATCTGAGTTAGGGTTTTAGAGTTTGTTTTGAGATTTCGTGGAACTGATTAGTGGATTGAGTTGTTAGAAGATGAATAATGATTGGGTTGACTTTTAATTGATTTTCAGAGGATGTTCTCATGAAGAATCAGAGTTAGGGCTTCTCAGAAATTGAATTAGGGTTTCTAAGATTGTTGAAGTTATGATTGGTGATGATTAAGAAGAAACTAAATGATGGGTATTGAGGATTATGATGTGAATATGAAGGTTGGAGTATAAATTTGAAGATTTGATTCAAAGAAGAACAATAATTGAGAAATAAGTTGTTATGGTTTGATTCTGCTTTAATGGAGACTGAGAATAAACTAGGATGGCTGAGAATCTGTGGTGGTGATGGGGATGATTGGATGCTAAAGGGAATTACTTTGAGGTAATTGTTCCTAATTTAATTTAGTAAAGCTATTGAATTTTATTGATTATATGTAGTTGATAATTGAATTAAGATATGCTGGTAGATGTGTTGGGTATGGAATTGAACTGTGCAGAGTTATTTTGATTGTTGGCTGAGACTACACTGAATATATCAGTATAGATGGTTGTATAATTGTTGTTATTGGTAATCTGAAGTGAAGAAGTGGATGATTTGGTAATCAAATAAGAGAATAGTTTTGGTGAAGATTGATCTAAAGATTTTGCTTTGTGGTGGTGTTAGTTTTAGAACTTTTGCCAGATGGAGTCAAAGGAAAGAAGAATTGATTCAATTTCTCGGTGAAACCCAGTTGAGGTAATGGTTCTTCTTAAGTGAATTCATAGAGCTAATTGTTTTTATAATTGCTGGGTTCATGTGATGATTAGTTTATAATGTTGTGATGATGTATATTGCAAATACAATGAGTTGGTGGTGTTATGGGGTGTTTGTGGTTTTGTGTTGGTGAATGGAATTATGAGATGTATGGTCTATTGCAGGTGAAGAACATTGATGAACTGTTGGAGCTTATTGCCTTGAAATGGTTCTGGAATTGGTAGAACAAGATGAAGGAAGGGTGTGTTGCAGAGTCTTGATTATTGATGGAAATGGTTGTACCTAGTGGCGATGTATTTGGGATAATAGTTATTTAATGATTCTAAGGATCAGTGATTGAATTGCAAGTATAGCTAGTGGTGTTGAGCTACAGTGATAGCTAACTGAAATGGTGTGTGAGTGGGAAGAATGGGGCAATGGAATAGAGAATGGAGATGTAAATGTAAGTTAGGTTTGTGATGGAATTACAAGGAATTGGTACAGGTGAGAGTAATACTTATGGAGGTGTTTTGGTGTATGTTTAGGTTATTGAAGTTTGGTTATAGCTGTGGCATTTCAGTTAGTTGTTGAATCAAGATTGTAGATAGTCTCTTTGAAAGCCTGCTGCTACTGCAATTGCAGGTAAACTTAGTTTGCATTTGTATTTGAAATTCAAAGTTTGTTAAAGAATGAATGTATAATTTTAGTTTGGTAGATTTGGAATGTTAATGAATTAGAGTTGAAAAATGAAGCTTTGGCAAGGAGGAATGTTGCTCAGTTAGAGCTTAGTTTAGTGTGTTTGTGTCTTGTGATGCACCATTATGGTGCAGTTCAGCTTCTGGCCTTTGCATAGGCTTTGGCCTTGAGTTTTCCTGCCAGTCAGATGTCTGACTAACCTATTCTAGCTGACTTAGTCTATCTAACTGAGTCGAATCAGTTTGACTCATTGAGTTACAGATCTTGACCTGAGTTGACTCGGTTGACTTGATCTTGACCTTTTTTTTTGACTGGACGTTGACTGTTAGTTGACCCTTGACCATCACTTTGACCGTTAGTTGACTCAGATGGACTGGGCCTTAGATTAAGGGATGAATTAGTGGACTTGGGCTTAGGATCAATGTTTCTTAATTAGATGTTTTGGACCTCTTGTGGTCCGAATTAGACTTTGGTTTCTTCTACAAAGTTGTAGATATTCTTAAAACTTAGTTAACAGACTATAAAACTAATCTAATTGAATTAGTAAATCTTAGCTATGCTAAAGATAGATAAATAAAGATGGAGAACCTTAATTGGGCCTATAAATGTTAGATGGAATTGTATGATTCTTGTGTGAACCATTTTGGTTAGATTCTTAGAGTGCTTGTGTGAATAACAGTTAATTTATTAACAACGACCGATTCAAAGGATGAACCAGTGGATCTCGAGGTAGGCGTGGCTTGTCTTCAAAAAGGTGTGGGAATGCATTTGACTCTTTGTAATCATTATTGTCGCTTTTATAAAAGTTTATGCGTAACAAACTCATGCATTGTCTGTTTCTGCATTCCATATTTTATTTAAAATGCATTATGATAATCCTGTTATTTATTTTAATCTTTCCACGATGTGGAAAGGACTTGTATTGTTTCGTCGTCAACATGAATTGTTATGGGAAATGAGAATTTCCACTTGTGGTATATAGGATACGCTCCTTCACATTTATATCTACATGAATTCAGCTTTTATTGTTTAGAGTTGGTCACCATGGTCTTGGTGGCATCCATAGCTAAATAGGTGTGAATTGCCGGTTAGGAATTTACAACCATATTAGTACATTGTTTGACGAAGGAGTTTGTTCCGTATACATGTATGATTATTTTCATGACTTAATCATCATTCAATGTTTTCTAAAAACATGTATTGTTTTCCAAATCTTTCCTATGATTACTTAGAAGGTTAAATGTTAATTATTCCCACTTCGCTTTATGATGATCGTGGTTGTACATCGAAAGCTTCACGGGTTGACTTCGTTAGTTGATTATCTTCTGTTATATTTATTATGTTGTATATTTTATTTAAAAACCAATTGACTATTATATATGTATCATTTGAGAGAAGATCTTGTATATATATTTATGAGCGGGGTTAGCTTTGGGTTAAGTTCTGTATCGCATTTCTTAACTAAATGCTTAAGTGCATGTTTTAGATTTTAGTGCCTTTTTATTTAGTTAATTTATTGGATTAGTCAGCTGCTAGCTTAGGGGGCGCTACATCACATTACCTTCTTTTTCATCAGAAGATATCATTCTTGGAGCGTCCATAAGCGTATGGGTTTGTGAGAGAAATTGACAGTTAGCTCAATAAGCAGTCTTAAGATAAAGAGAGGTTTTTAGAGATGGAAAAGGAATGTAGGGTTCGAAACCTAAAACAGGTTCGTGGACGATCAACTCTTATCCCTATAAAGATTATAATTGTCGATAATACCCTTTCTTCTGTTTGATAGACAAAAGTAAAATACTTCTAAGAAAAGAAGAAAAAAAATTTCCTAAAGCCTGAGAGGTACAAAATCATTGTCTCTTTTGATCAGGCACATGAGACAAGATTTTAAGAATAACACAATCAAGTTACGTTGTGGTGAACTATAATTTGTCCACCAATTTCCTCTTGTGGAAAATCCATAGATTTTTTTCCATCAAAATAGTTTGACCATACTTTCTTTTCAAATGGTCTTGGTTTTTCCTTGGAAACTAACTTCTTAGACAAAGATAAAATCTTACATACCTCTGCGGTCTTCTGAGCAAGTTTAAGCTTTCTTGCTAGGTGATTTGCTCTTCGTTGAAGTTTGTTGACGTGTATTTGCTTGTGTTTGAACTTGTAACACTTAGAGAGTTCATGACCTTTTAATGAACAATACAAGCACATCACACTTGGATAGTAATCAGGCTTCTGAAATATGCAAGCAGCTAGGCACATAGTGGATCCTGAAACATTATAAACAGAGTTTCCAAGAAAAGGGTCAACTTTTTCTTCCAGAATGGTTGGATTATCTTCTGAAAGAATATCAAAATTGATATGTGTATTGATACAATTATCAAAATCAATATTTTCACCAAGAAGTGCAACACTTGATTTCCCATCTTCATTAGAGTCATAGCTGTCAGATATTTCATCAAGATTTGCTGCAAAACCTTTGTTCCCAGTGAATTTTCTACGATTTAGACACTCGTTTGCAAAATGAACAAATCCCTTACACTTAAAGAACTGAGGCATATCCTCATCATTAGTTTCATCAATATCCCTATTTTTAGGAGGAACACGATTATGAGGTTTGACTGATGCCTTAGGCTTATCTTTGGAGAACCATTTACTTCTCTTCAATAGAAGATCCCTAAACTGTCATGTGATCATCGAGACTAATTTTTCAATATCTTCATCTGATGAGTCTGTCTCAGAGTGATCATCTTCAAAGATATACACTTTTTTACTTTTATCAAGTAATTTAGTGTCCTTTAGTGCTTTGAACGCAACATCCTTAGATTTGGATGAATGTTCATGATCAAAGATCTTAAGCTTTCCAACCAGCGTATTTCTGGTGAGATTATCTAGGTTATTTCCCTCAACAATGGCATGCTTCTTAGCATCGTATCTAGATGGCAGTGATCTGAGAATTTTCATCATAATGTCCTTTTATGGAATAGTCTTACCCAATGTCCTTTTCAGGAATAGTCCTATCAGAAATCAGAAAACAAGAAATAAAGAGGAGTTGCGGAAAATAGGAGCAGCAGCAAGAGGAGGCGTGGACGCTCCATTTGGCCAACCAATTCGCCTCAGCAGGCACCGCATGTGGCCGGACGGCCACACTCCATGTTCCTGCTTGGCGCTCCCTTTCCCATCGACCAATCAGATTGCTTTAAACCCGCCACACGCACTTTTAAATAAAGTTGGAAATTGGTTGGTCGATGCGCCTAATTCCTTAAGGAATCTAATCTAGGCTGCCCATATCAGTCTCAAAATTGATCACGGACACACATTTTGGCCAGTCGATTTATCAAGTCTAGCCACTTCTTGGCATGGCTGGAAAAGCACTACCATTTACACCGGAGGGCGCACAAATGCCTTGGACAGTCGAGATCCTTTCAACTCGCAAGCAGAGCCACCAAACGTTTACCCAAAGTAGGTTGGCTGCCCGAGTTATAAAACCCTAATTTATGTAAACAACGACATATTACTGCCACAAAACGATCTTGGTCGCCTAATTTCACCAACCGAATTGACCAGCCTAGATTCAACCTCGATCAATGGACAAGGCATGGATACGTTCACTAGTGGCTCGACTATGGCATTGGCCGGTCGAATAAGTCACAACATGCCGCCAACACCAAAAACGTTGGCCCAAAATAGGTTGGCCACACGGCCTCTAAAACCTAAATTGAATCAATGGCAACCATTAACTACCGCAAATCATCTCGGCCGTCCAACTTCGCCAAATTAATCAGCCGGCCCAACTCCTACTTTAGGCATCCAACAAGGTGTGGCCATGATCAATGGCCGCTCTGCTTCCATAAGCCACGGCCTCCCCGTATGGATCATAAACTATTGTCCTAAAGGGGCTAGTCGCTCTGCTTACATAAATTTTGAGGTAATAATTAAATGTCGCAAATCATCTCGGCCGTCCAACTTCGCCAGTCGAATTGAACGGCCTAGATTAAATCTTAGGCGACCAATAAGATGTCACCATAGTCGCCAGTCATCATTCTCCCATAGGGACCGACCGACTAACCTTTGGCGCGTATAAATGGCACCTAACAGCTTCCTGAAGATGGCCAATCATGCTCCTTTTAAGACATTAAGTTCTGTGACTGATTTAAGCGAGCTTTATACAACGATGCTTTACATGCATCGATTATTTTGAGCTGCTTGCTTAAAAGATATGATTTACATGCATCGGATACATACGATATTTTATGAGTATCAACTTCAAAAATATCATCACATGCTATTCTTCGTGGAGAGCCTCATGACTTAGCTCGTCACACACGACTACCCGCCGCTTAGCTTGCGCGTGATTGGTTAGAATAACTTGGTCTTGCACACAAGGCCCACTTAGCAACCTGATGCATATTTTCCACAAAAATACTCGAGACATCAAACATGTCACAAACTGGGGGATGCTCATCCGGGCGGTTTAAAGCGTGCGGTGCGCAACGCGCCCATTACAAAAAAATGTCAGGAAAGGCAGACGTAAGAAAATAGTGGGTGTAAGGTTGACCAGTCTTCCCTCACGATGGAAATTTGATGGTCACCACTTTTACACAACCCCAATTCTCCACTACTTAACTATCTCCACTTCCTACGAGATCAGGAGTGCTCAATGACTTGTATAAATAGGTTTTTCAACCTGTTTCGACAAGAGAACAAAGTTTTGGTTAACAACAGAAGTATCCAGAAAAACACCAAGAACTGATAGCTTACATTCTGCAAGCCAGTTCCATGTTCTGATACAAGTCATAAAATAGCCACATCTTCAGAGTTAAATCTCAACACCTTCTTCGCTTCCCTCCCTAAGATCAGCCCTTCTCCTTTACTTTGTGACCGAAGCAAGGATAGAACGACTATTTCTTGGTTTAATCCAGACTGATCTCTCAAATCTAAAGTATTCACGTGCAGTGCATTTGTTTAGGGTTTAGATTTGTTTCTCCGTGCACACCCAAATTTACCAAAAACTGCAGAATTAATTTTTACCCCAAAACAACTGGAGACACACAGTGGGAGATTAATCTCTCAGTTGCAAGATTAATTTTTCAATTTCTTTTCAATTTTCTCAATTTCAAGAGGGTAGATCTTAGATCTAATAACAAAAATTCACTTTAATCACCAATCCCAACTTTTCGCTTCATGATGTACCCCGGTCATCCAAACTCTTCCAAAGCCGCCAATACTCGAAATCTAATCACCATAGAAGGCATGGAAAAAAATGTTAGAAGATGTTTTCGCAAATCAAGCTGATATTGTCAAGCCGCAAAATGAGACGTTTTGTCTCCTAAAGAGTATGGAAAACAGACTGTGGCAAGATCCAGCAAACATTCTCTCGGAGAACGCTACCAATTTTAGAGAGATAACACAAAATGTTGAATCCTTGTCTGAGGTATGTGCCTCCGCCAATGACACATACATAGTACGTGGCCTTATCAGACGAAAACAAAATGGGAATGGCCAGCACCAACACCATTGGCGTAGTCAACACATCCCGTAAGCGTAGTCGACACATCCCATAACGTTACATCCTCTAGCACCAACACCAATGGCGCTGGAAACATTCCTTCCGACGTGACACCTCCTATCACTAGATCCAAAGCCATTGCCACCCTTCCTAATATTTGTTCGATCGTAATTATCCCCAATTATTACCAGAGCTACTGCCACTCCTCCGTCAGTACGAGAGGCTGGAGGAGCCAGTGGAAGCCAACCCCCTATTACCATTGTTGATTTGATGGAAAGACAAGAGGTTCTCGCTAAAGCACAGAAAGACATGGCTACAACTCAACAAGAGGTACTTACTTTTCTCAAGACACTAACGGAGCGGCTACCGCAAGAGTCTTGCCAATACCAGGTGGAGCCAAGGAGTACTTTTAACGCCCCCGGCATAAGCACTTCAGCAGGACGTGCCTTTATAGATAAAAAGGCTCGCACTACTTCTGAACACCGAAGGAGTTTACAAAGACCCTCTTCCTGCCAGTAGCTGCATGATTTCGGGGGATTCCGTCCACAAAACCGTACAATATATGATGGAGCATTTATGTAAAATTATGTATTCCTCCAAGGTGCAACGTCAAGACATATTTGCAGCCCTCGACCGTATTATATCAGGAAAGCAGCTGTTTCCAGTGAAGTCGTTCCCAAATCTCAACCTCTCTTGGAAAGCATGACTGATAGAAGCAACTGGGGACTCCTAACCACTCCTTACTTGAAGGATGTCGGGTTGGACAGCACGTTGATTGATGCGGCCTCTGACTTCAACATTATAACCATTTAGACTCTGAGAGCTATAAGGATTTCAAAGCAGGAAGCCGCTTCAACGTTCCCTCCAGGAGCCTCTTCAATGTTTTGATTCAGAAGTCGATTTAACATTCTCTCTAGGATCCGCTTCAACGTTTCGCCACTTCAACGTTCCCTCTATGAGCCGCTTCAACGTTCCCTCCAGGACTGATTCAACGTCCTCTCTATAAGTCGCTTCAATGTTTCGCCGCTTCAACGTCCGCTCCAAGAGACGCTTTAACGTTCACTCTAGGAGCCGCTTAAACATTTCGCTCCATAAGAAGCTTCAAAGTTTGCTACTCTATGAGCCGCTTTAATGTTTCGCTCCAGAAGCCACTTCAACTTTCGCTCCAGGAGCCGCTTCGCCGCTTCAACATTCTCTCCAGGAGACGCTTTAACGTTTCTCTCCAGAATCCGCTTCAACGTTCTCTCCAGGATCCGCTTCAACGTTTCGCTACTTCAACGTTTGCTCTAGGAGCCGCTTCAAAGTTTCGCTCCAGAAGCCGCTTCAACGTTCTCTCCAGAAGACGCTTCAACATTTCGCTGCTTCAACGTTCGCTCGAGGATCCGCTTCAACGTCCGCTCCAGGAGTCGCTTCAACATTTCACTCTAGAAGCCGTTTCAATGTTCTCTCCAGGAGCCACTTCAACTTTTCTCCCCAGAAGCCGCTTCAACGTTCTCTCCAGGAGCCGCTTCAATATTTCGTTGCTTCAATATTCGCTCTAGAAGATGCTTCAACGTTCGCTCCATAAGACGCTTTAATGTTCTCTCTAGAATCCATCGCTTCAACGTTCTCTCCAGAAGATTCTTCAACGTTCTCTACAAAAGCCTATTCGATTCAACGTTCTCTCCCGAAGACGCTTCAACGTTCCTACAGAAGATGCTTCAATGTCCTCTCCAGATGCCGAAGCCGCTTCAACACCTCAGCAAGCTACATAGACCAACCGTATCATGTCTGCTATATCACCTGCTCAAAACTCAGAACCTCCTACCCAAGGCCTGCACGAAGCTGCGCATCAACAACCACATCGCTGACAAAGTCAAATTCGGTGTTTATTTCCAATTTCCTATGAAAGGGGTGCATGGGATGCCAGAAGTTTGGATACAGTACAGTTTTATCAAGTGCGATTCCCTATGTCTTTTAGGAGAAAATAAGCTCAGGATAATTACGTCAGGGGATTGCCAGCACTAAATTCCTTCATGTACCTTAACCAGGTTAATTCTGATATCCGTATCATCACTGTCAAAGCTTTATGAGCCGCAGGAATTTCTCAACATGAAGCCGTACATGTTCATCAAAGATCCCAAAATAAGACCCATAGATACTTATGGCCGTATCACCCCTGAGCAAAGACAAATGCGACGCCTTTCAGCTGCAGGATTGCTATCAAGGGACTCGCCTGATGATCAACAGTAAAACAGAACTACAGTTCCTGTTAATATTCCAAGATTTTTCAACAAACAAGAAAATTCGCATTGACTGTTGCATGAAACACAACTGCATACGAAAAATCACGTGAATCATACTTGGGAGATTGAAGGATGGAATAAAATCCCCTCACCATTGAAAATATTTCTAGCTCATAGAAGATAGATGACCAGAGCGTCGCCAATTTGATGAGGATTTATTTACATCCAAGAGCACGCCGCAGAGATATATTCACATATCAGGCCATGCCATCGGATCTACTCTAGTGACCAGACAGAAGTGTAACTTGGGACTGCTCATCGCATCCCATTCCATACAACAGTCCAAGATTCAGAAGATGGTTCAAAAGATGTTGCTTGGAACGAAGTCCTTGAAGGATTGATAGCACCGTGTCGGCGACAGAACGCCTCTCAGCTCGTCTACTTCATCCAATGGCTCTGGAAGATTTTGACCATACAAGCATCCACAACATATTATCATCGCAATCAGAAGGGCAAGAATAAGCCTTCCAAGCTCCAAGTAACTTAAAGTCAATGATGGATCAACAATGCAGCTATACTCTTCAAGATTAGCTCTGACATGATCATTGCCAAACCTATATTTCATCCATCCACCCCAGGAGTGCAATGGAGTTTGGTAAATTTTGAAATCCATTGGATAGATTAGATACTCATTCTTCTGGAGTCAAAAACTTATTACACATTCCGGAGAAGATCGATGGTACTGTTGGGTGGCTACATGCGCAAAAGAGAAAAAATCACATACATTGAGTTCTCCTGGCTCACCTTGCTACTGATTATAACTATTGGAGATTGATTTGTTGCCGTTAACGCTCGCTCTACCACCGCTAACAAAGAAATTCAATCACACCGAGCTAAGTGTCCAAGTTTGATCAACTACTCATGGATATTACACTCACAACTGAAATTAGAAGATAATATGAATTTACCTTATCGCTGACGATTGGCACACTTTTTATTGAGCTGATGACGGTGACGAAGAGGAGAATTCCACTGCATACGAAAACACGGAGCCAGACGAGCGAAAAAAGCAGAAGAGGGTTAATACCCCTTTTTATACGAACAGAGTTTCTAGAGTTTGAACAGAAAAATGATTCCTTCTTGCTCCATGAGCGGGAATAGATGGATGGACACACCGTACTCATACCCCATAACTGATCTAGCAATACGCTACTATGAAATCCACTAGCAGCGCGATCCCGCTGCTGAAGGCCGATTTGGATTTCCCTTGTAATATCTACCTGATTCGTCTTTTTCAATTTTATTTTCGTTTGTCACCATATAGTGCTTACCCCGCAATAATGTCATTGTTACGTGCTAAGCAGGGGACTTAATGTTGATGGTGGTTTTTAACTTAGGGCAAAAATCGTAAAAGTTTGTCTACCTGACCCAGCATCAGAAGTAATAGACCTTGATATGTCTATATTCTGCAAGGAATTTGAAGGATATATCAAAATCTGATGAGTGCCTATGCCGCTCGCCATATTGTCTTGAAACTCAAGCTCCTAGATGAATTGTTCACTAGTATAGATCCTAATGAGTATTTAATCTCACCTGCATTATTCATTAATGTATTGAGTATTGAGTATTTTTCTTATGCTATGTTCCCCGGCTGAACCCTTATTCTTGGTATGACATGACAATTAGTGTTCACTCGCAGCTGAGTGGCATGAATTTTCCGAAGTATTAAGATTAAGGTCTACATGAAAGTACTCAGTCAGAAGATGCGCTAACTTCTCTCTGAGGATAAAGTTAAATAATTTGGTGTCAACACACATAATTTATCAAATTTGTTCAAATTTTGTGATAGCTCACAAGATTCAAATTTTGACCTAATAATTTGCAAAAAATTAGGTTTTTTGCTCCATGCGCAATATCTCAAACCCTATTGGTCGAGACCAAACTTAGGTAAGCTAGGAAATTAATCCTCCATGGAGCTAGTAGGAGCAAAGTCTTACCAGAAACCATAAAACAAGAAATAAAGAGGAGCTACGACAAATAGGAGCAGCAGCAAGAGGAGGCGTGGCCGCGCCATTTGGCCAACCAATTCGCCTCAGCAGGCACCACCTGTGGCCGTCAGGCAACACTCGGTGTAGCTGTTTTCCTCCCCCTTTCCCATCAACCAATCAGATCGCTTTAAACCCGCCACACACACTTTTAAATAAAGTTGGAAGTTGGGTGGTCAATGTGCCTAATTCCTTAAGGAATCTAATCTAGGCTTCCCATGTCAGTCTAAAAAACGATCACGACCACACATTTTGGCCAGTCGATTTATCAAGTATAGCCACTTCTTGACATGATTGGACAAGCACCACCATATACACTGGCGGGCGCACTAATGCCTTGGCTAGTCGAGATCCTTCCAACTCGCAAGCAGAGCCACCGAAATTTTACCCAAAGTAGGTTGGTTGCGTGAGTTATAAAACCCTAATTTATGTAAACATCGGTATATTACCGTCGTAAAACGATCTTGGCCGCCCAATTTCGCCATTCGAATTGACCAGCCTAGATTCAACCTCGATCAATGGACAAGGCATGGATACATTCACTAGTGGCTCGACTATGGCATTGGCCGGTCGAATAAGTCATAGCATGCCGCCAATACCAAAAACGTTGGCCACACGGCCTCTATAACCTAAATTAAATCAACGACAACCATTAACTGCCGCAAATCATCTTAGCTGCCCAAATTTTCCAGATTAATCAGCCAGCCCAACTCCTACTTTAGGAAGCCAGCAAAGTGTGGCCATGATCAATAGCCGCTCCACTTCCATAAGCCACAATCGTCCAAGCCACGGCCTCCCATATGGCTCCTAAATGATTGTCCAAAAGGGGCTGGTCTCACTACTTACATAAATTTTAAGGCAACCATTAACTACCACAAATCATCTCGGCCGTCCAAATTCGTCAGTCGAATTGAACGCCCTAGATTAAATCTTAGGCGACCAATAAGATGTCACCATAGTCGTCAATCATCACTCTCCCATGGGGACCGATCGACCAACCTTTGGTGCGTATAAATGGCTCCTAATAGCTTCCTGAAGATGGCCAGTCATGCTCTTTTTAAGACATTAAGATCCGCGACTGATTTAAGCGAGCTTTATACAACAATGATTTACATGCATCGATTATTTTGAGCTGCTTGCTTAAAAGCGATGCTTTACATGCATCGAATACATACAATATTCAATGAGTATCGGATTCACAAATAAATTAGTTATTTAACCTAATAGCGTCACATGTTATTCGTGGCGAGCCTCATGACTTAGCTCGTCACACACGACTACCCGCCTCTTAGCTTGCACGTGATTGGTTAGAATAACTTGGTCTTACACACAAGGCCCACTCAGCAACCTGCTGCATATTTTACACAAAAATATTCGAGACATCAAACATGTCACAAACTGGGGGATGCTCATTATAGTATTGGTCTGGCGGTTTACAACGTGCGGCGTGCAACACGCTCATTATAAAAAAGTGTCATGAAAGGGCAGACGTAAGAGAATAGTTGGTGTACGGCTGACCAGTCTTCCCTCACAATTGGAACATGATGGTGACCACTTTTACACAACCCCACTTCTTAACTGTCTCCACTTCATACGAGATCAAGAGTGCTCAATGACTTGTATAAATAGGTTTTCAACCTATTTCGACAAGAAAACAGAGTTTTTGATAACAACAGAAGTATCCAGAAAAACAGCAAGAACTGATAGCTTATATTCCGCAAGCCAGATACATGTTCTGATACAAGTCATAAAATAGCCACACTTTCAAAGTTAAATCTCAACACCTTCTTCGCTTCCCTCCCTAAGATCAGCCCTTCTCCTTCACTTTATGACTGAAGCAAGGCTGGAACGGCCATTTCTTGGTTTATGCCAGAATTGTACAGATTGATCTCTCGAATCTAAAGTACTCCCGTGCAGTGCATTTGTTTAGGGTTCAGATTTGTTTCTCCGCGGCACACCTAAATTTACCATAACCAGTAGAAGTAATTTTTACCCTTAAACAATTGGCGACCACAGTGGGAGATTAATCTCTCGGTTGCATGATCAATATTTAATTTCATTTTAATTTTCTCAATTTCAAGAGGATAGATATTCTTAGATATAATAACAAAAATTCACTTCAATCACCATTCCCAACTATTCGCTTCATGATGTACCCCAGTCATCCAAACTCTTCCAAAGCCGCCAATGCTCGAAATCTAATCACCGTAGAAGGCATGCCAAAAAAATGTTAGAAGATGTTATCGCAAATCAAGATGATATTTTCAAACCACAAAATGAGATGTTTTGTCTCCTAAAGAGTATAGCTCGGAGAACGCCACCAATTTCAGAGAGATGACACAAAAATGGTGAATCCTTGTCTGAGGTTTGTGCCTCCGCCAACGATGCAGACATAGTATGTGGTCGTATCGTACAAAAGCAAAATGGGAATGGCCAGCACCAATGTACCTCCCGCAAGCGCAGTCAACACATCCCATAGTGTTAAATCCTCTATCACCAACACCAGTAGCGCATGAAACATTCCTTTTGACGTGACACCTCCTATCACCAGAGCCAAAGCCACTGCCACCCTACTTAATGTTCTTCGAGAATAACGCTCCCAATTGTTACCAGAGCTACTGCCGCTCCTTCGTTAGGACGATAGGCTAGAGGAGTCAAAGGAACCTAACTTTATATTACCATTGATGATTTGATGGAAACACAAGAGGTTCTCTCTAAAGCTCAGACAGACATGGATACAACTCAGGAAGAGGTACTTACTTTTCTCAAGATACTAACGGAAAAGCTACCGCAAGAGTCACGCCAACACCAGGTAGAGCCAAGGAGTACTTTTAACACGCCCGGTGCAAGCACTTCAGCAAGACGTGCCTTTATAGATGAAAAGGCTCGCACTGCTTCTGAACACCGAAGGAGTTCATAAAGACCCTCTTCCCGCCAGGAGCTGCATGATTTTTGGGGACTCCGTCCACAAAACCGTACAGTCTATGATGGAGCATTTATGTGAAATTATGTATTTCTCCAAGGTGCAGTGTCAAGACATATTTGCAGCCCTCGACCATATTGTATCAGGCAAGCAGTTATTTCTAGGGAAGCCGTTCCCAAACCTCAACCTCTCCTAGAAAACACGACTTATAGAAGCAACTGGGGACTCCTAACCACTATTCACTTGAAGGATGTCGGGTTTGACAGCACGCTGATTGACGTGACCTCTGACTTCAATATTATAACCATCAAGACTCTGAGAGTTGTAAGGATTTCAAAGAAGGAATCCGCTTCAATGTTCTCTCCAGGATCCTCTTCAACGTTTCTCTCTAGGATCCACTTCAACGTTTCACTCCAGAAGCCGCTTCAACGTTTCACTCCAGAAGCCGCTTCAACGTTCTCTCCGGGAGCTGCTTCAACATTTTGTGGCTTTCAACGTTCGCTCGAGGAGCCACTTCAATATCCTCTCCAGGAGCCGCTTCATTGTTTCGCTCCAGTACCTGCTTTAACGTTTCTCTCTAGGAGCCGCTTCAAAGTTTCCCTGCTTCAACGTTCGCTCTAGGAGTCGCTTTAACGTTTTGCTCCAGAAGCCGCTTCAATGTTCTCTTCAGGAGCCTTCAACGTCTGTTCCAAGAGTCGCTTCAACGTTTCGTCGCTTCAACATTCGCTCTAGGAGCCACTTTAACATTCTCTCCAGGAGCTGCTTAAACATTTCGCTTCATAAGACGCTTCAACGTTCGCTGCTCCAGTAGCTGCTTCAATGTTTCGCTCCAGAAGTCACTTCAACGTTCGCTCCAGGAGCCGCTTCAACGTTTTGCTACTTTAACATTGTCTCCCGGATCCACTCCAACGTTTCCCTCCAGAAGCCGCTTCAACGTTCTCTCCAAGAGCCATTTCAATATTTCGATGCTTCAATGTTCTCTCTATAAGCCGGTTCAACATTCGCTCCAGAAGTTGTCGCTTCAACATTCACTCCATAAGTTGTCGCTTCAACGTTATCTCCAGAAGCCGTATTACTTCAATGTTCTATCCAGAAACCGCTTCAACGTTCTCTCCAGAAGCCGCTTCAACGTTCCTCCAAAAGCCAAAGCCGCTTCAACGCCTCATCAAGCCACACAGACCAACCGCATCAGGTCTGCCACATCACTTACTCATAACTCAGTAGTACCCAAGGCCTGCACGAATCTGCGCATCAACAACCACATCGCTGACAAAGTCAGATTAGGTGTTTATTTCTAATTTCCTATTGAAGGGATGCATGGGATGCCAGAAGTTTGGATACAATACAGGTTTATCAAGTGAGACTCCCTATGTCTTTCAGGAGAAAATAAGCTTAGGATAATTATGCCTGGGGACCGCCAGCACGAGATGCCTTCATGTTCCTCAACCATGTTATTTCTGATATCAACATCATCACTGTCAAAGCTTTATGATCCGCAGGAATTTCTCAAAATGAAGTCGTACGCATTCATCAAAGATCCCAAAACAAGACCCTTAGATACTTACCAACTATGATAAACCAGGGAATTTACCCTCTAACGGGTCGACTTTCAACTCGACTAGCATAGCCAAACCCTCGGTACGTCACTCATAGTATAAGTAAAAATATATAAAAAAATATAAAAAAATGTCATCCAATTTAGACATATAGTAACTACAGATGCAAAGCCCATGGCAGGAAATAAAATGCATATCGAAAATCACTTATCGTAGTTCTATCCAAATTAACAATTCCTTAACATTACTGAATACCAATCAAAAAAAAAAAGTCATAAGATAACAATTCGAGTACGCATATGGTCACTAAAAGAATTTATAAGAACATAGCGAGCACAAGTATAATGGCAGAAAACTCATACAGAGGTTTCCATATGGATCCAAGTAAAAATCCCACCACTAATATTACTTAAATTCAAATAAAAAATGGGAGCGATAATATTTAAAGAGAAAACATATCAAGCAGTCTCTTCATAGACTTAGGCTACGTTAGTGGTCGTATGTACACCTCTTTTAACAATAGGGAACAATGCAAGTATACATGAGAAGAAAACAAGACCAAAATGGAAATCTATAGAATTGTTGCATGCTTGACACGATTCTAACATGAGAGCAGTTGAGGGTGTTTTAGTCTTTTTTTCACTATAAACACAATTTAAAGAGACAAAACTTATTTTTCTTGTAAATTCCGACTCTCTCTTCTTTTGCAATTTAAACACCCTTTTTCTAACCAACTCCAGTGGAAGAAGTTTTTGTATGGTGAAAGAAAAATTAAACGTTAGTCGTCCTCGGTTTTCGGTTAAGGAACGCAAAGGTAGGGGGTTTTATTTCATTTTGGTTATCGATGCCTTCTTTATTTCGATGTCATGATTTTAGAACATTTTATAATTTTTTCAACCATCTTTGAAGTTATGGAATTGATTGTTTGAGTTGTTTTGTTAACCATATATTTAAGAAATTAGCTAGATGCGACGCCCCTCAGCTGCAGGATTGCTATCAAGGGACTCGTCTGATGATCAATAGTAAAACAGAACTATAGTTTCTGTGAATGTTCCGAGATTTTTCAACAAACAATAAATTTCGCATTGATTCTTGCATGAAGCACAGCTGCATATGAAGAATCACGTGAATCATACTTGGGAGATCAAAGGATATACTAACCGTGGTCTTTGAAAACCAACTGTCCTGATAATGTTTAGCAGATGCTTAAAGACTTATTATTTTAATATGTTTAGCATTGCTAAAACTCTCTTAAATACTTCTAGGACTTCATTGATCACTTGAACACTTATGTATGTGAACCATGATTAATTTCTTAGGTGTTTAAATGAACATCAAATAGCTTTTAGTTCTTTGGCTAACTTGCATTGTGCACGGTTCAGTATACGAACCTATGTGTATAATCTTCTATTAAAGTTTGAAGGCCTAATTTGTTTGCTTGATTCTCAAGTTGTCTTAGCTTGAATTCTAAACTAACCGTGGTCTTTGAAAATCATAAATAGAACATCTCTGTCAATTTGGAAAATCAATCCCTGATACTTTATGTCCTAGTTGATTCGAGAGTCATCTCAATTGACCTTTTAGGTCAACGACTAAAAATACTTTGCTTGGGGATTCGTGAAGCCATGTACGAATAAATTTACCTTGATAGTTCGTGAATCTTGATCTTGCTTTTCTATTATCGAGGTTTTCGTAATCTCTTTCAGGCAAGATATATAGTAATCACAAAGTTCTCTTCGTTTCAAACTCCGTGATTCCTCAAGATAGATATCTAAAGACTGATCTTAGTTGATCTTTCGACAATTATACTTGAGAGGTGGTTACGAATATAGAATGCTCTTTGGGAGTCGTAAGTTTCGGATTTGTGAGGTTTGCTAGCTTATCGATTGCAAACAGATTTCCATACCTTGATCTTTGATCTAAACGAAAATCAAATAGGATTATCTGTTAGACGAAGATTGGTATCAAAAGTCTTCACTTTGGCTGAAGCAACTTTTGGGATGTAATGGACATCAGCTAAGGGAATCAAGTGTGTAAAATCTTGCAAGGTTCAAGATACGTTAGGAGCGTGACGATAACTAAAAAGAGTTGATTGTAATATCACAAATTCCCTTAGCAGTCAGTTGATAACTTCGAGACTAATATTTGAAAAATTTGATTATAATATCATATATATATATATAACTTAGCGCGTTGTGTTTTCAATCAGAAATGACTTGAAAGCTTACGATATATAAATGGAAACAAGTCAAGTCATGTATTATTAACCTTAAGCAGAAGAATGATGTTATCGTTAATGTCGATACATCTTCCGAACCTTCAGGTCTTTGGAGTAATACTTGTATGTAATAACATTTCTAGACTTCTTATTCTAAACTAACGAAGTTGACTCTAGTAATATAATAATCAACTTATGAGTTTTGATACTAAAATATGACAATCAATCTTGACATACCAACGCTTGGTGGGCTCAACCGAGCAAATCTCTAATAGGAGGTGAAGTTAGTTAACCATTCCAATCCAAATCCTACAATCTAGAGTAGTAGTATCATTTTATGTTTGTAAAGGTGCATTATGCTCAAAGTGATAAAAGATATTATTCATTGAGATAACAACTATGTACAAAATTCTTATCATCCTTGCAAAATCTAAGGGGAAGTTTTGCTAAAAGTTAATAACTATTTCCGCACGAGTTTTTCATACCTTTTTGCCTGTTTTATCTTCCTGCCAAAGGTTAATAACGCAAATGGTTTTTCCCTTCACTCTTTCCCCTTTTATATATATCTATTTATCTATTGTAGTAAAGTCGAGGACTTTGACAAATGATGATACACTAAAAAGGATCATATCACAAACAAATATCTAGTAATATCTTGAATTCGAGTCTTGATCTAAGACTTTTCGAAACAACGAACTAAGTGAAAAGAGTTCTATGAACTTTACGCATTTAAGTTCGCTAGCGTAATTAGTGAATTAGCGAACCTATTCAAATCCATAAGTTCATGAACTGAGATTTTGATTTCACAAACCTACTTTGTTAAGTTCGCAAACCCAATTGAAATCCAAAGTTCCTGAACTCGAAATTCACTTTGAGTTTTCAAACCCAATTGAAATCCAAATATCTAGTGATATCACGAAATGATTAACCTAAATGAATAATTGAAGTCAACAACTAATGTAAGCGTTAAAAAGTCGCTGAAATGTATATTGAAGTTATAAGAGAGAATGGTGGTTGAGAAATGGTGAAAATCCGTGGATTCAATGTCACCCATTCCCGGTCCATCTAAATGGCGGATATTGGATTTTCATATGTCCGGTCCATCACCCGCTGGTTTGACATCCATGGGTTAGCTGGTGGATGTATTGGATGCGGGTGGATCTGCGGATTTATGTTAAAATTTATTTGTAAGATGAAAGTAAAGCTAAATAAAAGTTGTTTATCTTTTTTATTTCATATGACTTCCAATTAATGCGCTCATGAACGGAGTTTCCTTTTCTTTTTTTTTGACTAATACTCTTATTTGCCTTCAAATTTGCTTTGTTTTGCTTTGATTTTCCTTGCCTTGAAATCTTTTTTTCCTTTTCTTAGTTGTAGGTTTGTGTTGGTTAATATCCAAAACTTGAAGATTTATTTGTTTTTATATATTTATTTATAACTATCAGATATCATCTTAACAACTGCTTCAAGTACTGCTCCATAAAAATCAAGTTGCATTTCCGAACAAGTTAGATTTGAAATTCTTCCATTTTTGAAATCTTGAAAAGATTTTGAAATGACGACGGTATCCAAGTACACACAATCTTTTCATTTCAACCTATAAGTCTGATACCTTGAGTGGTCTCCTATGGACTAAGTTAAGGAAATATAACTTCAAGATACTCACTTGAAAATAGTTACAGTTTAAAAACGATTTACTATAGGATAAATATCAAGTGATTAGGATTAACTTACAAGTATATTTACTTTTATTTATTATAAAACAATTATAATCGCGGGATGTAAAAGTAAATGACACAACAATATTTTGTTAACAAGGAAATCGCAAACGCGGAAGGGAAAATTAACAATCTTGCTCTTTTTTCTTGGTCTTATTTATGAAGTCCTCTTATAATACGGGAATCAATTGAAACTCCTGTTAAATTTTTTTATATTTCTTGTTCTTTGAACTTTTGTTCTTTTTAGTCTCTTTATGGGGACTTAATTTTCTTTTTACTTTCTTTTTTACTTTTATGTTAGGAATAAAGTAAATCTTGAGGCAAAGATGACATTTTACTGTTCCCAATTGTCAATTGATATTTATTATAAACATCACCATCTTTCTCAAATCAACTTTGTCGTCTAGCCATAAAACATCATCATCCTTCTCTTATATCTTCTTTCTTAATTATTCTTTATCGCCATTATTTATAGCTCTTGTTCGTTTCTTAGGTTCAACATGTTTAACTAACCCTTACACAATACATAAATAACACATAGAAAAAATAATGTATGATTTTAAAGATTCCTGAGAAACTAATATTAATGTAGGGCTGAGTATTTGGTAAATGTGTGTTTCACCCACTATCGCACTTATAATTGATTGTTATTCTATGCCACAACATAATGAACCTTCACAAATAAATAATGAGGAAATACGTATTTATCCATGTAAAAAACTTTAACAAAACTTTACACAATAGTTTCTTTTAAATTAATATTTACCAATATTTTCAGAACCTAAACGTATTTTCAATTTTTTGAAAGAATTTTTTTTATATTAAACTCAGTGTATACATAGATAGTTGAATTTATGGTATGCAAATTTCTTTATTGCACATAAATATATCTTTTTTTCAAATAAGTTTTTTTCTTTTATGATACCCAGTTTCCTTTTTGCGCATAAATATTTGATAATTACATATATATAGCTCATATTAGTTCAAAGTTGGAATGAGTTGGCTGTTCAAGTTGCGAATAAAACAAGTAGAAAAAGTCAATCCAGACATATTTGTTCCACATGTAATGCTCTTTAACAAGTCAACCTTTTGACATCATTAAGACTTTTCTTTATGAATTATACAAATTCAAAATGCATTATTATGATTTGATTGCAGGCCGTTTGTTGCCTTAGTGTCGCATAGTCTGGAGTTAAAGAAACAAACAAATGTGGAAGAAAAAAAAAAGGAAAACTAGCCTGAAGTGCAGCTTTGAACATTTCCTCAGCTAAGAGCTCCTTCAACCTTTTATCCTCCCAATATGCGAACCGAAGAAGTTAAACAAAATTCAAATTTATTTAAATAAGATTTTTTTAACATTAGTAAATTATAAAATAAAGATATTGACTTATTTATCTTATCAAATATCCTCTTTGTGAACACCGCCTTATCTCAGATACTATATATATATATATTGTTTGTCAAGTTTAGTTTCCAAAACTATAAGTCTTGATTTCTAGTCTACTTATAGTTAAGTCTCGGATTAGGATAGATTGTGTAGTTGAGCTCTAGACTTCACGGCGTTCATCGATTGAAGACGAAGAACTACTAAGGCGAGCTTGGGGAACTTCATCAACAAAAGGCATGTGAAGACTTGAACTCAACTATCATTCATAAAGTCTATTTCTACTCTGTATCCTTTTTGATACAAAAGTCGTATAGATATATAGTTTTATATGTATACACTTGTGATATTTTGAGCTGAGTTTAACTCGCTTACATATTTCTCGAAATATGAGTTAGTAAGATTTTGATTCAACCAAGTTCATCTTATGTTATTGACAAAAGTCAAAATATGATCATGTGAAAAATCACCTGGTAACATCTTACATGATTTGTGCGAGACAGTCATTTGATGTAGACTCGGAATGTTTCGTATTGATAATTCGATCACTTGAAAATTGCTTTGAAGCTAATAGTTTGTGTGAGACAGCTATTCCCATCTTCCGAGAATATTTCAATGATTAAAATGTAGTTTAGAACAATTAACCATGATTGGATATAGCATAGTGTGCGTACTTGCATGTATGTTATCCAACACCGAAACCATGGTATGCATACCCGTATGCGTACTTGTTGGTTTGGTTAATGTCCGGGAACCATGGTATGCATACCCGTATGCGTACTGGTTGGTTTTGAGAAGTCCGGGAACTTAGTATGCATACTGGTATGTGTAATGGCGTAAAATTTAAGTTCCGGAATTTTACTGATGCTGCGGTTTGCGTACCGGTATGCGTATCGGAAAAATTGAACTCAGTCCGGCCACTTAGGTATGCGAACCGGTATGCGTACCTAAGTTGGTTAAGTTCTAAAATCGGTTTGTTCATAAAATATACATTTAAATAATAAGGAATGCAATCTTTTGCAAACCGTGGCTATAATGTTCATGAAATGATTCAAATGAAGCAAAACCGGTTTTGCTTCGATTGTGTCTTGTATACGTCTACGAGAATATAAACAATTGAACAACTCCAGAACTAGTTTCATTTGAAGTCATTTGAACTAGTTGTGATTGAGAAGAACAAGGTTGGAAAGAAAATATTCATATGTATAACTTCGGTTAACTACTGTTAAACCAACCATGTGCATATGTTTAGGTACGGTTACTCAAACCTAAATGAAAGCACATTTCATTTGTGTATAACAAGCTAAGTTTAATCTATTGCTTTGGTTTTAAGAAAACTTAGCTTGAATCTTAAATCAGGATTTCATCTAACGGTGGATATTGAATGCTTTGTTTCTAAGTGTTTGAGGGTAAAAACTGGTTCTGTTGTTTTTTGTAAATTTGGGTGTGTTGATGAGAAACGAATTAGTACCCTAAACAAATGCACTGCACGTGAGTACTTTTAGATTCGAGAGATCAATCTGTAAGACTCTGGCCTAAACCAAGAAATAGTCGTTCCAGATTCAATTCGGTCACAAAGTGAAGGAGAAGTATTGATCATAGGGAGGGAAGCAAAGAAGGTGTTTGAGATTAGAATGTTGAATTATGAAGGTGTGGATGTTTTATGACTTATACCAGAATGTGGTTTCTGGATACTTGTGTTGATAACCCTTGTGTTCCTTTTTGAAATAGGTTGAAGACTTATTTATAAAAGTCATTGAGCGTACCCTGATCTCATAGGAAGTTGAGGAAGTTAAGTAGCGGAGAAGCGGATTTGTGCGGAAAGTAGTGATCATCATGTTTCTATTATGAGGGAAGACTGGTCACACTCTCACCCACTACTCTCATAATTGTTAAATGTCCGTTATTTCCTGACACTTTCTCGTAATGGACGCATTGCACGCCGAAATTTGTAAATCGCCAGACCAATACCCTGGTGAGCATCCCCTAGTTTGTGACATGTTTGATATCTCGAGTGAATGGGTCAAGTCGTGAGACTTGCCGCTAAAAATAGCACGTAGTGCTTCTTAGGTCAAATAATAAAATTATTCGTGGAATAAAGCATTATTTATAAAGCATCGTTTATAATCGATGTGATAAAGCATCATTGTTTTAAAGATCACCTAAATTAGTCGCAAGTCAATTGTATTAAAAGGAAAAGCGTGACCGGACGCCTTTAGGCAATCGTTTAGTATCTCTAGAGTTGAGCTATTGCTTGGTCGATCACTCTCTGTAGGCGAGTGACGACTGGTAGCCATTCTGAAATCATATCAATCGATTTTGGTTAGATATGGACCCATTTAAATTGGCTAGCCAAGTTGAATGGTTGATGGCCGATGTTGTATTACATACAAGCAACACAACTAGTTACCTTTGGGCTATCGTTTAGGATCTTTATGGGCTAGTCATTGTTCGGTAGATTACTCCTCATGAAAGAGGAGGGGATGATGATCATGACGACATCTCATTGGTCATTTAAAATCAAATCCTTGACGGTCAACTTGGCTAGTGAAGTTGGATGGAGGAGACAATTTGCGGCAATTACTAACTTCCATTGATTTTAGGGTTTTAGAGTCGTGTGACCAACCTACTTTGGGCCAACAATTTTGGGCGTTATCACCCTTCTAGAGAATATTAGATTGGTCGGTACAATAGCCGAGACTTCGACGAATGTATCCACATCCTACTCGTTAAGTGAGATTTAATCTGGATCGTCTGACTAGGCTGGCGAAGATGAGCGGCTAAGATCGATTTCCGATAGTGACATACTGCCGCAAACACAAATTAGGGTTTCAAAGCAGCTGCGTCTTCCCTAGTTCGATCAAATATTTTGATGCGCCATTGACTCGCCATGGGCAAGTCGATCAACTAAGAAGAAAATTGGGCCGTCGGTGAAAACATTGGTATCTCTTTGATCGCTCGAGATGCGATCTAAGCCGTCCAACTGGGCTAGAAAAGTTGGACGGACGCGATGGATTTTGAGACCGTTTTTTCCGGTCTTAGCTCGTTTGAGCTCGTTCTACCAACATCGCCATCACCCATATTGGGGTTAGCGTTCGACGACATTGCAGTGTGTTAGATGGAGTCCGACCGGTTGGGGTATTAGTGGGTCGCCGGTGGCCATCGTGTGGCCATCGTGATGATTGCCTAATTTCACCAGGAGTAGGCTAGGACTATTAAATTGTGTGGCCAAATCATGTGGCCGTGATCATTTTTTAAGACTGATATGGATAGTCTAGATTTTCCTTAAGGAATTTAAACGCGTTCGATCGCGCTAACTTTTAACTAAAAGGTATGTGAACATGCTGATCTTTTTGTCAGAGGGTGATGTAGCATATGTGAGTGTTTTCATGCAGGTCTCAATACTGAAACTGCGGGAGATTTACACAACTCCGCTGCGAGTGAATGTTAATCATCATGTCATGCCGGTATTGAGAGTTCGGCTGGGAACATAGCATAGGAAAATACTAAGCATGCCATGCATTAGTGGATAATGGAATAGGTTAAAATTTGCAGAATATCTGGGATTGTTGCTTCATACACCATTCTGGATAAATTTTGTAAATATGTTGAATTTCTTAGTACATATGTGAGTGAAAAGGTTCATGACCTCATCACTTTCAAATGGATTTTGTTCCTTTGCAGGATGATGACGTATTAAAATACAGGGTTTTACGATTTTAGCCCTAAATCGAAAACCACCATCAACACTAAGCTAACTTAGCTTTGATTGTAAGCAACCCTGATTTGAAAACTATATAAGGGAGAACTCTAACAACTGGGAAACCCAATCCCCATACCTCTTGTGTGATACTAGTTGCATAGCTAGAGTCGATTCTCCTTTAACCTTAGGTTTTTCCCAAAAACCTGTAGGTTAAGGACTTAAAGACTTCATTGGGATTGTGAAACCTGCAGACCTAACTATTTTCTATGTAGTTGCGTGTCTGATCTTTCCCTGTTCTATCGTATTGAGTACTATATTCCCTAAGATTTTCTCGAGATCTAATCTCCGATAGGCAAGATAAAAAGAAGTCACAAACATCTTTGTCTCATCGTTTGTGATTTCGCAATAACTTGTTTCTCTACCATACGATTAGGTTATTATGAGGTGATTGATATTTCTAGGCTGCACTCAGTATTATAAGACCGGATTATCAATTGGTTCATGTTCACCTTGATTTATCAAAAGACGGAACAAAAACTCTTGGGTATTTCTGTGGGAGACAGATTTATTCATATCGATAGACTTTTCTATGTGAGACAGATTTGTTTATCAAAGTCTTTGACTTTGGATCGTAGCAACTCTTGGTTGTGGGTGAGATCAGCTAAGGGAATCAAGTGCGCAGTATCCTGCTGGGATCAGAGGCGTAAGGAACACGACTGTACCTTGAATCAGTGTGAGATTGATTAGGTTTCAACTACATTCCAGTTTGAAGTTAATTTGTAGTAGGCTAGTATTTGTAGCGGCTTAATACAATGTGGTGTTCAATCTGGACTAGTCCCGGGGTTTTTCTACATTTGAGGTTTCCTCGTTAACAAAACTTCCGATGTCTGTGTTATTTCTTTTTGCATTATATTTTTATATAATCGAAATATCACAGGTTGTGCGTAGATCAATCAATTAAATAATCCAACCTTTAGTTGTTGATATAAATTGATTGACACTTGAACATTGGTCTTTGGTACCATTCAATTATTTCTCATATTAATCTAGCTCACAGATTCCTATCTGTTCGATTGCGGATTGATTTGAGAAAATGAGATATAACTCTTTGATATATTTTCATTGATTGAGTTTGACAGTCTAGTTGACTCTCTTGGAATTATATTGGAGTTAATCTATATAGATTGCCTAAACAAAGTATTGGGTGAGGTTATTAGACTCCTGGATATTTTATATATATAGATAATTTTTTAACTATTATAAAAAATAATTAAAAAAATTCATAACAAAATTCGACAATATATTCATAGTATCATAATATATTTATTATGTCCATTGATATTTATTGAGTGGTAAAAATATGTCTTGCCTTTTAAAAACAATGTCTCGTGAACTGAAAGAAAATCTTGAAATAAAAAACCAATACCTAACTTAAAAAAAGAAAGTTTGTTATTTGAGATAATTAAAAAATATCTAGGTATTGATAAAACCAGCATACCTTTACACCTAATATAAAAAACCAATATACCATTAGACTTAATGGTAACTTCAATAATGCCAAAAATGTGGATATGTGTAAAACTTTTTTTTAATAACTAAATCGAATAAATTATGAGAATAACTTACCCTTTTTTTTTCACAACAGGATTACCCTCTTCCAATATTCCCTGACCATGCTTACATTGACCAAACTTTATTTGGAAATTGGCGAAATCCTTACTAATCGTATTCCGATACTTACCTTTTCTCTCAGAAATAAAAAAAGAAGAAGAAAAAGAGACATTTTTTCACAGTCGTTTCAAGCATACAGTTTAACTTTGAATTGTGAATTACCAATGTGCATGATAGTATGAAATCACTAAACGCTAAATGATGTTTTCTGACAAAATCAGATCAACCTTTTTGAAAAACAAATCATCTTCGTATTCTTGGACTTTTACATTCCAACATATTTCGAAGGACAGTAAGGTTCGCGCATTAATAAGTACTATCCCTTTAATTATTTTTATTTTACAAAACTTTTATAACTATTCTTTATAAGAAAAAATAAAAATAAAAATTAGTTTTTTCATTGAAAAATAATTATAATTAGTTCAACGAATTACACAAGAGATAACACTTATAAAAGAATTCGTACCCGCTTTTCTATCCTCTACAGCCATGATGTAATTTCCATAATCTATATAGATAGAAAGAAGAAGAACATCTACACTCTTTGGAAGTTGCTACTTTTCGTTCAACCTATAAGTCGGATACCTTGTGTGATCCTTTATCGACAAAGTCGAGAAAATAAAATAACAGGGTAATCACTTGATAATAGTTACGGTACAAGACCGATAACACATGATCAATCTATATAAGAACGACATGATTTCCTAAAAGTAACTCTCACTAGCTCAACATATATTCTTTTCTCTTCACTGAACATCATCGTTTTCTCTTCAAGATGGGATATCTCCGAGAGGAGGTACTATTTATTCTATATGTATCTTCTTCTTCTTCTACTTTCTTCATCTCCAAATTAAGATCATATTGATATTTATTTGTTCTTTTCTTCTTCTTTTTTCAGCTCTGCTGAGATAGAGAGAAGCTTCATGAGATTGTCAAATTCTGAAATTTTAGAGATACAGAAAAGGTATTCCACCTATGTTTATATTTATCTTTTCCTTAATCTTCAGATTAAAATTATTAGTTGTTCTTGTTTGTCTTTGTTTTTCTTTTCTTTTTTTCTTCTTCAAAAACATAGTTTTGCAGAGGCCAAAGAGATTTTGAGAGCAACAATGGAAGATCCACGTTCACAGACATGTAAACATCTAACTTTCCGTATAGTTGAGACCAAATAATCTACCCCTTGTTACTTAGTTCCCTCAGTATCCCTGCGCCTACAATCGTCTGGCTAATGCATGTGAATCCCAAGATATAAATCACTATCTTGAATTGATTTACCGGTATAAAGTCGTAGCACTCAACTCATTTTGATTGTTTTCCAAACAATAAAGGAACAAAGTTGTTTGGTAGCTACTCTATCAATCTTTGAATAAATTAGAGATATATTGAGTTTTGACAAAGGCTATTCCGCTTAACAAGCAAACTCCTTTGTCGGGTTTAGATCAATCAAGACCTAAAATACTCAGATCTTGATTTACAAGTTATCAGATTCGGATACTTAAGAATACCACCAAATGATAGTTGCCGATCTATTCGACTACTTAATCAAATCTATCAAAGATAAATAAGAACTTAGTCGCATCCTAGCCAATCAAGGTGTGTGCAAAAATATAACGAGATGAGAAAGCCAATCAGAAAATTTTCTTATCTTCAATTGTACCTGCATACAAGTGACAAAACTCGATTCCATTTATGAGCGATCTTGCACAGAACGGAGTCCGTTAATAATGGATGATCACAACTTGTGTTCAGATCTAGAAACAGTTCTGAAGATCCCGTCAATCCTTTGATCAAGTTCGAGTGACCTTGTGTTAGAAGAGAAGTCTCTCAAGAATAATCAAACTAGGTACAATCAAAGGTTCAACAGCCGTTAGTCAATCAAATTAATAATCAAAAACTAAAATAACAATGCAATTATCTAGTTTCCCACCAACAATACTTTCTAGAGTTTCTTGATCCCACATAAGTCTTTAAATGAGCGGCTTAAGATATTTCACCTAATTAGGGTACTCTCTTCTCCAGAACAGTATTACGAGTAATAATATTGGTCGACTCCACCAGAAACAACAAATATGAAGTTCGTATGGATAAAGATAGTTTGTAAGAAGAACAAACTTCACTATTTACAGACCAAGGATGTTTAGACAACAAGTAAATTCCTAAACTGAAAAGATTCTCAAGATATGCAAATAAGTACCTAATTTCATTTTTCATATTTCCAAATAATATCCAACATGTAGTTCTGAAATCTCTCTTAGAAAATATCTTATATTAGCTTAGCACTTGACTAATATAATTTTTTAAAGATATGTTTTAATTGATGGAAGATCAAAACATATAATTGTGAATCTCAATCAAAAGATTCTCTAATATTTCGGTTTAGGATCACCTTGAATATCAAGGAATATCTTTGAACAATCTATGATAAGAGTTATGCACATGTTCAAAATATGTCGACATCTAAAACTTTCCTATCTAGCAAACCCTAATTCCAAACTCACACAAACCCTAAAGTATATGTGTATATTGGAAATCAGTTTTTATTTTAGGATCGGTTCTACCATGACTCCTAACATATATAGGCTAGGATCAGTTCTACCATGACTCCCAATATAGGTAGGGATCAGTTCTACCTTGACTCCAAACAAAATCTAGGATCGGCTCTACCATGACTCCCCATATAGGTAGGGATGGAAACTACCTTGACTCCCAACAAAAGTTTTCATTGGGTTCAAATTGGTCATATAATAGCTCTTCAAATAAAACCGGAAGAAAACACTTATTGATTTCTTTTCGATTATGAAAATACAAGGGTACCCAAATACACCACAATCAATTTGTTTCAACCTCTAAGTCCTATAACTTGTGTTGTTAGAGCATAGCTCGGTTACGCCCACCAAGCGTTGGTATGTAAAGTTTGGTTGTCATATTTTAGTGAATCAAAACTCATTTAAAAGTCGCTTAATTATGTACTAGAAACAACTTCTTAAAGGTTAAACTATAAAGACTAGGATTATGATACATACAAGTATTACTCGAAGACTTGAAGAATATGAAGAAGTAACAAGCTACAATGACGACATCATCCTTTCTCTTGAGTTTAGTAATATTTTGACTTGAAATGTTTCATTCCTAACGTATCTTTCAAGTCGTGCTATATTAAAAACATAACTGCGAAGCTGTGAATAGTAAGACATAGTATTAAGGAATTAAAATACGAAGTATAACGCTTATCTTTTCAACTTAGTATATAAGACATCGACATAATTGTATGAATGCTATTGTGATTATTTGGATGGGTATAGGTGAAGATTTCATCCTAGGAAATAATGTTTACATTTGTTTAAAGTAAGTACATTCATAAACTTGTTTTGTGAATCGAAAGGGAAATCTCTAGGCTTATTGGTATTGTTATTCATTACATATCTTTGGATTACCAATATGTGTGAGTCAGTAGAATCAATCATCATTTATTATGTATCTTGGTAAAAACTAATCAAAGTGCTTGACTTATGTATTGGTATGACTTTTATTAGTGTAACCGATCCTAATTAATCACTTAAGATGGTATGATCGATATTTGTAATTGGTGTGACTGATCCTAGTAATTGGTGTAACCGATCCTAGTAATTGGTGTGACCGATCAAAAAAGAGTTGTGTAATCGATCCTTGTAATTGGTGTAACCGATCCTAGTAATTGGTGTAACCAATCCTAGTGACTTGTGTGACCGATCACAAGTAATACCATGAGTATATGGTAACCGGTCCTGGTAATTGATGTAACCGATCCTGGTAACTGATGTAACCGGTCCCAGTAACCATATGGAGGTAGAAACGATCCTTGTGTTTGGTAGAATCGTAAACCCATGATTAGTGACTTGATATCTTTCTCAGGAGAAGAGGATGCAAAATCCGAGGTAACAAATTTGTTAGTTAATCGTTTTCATGTTTAAGAAAAGCCTGATTTTATTGCATATATTTTTCTTATGCTTAACAAAATTCGGTAAAATTGATGTTTATTCCATTATGTGTGTATGTATGTATGTATGTGTGTGCGTGTGTGTGTGTGATTCAATTGTTTTCGGTTAAGAAAAACTGGTTTGATATCTTTCTTTATTGTTTGGTATCAATTGTTTTTGGCTTAACGAAATTTCGGTGCAATTGCGGTGTTTTAATGTCTATGTTGTTTCAATTGCTTCCGGTTAAGAGAAATAATTGTGCAAGTCAATTTATTTGGTTTGTATGTATTGTTTATGGCTTAACAAAATACTAGATAATTTGTTTAGTCCAATTAGATTCCGGATAAGAGAAACTAAGTTAATTCTGATCTTAGTTAGACTTATCAAAGTGAAGGATTCAGTTATTCAAGTCTAATCGAATTCCTTGACAAGAAATACTAGTTAACTAACCTAGTAATCATCTTGTCTAAAGTGAAAGGTTTAAGTTATTGTCTGAATAATTAGAGCCTGATGAGAAAAATAAAATTAATTTTGATCTTTATTTTGGTCTTATCGAAATAAGTGATTGTATTTGTGCAATCGGTTTAGCAAGGGAACTAATTTTCTTAGTTAATTTGTTAAACTATTAGGGAAAATTACTTCAGGAAATTGTTTCGTTGATAACATATTAAAACCATATTACTTGTAGTTTCGGTTTTGAAATTGGTTATCTAAAATGGTATATGAAACCTTCTTGCTTAACTCGTATAGGCTGTACAAGTATTTTAGATTTGTAAGATCCTTTCGGTTTAACCTTTATTTGCTCGAACCTTTGTCATTTTGTGACAAAAAGGGGGATAAATATATGGAGTAAACAAGTGATTTGTAATCACTAAGGAAAGGACAATTGTGCTTAAACGTTATTGTTAGAGCACTGCTCGGTCGAACTTGCAAGTGTTGCTATCTCAAGCTTGTTGTCAAGTTTAGTTGTCAAAACTATAAGTCTTGATTTCTAGTCTACTTAGGCCGGTTCCTATGGTAACTAGAAAAAATGTTATTATGCCATGCCAGCTGGACTGGCTAACTTGTTGCGCTACTATGAGAGAAATTATAACCGGTCTAGTGTAAACCGGTAGGTAGATAAAACATCGTCCGGTGTTTATAACACCGACATCGGTCGATGTTAAACCGGTGGCATTTTTTTGACAACCGGTAGGTCTTTTAATCGACGTTTATTTTAGTTTAGTAACGACCATTTCCTTTCCTTAACGTTTATCTATAAATTTGCCTCATTTAGTGAAATCTAATCACTCCTCATTTTCTCATTAATTCTATCTTTACTCACTCTTTGTACCTTAATCATCTGTTTAATATTTTTTCTCCACCTCAATAGATATGGATTCTTCTGACGAAGAAGTGCGTATTCATATGGATCGATTTGAAGAACAACAACGATTATTCGTGCAGGCATTGAAACAAATTGATGATGAGTCAGATGAAGATAAAGAACTAACCAACACCTTGATGCATCTAGATTCATTAGGGCAAATACCTAGAGATCTGGATCCAAGAGAAGTGTTCACAATAAGATATACGTATCGTGGTCGGGACGAATGGCACGAGAAGCTGATGCACGATTATTTTCTTCCGGACTGTGTGTTCTCTGATGAAAATTTCCAAGGGATATTCCGCATGCCCAGACATTTGGTGTTAAAGATTATTGGTGAGCTTTTTCAGGTAGAACCTCAATTTAATTATCAGTATGATGCACTTAATATTAGGGGTCATAGCCCTGAACAAAAGGTTACTTCGGCTTTAAGGATTTTAGGATATGGTAGACCTCCAGATTCTAATGATGAGTACCTTCGCATTGGAAAAACAATTGCATACAAGTATCTTACATTTTTTTGCGAAACAATGATTAATCATTTTGGTCCTACGTATTTACGAAAACCAACTGATATAGATGTTATAGAAATATTGAAGCAAAATCAGGAAAGGGGATTTCCTGGAATGCTGGGTAGTCTTGACTGCATGCATTGGGTATGAACCGGCTGCCCTACCTATTGGGATGGTCAGTATAATGGTCATTATGCAAAACCAACGGTGATCCTTGAGGCTACAGCATCTTATGATTGTTGGATATGGCACGCTTTCTTTGGTCTCCCGGGATCTCAAAACGATATTAATGTTTTACATAAATCGGCTTTGTTTGAAGATTTAAAGTATGGCATTTCTCCTCAAGTAAACTTTGCTATCAACGGGAATCAGTACACTCATGGTTATTATCTTGCAGATGGAATTTATCCAAAATGGTCAACTTTAGTTCAATGTTACCACGACCACCACCGGTGAAATGGGGCGTTCATACTCGTATTTCAATAGTAAACAAATGAATCTGAGAAAGGATGTCGAACGAGCTTTTGGAATTCTGAAACGGAAGTTCGCAATCATTTGTGGGCCTTATCGTGGTCTAAGTGCTCGTGAAATGCATAAGACTATGCTGACTTGCATCATTATGCGTAACATGGTTATCCAGGAGACTCGTCGTAATAAGAATTGGACTAACCATCAAGATGAAGACTTAAGGACTGAAATTATACCATCAAGAGGACTACCTGCAAGGAACTATGCGCAAATGACCAGTCATATTGAGAACAGAGATCTGTATAACAGGTTAAGGGAAGATCTCAGAGAAAATATGTGGGCTGAGTTTGGAAGAGATGGGGGACGAATTGAGTAGTGTTGTTTCATTTATTTTGGTTTATTTATTATTGTTTCATTAATTAAAATCATTTACTAATAAAATTTATTATTGTTTAAGTTTATTATTATTAAAGTATCGGTCTAGACTCAATCTCTACCGGTCTAGATTCAATCTCTACCGGTGTAGACTCAACCGCTATCATTCCTTTATATATCCCACACTAAATCCGTTTCAAACTCACATCACTCTCTACACTTCTCTGATTTCTTCCTCTAAATTTTGGTTCAATCTCTAATTTCTGGTTAAATTATGCATGATCCTAGCTTCACTGAAGATGAAGATTTATCTCTTTGTAGAAACTATGTAATATACTATCCGAAGAAAGGAGAAGAACGACGGATGAGTGTTTTACCTAGTATGAGTTATTTGGGTAAAATTCATGATGCCTTCTGCACAGATACAGGTAATCCTCATAACCGGGATTGTACTGATTTGTTTTGCCGATTCATGAATATCAAAAAAGAGCTTGTGGATTTTATAGCTATGAAAAGGATTGTCACTCGATACCGTCTTAGAGGTGAGACGAATGCTGAATTGGGAATTCGAACTCGAGATGAGTGGCGAAGATGGAAACGAAAATATTTCGAATACGAAGCGCAATACATAATTCTTAAGGAGTTTTTAGTAACTCGTATGGGATGTTAGGCTTAAAAGTTTTTAAATAATGTCATGGATGTTGTCAAGTAAAAGTTTTAATGTAATGAAAAAAGTAGAACAATTCATTAAAATTAGCATATTATCATCAATTGTCTTCATTGAAATTAAAAGCTGATACATTAATTAATTAAGTGGCACCACTTCATCGTTGTCTTCGCCATCCTCATATTCGGCTTGAACCCCAAATTGTTTTTCCATGTTTCTCTTGTTTCTTTTTTCTTCCAATTCCTCTGTTAACCTGTCCATCTCCATCTCCCATATCATCAATTGTCTGGCATTCATTTTTTCAGTGTCTGTATTTAGAATCTTATTCTTGTCATAGTCTGCAACAAATTTTTCTTGAGTTAGTCGATGTCAAATATGTTATCCCACAACTTGGTAGATTGTTGACTGACACCATCAATACTATTTTGTGTAAAGAACACATAGTTTCTGCAAATGGTTTCATCTTCAGTTACGGTAAATTTTGGACCCCTAATCTTCTTCTTTTGTGGTTTAGATTGAGACATATTAAAGAAATTATACAATACGAGTGAATGAAAGAGTTAGATGCTGCAATTTGTTTTAGATTGAGTTAAAATGGTAGAGGAATGTGGTATTTATAGGGGGAGAATCATGAACGTTGGATCAGATTTCAGGAAGAGGTGTAACAAGCACCTGCCGGTGTTACAGAAACCGTTATCGGTGTCATTTACACCTTCCGACTTAAACTAAACCTACCGGTCGAGACTCGACCGGTAGGTAGAAAATCCACCTGGACTGGCAAAGTGGCAAATTTGCCACTTTGCCAGTTCAGTTTGCCACTTTTCCCCCTCCATAGTGGGTGCTTAAGTGGCAAATATATTGATTTGCCACACCCATAGGAAGGGGCCTTATAGCTAAGTCTCGAACTAGGATAGAAAGTGTAGCTGAGCTCTAGACTCCACGACGTTCATCATACAAAAACGAAGAACTACTCAAGGAACTGGTAGAACTTCATCGACTAAAAGATATGTGGAGACTTGAACTTATCTATCACTCAAAAAGTTTATCTACTCTATCTCCAATCTTGAGACAAAAGTCATATTACTATATAGACTTTGATTATACACATTTTTTATTTCAAGTCGAGTTTATATCGCTCTCGAAATATGTGTTGGTAAGCTTTCGCTTTGGCCAAGTTCATCTTTACTCGTGACGAAAGTCATGTTGATTATTTCAATATCTTAAAAATTGCTTTGATGAAAAATAGTGTGTGAATAACCTCTATTTAACATCCTCTAAGAATATTTCAATGATTGAAATAAAGCATTTAGAATATTTAACCATCTTTGGATATAAGCATATATAGTGTGTTCGCACATTAATGTATAAATCCAAAAACCGGGAACCAAATGTATGCATACATGTGTGTATAAAAAATGGTTGATTGAGACTGGGTAAGTATGCGTACCCATACGCATACTCGCGGAAGTTCACGTCCGTGAATTTCTTCTGAGTTTAGATTTCAAAACCAACTCAATCGGGTTACCTAAGTATCCCGTACGCATACTGGTGGAAAGTTCACGTCCATGAATTCCTGATGAGTTTGAAAACCAAATCAAACTCAAAACCGGTTACTTAAGTATGCATACCCGTACGCATACTTAAGTGTGTTGCTTTATAAAATTGGTTTATTCGTGAACTTAAATTTATATAAACTAAGGAATGCATATTTGCAAACCGTGGCTATAAAGTTCATGAATCAATTCGAATGAATCAAAACCAATTTTTCTTCGATTGTGTCTTGTATACTTCTATGAGATCTAAGCAATTGAACAACTCTTGAACTAGTTCATTTGAGTTATTTGAACTAGTTATGGTGAAGATGAATAAGGTTGATATGAAAGTGCTCATATGGCTAAACATTTGGCTAACTATTGTTGAACCAACGACTTGTACACGTTTAGGTATGGTTACACAAACCTAAATGATGTATAGTTCATTTCTGTATAACAAGCTAAGTTCGATCTAACGGTTGAAAGATATTAGCTTGAATCTAATCAGGTTTTCATCTAATGGTGAATATTGAATGCTTTGTTACCAAGGTAACTTAGATTGCAAACCCTGATTTGGAGACTATATAAATGAGAACTCTAGCAACTGGGAAAGTTAATCCCCACACCTCCTTTGTGATACTAGTTGTATAATCTAGAGTCGATTATCCTTTAACCTTAGGTTTCTATTGAGACCCTGTAGGTTAATGACTTGGAGACTTCATTAAGATTGTGAAGCCAGACCCAACTATTTTCTTTGTAGTTGCGTGATCTGATCTTGATCGTTTCTATCGTATTGAGTGCAATTGAAATAGTTGACTTGATATTTGTTAAAGCATAGATCAGTTGAACCCACCAAGCGTTGTCAAGTTTGATTTTCATATTTTAGTGAGCCAAAACCCATTTAAAGAGTCATTTGATTATGTACTAGAGTCAACTTCGTATAGGTTAGCTTGAAAGTATTAGGATATGAGACATTACAGGTATTGCGAACACTTGAAGAAGTGGAGAAGTAAGGAGCTACAACGACAACATCATCCTTCCACTTGAGGTTAGTGATATTTGACTTGAACTATTTCATTCCCTATCGTATCTTTCAAGTCGTGCATATTGAAAACATAACTGCGAAGCATAAATGATTACACTCTAGTTAGACATAGCATTAAGGAATACAATACGATGTTTATTGTTTAACCATTAAACTTTGTATATAAGATATCGACATAATCGTTTGAATGCTATTGTGATTATGTATGGGTAAAAGGATATTTCATCCTACGAAATAATGTTTTACATTTGTTTAAAGGAAGTAAATTCATGAACTTGTTTTATGAATCGAAAGGGAAATAGCTAGGATTTATTGGCATTGTTATTCATTGCATATCTTTTGAACTACCAATATGTGTGATTAGTATAACCGCTCATGACTTGTTTATGTTCTTGGTAGAACTATTCACAAAGGCCTAACTTTTGTATGGTATGACTTTTATTAGTAAAAGCGATCTTAAGTAATCACCTGAGATGGTATGATCGATTTAGTGTTATTGTTATGACCAACTATAGGTAAAGGAGAACTGATCCTAGTAAGAGGTGCAACCTATCACAAAGGGGGAATCGATCCTTGTATGAGGTGCATCAAGTTTTTAGTAGAAAGGGGAAACGATCCTTGGACATGTGCAACACATACAAGTTAGATACCATATAAATGTGGGGAACCAATCCTAGTACCTAGTCAACCGAATTTTTGGAAAGCTAGTGTGAGTATGCACAGTACCCATATGGAGGTGGAACTGAAACTTGTTTTTGATAGAACCGTGAAACCCATGTTTGGTAATTGAGTGTTCTTGATCAATCACGTAGTTCTTGAAAGTCAGATGAACCAATTCTAAACTTGTTTGGAAGTGTGATAATCGGTTTCAAGATTGTAAGTATGAAAGAAGACTTACAAAGTAAAGATGTTGACATACTTTAAACATGTGCAGTAACGCTTATCTTTTATTTTTCAAAGATATTCCTTAATGGATAAAGGAAAAAATCTTAACAATTACTTTGGTAGTTGTTGATAAGATAGATCTAAGAACCTAACAAAGAAATTGTTCCAAGTACGTGACTTATTATAGGTCGGAGGCATGGGAATACAGACGAAACAAGGTGAACTATAGGTTTAGTTGCTTGGTCTCAACTTACGAAGTTGGTTTGATTTTGTATAGCGGCTTAATCCTGAGAGTATTCAATTATGGACAAGGTCCTTGGGTTTTTTTGTATTTGCAGTTTCCTCGTTAACAAAATCTTGCTGTGTCATTTACTTTTCTATTTCCGTAATTATGATTGTATTTATTATAATTAGAATTAAAATACACAAACATTAATTCCTATTTACTTGATAGTAATCCTATTGTGTTTGGTTAAGTCCGAATCATTTATCAAGTAAACATACTTCGTTGTTGTATTGTCTCGATCTTGCATCCATAGTCAATCACATAGTTATCTTGTTGTCGTATTATCTCGATCTCATATCTATAGACAATCATGTAGGAGCAGAATCTCGCAACAACAACGCTCTTGCAAGAATTTTTGCCACACATGGCAAGTGTCGCATATTGATTACCAAAACGACACAACAAAGGACGGAAGACAAAAATGAAGAAAGACGTAAAGATTTAATAGAGAAATCTCGCAAGAAATATAGCAAGAGAAATCCTGCGAGATATTATAGAAACCTGCGAGAAATGACAATGATGTTGCTGCGATATTACCGCAAGAGTTCAGATCCGAAATTAGGGAAAATGTGAGCTGTCAATGAGCTGTCATCCACAATGTAAATACCTATATAAAGAAGAGAGCAGGAGAGAGAAAGGAGGGAGATAATTTGGAGAGGAGAGAGAAAGTTATTTTACAAGAGAGGGTTTTTAGAGAGAGAAAATATAATTTCTTTATCATCTTCTTCCCCAAAACTAGATCTAGAATTCTTCCAAGAACTCCATTAATGGAGATTGTAAATGTAAATTAATGTAGTTACAAATTATTATAGTGAAGATCCGTGGATGTAGATCACATTGATCGAACCACGTAAAAATCTTGGTGTTTATTTATAATTTTAGTATTTTTATCACCATATTTATATTTAGATCTAGGAATTGTTATCAAGATTTGATAAGGGGTGTGTTGTAGGAAATCCTGCAATTACATTTTGGCGCTAGAAACACTACCTGCTATTTGATTAATTGAGGAAGATTCAAAGAAATTGGCTACAGGAAGAGTTAGAATTTGTGAGATTTAAAAAATTTGAGAGGAAATTCGATAATGGAGAAGTTGTGTCTTCAAACAAACACCGACAACACAGTGAAATTAAAAGAAATTGCACTAGACCTATAAATTGTTAGATCTGATTCTCGTTGGATTGAAGAAGATTAAAAGAATTTAGAAATTGTTAGAGGTGACTTCACTAGATCTATAAAATTAAGGGACAACGATGAACATATTGAAGAGCAGCAGCAGAGATGAACATAAATGCAACAAAAGAAAAATTCAAAGAATCAACGTCAAAAATCAATCGCAAAGGATGAATATTCTTCTTATTTCTTTAATTTTCTTTAATGAAGTTCTAAGGAGAGGCAGTATAGCTAAATGCATCAAAAGGAGGATTCATTAAGAGACAAAAATATCAACAACAAAGGATATATACAACAACAGGCACAACGTCAATTGGAGAGGAAGATTTGTTTTATCTCATGAAGGAAAACAAATGATTTATCTCTTGTACAAGACATCTGCTGATCAAACCGAGACTCTGCGAACAACGCTAACACGATTACTTTGAAAGGGGGAATCTTCTTACCTTTATATTTCTTATTACTTTAATAGGACACTAAAAAAGAAAGAAGAATTGATAAAATTACTATTATATGCTCTATAATTTCTTTTAGAAACTACTAATTAATAATTAAAACTCGCAGGAGCAGTTCCATACGTTCGCAATGCAAAGAAATGAAACTTAAATCAATGCAAAAGAACTAAACTCGACGACGCATAGAACTTAAGACAATATTATGAATTCCACTAACTCTAAAGACATGCGGGTGATAACATAAAAAGGTGCCACTATGCGAACTCTAAAAGGCCCTGGGTTCGTGGAAAAATGTTGCGCAGATAGCAATTCTTGCAAAGTGCATTTTTCTCGAAAATTTAAGACATCTTGCGAAGAAATGTTGCGAAGTTCACTTCCAAATAGGAGATTATTTTTAGCGATGGTAGGACATACTAGGTCAAGGCTAGTCATCTCTATATTTCATCATATAAGTTGCCTGCGAGCAACACAACCAAAGTTTGGAAAAGTGAATGAAGTAACAACTGCACATGCGAAAAAAAGCAGAATGTCTCAAAACTTTTAGCAGAGAAGAAAAATGCGAAAATCAAGGCTATAATTCATAAAGAAACCAATGATGTGATGGTAGCAAGTTTCCACTCAAAGATTAACTCCCACTGACCTCTTGTGAACGTTACTAGCGCTAGGAGGATATTAAAAGTAGTTCACTTTGTATCAATCAATCTACTTCACCATGTGATTCAAAAGAGCAAGTGAATCTCGCAGATAAAGATATTATTTAGTCACACAGCAAACAGACCCCGCTAGTTGTAGAAGCAACCAACGAATGAAGAAGAAGGACATTATGTACAGGTGAAGACAAAAGTTACTTATTAAAATACCACAGTGCAGATTTGAGAGGCATTATATTCAGGGACATTTAGAGTTTAGATAAAAGAAGAAGCTTGTAAGTACTGAATATCGCAAGATAATAGTTCACGAGTATCATAATAAATAAAGGAGAAAAGAGTTATAAAATGATACGATGAAAGAAGTAGCGCGGAGAAATATGAAGTTTTGCGAGGATGGAATAATTTTGCGAGTATGAGTTGCGATACTTCACAACTCATATACAGCTGTATAAGTTTTACTATAAATAGGAGTTCAAATGTAAAATTCGAGAGGTTCTTTGAGTGAGTGCAAGAAATTATCTTAGGAAGGAGAATAGAAAAAGTTGTAACTATTCTAGTTCCATTTTTGATAACTCTATGTAATCAACTAAGAGAATTAATAAGAAAGTTATCATTCATCATCAAGAACTTCTTGAGTTTTTACTAATTCTATTGAGGGTGTAGTTGTAGGTTATTATGCAACTACATAATTGGCGCTAGAAACAGGATTTGAAGAATTCCTGTACTTAAAAATGACAAGAAGAAGAAACACATCAGAACCATTAACTGAAGTAAGAAGAAGTGTAAGACTCGCAGGAGGAGAAGCAAATATAACAGGAGAATCTAGTAGGAGAAGGAGTAATCGAAGAAATCAAGCTCAACAAATAATAGATCATAATCGAATGAGTATACACACTTGGAGAAATGATACACCAGAGGAAGAAGATAGAGAACCACAAATCAGAGAAAATGGAAGGTTGATGGGAGGAACAATTCTTGAAAGAGAAAGGGAGATGTTAGAAACATTAAGACAAGGAATCCAAGAAGAACGAATGATCGAAGCTGAAGAACGTGCCAATTTAACAAGACAAAATCAAGAATTGAGGATGGAAAATGAGATGCTACAAAGAAGGAAATCTCAAAGTGTTGCAAGATCAAATGTTAGGACAGAAAGAGAAGGACAAAATTCATCGATAATCAATAATGAAAATAATATGCAAGAACAAGCGCAAAATCAAGGTGAAAGAAATCAAGAGAATCGTTTCATTTTAATACCAAACCACGAACAAAACATGGAGAATTTACGAACAAGGCCAAATCCTAGAGAAAGCAATCAGAATTGAAAGGAAGAACAACAACTTATGGAAGAAACTGAGAGACAACAAGCAGTACATCAAAACAATCACGAGAATGGAGTAAGAAGATATGAAGAGGCTCGTAACAAACAAAATGTTGAGTATGAAAGAATTAAGAGAAGAATTGTAAATCAACAAACAGAAGTAGAGAGGAATGAACCAAACTCTCGAGTCAGAGTACAAACAAATCAAGAAGAAGTAAATCACAGAAGGAGGAGAAATGAAGAAGAAGAAATTCCTGATATTCGCATGAGAAGAATAGAAAGGGAAGAACAAGAATTCCAAGATACTCTCCGACTGAACAATTATGATAATTTAGAAAGAAGATATTTGCAGAATTGTGCAAATGAAAACATTAATGAAGAATATGAAGGATCGCAAGGGAGGAAGCGCAAGAACGTAGAAGAAGAGAAGCTGCATTAAAAATACCAATGGATGAGAGTTCTGAGGCAAATGTACGGATTTTTCGAGAATTAGCAGAAATGAGAGGGATGATAAACAATAGAAGAGGAGGAGATAGAAGGCAATTAGATGAAGCAATAGAAGAAGCTGCGAGGACTCCATTTACTAGAGAAGTACAATTGGGAGGAATTCCACCAAAATGCAATTTTCCCACACTTACCAGTATCTTTGATGGGACTTCATGTGCTATTCAACACATTAAAGCATACATAAGATGCATGTTACAATGGGAGAATCACGATGATGTGTTATGCAAGTACTTCACATCGAGTTTAACAGGGGAAGCTTTAAAATGGTTCGAAGGACTCCCTAAGAACACTATTACGTCATTCAGTCATTTGCAAGCAACTTTCCTCGGAGCATATATCACAAATCACTCTTCACGGATTGGTATTGAAGATGTATTTGGTTTAAAACAAAGAGTGGGTGAAAGTTTGAAGCATTTGGTAAGACGATGGAAGACTATGTGCAGTGATATGGCAGGGCGCGTGGATGAGAGATACTTGATTCTGTCCTTCATAAATGCGATGTTCGCAATCGAACAATTATATGTTCAAATCTTCGAAGAAAGAATTCCATAATGATGACAGAGTTACGAGAATTGCAAGAAGAATACATTACACTAGAGGAAAAACAAAACAAAGTATGGAATCATATCCAAAGAGCAAACACTAGCAATCAAGATGGAGGAGCAAATTTACTTCCCAAAATAATCAATGTAGTAGCAAGTACTTCGCAAACATCCTCACAAACTTCTTCGCAAATTTCAGAAGAGAATAAAATCAATGATAGCCAGCCAAAAATGGTAGCAATGGGTAGTAGAGATCAAGAAGAGTATGATAGAGAGAGGAATTTCTATAATCGAATAGGAAATAACCAAATTCCAAGATTAGATCAACAACAAGAAAATTATGGGGGACAAAAGCAAAATTATTTTGGACAAGGGAACCAGAGACAAAATTATAACAATGGTCAAGGAGGTCAAAGAATGGTAAGGGAAGAGATAAATTTGCCACCTTTGAATACAAGTGTAGAAAAGATATGGCAAGCAATTATCCTGGTAGAGCATATACCAACTCCATGGAACATGGGAAAGGAACCACCAATGGGTCCAAGAAGTCATGAATTTTGTTCATATCATCATTTTCATGGACATTCTACAAATAATTGCCATAATATCAAGAGGATAATCTTGCGAATGATTGATCAAGGAAAACTAAATCAATTTTTACTTAAGCAGACACAATCGCAACAATTACCACAGGCTCCAGCCATAACTCGCAGGGAGAACACAACAAAAGAAAAGGGAGAAGAAATCCTACATATAGAAGTGGGATCAAAAGCAAGGAATGTTTTCTGTAATTCCATTGTTCATTCATATAAAACCATAGAGGATTTTCATGATAATGTGTTAAGCAGGGTATATGCGAGGGATGGTGAAGGAAAGGAAGTAATGAACATCGCAAAAATTTCACGACTTGAAGATTGGCAAAAGCGTGAAATTTCTTTTGAAGCCACTGAAATTCCAGAAGGTTGTGAAGCACATGATAATCCATTGGTAGTAAGATTAGCAATCTACATGAATATGGAAGAAAACGAAGATGATATGGAGGAAGAATCAATTGGTCTTAATAGGATTTTGATTGATACGGGAAGTTATATCAATATCCTCTTCTATTCTGCTTACAAAACTATGGGGGGAAAAGATGCAGATTTAATACCTTCTACTTACAAAATTTATGGTTTTAATGGAACTTCCAACAAGCCCAAAGGAGAAGTGAGCATGCGAATTCCATTAAGTGGAATGCGAACTGAAATTCTGTTCTGCGTTGTTGATGTCGAATCACCATATAATGCTTTGATAGGAAGACCATGGCTTCATGGAATTCTAGGCGTAGATTCCACTCTACATCAGTGCATAAAGTTTCCTCATATGAAGGGTATTGGAATTATCAAGGGTGATTGAGCTGAGGGAAAGAAATGTTACGATACAGAAGTAGAAGTTTGCGAAGGAAAAACTACTAAGAAGGAAAATTGGAGAAAAAGAGCAAAGGCTGTGAAAAGAAGTGAAAATTTAATGGCGGAGGATTAAGGGAAAAGAGAATAAAATTACGATGATAATCATACAAGAAATTTACGATGATAATAAGGGGTTGTGATTTGCGAAGAAAGAAGAAGGAAAATAATAAAACAAGAAGGTAATCAGTATGTTTGCTCGTGGAAATGAGGTATGTGGCAAAACAAAATCTTTTATTTCGTGATAAATTTTACGAATATTGTTTGCTCGCAGGAAATTGGGAAAAGTAACGAATTTCAAAATCTATATTGCGATTAAACTTTCATTAATTTGCGAATAAAAGACCGCAATCTGTGATCAACCTCCAAAAAGAAAGAGAGCCGAAAAAATTTTATACAGGCAAACCTTTGTGGCGTACACCCTAGTTCGCGAAGCTATATTTCGTAAGAGGCAAAGTCCTAAAGTACGTCATTTAAGGGGGTACCTATAAACGTGGCTAAGGGTAACCAGAACACCACCAAGGGCCCTTAGTACATGGTAAAAATTTAGGGGTACAACCCAATAATGGGGTACCTATCCGGGTTAGACACCTTGGATTCTCACCTAATCTAGCGACATTACGCAATATAAAATGCGGTGTAAGAGGATTTAGGTTGGGCGAATAAGGCATACTGTCTTTGCCAAGAAGTGCAGAAAACGATCAAGGCGCCGAGGTACACGGTTGAGTCAAGAGTGTCGGGTGAGGTTGAACCACATCTGCCATTTTTGACAAGTCTTGGCAAATGATGCACTTGGCCCAAAGATACCCCATAGGGTGCAACCTCGTAACTATAAGCCCTATAGGCAAAAAGGATAAGAGGTTGCGATCAAAAGCTGGTTGTTGGAAGAACCGGATGGGAAGATCTAACCTTGTATGGTCGATGTACGCTTCCTTTAAGGGGCAACCAGGGGGAAGATAAAGGGCATCACCCTCCATTAGGGAGCTGATACGTGCTATAAGACGCAAATGTCACGAGGCTTCTTGTTTGCGAAAATATAAAGGCTTGTCATATTTGTGCAACAAATGAAGTTCTGCGAGCATTCTAAAAAAAAAAAAAAAGAGAAGGAAAATATACAAAAAGAACTCGCAGAATGAAACAAAGAAGTTAAGATGAGATCAATGGGTTGTTACATGAAAGTGTAAAAACGTCCTGCGATTTCATCGCAAGACGATAATGTCACGAGTTTGTATGTTCGCAAGAATGTTCAGACTTGTCATATTATCGCAAATACAAAAATTTACTACAAAAGAGGTGGAAAAATAAGACCTTTACTTAGGAAGGCATGATAAGACCACAGAAATTAATGAAATTCATTACATCAAAACCATTGAAGAAATTATATAAGAATATACATTATGAAGATCTGAAAAGAAGACAACTTCGTCGATATCATTGAAGAAATTTTACAAGAATATACATCATGAAGTTTTGAAGAGAAGACAGCTTCGTCAATAACATTGAAGAATTTTTACAAGAAGTCCTATCAAAGAAGATAACATCATTGAAGAATTTTCACGAAGACTTAATAAAAGATGCGATTTTGATAGCAATCAAATACAGATAAGTTCATACTCGTAAAATGTTACGAGAATTAAATACTTCTTATACTTCTCAATATATTGAATATTTATCCACAAATTCAATACTATTTATACTTCTTCAAGAATATATCATATTTATTATACTTCTTCAACGGATATTTAATTTTGCGAAGGTTAAGTAGTTATTATACTTCTTAATACAACGAGTAATAATTCTTATACTTCTTCATATATTGGGCAATTCTTCATGAATTGAATGCTACTAATACTTCTTCAAAGATATTTTATACTTCTTATACTTCTTAAGGGTATTTCATATTTCGTATACTTCATACTTCCTATACTTCAAGGGGAGATTTATTATTTACTTCGCAACATTCCGCAAAAGGCAAAAGGCTTATATTTCTTATACTTCAAAGGGAGGACTTTTTATTCATAATCACAATAAGACGAAACTTCGTAAGATAAATTGAGAAGGATATTCTAATACTTCCAGCGATAGTTGATCATTTGAAGAGCAATAATAAGGGGAAAGGGAATACTAAGCTAAGTCTTTAAGATATATTATTTCTCTCCACATGATCAAGTTATGCGAATAAGGGAAATAATCAATCAAAGAAAGATTAATTCAAATTAATCTTTGAAAAAGAAATTGTTGGATTGATTAAAAGTGCAATCAAGAAGAAAGTGTTGTATTGAAAAGAAACAGAACAGACATACAAAAAAGAGTGAAGTTACATACAAAAAGAGTGAAGTTATTTTTCAGGCGATCTATTCCCATCAAAATGATCTTCTTCTTCAACTTCACTATCATCTTCAACTTCACTTTTAGAGATTTCCAGATATGGAGTATCTTGAGAATTTCTTGAAAAGGAGCGTATGGTACTTCTTGAGAGGAATTTCATTGTCTTCGCAAATCTTGCGAGTCATCTTAGCTCGAAAATGCTTGACATATAAACTATGGTTATCTTTGGGAAATTAGAAGCTGAGATCTCAAATCGAAAATTTTCTTATTACGATTAGCAAGGATAGTTTCCTGATCGTTATTCATCTTCGCATAATTTTCTGCAGCAAGGAGAGAAATTAAGGAATTGGTTAGAAAATTATGAAGGAAAAGTAATCAAAATAATTACCATCGCAAAGAATTTACCTGCTAGTTGCTTCTTATCATTACGAAGAGAAGAATTTTCAAGCTTTAATTGATTATTCTCCTCAAGAAGAGAAGAATTATCAATTGCGATGCTCGCAGATTGTGAATTATCTTCATGACGGGATATTAATTCTGCATTATCAATACTTAAATCCTCTACTTTCTGACGGAGATTTGAATTTTCAACCTCTAACTTCTTACAACGATTCAAAGTTTTCTTCTCAAAGAATAGAATGACGTCTTTCCCAATCGAAGCAAACAGCACAACTAACTCTTCCAACCTAAACAAGAAAAAAGGGGTTAGAAATCAACAAAATAAGGTAAATAAACAAGGAATAGAGAAGAAACTTATCATGCTACCTAAAGCATATAATGAAGCAGGAGAGACGAATCTTGAAATTCCTTTGAGGGAGTTATTATCAATTACAGTAGGAACTTTACAAGCCTTCGCAATAAGTTTGCGAGCATTCGCTGTAGGAGAATTTCCTAATCCACGAGAAGAATGGAGGAAAGCCTCAGAGATGCTAACCATTGTTGAGGCAAAAGTTTCTGGATACTGCAATCTTCATTTCCACCTTCATCAACATCATTATCATCATCTCCTTCGTCAGAAAGGGTATCAGAATTAGAACTAAAGTCCTTCTCAGGAAATTTATTATCTTCATCACCAAGATCTTCCTCAATATTCTCATTAGAAGAAATTACATTGGAATGAGACTTGGTTGAGAGTTTCTTCTTTTTCCTCCTCTCGTAAACAACATCTTGAAGTTTTCTTTTCCCTTTGCGAAGAGCATCATCTTGACTACCAGAAGCTTGGGTAACCTTCGCAGAACGAAGAGTTTGTTATCTTGCAGTAAACCTTTTAGAAGAGGTAGAACTCTTATTTTCACTCGCAGCAATTTCAGGAAGAAGTGGAACCTGCAAATTCAAATAAGGATAAGAAACAGAGGCAACAATATATTGTTTAGAAAAATACAAGAGTGTTTCTTACCTCATTTGAAATTAAAGGGTAACAAAAAGATAAGGAGATGGAAGTACATACATTTCTAAAAACCCAAGGTTGATAATGGCGGTTACGAAGGTTCGCAGGAAGTTCTACTATCCCAGAAATATAAGAACCCGATAATATTAAAGGGTACTTATACCAATCTTCATCATTAGAACGACGAGGTGTCTTATTATTTCCTGAAGCATAATCAATATCGTGCATGAGAAGATCATCTACTGCGATATTAGATTTACGATGAAGACGAACACCCCAACAATTATCTTCTTTCCTCGCAGGAATTAGTGTGTAATTTTTGAAGAAACCCTCAACTATATAATTCGCAGCAATAATTTCCGTATTTTCAAATCCAGGTTTCCTAAGATCAACTGAATACAAAGATTTCCCAAAAGCGGCACGATTTGCGAATTCAACTAAGAGGAGAATACAATCACCAGTCAATTGGTAAATGGCACAAGAAAAATTGGGGTGGGAAATAATTTCATAGAATAGAGGAAAGTTAACATCATAAAGAGGAAGAGGAAGACCTGCGAGGATTTGACCTCGTGAGATTAAAATTTTCTGATCATCCCAAACATAGTTGGTAAAGAGCTTCACACATAGAGAAGATTTATTATCATAAACTTCAATCTCAGAGAGAATGAGGTCCCTATCAGCAAGTTCCGCATTAATCTGTTCAATAGTTTTCTTCTTTGGTGCCATTGAATATAAGAGGGAAAATAGAAAGGAAAAAAGATAAAAGAGATTGCAGAGGAAGAAGTGGTAAAGAAGATGAACAAGATAAGAGAATAAAAAGCAAAAACAAAGGATGATATTTATAAATAGAGAGATTTTGATGAAGATAGAAACTCATTAATACGAGTAAGCGTGAACGGTTGAAAAGAACGGTTACGAAGAAACGTGTCAAAAAGATAAGGGAAAAGTAAAAAGACGTGTTGCGAACTTGATGGGTGGTAATAACTACACTAAATTTACGAGAATAGGGATTCTCATGACATTTCTTCTTCGTAGAATTGACATGAGAAGAGGCAAGATGTAAGTACTGAATATCGCAATATAATAGTTCACGAGTATCATAATAAATAAAGGAGAAAAGAGTTATAAAATGATACGATGATAGAAGTAGCGCGGAGAAATATGAAGTTTTGCGAGGATGGAATAATTTTGCGAGTATGAGTTGCGATACTTCGCAACTCATATACAGATGTATAAGTTTTACTATAAATAGGAGTTCAAATGTAAAATTCGAGAGGTTCTTTGAGTGAGTGCAAGAAATTATCTTAGGAAAGAGAATAGAAAAAGTTGTAACTATTCTAGTTCCATTTTTGATAACTCTATGTAATCAACTAAGAGAATTAATAAGAAAGTTATCATTCATCATCAAGAACTTCTTGAGTTTTTACTAATTCTATTGAGGGTGTAGTTGTAGGTTATTCTGCAACTACAAAGCTAGAGAGAGAAATTACAAAGAATTCTTTATGAAAGCTTCGTAGTAAGTACTTGGTCTCAAAGGCATAAGAATTGGCTACACGTATTTCTTTGTTGCGAAAGGGAACAATTGGTCTGCGAAGAATAAATAAATATAATTTTCTGCGAAGTGGTAAGATGGTATTCATTTGGCGAACAAATAAATAAACTTGTGAACATTTGCTGCACCAACATACACTTCGTAAATATTTTGCACACAAACTTTTTTCACGTGAAGTCTTCTTCGCAAATTCCTGCGAGAACAACAATAGAACAACTTTGGCAAGCCCAGTTTGAGGTCCTCCTTAAGAGAAGTATCCATCCTTGGTGATTATTTCGTAGAGAAGTGTTAGCAGAGATGGTTCAGCGTGATATGTTGCAAGCAATAGGTCGCCACATCAATTCTTACTTCACGCAAGTTTATTTTTGTTATTTCGCAAGTTAGCCTTTGATTATTTCGCAGATAAATTTCCCAAGCAAGAGAGCTAGTACAGTTGGTTGAGAGGCATGAATGCAACCAATAGGTCGCATGATCAATTCTCATCTCACGCAAGTTTATTTTTATTTTGCGAGAATTATCTCTTGAATAATTATACTTTGACTACTTCACAAGATCTTTCATTATTTCGCAAGAAAGGGTTAGCACAGTTGGTATGGTGTGAGAAAATGCAGAAAGAAGATCAAGGGTTCAAGTCTCACTCTTCATAATTATTTTTGTTGCGCGACGTGCATACAATTCACATAAGAGCTAAGTACCCTTTCTTATGAAGTTCATCGTTTTTAAAGATTTCTAAGATTCTAAAGATTTCTAAACATATTAAAGTTTTTTGATTTCAAAATATCATAACAAAATTCTGCGAATTATCACAGAAAGTTAAAGATTTCTTAACATTTCAAAGATTTTTGACTACAAAAGATCATAAGAAATATCTGCGAATTATCACAAAAAGTTAGAGATTTCAAAAAAATTCAGAGATTTCAAAGACTACAAAAAGTGAAATTATTGCAAAGATTTCTAAGATTTCAAAATATTTTGATTTGATTTACAAAGAGCGATACAATCGCAGAATTACAAAGATTTTACAATTACAAAAATTACAGAATTACAATATGTTAGAATTTTTCTTGAATATTTACTTCAGATGATATGATATTATGAGAATGAAAACAGAAATGAAAGCATAAAGAAACGCGAATAAAGAAACGGGAGATTATTTCGCAGACATATTTTGCAACATTATACAAGAGTCAGATCAAGAGTTAATTTTGCAAGACTTCATTTCTCATTTCTTCTCAATTTTCAAACAAATCATATACTTCCCAAGAGACAACAACAAACCGCAAAAGATAAGTACCATTTCCTTGAATATTTTATCTATGATTTTTGCGAGAAAGATAAAATTTATATATTTCTATAAAACATTTTTGATTCAAAGACGCGATATAATCGCAAGATTTCAAAGAAGCTTTCTAAGATTTCAAAATATTTTACAGAGAATTTACTTCAAAAATGATATTATGAGAATGAAAGAAGAAATGACAGAAATGAAAGAAAGAATGAAAGAATGAATGAAGAAATGCGAAATTATCGCAAAAGACGCGAATAAAATTTCGCAAGAGAGAAATGCTAATGCATAAGACGGGCGCAAATCGCCTAAAAACATATAAGAATGAGATGAACCTTTATGGCGTACACCTTAGTTCGCGGATTCTATTCCGTAAGAGGCAATGTGCTTAAAGTACGTCATAAGGGGGGTATCTCTTTGCATAGATATGGGAAAGGCTATACCGATGCTGGAACCTAGTCATGGAGATTTGGGATTATATAAAATCCATCCTGGAGAGATAACTTGGATTCCCAATTATATAAGGTTATACCTTGGTTGGGCGCCCGAGAGTTTCTCCTAAGGAATGCAACGTATGATCAAGGCGCCGAGGTACACGGTTGAGCTGTGGGTGCCCGGGATGGATGAACCTACCCTGGCCATCCACGGCAAGTCTTGGCTTACGATGTGTTCGGCCCGAAGAAAAACCCACTTAGGGTGCAGTCTTGTAACTATAAGCCATATAAGGCATAAAGGACAAGGCTGCGAAAACAACTGGTTGTTGGCAGAACCGGATGGGAAAGTGCTAGTCTTGTATGGCCGATGTATAATCCTTGAAGGGGCAACCGGGGGGAGAGATAAGGGCGATACCCTCCATTAGGGAGTTGTGTATCAAAAAAGACGGCAATGTCATGGGACTTTATATTCGCAAGAATATTTAGGCCCGTCATATTGTCGCGTGACACAGATAGTAATGTCACGGGACTTTATATTCGCAAGAATATTTAGGCCCGTCATATTGCCGCATAACTGGCCAAAAAGCCTCAAGAGAAATGTTAAGATGAGATCAATGGGTTTTTGCGATAAGATCAAAAGATGAGATAAACGAAATCAATGATAAGAGAATATAAATCGCAAAGACGTCCTGCGATTTCATCGCAAAGACGGCAATGTCATAAGTCTTAAAAAGGAAAGAGAGATTTATCTCACAAGATGGCTTAGACTTATCATATTGTCGCAGAGATCAAAATAAATGATAAGACAAGATCAATGGATTATTACATATAAAAGTAAGAATGTCCTGCGATCTTGTCGCAAAAAATTGGCATAATAAGACCTTTAACTAGGAAGGCAAAATAAGACCACAAGAGAGGTTATACCTACAAGCGTATAACAGATTGCTAATGACTTTATATTAGTCTTATTTCATTTATCATGTTGCAGATCAATAACAAGAGGAGAAAATAACAATTTGTCACAGAAAATAGTCGCAAGAAAATTTTACAGAGTAATACCATGAAATTTCGTAGGACTATTCATATTTGGCAGCACTGTTCGCGGCACTATTCGCAGGACTATTCATAATTCGCAGTACTATTTGAACACTATTCATAATACGCAGAAATGTTCAAAAATTCACAGAAAATTTCAGAAATTAGCAGGGTTATTCATAATCACGCAAAACTCATTCATAAACTCACAGATTTATCCAGAATTTCACAGGAAATGTGATTATTTCGCAGAGTGTGATTATTTTCATAAAGTGATTACCACTTGAGGCAGAGGCAACATAAGAATAAAGAAGCAATTTACTCATTCAACATTTTCTCAAGGATTTTCCTTCGCAGATAAAAGAACAGAGGCAACTATGGATTACCAAGAAAATATTTTATGTTCTTTATCTTCTCAGTAAGAATCATTTCTAAAATGGGCAAAGATTCTCACTAAAAATGAAGAAATAATTTCACATGAATAGAGGCAATACTTATGACTTTAAGAGCAGTTACTTCTTATATTTCGAGGATTGAGTACTTCTCATACTTCATACTTCATACATCGCATACTTCAAAAGATGATACTTCTAATTACTTCTCAAAGCTTCAGAACTTCGTAAAAGAATAGAGGCAAGTATATACTTTTTGGGTTTGATATTCTTTCGCTCGTCCCTTCGTCAACAAAGATCGGAGACTACTACAACAACAGATTTTTTCTTAAAAATTGCTCTTCAAGCAATATTAAGAAAAAAGAGGAAAAATGTAGGAGCAGAATCTCGCAACAACAACGCTCTTGCAAGAATTTATGCCACACATGGCAAGTGTCGCAGATTGATTACCAAAACGACACAACAAAGGACGGAAGACAAAAATGAAGAAAGACGTGAAGATTTAATAGAGAAAGCTCGCAAGAAATATAGCAAGAGAAATCCTGCGAGATATTATAGAAACCTGTGAGAAATGACAATGATGTTGCTGCGATATTACCGCAATATTTCAGATCCGAAATTAGGGGAAATGTGAGCTGTCAATGAGCTGTCATCCACAATGTAAATACCTATATAAAGAAGAGAGCAGGTGAGAGAAAGGAGGGAGATAATTTGGAGAGGAGAGAGAAATTTATTTTACAAGAGAGGGTTTTTAGAGAGAGAAAATATAATTTCTTTATCATCTTCTTCCCCAAAACTAGATCTAGAATTCTTCCAAGAACTCCATTAATGGAGATTGTAAATGTAAATTAATGTAGTTACAAATTATTATAGTGAAGATCCGTGGATGTAGATCACATTGATCGAACCACGTAAAAATCTTGGTGTTTATTTATAATTTTAGTATTTTTATCACCATTTTTATATTTAGATCTAGGAATTGTTATCAAGATTTGATAAGGGGTGTGTTGTAGGAAATCCTGCAATTATAAATCACATGAAGTGTGAACCAATTTGTTGTATTGTCTCGACTCGGTCTATAGACAATCACTTTCGGAGAAAGGACTTATAGGTGGAGAAGTTTTAAATTGAGGTATATTTGGGTACCCTCATCTTTTCAATTCATATCAGAGAAGACAAACACGAAAATATCTAACAATATGTGTTTGGTGTGATCCAACCTATAAGAAATTGAATCTAATGGTCGATTCAGTTAACGTAACGGCATGATTTGACCACTTCAAAAGATCGTGGTGGAAAACATGTATGAAGTATGTAATACTCCTATTCCTAAACCTGTTAGGAATTATGCTTTTGTATGTCTTGAGTGACTTACATAATCCTTTGGATGTCATATGATTGTATATCATTACATTAAGTAACAATGATACAATGTTATATGAGACAAGTCGTATCTTGAAAATACATAAGATTCTGCTCAATTTTTTTGTGAACCTCGGCTATTGTGTTCTGGAAAAATCATGAATCTTAAATATATTTTGGACGACCTACCAAAGTATATACATGCACATTTTCATATCAAAGACTGTCAATGTATCAATGTCTAAAATGGATTTTTAGAAAATATGTATTCCTACAAGGAATAAGTTTTCAGTTAATAATTCTATAAACAATGGTTTGCTTCATACACCTCACAACTGTTTTAATAAAGCAAGTGATCTTTTGAAATATTACATGAATTATGATTCTGATGATATTTTTAACAAATATCATATTTTGTTCAAATTTATCTATGTATACTCTAATAGAAAATTCTTGAGTAAACTTCAAGTAATATTATCAAATTCTGGTAATAAAAGAGTAAACATACTTTTGGTCAAAAACATGGAATCAATCCGAAATAAAGATTCAGCCCATGAAAAACCGATTTTCCAAAAGCAAGACCTAGATATAAAATCAGAATTGTTTCCCCACAACTCTCGGTTTTCGATTTTGATTAGATTTTCTAAAACTAGTTATTTCCGATTTTCAATATCAATTCTTCCTATAAAAGATAATCTCTTGCTATGTGCTCAAACATATTGGGGAAGATTGATCGAAACCATAACTAGGTTTCTCATATTTTCGCAAGTATGATAAAGAGGAAATCAAGAGAAGAAAACTCTGAAACAGACAAGTATGTCTTGAATCCATTTATTCCTCCCGGAGATGTTGAGAAAATTAAGTATCCCCACTTGATCAAAGGGAAGCATGATCTTACGAATTTTGTAGATAACACATGTTTTGAAAGATATCAAGCTTTGAAGGGAGTAAGCTTCACTGAAGAGAAGAGATTCGATCCAAATGTTTCAGAAACCTGTTATGTGAAGTTTGTTCAAGACAGAATCTGGAGAAATATGTTCGGATTTGAAAAATATTCACCTGACATAGTAAGAATTTTTTATGGAAATATTCACAATATTAATCATGAAAAACTTACTTTTAGCACTTTGGTTGGAAGTACTTTTCTTCGTGTCAACATAAAGATAATATCAAAAATCATCAACTACAATGTGAAAGGTCATATGATTACTGGTTTTGAAATTGAGCGCGATAACATTTCAAAACTCATCACTGGTAAAACTGTTGAATGGAAAAGGGGAAAGATGTTAACCAAAGACGTACCCTTACACTTAAGGATTTTCGGTAAACTTGCCGTGGCAACTCTCTTTGCTTGTTCAAGAGATTCTTCTCTATGGAATAGAGAACTTGCTGAACTGATATACTATCTTCTTGAAGGCAAAAAACGAATTGATATTTGTGGAATAATTATCAATTAAATAATTAAAATCATTGAATCTCTCAATATCACAGGCTTCATAGAAATTTTGGATATCCATGTCTCATCACTAAACAATGTGAAAAACCAATGGGGAACAACTTTGGAGATGAGAAAGATACTAAAACTTTCTCACAAGGAATTATTGATCGAATGAGAGAAACTAAAAAGGGATCTAGTATCTCATATGATCAAATCTATAGCAATGGAGATCCCATGTTCCATATTTTACGTCTTGGGAGACAACTGGACTGTATTTAGAAACAGTTGGCATTTGCCTATAGAAATGATCCGGAAACCCTTCAAGGAATCCTAACGATCAATAAAGAGTTTCTAAAAGGAGAACAAGAAGAGGACTCTGAAGAAGATTCTCATGAGCAAGTAAACGAAGATTGAATTGTCTTCAAGAAAAAGAAAAAGAAAAGACATTAGTTTTTTATTTCTTTCAATAAGGTCTATTTTATAAATAAAACTATTATTATGAATAAAATTATTTAATTTATAATTTTTCTTGTGATAGTTTTTGATTTACATAGCCCGTGCTTAAATGCTTTATTTTATTGCTATGTATGTTTATGGGATGTTTGATTTCGGTTTTACTCCCTTGATATTTGATCTCCTAATATTATGAACCCTTATGGTTTGGGTGACTTTTTGGTTTAGTGATAGGTGTCTAAAACACCTTATTATTTATCTATTGTTTACGCTTTCTCTACTAGTTTTCTTGTAAATTATGTATCTTATGTTTTGTTTTTGAGTATTTATGTACTTTGGAGTCATTTGGAACAAAAGGAGAATAAACAGCGCGAAAGTCTCATCTAATATTCAAGTGCTATTGGGGATGAACTATTTCTCATTATTTGCTTTTATTTCTTCATCTCTGTATGAAAAGTATGTCGGCTTTAGTGATGCAAATTTTCTGTCTGAAAAGCACGACAACTTTAGTGATGACTCTCATTGAAGAGAAGAAGTGAATATGAGGAGTAAAAGATGGCTGATGTTGGTGAAAGAATCCGAAGAAGAATAAAGCTTTCATTGGGAGCGTAAAGGGCAAAGTGGTCAATTCACATCCGAAAGATACTTGGAGCATGCTAGGCTGTACCAGGAGGAGGGGAAGAATGAACCGTCAGTTTTCTGGAACCGACAAGCCATTTATAAAATGGTTATCCCATATCCAGGACTATGGGTGTCCTATAGCAATTCTTATCATTACCTAAACCTAGAATTGAGAGAAAATATCAATATCTTTTTGTGCCCTCTGTCTGAAATCGAGAAACCATGGCGGCAGAAATTGTCAAAGAATTCTGTGAACTGAGACGATTCAGATTAGAGAGGCGATCGAGAATTATGATGAACTAACAGGTCGATCTGTGTTGTGTTGAAATTGTAGAAGAAGCTTCAGTTCAAGAAACAGATGATGTTGTAAATCTGGTGAAGAATTTGTGAAGATTCAGATGAAGTAATTAGAGATTCAGGAATGGGTTTGTGATGGTTTCTGGAACATTATTTACAGTTAGGGTTCTGATTGAAGAGAAGAACCAGAAGAATTCATATCAAGGTTGAGTCATGGGGTTTGATTCTTAGATGGGTTTGAGCTGGTGGTTACCAGAAATTACTGAATTGGGATGAATTTGAGTATCTGCTGCTGTTGGTATTCATGGGAAGAATTGGGTTTCTGCTGTAATGGGGTTTGATCGATTCTATTACAAGGCGATGCTATTGGAACTGGAGCTGTGAAGCTAAGAAGGTTCAAGGAAGAAGAACTGTTGCTGAACAGATTGGAGGAGAATTTGAGAGAGCTTATTCAAGAATGTTAAGATGGTGATGCTACTGAGTGTGGGTTTGATTTGAGAGATTCATGAAATTTCTGTGATGTTGAGAAGATTTAAGAACATGGGCTTGATGATTAATGGCAGAAATGGGTGATTGAGATGGAAATTAGTAGCTCTGGTATTGAACTAGGGCTAGATGGTGGTTGTGCTGGTACTTAAATGATAGTGCTAATTCAGGGCTACGACAGTGAAGACTTGTTGCAGTCAAGAATTTCTCAAGTCTGCAATTGTTATTTACTGGTAAGGCTGAGATAATGGCAATGGTTAGACAAGATAATACATGGCAATGTTTGTGTTGCTTTGTTGACTTTGTCTGTGGCAGAGAAATGGTGGTGCTGTGTATGGGTTGAATGCTCTGAATTGAGTATGGAATTGATGGCAGTTTGAAAAGCTGGTATGAATGGGAACTGAATCAGGGTGATGCAGTTGAAGGAAGTGCAGTTGGATCTCATATTTCAGGTGGAGTAGCTGGGTTCTACTGCAAGATACAATGTAATTGTTGTTGGTAAATTGTTGGGTCTGAATTGCAGCAGCTGGTGCATATGGGAAAGTAGATGCAGGAATTGCAGAGCCATATTGTAGCTGCTATTTGCTGTGAAGCTATGACTGAAGGGATGGCATTTCTGAGCATGGTGTGAGCTGCAGTTTAATTGATGCTTAGTTAGGTGTTGTAGCCGACTGAATTTGCAGGCAAGAGTTGCAATTGCAGAGACTTATGGACTTGAATGGAAGCTGCAGATGGAGTTGTGTGAGGGCATGAACTAATGGTGTTGCTTTCGGTTCAAGGGTGCTGTGATTCATTACAGCTGAAATGGAACAAGAACCTACAAGGCTGAAGAGTGAGTTGCGGTCAAGGGAAAATGACTGGATTTCGTGGGGAGTTTTGATGCAAGTCTTTGGAGGAGGTGTTGGTCTTTGAGCTCAGGAAGAAGATTTTGGTGTTGTGATATGTGATGGGTTGTCGCAGACAATGGGGAATCAAGTACAGGTTGAACTGATTGTGTTGTCACCGCACTTTGAAATGGAGAAGAAACTGAGCTGCTGCCACTGAACACGTTTGGTTGTTGCTGCAGTAGAAGTGAATAAGAAATGATAGAGTTGCTATATGGCAGACTGAGATGTTGGAGTGGGTATGGTTTGGAGATTGAGTTTAAGTTCAGGCGGAATTGCAGTCATTGAGAAAGAACTGAAGCTGCAGTAGCACAGCCAGTATGGCTGAAACACAATCAATGTGCTTGACTGAAGTATGGCACATGCAAGCCTGGCCTGGACCGATTTGACTTAGCTTCTGACCTGTTTGACTCGGCGGTGACTCAGTTGACTCCGAGTGGACCGTTGACCGTTTGACTAATCAGTTGGCCGGCGACGACTTCCCGGCGCCGGATTCCGGCCGGTGCACCAGTTTTCCGGCGAACTATTTTTGACAAAATTTTTACATGGGTTTTTCACACACATGAACTTGGTGGACTTCTTGTTATTGGACTTTGGGCTTTGAAGACCTAATTTTGGCAAGTTGAAAAACTATAAAAGGAAGAAGTTTTTATTCTTTTGGGACTTATCGAACATATATCTTTCTACTGGAGTTTGGAGGAAGGCGATTCTACTAGGGTTTACTTTCGTTTATTTTTCATGTTCTTCATTTTATTTTTGATAATAATTATGTTGAATCCAAAAACTATGAGTAGCTAAACTTCATATTATTGGTTATGGGATAAAGTGGATTTCACAAATGATATTTGATTTAATGATGTAGTTTTGTCTCAATACTTTATTGTTTATGATTCATGGTTTATTTTGTTTTATGATTTGATTGTTTATTTGGTTGAGTCCGGAATCAATCCGATTTGCTTTCATATCTAGAGCTATATTAGGGTTTTCAATACGAAAACGTTGTCTATCCCTGATTCTAAGTAGCATAAATGTGGGTAGTGCTTGTAGTGATATATCCTACTAGTCACATATGAATCATAACTTGGGTTAAATCGAATTAGTGCTTTTACACATTTTGGTTGCCTTGATTAGTCTTATTCCATAGAACTCATTGCTTTTAGGGAGTTAAATCTAATTGTGCTTTTACACTTTAGGTTGCTTTCTAGGAATAATTCACATATGCATCTTTTAATGTGGTTGTGATGAAATCAGGGAATTAGCGGGATACTCTTGCGATCAAGGTATCCTAGGACTTTTAGTAAATGAGAGATTAAAATTTCAATTCTAGTCATTGTTGATAATTCGAGTTTGTGAATGAAACTATCCCGTGACCAATATCTTCTCCTTATTGATTAATTTTATTTTTACTTTGCTTTCAATTCATTTTTATTTCTTTGAAATATCAACATCCCCCCTTAGTTACCAAGAAACTGAAATTTGCATAACAACAAAAAACCTCTCTGTGGATACGAACTTTTTCTTATCGCATACTATTTTTATTTTAGGAAGTAAGAAAGTGAAATTATATTTGACCGGCTGACAACCGATCAAATTTTGGCTCCGTTGTCGGGGAGGCAAACGGCTTGTTATTAAGTTTTTAGTTTCTTTTTATCATTTTTCTGCTTGCATATTTGCTTTCCGTTTCTTGTCTTGTTTCTTACTTGTTTGCGAGAATTATTTTTCAGGTACTAATCCCTGGCTTCTAAAGATTGGAATTATCCAAGGTGCGGGATAGCTACTCGAAGAGGCACAATACTCCAACCAAGTCAAGACACAACGGAAGAACAAGTCTTGGAAGTAGAACACGAAGCTCTTCATCAAGAAGTGGAAGAAGAGTTACAACTAGAAGAAGAACTAGAGGTTCCATTTGTAGAAGAACCACTAGTTGAAGGAGAAGAAGTAATGGAAGACGCAAATCGTACACTCAAGGATTTGACTTCTCATAGGCTTGATGCACAACGATGGTGTATTCAAACCAACTCAACCTTCGAGATCAAGCCGGGGTTGCTTAGAGATTTTCCAAAGTTTCATGGCATGGCGAATGAAGACCCAAACAAGCATCTTATGGAGTTCTATACCATTGTCAAGGCTATGCTTCCAGCGGAGACTGAAGCCGATGGTGCAATGATGAAAGTTTTTCCATTTTCTATGGTAGACAGCGCTAAGGATTGGTTGTATTGTTTGCCTGCCGGAAGTGTCACTACATGGAACAGATTAAAGAAAATCTTTCTAGAGAGGTATTTTCCTGCGTCAAAGGCTACTCAAATTCGCAAAGAGATTTGTGGAATAAAGCAACATGTGGGAGAATATTTGTATGAATGTTGGGAGCGATACAAGAGATTGGTGGCAAGCTGTCCTCACCATCAATTCAGTGACGCTATGATAATCCAGTACTTCTACGAAGGCCTCCAATCAAGTTATAGATATCTTCTTGACGCTGCGGTTGGTGGTGCACTAGTGAACAAGACAGTGACCCAAGTTACCGATTTGATTGAAAGCATGGCTGCAAACTCGCAACAATTCTACACAAGAGGTGAACCAATGGTTATAGGAGTGCATGGAGTTAGTGATTCATCATCATCACACCGTGATCAAAGGATGGACAATATGGAGCACATGATGTAAAAGATGGATGCGGTTATATTACCTTCGTATGGTGAAGAGTTGGAGCAAGCTAATGCGGTTTTTCCAAACCAACAAAGAAGGTATAATCCCTATTCCAACACCTACAATCCGGGATTGAGAGGTCATCCAAATTTCAGCTATGCCGACAAGCAAGGTGTGGTTCAACAACCTACTTTCAACCGTCCGAGTGGATTTCAACCGCAACAACAACAATTTCAACCGTAACAACAACAATTTCAACCGCAACAACAACAATTTCAACAACCACAACAACCGGTTCAAAACCAAGGTTCCGATATCGATGCAAAGTTGCAAACAATGATGCAAGGTATTTCTACCATGTTCAAGGAGAGCCAACAAGAAACCAAGAGTGTGATTAAGGATTTGCAGACTCAAGTGGGCTCCATGGCAATTGATATCAACAAGTTGAAAGCACAAAATAGTGGGAGACTCCATTCTCAACCCATTAACCCAAATGAGGGTGTCAATGCAATTACGTTGAGAAGTGGTACACAACTTGAGCAACCCAAAGTTGCTGATTTGGGTGAAGAGGAAGCTCCAAAGGAGCCGGTTTTGGAGGAAGAGAGGGATGAAATTCCCCAAACACCCGAGGTACCTATTCCTAACTCTAAAACTCCTATTCCTACTTATGTTCCTCCTATACCTTTTCCTCGCAGATTTGCAAGTTCTAAGAAGGTGGAACTAGAAAAGGAGACTTTAGACGTTCTTAAGAAGATTCATGTGAATATACCACTCATTGATGCTATCAAGCAAGTTCCAAAGTATGCAAAAGTGTTGAAGGATTTGTGTACCAACAAGCAAAGGCTTAAAGGCAATGAAGTACTAAGTGTAGGGGAGAATGCTTCGGCAATCTTACAACACAAACTCCCACTGAAATGCAAGGATCCCGGTAGCTTTGACATTCCCATCACAATTGGTAACACCACTTTTAACAAAGCAATGTTAGACTTAGGTGCATCCATTAATGTTATGCCGGCATCCATGTATAATTCACTTAATCTAGGTCCTTTGAAAAAGGCTGAATTGTGTTGCAATTAGCCGATCGCTCTAATGTTTACCCAATGGGTATTGTTGAGGATGTTCTTGTGCAGGTTAATCAACTTGTATTTCCAGCTGACTTTTGTGTGTTAGAGATGGATGAAGGTTCACCGGACTCGTCTCTTCCATTGCTAATTGGGCGTCCCTTCATGAAAACGGCTAAGACGATCATTGATGTAGATAAGGGAACGTTGACTATGGAGTTTGACGGAGAAATAATACGTTTCAACATTTTCGAGACAATGAGATATCCTAGTGATGTTCACTCTTGTTTCTCCGTTGATGTTATGGATTCATTGGCACAACAAGTATTTGAATTGAATCGTGATGATGCTTTGGAAACTGCTTTAACTACATCCATGGATGATAGTGTAGAGTGTGGTAACGAAGTCAAGGAAGCCCTTGGTGATCTCAACTCACTACAAGGATGTCCGGAAACTCATAATATCTCTTTTATTTCTTTACCATGCAGTGATGAAAAGCTTTTACCTTCTATTGTTAAATCTCCAAAGTTGGAATTGAAACCTCTTCCAAGTCACTTAAAGTACTTGTACTTGGGTGACAATGAAGAGTTACATGTGATTGTTTCTAACGAGCTTAGTGAATTACAGGAGAAAAAACTTCTAAGGGTGCTAAGGAAGCACAAGACGTCCATAGGATGGACAATCGCCGATATCAAGGGTATAAGCCCTGCCGTTTGTATGCATAAGATTCGTTTGGAGGACGATGCAAAGCCTACAAGGGAAGCGCAACGTAGTTTGAACCCTCCCATGATGGAAGTTGTGAAAAAGGAGATACTCAAGCTTTTGGAAGTGGGTGTTATCTACCCCATATCCGATAGCAATTGGGTGAGCCCAGTACAAGTTGTACCAAAGAAATCAGGTGTAACAGTGATAGAGAATGATGAGAATGAACTTGTCCCAACTCGTGTGCAAACCGGTTGGAGGGTTTGTATTGATTATAGGAAGTTGAATTCCACTACTAGGAAGGATCATTTTCCTTTAACTTTTATTGATCAAATGCTTGAACGTTTAGCTGGACATGCTTATTATTGTTTCCTTGATGGTTATTCAGGTTACAATCATATTGTGATAGCACCGGAGGACCAAGAGAAAACCACTTTCACTTTTCCTTTCGGTACTTTTGCTTATAGAAGGATTCCTTTTGGCTTGTGCAATGCTCCAGCTACCTTTCAAAGGTGTATGGTAAGTATCTTTTCTGAGTATGTTGAAAACATCATTGAAGTGTTTATGGATGACTTTAGTATCTTTGGTGATTCATTTGACCTTTGTTTGAAAAACTTATCTTTAATCCTTGAACGATGTGTTGAAACAAACCTTGTGCTTAATTGGGAGAAGTGCCATTTCATTGTAACTCATGGCATAGTTTTAGGCCATATAATATCTTCTAAAGGCTTGGAGGTTGATAAATCTAAGATAGACCTTATTCGTGCTCTAACCCCTCCCACTACGGTGAGGGAGATGCGCTCTTTTCTTGGTCATGCAGGTTTCTATCGTAGATTTATCAAGGATTTTTCCAAGATAGCATCACCACTTTGCAACTTATTGCAAAAAGATGTGGTTTTTAACTTTGATGAAAAGTGTATGGCGGCATTCAATCGTTTGAAAGAACTTTTGATTTCAGCCCCTATCATTAAACCACCGGATTGGAGCAAGCCTTTTGATCTAATGTGTGATGCTAGTGACTAGGCGGTTGGTGCGGTGCTTGGTCAACGTGTGGGGAAGATACCTCATGCTATTTATTATGCTTCTAGAACGTTAAATGAAGCCCAACAAAACTACACAACCACTGAAAAATAGTTTTTAACTATTGTATTTGCATTGGAGAAATTTCGCTCTTATCTAATTGGTACAAAAGTTGTTGTTTTTTCTGACCATGCAGCACTTAGGTACTTGCTAATGAAGAAATAAGCGAAACCGAGGCTCATACGATGGATCTTACTCTTGCAAGAGTTTGATATTGAAATCAAAGACAAGAAAGGAATTGAGAATACCGTTGTGGATCACTTGAGCCGTCTTGTTGTGGACAAGGAAGCTATCCCATTGCGTGAAAGTTTCCCGGATGAGCAATTATTCTCAATTGCCTTTGGAGAACCATGGTATGCGGATATTGTGAATTATTTGGTAATTAAACAAATCCCAAGGAACTTGTCTCGTGCTGAGAGGGACAAACTAAAGAGGTTAGGAAACCAATATATATGGGATGATCCATACTTATGGAAACATGGCAGCGACCAAGTAATAAGAAGGTGCGTTCCCGAATCCGAGTTTAATTCTATCTTGTCATTTTGTCACTCTTATGCTTGAGGAGGACATTTTGGAAGTAAGAGAACCGCTCACAAAGTACTTGAAAGCGGTTTATATTGGCCAACCTTGTTTAAGGATGCACATATATTTTTCACAACTTGTGATAGGTGCCAAAGAACAGGCAATCTAGGTGCCCGAAATCAAATGCCACAAACTTTTATTCAATTTATTGAAGTTTTCGATGTATGGGGTATTGATTTTATGGGTCCTTTTGTCAACTCCCATGGGAATTATTACATCTTACTTGTTGTTGATTATTTCTGTAAATGGGTGGAAGCTAAGGCCACCCATACTAATGATTCCAAGGTTGTTTCAGATTTTCTGCAAGCTAACATTTTTGCAAGGTTTGGAATTCCAAGAGCCATAATTAGCGATGGGGGTTCTCACTTTAAAAACATGATTTTTCAAAGCTTGTTGAAGAAGTACAATGTGTCACATAAGATTGAAACACCTTATCATCCTCAAACTAATGGACAAGCCGAGGTTTCCAACCGGGAGGTGAAATCCATTCTAGAAAAGACGGTGAATCCAACAAGGAAAGATTGGAGCATGCGGCTAAATGATGCTTTGTGGGCTTATAGAACCGCATACAAGACACCTACTGGGATGTCTCCCTTTAGGGTTGTGTATGGTAAACCTTGTCATTTACCCGTGGAGATTGAACATAAAGTGTTTTGGGCGATAAAGCAATGCATTATGGAGATGGATGGGGATGGAAAGCAAAGGAATCTACAACTCCAAGAGCTAGAAGAGCTTCGCAATGATGCATTTGAAAGCTCTCGCATTTATAAAGAGAAAACGAAGGCCTTTCATGATACTATGATTTCTAGAAAACAATTTTGTGTTGGGCAGAAACTGATTTTGTTTAATTCTCGCTTGTATTTATTTCCGGGTAAATTAAGGTCACCTTGGACCAGACCTTTTATTGTTTTCTCATGGTGCAGTAGAAATTCGTAGAATAGCTACATGCAAGGAACTTAAAGTTAATGGGTACCGGTTGAAACCATATTATGAGAATTTCACTTCCGAAGTGGTGGAAGGAGCCAATTTTGTGGATGCACTCCCTCTGGAGGAGTCTTAGCAAACAAGGAGCAAGTCGGGCTGACGACTTTAAACCAAGCGCTAAGTGGGAGGCAACCCACCGGTTTTGTATCTTTACCTTTATCTTTTTATTCTTTAAGAATTTTAACTTGATTTTCTTTGTTTTTGCATATCTTTTGCGGAATTTCCCACCTTGAACTTTCTTTGGATGATTCAATTTTACATTGAGGGCAATGTAAAGTTTAAGTGTGGGGGAGCATTTATATGTTTGTATAGTTTGTTTTAGTTTGTTTTATGCCTTTTAGTAAAAAAAAAAAAAAAAAATCAGAAAAATAGAAAAACCAAAAAAAAAAATTGTGCTTTTTGAATTCCGGAATCTAGAAACTTGTACCTTTAGGATGACACCATTAGTGGATGGAACCATTTTGATTGCAGGAGTTGAGGAACCAATTAACTAAAAGGGACAAACATAGCTCATAAATCACAAATAAAATGATAGTTGTTACCATATCTCGGAATATCACCATATCATGTTCTACTTTTATTTTTCCATATTTATTTATTGTTCTCTAAGTGCTTTGGCGGGTCACTAAAAATCGAGTTGTTATTACTGCTAGGATGAAATAGAGTGATTGAGTTTCTAAAAAAAAAGAAAAAAAAAGACCGACCAATTAGACCAAACGGAATAAAAATGACACTTGGGAATAGCAGTATGTGTGAAACGTTGTCCCTGTCTCCGTCGCCTAAACAAGCATGGAATGCAGGATCCAAGGCAACTATCATGTACTTGCTGACAAGAAGCATGCGCTTGGATCCAAAAGATTTAATCACGCCGTCTAAAAAAAAAAGTGAAAAAGAAAATAAAGTATTATATTTGATGAATAAAGTCACTCCTGGTTCCCTTGTATATGCCAGTGAGTTGATGTAGAAATAAGTTTGTTGACCACTGGTTCCATTATATATGCCAGTGTGTTGACACTAGAATTGACCAGTAGCTCAATCCAATAGGATGCATAGGTTCATCTTGGCAGTGACCTTCAGACAGATATAGGAAACATCGATCACTTGTGAACATTCGCCAACATCTACATCTATATCCATCTTCTTAATATTTTCATTGTGATTGTGGTTAGTCAGATTCCGAGTATTGTGGCTTGTTCGACTATCTAATTAAATCTTTATTTACTTATATATGAATTGAATTTGCTCAAGGTACCTCCTCCTATAGTCATTTTGGATTCGTTCATTGATTTGTCACAAATAGACGGAGTTGTATGTATGCTTTATAATTATTTTGTTTGATTTGCTCGAGGACTAGCAAAGTATAAGTGTGGGGGAATTTGATAGGTGTCTAAAACACCTTATTATTTATCTATTGTTTACGCTTTCTCTGCTAGTTTTCTTGTAAATTATGTATCTTATGTTTTGTTTTTGAGTATTTAGGTACTTTGGAGTCATTTGGAACAAAAGGAGAATAAACAGCGCGAAAGTCTCATCTAATATTCAAGTGCTATTGGGGACGAACTATTTCTCATTATTTGCTTTTATTTCTTCATCTCTGTCTGAAAAGTATGTCGGCTTTAGTGATGCAAATTTTCTGTCTGAAAAGCACGACAACTTTAGTGATGACTCTCATTGAAGAGAAAAAGTGAATATGAGGAGTAAAAGATGGTTGTTGTTGGTGAAAGAATCCGAAGAAGAAGAAAGCTTTCATTGAGAGCGTAAAGGGCAAAGTGGTCAATTCACATGCGAAAGATACTTGGAGCATGCTAGGATGTACCAGGAGGAGGGGAAGAATAAACCGTCAATTTTCTGGAACCGACAAGCCATTTATAAAATGGTTATCCCATATCCAGGACTATGGGTGTCCTATAGAAATTCTTATCATTACCTAAACCTAGAATTGAGAGAAAATATTTTCTCAATATCTTTCTGTGCCCTCTGTCTGAAATCGAGAAACCATGGCGGCATAAATTGTCAAAGAATTCTGTGAACTGAGACGATTCATATTAGAGAGTCGATCGAGAATTATGATGAACTAACAGGTCGATCTGTGTTGTGTTGAAATTGTAGAAGAAGCTTCAGTTCAAGAAACAGATGATGTTGTAAATCTGGTAAAGAATTTGTGAAGATTCAGATGAAGTAATTAGAGATTCAAGAATGGGTCTGTGATGGTTTCTGGAACATTATTTACAGTTAGGGCTCTGATTGAAGAGAAGAACCAGAAGAATTCATATCAAGGTTGAGTCATGGGGTTTGATTCTTAGATGGGTTTGAGCTGGTGGTTACCAGAAATTACTGAATTGGGATGAATTTGAGTATCTGCTGCTGTTGGTATTCATGGGAAAAATTAGGTTTCTGCTGTAATGGGGTTTGATCAATTCTGTTACAAGGAGGTGCTATTGGAGCTGGAGCTGTGAAGCTGAGAAGGTTCAAGGAAGAAGAAATGTTGCTGAACAGATTGGAGGAGAATTTGAGAGAGCCTAGTCAAGGATGTTAAGATGGTGATGCTACTGAGTGTGGGTTTGATTTGAGAGATTCATAAAATTTCTGTGATGTTGAGAAGATTTAAGAACATGGGTTTGATGATTAATGGCAGAAATGGGTGATTGAGATGGAAATTAGTAGCTCTGGTAGTGAACTAAGGCTAGATGGTGGTTGTGCTGGTACTTAAATGATAGTGAAAATTCAGGGCTATGACAGTGAAGATTTGTTGCAGTCAAGAATGGCTCAAGTCTGCAATTGTTATTTGCTGGTAAGGCTGAGATAATGGCAATGGTTAGACAAGACAATACATGGCAATGTTTGTGTTGCTTTATTGACTTTGTCTGTGGCAGAGAAATGGTGGTGTTGTGTATGGGTTGAATGCTCTGAACTGAGTATGGAATTGATGGCAGTTTGAAAAGCTGGTGTTTGTGGGAGAAAACTACTTCTGCCGGTTTAGGTAATTTTGGGTGTGTGTGGATGAGAAGTGAGTTTAAACCTTCAACAAATGTGCTGCACGATGAGCACTTTGATTCGAGAGATAATCTATACAATTCTGGCCTAAACCGAAGACACGGCCGTTCCAGATTTGTTTCGGTCACATGTGAAGGATGTGAGGTTGATCTTAGGGAGGGAAGCGAAGAAAGTGTTGAGAGTGTGAAGGTGAAGGCTATTTGATGACTTGTTAACAGAAGGTTGAGCAGGCCAACAAATGTTGCAGGCAGGCTCTGGATGTTGAATACGATGGTATTAACACTTGGTTTTCTGTGTTGTTCGGACGTCTGTTTTTGGAAATAGGGAGGAGAACCTATTTATACAAGTCGATAAGCCTTCATTACGTCTCTCGTGGGAAAGTGGAGGAAGTGGAGTGATGGAGGAAGTGGAGTTGTGTGTTAGTGCCACACGGTTGCTTGCCCACTTCTCCTATCATCGCTAACCGCCCATGTTTCCCTGACACGATCTTGTGATGGCGTGTTGCACGCTGTAAACCGCCATACCAATACCCCAGTTTGTATCCCCCAGACGTGATTAATGTCTCGAGTGTGTGGATTGCGGGACCCACAAAAAATAGTGCAGGGTGAACCGTGAACTTGGTATAACATCGCATGCAGCCATCTTCAGGTGACTGTTTGGAGGCTGTATAGACAGGCCATGCCTTGGTCGGTTACCCTATGAAGAAGAGTGACAGATGGTGGTCATGGTGATACCTTGTTTGCTGGTTGATTCTCACCCTAAGTCATTCGTCCAAGCTTGCAAAGTTGGACGGACGAGATGGCTCGTAGCCTTGCTTGCGATCGTTGGATGGGAGGCGCGCATGCTGCCTCTTTCGGCCCAAACGTTTGCATGCTTAGAGAGTTCCAATGGAGGAACCGATCAGCCATGCGTGGAGGCGGTACAATGGTGCTCACGCCCATGCCTTCTTGACTCGCAAAGATTCGATCTAAGCCACTCGACTCAGGTGGCAAAGACGAGTGGTCGAGATTAGAACTTATGGAAGGGCCGTGACATGTTGCCTTTGGGCGCGCGTACCGAGGTGCTCGTCTATCACTGACCTTGGACGACCGGCTAGGCATGAAGCTGGGCCCACGGTGGTCATGCTAGCATGCTCGGTTCGCTCTAAGTCTCCATCTTGGCCTTCCATCCAAGCCTGCGAAGATGGACGCTCGAGATGTTTCTACACCGCAAACCCTAATTAGGATTTTGGACCGGCCACTTTGGGCGATCGGTTTTGGGTTGCGTGCGCCTCCTTTGGGGAGACCGACCATGTATGCAACATCTTGGGTCGACAATAAGCATGTACATGCTTGCTCTATGACCCTGGGCGCAATCTAAGCCATCCAACTATGCCTGCGAAGTCGGATGGTCGTGATCATTTTGGATCTTCTCAACCTGCATAAGGCGTTAATCTAGCCTTGTTTGGGCAATCGTTTCTTACACCACGGCTTGCCTATGAGGGAGTCGGTCATGTAGGTAGAAAGTGGGCCCGCCAATGGTGTACCATCACTTCACTACTTGTTTTAGGGTATAATCTAAGCCGTCCAACTATTCCTGCGAAGTTGGACGTTCACGATTAAAAGGAACCCTAGCCGTGCATCATGCTCACTTTGAGCGCACGTTTTGGAAGGACCAATTGTAGTTGGTCTTGATTGTTCGGTCATGTATGAAGGTGGGTCCGAGGTGATCATGGTAGCATGCTCAGGACCCCCTGAATCTATATATACACCCTCCATCTATGCTTGCGAAGTTGGACGGATGAGATATATTTTTGGGTTTGTTTTCAGCAAGTGAGACTAACACGGGTAGTCTTGCATGCGTTCAACAGGGTTAGTATAACCTGCCGTCAGGTAGCCTATGGGTGTTTGCACGTCGAACACAAGGCTTTAATTAAAGCATTAATAGTAATGCTGTATACCTACAGAAAACCGGGATGGTTGATACATGCTCCGTCGGGATGGTTGCTACATGCTCTGTTCTGGGTATGTTTTAATTCTCAGGGATGGTTGCACATGCTCCAATGAATTAATATGGCGAGAAGTATTCATCGCCTAAAGGCTTTATCCTTTGCAAGACGTCAGCTTACAAGAATTGGCTTTTACAATTTTACCCTTTAAATAGAAATCCACCATCAACATTAAGTCCCCTGCCTAGCATGCAATGGTTACACTATTGTAGGGTAGGCATGAGATGGTGACATTTTAAAGACAAAACTTATAAGATAAAGTTAGATGTTACCAGGAGAGACGGGTTATCCTGTCCTCGGAGGATGTCACGTTTAAGAGGTGTGCAGGCGAGCGTTCCCCTAGCATGATGTAGGTCTTGCTTGTTTCAGTCGAACTTGTTATGCCTGCTTCGATGAACTTTGTGTGCTCAAATGTAAATGCGGGTCATGTAGAGAGCGTTGAAACAACTTCTTAAGCGAGCGTGGAGACGTCTCCCCATGAGAGCGTTGAAGTAGGCTTCTAAAGCGAACATGGAGGAGGCTCCTGGTGAGCGTTGAAGAAGGATTCTGAAGCGAACATGATGGAGGCTCCCGAAGAGCGTTGAAGAAGGCTTCTGAAGCGAACATGCTGGAGGCTCCCGAAGAGCGTTGAATCAGGCTTCTGAAGCGAACATGGAGGAGACTCCTGGTGAGCATTGAAGAAGGCTTCTGAAGCGAACATGTTGGAGACTCCTGAAGAGTGTTGAGGCAGGAGGCGACTCCCGAAAAGAGCGTTGAAGAGGCTCCTTCTTCGATTCGGTTTTCCTTTTACATGCTTCTTGATTGACCATCTATTGGAGAAGTCCTTGATTGATGGCGAAGGAATCTCATGCTGAGCCTCAGTCCCCAAGCGTGATCTATGTGTCTCCATCTTATATTCCCGGTTATTAGCAGCAACAGTGATTAGAAACTAGTAGGGAGAGGTGTGGTGGAAACTTGCACGAACTTTGGCACTCTTCGGTAAAGATCGTCTCATTTAGAAAGATAATCTGGAACCAATGGCTTTCTTGATGTTTTTTCATGAAATAGAGAAGGGGAAAACAGTCCCCTGCCCACGAGTATCTAGAGCTTTCAACTTGATAGGTATTGCCACGCTAGGTTCATGAGGATGTCTTCGATATGGGAGGTGCTAAGCATTCCCAGTCACACTCCTTTGGTAAAGCAACTACTTATTCTACGGGAGACAAATTCTGAAAGATATCTTACTGATATAGTTACTATCGATCCATATATGGAATATCTTGGACGTTGTTTCACCATTGCGGCAGTTGTGCATAGGGTGTTGGAGTTGGAGTTGGTGATGTTGGACGCGCAGGACGTTGTATCTCGGTGGCTTTCCTCTTGCTGCTTCAACTAAACTGCTTATGGAAGGCTGAAGATTGTATTTCCTATTGGTGGGATGTATGCTTCCACGAACATCATGAGGCTCTTCATTACTGGAAGTCCTGGTGCTTTCCAGCAGGGTGGATGCTGTCGTTGATGAGTGTTCAATAACTTCACGAATTCCATAGGATGACCAAAAGTGCAGATTCTCCAACATAGCATGGTATACATGCACCATTTTCTGATAGAGTGACTCGATTTTGTTCGACATGACGCATGGAAATCATTATCCTCTTGAGGCTTCTCCCTTGAGGTATCAACTCTAGTGGAAGATTGCCGCCATAGAACGTTGATATGTTGTACCAGAATTCTTTTAACCCAATGTCAGTACAATATACTAAAAATTTCCGAGAGAAGTTCGAAAAGCTATCTTACTTGCGTCATGCTCGTACATCCTTATCAGGTTGTAGCCGCTTTAACCATCCATGAAGGAGAACATGCCATGTCCGCTGGTGGCGCCTACTAGCATGTCAATATTAGGCATAGGAGAGTCGTCCCTACACAAGGTATAGATGATGGAGATAGGCCTAGGAGATTCCTCATCTTCGAGCTCATCAGTTGTGGGGTTGATATCGTCTTGCAGATGTTGTGGCGCATCTAGCACTTGTTCTTGTGGTTCGTTGTTGTTGTTGTAGTATTCCACTGGGAGGGGAGAACGTGCATCAGTCTCCCTCTTGGTGTGAACATGGTTCGCTTCTTCACTAGATGAAGAAGAACGCCTTGTCAGTGAATATGCATTGGGAGGAATAATCCTTAATGATGCAATTTTGTCCTCCTCCCGGATTGACATCCACACAGGGAGTGGGATGCAATGAACTTTGTATGGTTCTTCCCGCGGAGCTTCTCTTGGTTCGAATAACTCCACTCCATACATCTATGCGTAATGAGACAGTGATGCAGGAATACATACAACTTCTTTATCCAGCATGGTATTCAGGCACTGATGATATGTTGAAGGGAAAACCCCGTATGTGCTGGTCTGGTTTCCTTCGAAGTCCGGCATTGTGGTAGGCTTCCGTATTATCTTGCAGGGTCGAATCTTGGATGTCCTGAGATCCTTGAGGGTAATCACATTCGAAGATGCTCTTGTGTCGATGAGGGCCTTCCTGAACTTTGAGCCATTGATGCGTGCAGCAACATATAGGGGCCGGTTGTCACCTTCCTCCGTCATCATGTCGTCCACTATAAATGTAACATCATTTACATATGCTTCCGATGCGGTTAAGACTCCTTGACGTGAAGGAGTCAGGTGCACATTCAGATCTATCTGATTAATTGCAGCAAACGTCTCCGCCTGCTGATTCATCGAGAGATGTAAGAGTTTACACAAGCTTTCCACTAGAGATGTCACTTCCTGCTCCATTGGTCTCTGGTTCGTAGTAAAGTTGTCTAAATGAGGATGATCGTTGTGAGGACCAGTCCCCAGTGTAGGAGTCTCCATGATAAGACCGCCCATATCTGATGTTGCTTCTTTTATCAGGTCCATGTAGGCCTGCGTCGTTGAAGTACCTTCTCTGGGTACATTGAACGCGCTCCATGTTGGCTCCAGGGGCTGTCGAGGCTCTTCTGGCAATCGATCAGTTAATATATTAAGAAAAGTGAGTACCTTTTTATGAGTTGCAGCCATATCCGTTTGAGTCTTAGCAAGGACTTCCTGCCTCTCCATCAAATCTGCGATGGTAATGGGAGATGGTCCTCCCCTTGATCCTCCAGTTCCTCGTCCTGATGAAGGGGTGGAAGTTGTTGCTCTGTTAATCGCTGGAGGTGTTACACTTGAGGAGATACTGGGATTTACGGTTTCTCTGGTTCTTGTGATAGGAGGTGTCGCGCCCAATGGAATATCTCCTCCTGCTCCGCTGGTGCTGGTAGTAAAGGAATTAATTCCACGAGATACATTGATTGCAATGAAAGGCTGTACGGTAACACCATTAATTGGTATATCAACACCAGGAGTGCTGTCGGCGCTAGTCCCGTCAGGATTGGTTGATGATCCATACCTAAGATCCACCATTTTGAAATCAGAGAAATTGAATTGGTATTGAAGGAATTGTCTTCACAACCGAGAGATTAATCCTCCTAATGTGGTCGCCAATTGTTTGTGGGAGAAAACTACTTCTGCCGGTTTAGGTAATTTTGGGTGTGTGTGGATGAGAAGTGAGTTTAAACCTTCAACAAATGTGTTGCACGATGAGCACTTTGATTCGAGAGATAATCTATACAATTCTGGCCTAAACCGAAGACACGGCCGTTCCAGTTTGTTTCGGTCACGGGTGAAGGATGTGAGGTTGATCTTAGGGAGGGAAGCGAAGAAAGTGTTGAGAGTGTGAAGGTGAAGGCTATTTGATGACTTGTTAATAGAAGGTTGAGCAGGCTAACAAATGTTGCAGGAAGGCTCTGGATGTTGAATACGATGGTATTAACACTTGGTTTTCTGTGTTGTTCGGACTTCTGTTTTTGGAAATAGGGAGGAGAACCTATTTATACAAGTTGATAAGCCTTCATTACGTCTCTCGTGGGAAAGTGGAGGAAGTGGAGTGATGGAGGAAGTGGAGTTGTGTGTTAGTGCCACACGGTTGCTTGCCCACTTCTCCTATCATCGCTAACCGCCCATGTTTCCCTGACACGATCTTGTGATGGCGTGTTGCAGGCTGCACGCTGTAAACCGCCAGACCAATACCCCAGTTTGTATCCCCTAGTTGTGACGTGATTAATGTCTCGAGTGTGTGGATTACGGGACCCACAGAAAATAGTGCAGGGTGAACCGTGAACTTGGTATAACATCGCATGCATCCATCTTCAGGTGACTGTTTGGAGGATGTATAGACATGCCATGCCTTGGTCGATTACCCTGTGAAGAAGAGTGACAGATGGTGGTCATGGTGATACCTTGTTTGCTAGTTGATTCTCACCCTAAGTCATTCGTCCAAGCTTGCAAAGTTGGACGGACGAGATGGCTCGTAGCCTTGCTTGCGATCGTTGGATGGGAGGCGCGCATGCTGCCTCTTTCGGCCCAAAATTTTGCATGCTTAGAGAGTTCCAATGGAGGAACCGATCAGCCTTGCGTGGAGGCGGTACAATGGTGCTCACGTCCATGTCTGCTTGACTCGCAAAGATTCGATCTAAGCCACTCGACTCAGGTGGCAAAAACGAGTGGTCGAGATTAGAACTTATGGAAGGGCCATGAAATGTTGCCTTTGGGGGCGCGTACCGAGGTGCTCGTCTATCACTGACCTTGAACGACCGGCTAGGCATGAATCCGGGCCCACGGTAGTCATTCTAGCATGCTCGGTTCGCTCTAAGTCTCCATCTTGGCCTTCCATCCAATCCTGCGAAGATGGACGCTCGAGATGTTTCTACACCGCAAACCCTAATTAGGATTTTGGACCGGCCACTTTGGGCGATCGGTTTTGGGTTGCGTGCGCCTCCTTTGGGGAGACCGACCATGTATGCAACATCTTGGGTCGACAATGAGCATGTACATGCTTGCTCTATGACCCTGGGAGCAATCTAAGCCATCCAACTTTGCCTGTGAAGTCAGATGGTCGTGATCATTTTGGATCTTCTCAACCTGCATAAGGCGTTAATCTAGCCTTGTTTGGGCAATCGTTTCTTGCACCACGGCTTGCATATGAGGGAGTCGGTCATGTAGGTAGAAAGTGGGCCCGTCAATGGTGTACCATCACTTCACTACTTGTTTTAGGGTATAATCTAAGCCGTCCAACTATGCCTGCGAAGTTGGACGTTCACGATTAAAAGGAACCCTAGCCGTGGGTCATGCTCACTTTGAGCGCACGTTTTGGAAGGACCAACTGTAGTTGGTCTTGACCGTTCGGTCATGTATGAAGGTGGGTCCGAGGTGATCATGGTAGCATGCTTAGGACCCCCTGAATCTATATCTACACCATCCATCTATGCTTGCGAAGTTGGATGGATGAGATATATTTTTGGGTTTGTTTTCAGCAAGTGAGACTAACACGGGTAGTCTTGCATGCGTTCAACGGGGCTAGTATAACTTGCCATCAGGTAGCCTACGGGTGTTTGCACGTCGAACACAAGGCTTTAATTAAAGCATTAATAGTAATGTTGTATACCTACAGAAAACCGGGATGGTTGCTACATGCTCCGTCGGGATGGTTGCTACATGCTCCGTTCTGGGTATGTTTTAATTCTCAGGGATGGTTTCACATGCTCCAATGAATTAATATGGCGAGAAGTATTCATTGCCTGAAGGCTTTATTCTTTGCAAGACGTCAGCTTACAAGAATTGTCTTTTACAATTTTACCCTTTAAATAGAAATCCACCATCAACAACTGGTATGAATGGGAACTAAATCAGGGTGATGCAGTTGAAGGAAGTGCAGTTGGAGCTCATATTGCAGGTGGAGCAGCTGGGTTCTACTGCAAGATACAATGTAATTGTTGTTGGTAAATTGTTTCTGAATTGCAGCAGCTGGTGCATATGGGAGAGTAGATGCAGGAATTGCAGAGCCATATTGTAGCTGCTATTTGCTGTGAAGCTATGAATGAAGGGATGCAGTTCTGAGCATGGTGTGAGCTGCAGTTTAATTGATGCTTAGTTAGGTGTTGTAGCCGACTGAATTTGCAGGAAAGAGTTGCAATTGCTGAGACTTATGGACTTGAATGGAAGTTGCAGATGGAGTTGTGTGAGGGCATGAACTAATGGTGTTACTTTTGGTTCAAGGGTGTTGTGATTCATTATAGCTGAAATGGAACAAGAACCTACAAGGCTGAAGAGTGAGTTGCGGTCAAGGGAAAATGACTGGATTTCGTAGGGAGTTTCGATGCAAGTCTTTGGAGGAGATGTTGGTCTTTGAGCTCAGGAGGAAGATTTTGGTGTTGTGATATGTGATGGGTTGTCGCAGACTACGGGGAATCAAGTACAGGTTAAACTGATTGTGTTGTCACCGCACTTTGAAATGGAGAAGAAACTGAGCTGCTGCCACTGAACACATTTGGTTGTTGTTGTTGTAGAAGTGAATAAGAAATGATAGAGTTGTTATATGGCAGATTGAGATGTTGGAGTGGGTATGGTTTGGAGATTGAGTTTAAGTTCAGGCGGAATTGCAGTCATTGAGAAAGAACTGAAGCTGCAGCAAAGACAACCATTTATGGTCAAACACAATCAATGTGCTTGATGAAGTATGGCACATGCAAGCCTGGCCTGGACCGATTTGACTCGACTTCTGACCTGTTTGACTCGGTGGTGACTCAGTTGACTCCGAGTGGACCGTTGACCGTTTGACTAATCGGTTGGTCGGCGACGACTTCCGGTTCGGATTCTAGATTCCGCACCGTGCAGCTTTTCCGGTGAACTATTTTTGACAAAATTTTCACATCGGTTTTTCACACACATGAACTTGGTGGACTTCTTGTTATTGGACTTTGGGCTTTGAAGACCTAATTTTGGCAAGTTGAAAAACTATAAAAGGAAGAAGTTTCTATTCTTTTGGGACTTATCGAACATATATCTTTCCACTGGAGTTTGGAGGAAGGCGATTCTACTAGGGTTTGCTTTCGTTTATTTTTCATGTTCTTCATTTTATTTTTGATAATAATTATGTTGAATCCAAAAACTATGAGTAGCTAAACTTCATATTATTGGTTATGGGATAAAGTGGATTTCACAAATGATATTTGATTCAATGATGTAGTTTTGTCTCAATACTTTATTGTTTATGATTCATGGTTTATTTTTTTTTATGATTTGATTGTTTATTTGTTTGAGTCCGGAATCAATTCGATTTGCTTTCATATCTAGAGTTATATTAGGGTTTTCAATACGAAAACGTTGTCTATCCTTGATTCTAAGTAGCATAAATGTGGGTAGTGCTTGTAGTGATATATCCTACTAGTCACATATGAATCATAACTTGGGTTAAATCGAATTAGTGCCTTTACACATTTTGGTTGCCTTGATTAGTCTTATTCCATATAACTCATTGCTTTTAGGGAGTTAAATCTAATTGTGCTTTTATACTTTAGGTTGCTTTCTAGGAAGAATTCACATATGCATCTTTTAATGTGGTTGTGATGAAATCAAGGAATTAGCGGGATACTCTTGCGATCAAGGTATCCTAGGACTTTTAGTAAATGAGAGATTAAAATTTCAATTCTAGTCATTGTTGATAATTCGAGTTTGTGAATGAAACTATCCCGTGACCAATACCTTCTCCTTATTGATTACTTTTATTTTTACTTTGCTTTCAATTCATTTTTATTGCTTTGAAATATCAACATCTCCCCTTGGTTACCAAGAAACTGAAATTTGCATAACAACAAAAAGCCTCTTTGTGGATACAAACTCTTTCTTATCGCATACTATTTTTATTTTAGGAAGTAAGAAAGTGAAATTATATTTGACTGGCTGATAACCGACCATTTAGCAGGATTAAGTTCTAGCCCATGTTGGTAGGATTTATCAAAGGATCATGAGGGTTTCTGATTGAAACAATATGTGAAAAAATCACAATATGTTGAATCGTTTGGTTTAGCATAAAAGCATATGTGTTTCGTGGTTTTTAACTTTTGCTTGCAATAGTTAAAAACCGGTTTTAAACCTTTCCCTGGTAAATGTTGGTTGTTGTTGTTCTTTTTTTTTTAATAAGGATGACAACATTTTGATATTTCGATATCAATTCTCCCTGGAAAAAGATGCAAACATATTGGATAAGTGGATGCGAAATTTGAGGTAACAATCTTGTTAGTTAATTGTTTTCATGTTTAAGAAAAGCCTGAGTTTATTGCATATGTTTATTGCTTTTGCTTAACAAAATTTCGGTACAATTGATATTTTATTCCATTATTTGTGTATGGATGTGTGTGTGATTCAATTGGTTCCGGTTAAGAAAAACTATTGTTATCTTGCTTTATTGTTTGGTATCAATCGTTTAGGCTTACAAAATTTCGGTGTTTTAATGTCGATGTTGTTTCAATTGATTCCGGTTAAGGTAAAAAATTATGCAAATTGATTTATTTGGTTTGTATGAATTTTTTATGGCTTAACGAAAGAAAAGGTTTTCGGGATGAATTGTTTAGTCCAATTAGATTCCGGATAAGAGAAACTAAGTTAATTATGATCTTAGTTAGACTTATCAAAGTGGAGGTTTCAGTTAATCAAGTCTAATCGAATGCCTTAACAAGAAATGCTAGTTAACTAACCTAGTATTTGTCTTATTTAAAAATTAAAGGTTGAAGTTATATGGATAATTAGAACTTGATGAGAAAAATTGAGTTATCTTTATTTTGGTCTTATCAAACAAGCGATTGTATTTCTACAATCTGTTTAGCAAAGGAACTAAGGTGCTTAGTCGATTTTTGGTTTGCTAAACTATTAGGGAAAATTGCTTCGGGAAATTGTTTCCTTGGTAACATATCAAAACAAAATTACTTTGTAGTTTCGGTTTTGATATTGGTTATAAAAAAATGGTGTGTGGAACCCTCGTGCTTAACTCTATAGGTTGCAAGTCTATTGAGATCTGTAAGATCCTTTTGGTTTGTCCTTTATTTTTTCGTTTCTTTGTCATTTTGTGACAAAAAGGGGGAGAAATATATGGATTAAACAAGTGATACCGGTATTGATTTATATTGATTGGTATCACTAAGGGAAAGGACATTGGTGCTTAAACGTTTATCTAACGAAAGAGTAAAAGTATAGACTAAGGGGGAGTAGCATATCATATGATGGTTGTAGTTATATGGACTACAAGGGAATCACAAAGACGTGCGGATTGATAAAATCTACCTATCTTACCTTTAGGAGGAGTATTAACTTTGTTATTATAATGTCAACAACGGCATTTATGGATTGAATGTATACAGGTTATTGTACTGTTGAATTCGGGAATCAAGCGTCTGTGTAATAAATTCTTGTAATTTGTTTATCATATAATGTAAGAGTTTTGTCACTAAAATTGACAATGGGGGAGATTGTTAGAGCATAGCTCGGTTTAACCCACCAAGCGTTGGTATGTCAAGTTTGGTTGTCATATTTTAGTGAACCAAAACTCATTTAAAGAGTCGCTTGATTATGTACTAGAGTCAACTTCATATAGGTTAGATTGAAAGTATTATGATATGAGACATTACAAGTATTGCGAAGACTTGAAGAAGTAAGGAGATACAACGACAACACCATCCTTCCACTTGAGGTCAGTGATATTTGACTTGAATTATTTCATTCCCTATCTTATCTTTCAAGTCGTGCATATTGAAAACATAACAGCGAAGCATGAATGATTACACTCTAGTTAGACATAGTATTAAGGAATACAATACGATGTTTATTTCTTAACCATTAAACTTTGTATATAAGACATCGACATAATTGTTTGAATGCTATTATGATTATGTATGGGTAAAAGGTAAAGATTTCATCCTAGGAAACAATGTTTTACATCTGTTTAAAGGAAGTAAATTCATGAACTTGTTTTGTGAATCGAAAGTAAAATCGCTAGGATTTATTGGTATTGTTATTCATTGCATATCTTTTGAACTACCAATATGTGTGATTAGTATAACCGCTCATGACTTGTTTATGTTCTTGGTAGAACTATTCACAAAGGCTTGACTTTTGTATTAGTATGACTTTTATTAGTAAAACCGATCTTAAGTAATCACATGAGATGGTTTGATCGATTTAGTGTTATTGGTATGACCAACTCTAGGTAAAGGGGAACCGATCCTAGTAAGAGGTGCAACCTATCATAAAGGGGGAATCGATCCTTGTATGAGGTGCATCAAGTTTTTAGTAGAAAGGGGAAACGATTCTATGGACATGTGCAACACATACAAGTTAGATACCACATATATAATGGGAACCGATCCTAGTACCTAGTCAACCGAATTTTTGGAAAGCTAGTGTGACTATGCATAGTACCCACATGGAGGTAGAACCGAAACTTGTTTTTGGTAGAACCGTGAAACCCATGTTTGGTGATTGAGTGTTCTTGATCAATCACGTAGTTCTTGAAAGTCAGATGAACCAATTCTAAACTTGTTTGGAAGTATGGCAGATCGGTTTCAAGATTGTAAGTATGAAAGAGGACTTACAAAGTAAAGATGTCGACATACTTTGAACATGTGCAGTAACGCTTATTTTTTATTGTTCAAAGATATTCCTTAATATCTAAAGGGAAAAAAAATCCCAGATCGAAAACTAAATTGAGAATCTTTTATTTAAAGTTAATTTTATTTTTGGAAAAATGAAAAATTAGTAATGTGCATTTACTAGTTGGAAATTTTCTAAGAGATTTTCGGTCAATATTTGGACAAAGCATTTCCAGGAATTATGGAAACCGAATTTGGAATATATTGCATATCTTGAGAATAAATATCAAAGTTTGCATTTCAAGCAAACTAATCCTCATAGCCAGAAAAATTACCTCAGTTGTGTTGTTACTGGTGGAGCCGCCTATTCAGAGAGGAAAGTAACCTAATCAGGCGAAATCTCTTACGACCACTCAGTTTAAAGACTTCTTTGGGATTGGGAAGCTCTATTAGTACCGTTGGTGGGAAACTAGATAATTGCGTTTTAATTTTTTTTTCCGATTGATTTGATTGATTAACGGTGGTTGAACTTTGATTGCACCTAGTTTGTTTATGCTTGAGAATCTTCTCTTCTGATATAAGTTCACTCAAACTAGATCGAAATTTCGACGGGGATCTTTAGACTGTTTGTAGATCTAAAGACGTCTTGTGATAATCCATTGTTAACAGACTTTGTTTAGTGCGTGATTGATCACAAGAGATTCAAGTTGATTGTGTGCAGGTGCTGATTGAAGATTAAAGAATATTTGAAGACAAAGAAGACTTTGAAGATTTATGATTTGGGTTCATAATCTTTGGTGTGCACAATACTTGTTTCGGTAAAAGAGGATCCAACTATAATCGGTTTATCCTTGTGGTAGATTGGATTGATTAGTTGTGTAGATCGGCATCAATACAATTCTTAGTGATTAAAAGTATTGATTGCAAAATATTAACAATTTCTTTGGTAGTTGTTGATAATATAGATCTAAGAACCTGACAAAGGAGTTTATTTGAGATAAACAGAAGAGCCTTTTGTCGAACTCATATCACTTGGTTGAAAAGAGTTGATACCAAACAGATTTTTTGTTCCTTTACTGTTTGGAATACGAACCAAAGGAATTGTTCCAAGTAAGTGACTTATTACACGTCGGAGGCATGGGAATACAGACGGAACTAGGTGAACTATAGATTTAGTTGCTTGGTCTCATGATAGGGTGTAGAATACATCCTATTTATTATCTTTCTCTACTATCTTTCTTGTAAATTATGTATTTTACGCATGTTTTTGAGTTATTAGGTACTCTGGAGTCGCGCGGAGGAAAAGAAGAAGAAATCACCCAATTTGAGCAAAAATTCATGGGCGAACACTATCTAGAACCCAGCCACATGTTATGGGGCACCCGGTAAGGAGTGGACCTTATCTAAAAGAAGAGGGTGCAATTATTTAACCCTCATTCCTATACCCTAAACTCGAGAGAATTCTTTCGTTCCATTTTTATTCTACCTGAAAATGAGAAAAAGAAGGAAATGGCAGCTCATCTACTGATCCGATTCGAGAGAAAAGTGTAAGAACAAAGAAGTTGGTGCTGTTATAGAAGATAAATTTGACATAGAAAAGTTGGTGTTGTAGTTAAACCGAGAATACATTAATGATAATAGAGATTAGGGTTCATGAGACAGAGAGGATGATATTGAGAAATTGACTGGTGATTTCTCTGTGAAGAACTCAGAGAAGATGTTGTTGTTGTCGAATTAAGGGGTTGAATTGCAGACAGCCAAGAGAAGAAGATTTCAGATCTAAAAATTGAAGTTAAGGGTTTGGAGAAATCGGAAGATGATGAAGCTACTGTTTCTGTGAATTAAATGGGTTTTGATTTGAATCTGTAAGAGTTAGCAGCGAGAATTCAATTAAGAATGAAGGTCTGTTGAGTTCAAAGAAAAGATGGAAGTCTGAGATGGATGAAATCAAGGGTTCGGTGGTGCTCAGCTTATGGTGATGGAAGATGTGGGTTCTGTTGGTGGTCACTGCTAAGAGATATGGGAGATGAACTGGAGATGGGTTTTGGTAGGATTTGAAATTAGAGGAGAACTGCAGCTGTTGATTGATGATTACCAGGGAGAAAATAATATGGGATTTCTGTGAATAATGGGTGTCATCTGGTATTTGGAATTAAACAGAAAGATGAGGTAACAAAAATGGCAGAGAAGCAAGAATGAAAGAGCTGGTGATGATGAGAATACATGTTGTTGATTGAATGATCGATTATATGAATGTTAGGTTTTGTTACAGGGAAAGAAAGGCCTGAATTTGGCCGGGAATTGTCGGTGAAACAAAGTAAACTCTGTCGGAATTTCATCTCGACGAGTTAACTTAGTACCGGCCGATGATGGATCCAACTCAGCTAAGTAAGACCATTCAGCAAACTCAAGGTTGCTGACTCGTTGGTAACTCAGTGTCTGACTTCAATCTTCCTCTTAACCTCTTTGACCGTTAGTATGACTGTTAACTTTGACGGTGGACTGACGGAATATTCTATTGACGGCTTAGAATCTCATGTTGCCGGTGACGAATTTTCAGGCGGATTCCGGTGATCCCGAGAACTTTTCAGGCAACCAAAAGTACCAAAATTTGTGAAGAATTCTATATAATCATCTAGAATCATGGGTTTGAGGAATTGGACTTGAATTTGGATAGAGAAGATGGAAGATTTGAGAAGGACTTGGATTTGGAAATTGAGCTATAAAGGGAAAATGATTCCATTTCCAAGAGGATTGCAAGCAAATTGAAGCATATAAATAGAGAAGTTCTCTACTTTTATATATATATACAACTTTTACACCTCTACACACACAACACTTCTCTTTTCTTTATTCTTTGTGTGAACTCCTTAGTATGAGTAGCTAATTTTCTTATTGATTGAGGATGAACTCTTAGTTCTTAAAATATTTTGAGTTTTGTTTTAAATCTACTTTGAAGTTTTCACATGATTATCGTTTATTTTTACTAATATGAGTGTTTATGATTGATTGATAGGTTGTTTAGAGAGCAGGCTAAATTAATTTTTTAATTTGATCTAAAGCTAGTGAAAGTTAGGGGATAAGTAATCGTTTCTTGATTCTTTACATAAGTAGAAAACACGAGACCTTGCGGAGCGATTTCGTGGAGCAATTGTGTGTGAAATAACGCTAGAAAGTGGATCGAGCGAACCCAGTCTAACTACTAGTACTAAACCTAAATCCATAAATCTTAATGTGTTCGGGGAATTACATCTTGTAAGCGAACCTCAAGGTGGTTCTTTTGAATAGAATCTGATAACTAAGCGGACCTGTTACTCAGTGAAACAAGGAATTTTGGGGTTAGCTAAGCAAACCTGATATCCTATGGTTGGTGATAATCTGTGACTAATAAAAAGTGGAAAAGAACATAACTTGAATCATTGTTTTGCAACGAAGAAGGATTCCTTGATCTAAACTCTCTTATTGATTTCAACTTAAACTTTTGATTGGTTTATTTACTTTCTTTTTGCTTTATAACATCTAAAACCAAAACCCACCTTTTTGTGACATTATAAGACAATTAAAACCTTTTGCTCCTCGTGGGAACGAACTTGAATACACTATATTACTTGTTAATTAGGTAGTAAAATAATAATTAATTTGTTGTGGTTACGACACACATCAAATTTTGGCGCCGCTGCCCTTAGTCGTTTTTCTTTTTATTTTTGCTTATTCTTGCTTTGCTAGATTCTATATCGTATCTAACTTTGTTTTCTAGAGTTTTTATTCCAGGTACCAGTTTTCCATGTATGGCGGACAAGAGCAAGCATATCGCAACAATCAATACGGTTTTCAACCTCAACATTATGGCAACTTCCAACCATCCTTAGGATATACACTTTATGGATATTCACATACATATCAAAAACCTTATGACGGGTATGTAAGTGAACAATCACTAGGAGGGGAGGATATTTATGCTTCTAAACCTATTCTTGATCTCCTTGGTGCAAGGAAACCTAATTTAAGGGAACTTGAAAGAAGGTTCTATCAATTGATTGCTGACGGCCTAGCTTCCGATGAAGAAATTCTTAAAGCTAAAAGAGCTTTTAGAAAGGAGCATGAAAGACATTATTCTATGGGTTACGATGATGATTTTGAACCTTTTGAAATTCCTTGCAACAATGAGGAAGTCACCCCAACTCCGGATCATAATAAGGATCCTTCACCTATTCAAAAGGAGGAGTTTGGATATCACTCACCTATTGTTGTAAATGTTGTAACACCCTCACAAGTACAATTTATACCGACGAGAATCATTTTAGTGAATAGCCCAATTCTGATGATGAGAATGTCGAAGAGTTGATGCTCGAGAATGAAACCAAATTGATTGATTTCGTGGAAGACCCAATTGAACTTGATAATGATTTTAATGATGCCAAGACTTTGGTTAAGGTAGAAAACGAAGAAGAATGGTTGCAAGGGTTGATAAAGGACCATGATATACAAGAGGTAAGTAATTCACTTGAATTCTCTAAGGATGAAGAGGATTCCATAAAACAAGAGATTGTGAAAGGTTTGTCTAACCCTTTGCGTATTGATTCTTCTCCTTTACCTCTTATTGGATTGAATGTATGTGCTTCGAAAGTATTTTTGGATGATTTTGTTTCTTGATATCCACCATTAGAAACACTTGATGCTAACACTATGCAGGTTTGCCAAGAGGAATACATGGAAGTTCCCAAATTCTATGTTTTTTATACACTTCCGAGTGTGGACAAGAATAAGTGTGGGGGAAATTTCTATCGGGCGATTATTTCACTGTTGTTTTGCGTATTGATTCTTCTCCTTTACCTCTTATTGGATTGAATGTATGTGCTTCGAAAGTATTTTTGGATGATTTTGTTTCTCGATATCCACCATTGGAAACACTTGATGCTAACACTATGCAGGTTTGCCAAGAGGAATACATGGAAGTTCCCAAATGCTATGTTTTTTATACACTTCCGAGTGTGGACAAGAATAAGTGTGGGGGAAATTTCTATCGGGCGATAATTTCACTATTGTTTTCTTGTGCTAATATTTGTATGAAGCTATTGTTTGCAAAACAGGTACTATGAGTGGATCCCCAAATTTTCCGATTGTTAGTATCTGGGGAGTGAATCTTACAAGTGGCAAGTCGGGCCATCGACTTTAAAACAAGTGCTTCATGGAAGGCAACCCATAGGTTTGTATTTCTTATCCTTATCCTTTTGATTTTTATTTTTGTTTATTTACTTTTCTTGTTTCATATCATATTAGGATTTCCCACCTTGACTTTACTTGGACGATTCAATTACATTGAAGACAATGTAAGGTTTAAGTGTGGGGGAGTGGCTAAGCATATATTTAAATTTTTTTTGCATAAAACCTCCAACTTGTAGAAATTTTAGAGTCACTAGCATACTTCTAGGTATGTTTACAAAGAGAGATCTGAACGACATAACTGAACTTGGAAGTGTTAGGGAACTACGTTCGGATTTCTTACTTGTTAGAGTGTTAAATAATGGATTTAATCATGACGGTGGCAAATGAGTTGCAGAGGGAAATGCATTATTAGAGTTGTGATCAATCATTAGTGGAGACTACCCATATTTATATCATGTGAGGCCCGTACGTTAATTTTGGGTAGAATGGTGAGCTACCCAACTTCACACCAATTTTCAGCACTATTTTTGATCTCTTGAATGCTAATTTTTGTCAATCATGAGGGTGACGTATATGGATGAAAGCCTCCTTCTTGTATTTTGATTTGCAGTTAGCACCATTCTCTCGACAACAACGGGTCCATAGAAATACCATACTCATCAAAAAGGAGCAATATCAAAATCTACAAGGAAAGTTAAAGACGTTTGAGGTTTACAAGCAACGGAACAAGAAAATAACAAATTTCAAATCCAAGTAAAGCAACATACAATGAGCGGATTTTTGAACACATGTTGAAGACTTACATATAAGGAGCAGAATTTTATATCCAAGTATGAAGACTTATTTACAAGAGCCAAGAAAAGAAAACGGTGAGAATTATTGAAGTTTATGATTTCAAGACTATACAAGTTGTGAAGAATCAAGCGGTAAAGTACTTTTCCACGGCCATGGTTATTTTATTTTTCACTTTGTTTTGTATTTTATTTCTCATGTTTCTTATAAAAAAAAAAGAGACAAGAGAAAAATTTATCATTGTTTTTGTTTATTATTTAATAAGCCATGGGGAAAGAAAATCAATAAGGAAGTTTCAAGCGACAAGGATTTAAGGTAAAGAGTTACAAATTGTCAAGGATCTACGAAATTCAAGAGTTTATCATCAATAGTTGAAACCGAATACGAGGATCGAGAAGATGAAGACGAGGAGTGATAGACACATTTTTGTGTCTGAGTTGTCCTCAGTGTCTCTATTGTTAGTGCTTGATTTTGTACTTATTATGGTTTTTTTATGTTTGTGTAGGTGTTTTTGGAGGAATACACTTGTGTGGAAAAAGTTGCTCAAAAAGTGCTTTTTGGACCCCCGGAGAAAAGTGATAAAGGCACCCCCAGGACGCCCCCCTCAAGGAAGATACTATTCGCACCCCCTTCCATGTAAGGGGGAGGTCATCTCATACCTTTCAAATTTCAGAAATGGCGGGAAAGTGTTACAGCGGAGTAACAGTTTAGGGTTCAATTCTTGGGCATGATTAAAGGAGATTTAATCGCAGAATTCAGTTGGGCTAAACGTGATTAAGCTAAACATGCCTGGTAATATGCTCTGATTCTGCTAAATTGGGATGGATAATCACCGGTGATGAGAGCATAATTCCACGAAGTTTTGTGCTATTCTGATATTTATTGGAGGGAGATTTAACCGGAGTTTGACACGGTATTGGACCCATAGTATCCTGTTAATTTGAAACAGGGTTAGTAGTACCATTAACTTCGAAATAATAGAAGCTTCCACGTAGATTTTTCAAAGCAAAGTTTCACGGGTTTGATTCACTCTCTCTCTCTCGAGTTTCTCTGAGGATTGGCATGTGTTCGACGCAATCTTTGTGTGCTGGAAATATGTATGGAGCGTAAAGAAGTTATAGAAGGGAAGTTACTTAGCTGCAAACGCGTGAAGAACTTAAAAGAGAAAATAATCCCCGTAAAAAGCAATGGATTGATTGCGAATTATTTTTGAAGATTCGATAAGGTTGTGGGTATAAATAAGGTGTTGGTATGCCATAGAGGGGGACATAGAGTTTAGGAGCATAACAGAGCGAAAAATCGATCACCAGAGAGACCTGCTGTTTCTGCTGCCATTGAAGAACACGAAGAACATTGGACTTCAGAGAACAGTCGTTCATGCTACAGTGATAACGACTCACAGCCGAGGGTCGTAGTTCATAGACAGTTTTAAAGCAACAATAACAGTGACAGGAAGCTTTTGTCGTTCTTTGTAACAGCTCGGTTTGTAACACTTATAACTGTTACAAACCCGGTTTTTAATCATTTTCTCCCATTTTTCATCATTTGTCAACACTTTGAGCAATAAATATGAATTTTGAGTTTGTTTCCAACATGATGATGAGCTAATTCTCCCAAAACCAAGGCAATGAGGAAGTTATTTATGCATGAATAATTGGTAACTATTTTATTTTCTCTAATTTATATTTTATAATTCACTCAATCACTACTTTTGCAGAGTTTTAAATTGTTTGCGTAATTTTCTTCATTAGTTGTGATTCAATTAGATAGGTTATGCTTTGTTTAGATAATCTATGCTTAGGGGATACAATTAATTTTTGAGAATTTGCCTGATTATTTGTGAATTAAGAAACAAAGGACTTAAAAGATAATTAGAGTTTTGGGTTATTTACCATAATTTATTCATGTGTAATAGTGGAATCAGTGTCTTGGTTATTCCTAATACTTTGAAATCAAATTTTTAGTTGAGTTTTCTTTATTTTTAAGTTTCATTAAGTCTAAAATCTATTACTTTCACAAGTCTCAACGAACCTAGCTATTTACTACAACATTATTGAGATCACATTAATTTTTGGCGCCGCCGACGCGGACTTGTGTATAGATTTGTTTTTTGGTTTTATTTTTATTTTTATTATTTTTGTTTTTTTTATGCATTTTGGTATTTCTGTTTGCTTTCAGATTCGGAGCTAAGCTAAAGAAAAAGAGAAAGTGCTGAAAAGAAAGGCAAGGCCCAAGAAAGCAAGAAAAGAGAAATCCAAAAGGAGTGAAGAAGAAGATATTTTATTTTTGTATATAGTTATTATTTTATTTTGTTTTTTTAGATGTTTTTAGATGTTTTTTTTTTTTTTTGTATTTTTAGAAACTGTATATAGGGTTTTATTTTTGTAATCTTTTATCTTTGGACATTTTTGAACTTTATTTTTGGGATATTATTTTTAAACCCTAAGGAAGGGTTATTTTAAATATAAACTGCACAGGGAAGGACGACAATTACGATACTGTCTCGGCCCCTCGGGTTCGTATACTGACATAGGAGTCAGTGGCCCAAGTCGGCTTCAACGGTTCATCCCCCGTATGGAACGGGAGGTAAGAATTCTAAACACCCGCAAATCCCCTGTCAGCGGGTTTACTGGATGATTTTGTATGCATATATGTTGAGGCCTTGAATACGACTGCTTTAATTTCCTAGTAAAGGGCAAGGACTGGCCATACAAGATAAGGGTTAGGATTTCATCACCGTTCTCTTCTTGCCCGCCTTAGGAAAACGATACCAAACGCGAACCTAAGCTTAAAATTTTGACTAGAACGAGACCGATAGGGTAACGAGCTTAATAGGAAAGTCATTCAAAAAATATTGGTTACTCTTTTAAGCATACTTCGAAGTTCATGATGGTTTCTGTGAGTTGAATGCGTGACTGCGCCGCCTTGTAATGCGGTGAGGCCTTGGGTATCAAAGCTCCATGTAGCTTCCCTCGCCTCTATTCAACTTACTTAAACTCGGATTGATTCCAGAGGGGTTTGCTCAGATTGTAACGAATTCCCTTTCGAAGGATTAGAAGCTGGTCTAGAAAATAATCTAAGTGGAGCCATCATGCTTTTTGTTTGATAGAAATCAGTAGGTTTGTTGTGGTCCAGTCAGCCTTGTTTGTGCTTGTGTAGAATTCTCTTGCAGTTAGGATATCAAACTGGTATTACAATAGCGATCACAATGAATATGAATATCCAACTGAACAATATGGACATCACTCTTTTTATGACCATAGTGTGAATAGTGGTTGAGAACGCCAAACTTTTGAAGGTTATGGGTCATACCATGGTGAGCCCAATTACTATCCACACGCCAACCGGTCGTACGAGCAAAATTTCTCTTTGACTAGAGTCAACACGTAAGTTAGCTGAGTCGACATGTAAGTTTGCAGAAATGAATAACTTAGTTATGGACGAAAGCAATGGAACGAGTGAACTTTGTTTCCTAGATTCTAGGGCTGCCCATAGTTCGGTTTTCTACCCGAACCAAACTGGTCCAAACCGGCAAAAAAAACCAGAAAACCAGAAAACCAGAGACCGAAAAATCCAAAAACCAAGAAACCCAAAAACCGAGAAAACCAATTTTAGGTGTTTGGTTTTGGATTGATGTCACAAAAGAACCAAAAATCCAAAAAAACCAAACCAAAAAAGAAACCGAGAGTAAGAACCAAAAAAACCGACAAAAGCCATACTAATATGTAACGAACTTTCCATCATAGTATAATATATATTCACTTCAATTAGTATATCTATAAATAAACCAAATATAAATGAAAATGTATCTAATGTTGAATTATATATGTATAATATATATGATTTTAATGAGTATACCCATAAATAAAGAAATTATTTTGATGATTTTATTTACAATTTTGATTTATGAGTTAAAAATGAAAGTCTATTAAAAATAACCAAAAAACCCAGAAAAACCAAAAAAACCGGTGGGACGGTTCTGGTTTCTAATATTCTAAACAGAGCATGGATTGGTTTGGATTTTGGTTTCTTAAAGAGATATTGGTTTGGTCATCGGGTTTGGCAGAAAATCAAGCCAAACCGAACCATGGGCAGCCCTACTAGATTCGATCAGGAAGTCATGTGAGTCGAGTCACGAAACCAACAGGAAGTCATGTGAGTCGAGTCACGAAACCATAAGGAAGTCATGTGAGTCGATTCAAAAGCTTTTGTTAGAGGCCCAGAACAGAACTGCTCGAAATAATCTTAGTGTTTCCAATTGTACCCTTGAAAATGAGGATAATTATTTGCATAATCAAGATGATGAGGTTAGAATTGGTGACACTAATTTAGATGAGGTTCAACCATTTTCATGTTATTATAATGATGATTATGATGAGGATAGTGTTGATGAAGAATTTAAAATAAGTAGGCATAGGGATCAGGAATTGGTTACTCCAATTGAGCTTAATAATGATAATGTTTAGGATTTGACTAGAGATACCACCGTTTTAGACGATGTAGTATTTCCTTTTGATTACGAAGCCGATAATAGTTTAGAGGAGCGGGTTTATCCTTAAAATTTTGTTTTCGAGTCTAGCGATTTAGAAACATTAGACTTAGAGAAAGAAAATGAACTCGTAGAGATGAGTGAGGATCTACCTGACTTAGAAGAATAAATTGACCATTTTCAGGAATCAGATGACCTTGAAATTAGGGAAGTTGTGACTAGTCTTAGAAAGGTCCCTTAAATCTTAGAAAGGTCCCTAACTTGGGACTTGACATATGTGCCTCAACCATTTTAACAGATTATCTTCATACACTTTTTCCTGAACCTAGTTGTGTCCATAAAGAAGTTCAGTTGTTAGAAACCCATCCTCTGGTTGATGTGGTTAACCCAGGCTATGATACCACGATTGACTTTGTTTTCCCACCAAAAACCTTCCTTCCAATTGTGGGAACATATGAATTTCAGATGTGTCAGTTATTAGGTTTTGAGACTAAACCTAATCACTTTAGAAAATTAGGGTTTACACATTTGCTTAAGAATAACCACTACTGTGGTCAACTGTGTGAGTCAAGTATGATTGACTTAGAGGATCCCCAGTTATTCAGGTTATTGTTATGTGCTTCTAAGTTCTTAATTGAGTATTTCCAGACTCTAGAACCTGATCTTCAGGATCCTGCCTTTGAGGAAATCCAACCAATGAGAACCTTTTATCTAGACCCTTTTATAGAGCCTGAACCTGAACCACAACTAGATGTAGTTGTCTTAAACAAAAAAATAGATAAGGGTGTGTTGGATATCTTCATGGTCTGTTGCAGTTTCATCTTCTTGTGGTTAGCACTTTTCGATCCAGATGACCCGCAGTTATTCCGGCTGCTACTATATGATTCTTCGAGGTGACTAATCTCTTCCATTGTCTGGCTGAAGACTTTAAACTTATCACTTCTTGGGAGGTAACCCAATATTCATGTGACACATTAATATCTTTCCTTAACTCTTTTGCTTCAAGTGGTAACAGTTTCTCCTTGTTTATGCTTTTAATTTTATCTTTAGAACATTGAGGACAATGTTAGATTTAAATTTGGGGGTATGGGAGAAACTTTTTAGTTGCAATAAATAAACTCCATAGCCTAAAAATTTATGTTTATTAAGGTCAGCACTAACCAATCTAAGTGGATGGAAACATTTTGGTTGTAGGAGTTTAGGAACCAATCTGATTAGATGGAAACATCTAGAAGAGTCTATTCATAAAAGCACAGAGCTCAGGTGTTAGAAAAATAAAACATGGTAGTTTCGTCATATCCTCGTGATGGAAACATTGAAAGAATCCTGATCACTTCTTTTATTTTTATTTTTACCATTGCTAGGGTGAAATAGAGTGACTGAGATACAAAAATAAATAAAAATGATGATACCAGACCACTAGACCAACCAGAATAAATACAATAAAGTCGACCACTAGTACCCTTGTATATGCCAGCTGAGTTGACCTAGAGTTAATATTATCGACCACTGGTTCCTTTGTATATGCCAGTGTGTTGATATTAGTTCAGACCAGTATCTCAGTCCATTAGGATAGTCACCTTAGCCAACATCATCACGTTTTTCTCTACATCCATCTTCTTAATATATCCATGTGATTGGTTGACTCCGGTTTATGATGTCCAGAAACTATCTGAGTAGAGCTCTGTCACTTTATATGAATTTTAGTATGCTTGAGTGCAAACTCGTGTACAACAATTGGAATTTCGCATCAGGGTACTTCCTCCTGTAGTCAATAAGTATGACAACCAAGGAGATTCTTTAGTGCCTTCCAAGGTTCTGCGTAGATAGCTAGGGTTTGGAGTAAAGGTTTTGTGGGTACACCTCTGGTAAACCATCCCGAGATTAACTCGGTCACTAGGACCACCTAGTGAGTTAGAATTTTATTTTCTAGATTAGTTTTGCTCGAGGACTAGCAAATAATAAGTTTGGGTGTATTTGGTAGACACATTTTTGTGTTTGAATTGTCCTCAGTGTGTCTATTGTTAGTGCTTGATTTTGTAATTATTATGGTGTTTTTATGTTTGTGTAGGTGTTTTTGGAGGAATACACTTGTGTAGAAAAAGTTGCTCAAAAAGTGCTTTTTGGACCCCCGGAGAAAAATGATAAAGGCACCCCCATCAAGGAAGCTACTATTCACACCCCTTCTCTGTTAGGGGGGACGTCATCTACTACCTTTCAAATTTCAGAAATGGCGGGAAAGTGTTGCAGCGGAGTAATAGTTTAGGGTTCAATTCTTTGGCATGATTAAAGGAGATTTAATCGCAGAATTCAGTTGGTCTAAACGTGATTAAGCTAAACAGGCCTGGTAATATGCTCTGATTCTGCTAGATTTAACTGGAGTTTGACACGATATTGGACCCATAGTATCATGTTAATTTGAAACAGGGTTAGTAGTACCCTTAACTTCGAAAGAATAGAAGCTTCCACGTAGATTTTTCAAAGCAGAGTTTGACGGGTTTGATTCACTCCCTCTCTCGAGTTTCTCTGAGGATTGGCTTGTGTTCGACGCAATCTTTGTGTGCTGGCAATATGTATGGAGCGTAAAGAAGTTATAGAATGGGAGTTACTTAGCTGCAGACGCGTGAAGAACTTAAAAGTGGAAATAATCCCCGTAAAAAGCAATGGATTGATTGCGAATTATTTTTGAAGATTCGATGAGGTTGTGGGTATAAATAAGGTGTTGGTATGCCATAGAGGGGGACAGAGAGTTTGAGAGAGTTTAGGAGCATAACAGAGCGAAAAATCGATCACCAGAGAGACCTGCTGCTGCCATTGAAGAACACGAAGAACATTGGACTTCAGAGAACAGTCGTTCATGATACAGTGATAACGACTCACATCCGAGGGTCATAGTTCAGAGACAGTCTTAAAGCAACAATAACAGTGACAGGAAGCTTTTGTTGTTCTTTGTAACAGCTCGGTTTGTAACACTTATAACTGTTACAAACCCGGTTTTTAATCATTTTCTCCCATTTTTCATCATTTGTCAACACTTTGAGCAATAAATATGAATTTTGAGTGTGTTTTCAACATGATAATGAGCTAATTCTCCCACAACCAAGGCAATGAGGAAGCTATTTACGCATGAATAATTGGTAACTATTTTATTTTCTCTAATTTATATTTTATAATTCACTCAATCACTACTTTTGCAGAGTTTTAAATTGTTTGCATAATTTTCTTCATTAGTTGTGATTCAATTAGATAGGTTATGCTTAGGGGATACAATTAATTTTTGAGAATTTGCCTGATTATTTATGAATTAAGAAACAAAGGACTTAAAAGATAATTAGAGTTTTGGGTTATGTACCATAATTTATTCATGTGTAATAGTGGAATCAGTGTCTTGGTTATTCCTAATACTTTGAAATCAAATTTTGAGTTGAGTTTTCTTTATTTTTAAGTTTTATTAAGTCTAAAATCTATTGCTTTCACAAGTCTCAACGAACCTATTTACTACAACGTTATTGAGATCACATTAAGGAGCCGAAGACATTTTTATTGGATGCTAATAATTGGCAATCGGATGTGAAGGTAAGTAAGTAATCTCATCCTCGATAATAGTGGTTGATTTCCTTTCTTAGAGATTGTCATAAAAATGTTTTTTCAAAACGTTAAAAGATGTGGATTTTTAAAATTATTCGGAAGGTTTCCTTCCCACCATTAAACGTGTCGCAGGATTTATCTCTTCATTCCTACCTGCACACATGTGAGAACCATAAAAAATCCGTCTATTGAGTGCAATTATCATAAAATTATTTTTAAGTGAGGCAGAAGTCGAGGCGAAATGCTTATTGATCGCTCTCAAACACGCGTTCTCTCATTATGATGTGGTTATTTCTCACTCATCGTTTAAGAATAAGAATATGTTCTTTAGTATTTAGTATTTCTAAGTTTTTATTACTAGCATGCAGAAACTCTATGTCCTCATAGCTCTTTGGATGCTTGGGACGCTGGAAAGATTTGAAGTTGTAAGTTTTAGTTTGATTTGCTTGAGGACTAGCAAAGTCTAAGTGTGGGGGAATTTGATAGGGTGTAGAATACATCCTATTTATTATCTATTATTTATGCTTTCTCTACTATCTTTCTTGTAAATTATGTATTTTACGCATGTTTTTGAGTTATTAGGTACTCTGGAGTCGCACGGAGGAAAAGAATAAGAAATCACCCTAATTGAGCAAAAAGGGGAAAACTTGTCATTTCATGGGCGAACACTATCTGGAGCCCAGCCACATGTTATGGGGCACCCAGTAAGGAGTGGACCTTATCTAAAAGAAGAGGGTACAATTATCTAACCCTCATTCCTATACCCTAAACTCGAGAGAATTCTTTCTCTCTTTCGTTCCATTTTAATTCTACCTGAAAATAAGATAAAGAAGGAAACGACAGCTCATCTACTAATCCGATTCGAGAGGAAAGTGTAAGAACGAAGAAGTTGGTGCTTCTATAGAAGATAAATATGAGATAGAAAAGTTGGTGTTGCTGTTAAACCTAGAAAACATTGATGATAATGGAGATTAGGGTTCATGAGACAGAGAGGATGATATTGTGAAATAGACTGGTGATTTCTCTGTGAAGAACTCAGAGAAGATATTTTTGCTGTCGAATTAAGGGGTTGAATTGCAGATAGCCAAGAGAAGAAGATTTGAGATCTAAAAATTAAAGTTAAGGGTTTGGCGAAATCGGAAGATGATGAAGCTACTGTTGCCGTGAATTAAATGGGTTTTGATTTGAATCTGTAAGAGGTAGCAGCGAGAATTCAATTAAGAATGATGGTCTATTGAGTTCAAATAAAATATGGAAGTCTGAGATGGATGAAATCAAGGGTTCGATGGTGCTCATCTTATGGTGATAGAAGATGTGGGTGTTGTTGGTGGTCACTGCTAAGAGATATGGGAGATGATCTGGAGATGCGTTTTGGTAGGATTTGGAATTAGAAGAGAACTGCAGCTGTTGATTGATGATTTCCAGGGAGAAAACAATATGGGATTTCTGTGAAGAATGGGTCTCATCTGGTATTTAGAATTAAATATAAAGATGAGGTAACAGAAATGGCAGAGAAGCAAGAATGGAAGAGCTGGTGATGATGAGAATCCATGTTGTTGACTGAATGATCGACTAGATGAATGTTAGGTTTTGTTATAGGGAAAGTGGTAGGCTTAGAAAGATACCTACGACTATGTCTAACTGCAAGTGCACATCGTCTATTGAAGACAAGGCAAATACAGGTCGATCCCACAGAGACAAGGAGAGTGTAGAGTTGATTTAAAATTCTTACTAAAACTGATTCAGAGAGTGATCAAAACGATTTGATTTTGTTGTGTCGATACGACAAGATGTTGGCAGAGATTTTAAAGAGAAAGGAAATATGCAATTAACTCAAGATGTAAGTACTTAGAATATGGATACTAGAGTTTTCAAATCCACCACTAACCTACAATATGCACTTAACTTATGATGTTATTCTTGTCCTTATAGCAGATTCAAGTTTACCTTGTATCTAAGGTGTTTCTCCAATGGATAATTTAATCACAACTAAAATATTTCTCCAAAGCATTAACTGTCTAGTTAAAGCACAACTAATCTAAGGATCAATAATATTTTTAAGCATGAGTTGCAGCATAATCAACATAGTGATATTCTAACTACAATGGATACATGGCATACATTGTGAGAGCAAAATATTGACAAACTTGGATTAAATTATATCTTAAACAATTTTAAACATTCAAGAACAACACACAAAGTATGAATAACATATCAGTAGGCTAGAGCTTCATCTAAACTCTAGTAAAATGATTTAGAACATACTAAACAGAATGAAAACTCAATTGAAATTAAGAACTATTATGAACAAGCTAGCCTTCGATCCTTCTTCAACACCACAACACCACCTATTTATACACAAAATACTCTCCTTCCTTGGATTCGAAATTGAGAGAAAGGAACCCAATCAAAGACGTAATTGATGCTTGCTTTTTCTTTCCTTTTTCTTTTATTTTGAATATAAATCTAATTTTCCTTAATTGATTGAGTGATTGAAGGGAATGTGGCTCTTTTGGGGACAAGAAAAAACGAAAGTGTTAGGTGGTGTTTTGTGCGATTTGGGGGAAGAGCATAGGTATCTAGGGTGTGAGGCAGGAGCAGAGAAAGTTGATGCATTGATTGGAGATGTCGTTGGATATTCATCTACTAGATTAAATCCGATAGATCAAGATGGGAACGGGCTTGGGTCTTGGATCATGGGTAGTTTAAACCCATGAATTTGTAAATAGGTTGCAACTGATGTGCAAGCGGGTTGTAACTCTTCCATAGTCGCCAGCCTCCAACTTTCTGCTCTTTTGGCTTCTCAAATCATCCAATTTTTATTTAGTACCTAAAAACACAAAATTAACTAATACAAATTTTTATTCTTGAAAACAGTAAAAATACATAATTTGGGATAATATATGATTTTAAAGCTCAAAAGATGAGTTAAATGCCAATAAAAAGGTGTATGAATATGCAATATTTGGCACTCATCAAATACCCCCAAACCTGAATTTTACTTGTCCTCAAGTGAAACAGAAATTAGGAAATCCTACTATGCCACTGTCGCTGGTCTCTCGAATGCATTTAGCGTATGCACTAAGCCTTTTAAACCCCTAGGTGTCCCTAGTTGGATGAGTTGTAGTCTCGTGAGGGCCTACCAGAGATGTACCCACAAAACCTTCTCCAATTTCAGAGCATAATAGAGTCTCAAGCATCCAAAGAGCTATGAGGACATAGAGTTTCTGCATGCTAGTAACTAGAAGTTAGAACTACCAAAGAACACATTCTCATCCTTAAAAGTTGAGCGAGAAATAACCATACCATATGAAAGAATTCGGGTTCGAGAGTAATCACAAGCTTCGACTTCTGCCTCACTAATAGGGTTTTATGAAATTTGCTCTCAAAAAGACCGTTTTTTTATTTTCTCTCATGTGTACAGGAAGGAGTAAAGAGTGAAACCCTGCACACGTTGAGTGGTGGGAAGACAAAGCTTCCGAAATAATTTCTGGAGACCCCACAAAACTGTGGACAAAAAGAATCTTTTTCTGATCAATCATTATGGGAGGATTGGAGTACTCACTTACCTTCACATATGATCGGTAATCAACACCACTCTCTCAGCATCCATAGAAACGTCTTCGTCTCCGGTCTTCAACTGTTGATGATGAACTTTTTATTTTTTTATTTTTTTATTTTTTATTTTACACACACTTACGGGTCAGATGGGTAACCGCAATGGGTCGGGTATCATTCCGCGTGATGCCCGATTAGGCTTGATGGAGCCCTAATTTTCTGCTTTATATACTTCTTTTATTTTCTTCTTCACACATCTTCTTCTTCTCATCTTCTTCTTCTTCTTCTTCTTCTTCTATGTTCTTCTCTTAACCACCATCATCATGTTTTTCTACGTTTTGCTTGCTTGGTTCATTGGCATAGTAATTGTTTATTGGTGGAGTATGCAAGATGCAGTTTGAGATGTCTTTGATGTAATCCCAATATAGATCTGTATGTAATTTTTTTTTTTTTTTTGTGAACAGATCTATATTAATGTTCGGGTTGAAGATGAAGATCTGATGATTTAGGGAAAGATGTGTGGATCGATCATCACTCAGATAAAAGTACCTCCTTTCTTTATTGGTTCTTCATTTATTTTTCTTTGATTCATCTTCAGATCGTTTTTGTTTCTTGTTGTTATTGTTTGTAAACCTCGGATTGTTTCAATTTTCTTCAAATATTCTGATGTCGCTCTGCTCGTTGATGATGATGTGTTTTTATGGATCTGATTGATGTTGTCGAGAGAGAGTTGAGTGGTGCTGACTGCAAAATATTCTAAAAAAATCTTTTATATAGTCACACAAATGATGGTTGATGCCTCACTTGATGAAAAATAGGTAGTCTCCACTAAGGGTGATCATAACTCTACTACCAAATAACTTTGCAGCACCTAATTCGCCCTCCGGCATGGTTAAATCCAACTTTAACGCTCAGACAAACAAGAAACCCGATTGTGTTCTCCAGTACTTCCAATTTCAGTTATTTCGGTCAGACTCTCTATGTAAACATAGCTAAAAGCATGCTAGTGACTCTAAGATCTCTAGAACTTGGAGGTTTTATGCAAATATTTGCAGAAGATTTTTGATTTTTTTTTTATGCAAAAGACTAACAACTCTATATACAAAATGCTCCCCCAAACCTAAATCTAACATTGTCCTCAATGTTTCATAAGAATAAAAACATACCCTGAGAACAAAGTAGAGCAAATTTAAAGGAACGATTTTACCAGATGCAAAATGGTGGTGCTAAACCAGACTTAAATGAATGCTTTGAAAGCAAACTTTATGTACAACAGTGAACTAGCTTAGTCCCCATAGATGGGATCTTCCAAGTCTACGGTCTCAACTTCCGGTAGCAGATGCTCCAGAAATGGTTTCAGTCTCTGACCATTGACCTTGAAGATGCTCTTGTCTGCTGGGTTTTCGATTTCAATAGCTCCATGGGGAAAAATAGTACGTACCAAGAATGGGCATGTCCATCTAGAACGCAATTTACCTGGAAAAAGGTGCAAACGTGAGTCGTACAATAGAACTTTCTGTCCTAGAGTGAATGACTTGCGCAAAATGCGCTTGTCATGGGACACCTTCATTCTATCTTTGTACATCTTTGAACTGTCATAAGCATCATTTCTCAGTTCTTCCAACTCATTGAGTTGGAGTTTCCGTTGTGTACCTGCCTTATCAATAGAAAAGTTAATCCTTTTAATAGCCCAATATGCAACGATGTTCCAGTTCAACAGGTAAATGGCAAGCTTTGCCATACACAAGTCTATAAGGGGACATACCAATGGGAGTTTTGTATGCAGTTCTGTAGGCCCACAAAGCATCATTTAAATGTAAAGACCAATCTTTCCTAGAAGGATTAACCGTCTTTTCTAGAATATGCTTGATCTCCCTATTTGAAACCTCTACTTGGCCACTGGTCTGTGGGTGATATGGGGTTGTGACTTTATGAGTTATGCCATACTTGCGAACTAATGACTCAAAAGACCTATTGAAAAAGTGTGAACCACCGTCACTGATTATAGCTCTAGGGGTGCCAAAACGATAAAATATATTTTCTTTTAAGAACGAAAGTACCACCGTGTTGTCATTTATTTTGGTCGCAACTGCTTCTACCCACTTAGAAACATAATCAACAACAACAAGGATATACAACTTACCTTCAGAATTAGGAAATGGTCCCATGAAGTCAATTCCCCACACATCAAACAGTTCAACAATCATAATAGGGTGCAATGGCATCATGTTTCTCTTGGAAATACTTCCTAGTTTCTGACACCGTTCACAAGCAATACAATAAGCATAGTAGTCTTTAAACAACGATGGCCAATAAAACCCACTCTGCAAGACCTTTGTAGCAGTTTTCTTGGAACTGAAATTGCCTCCACATGTTTGGTCATGACAAAAAGATATCACATCTTTCTGTTCAATGTTGGGGACACATCTCCTAATGATTTGGTCCGGGCAGTACTTAAACAGGTATGGGTCATCCCAAAATAAGTATTTAACTTCAGACAAGAACTTGGAACGGTCTTGTCTAGACCAATGCAAAGGCATTCTTCCCGTGTCAAGATAATTCACAATGTCAGCAAACCAAGGAAGATCAGACACTAGCATTAATTGTTGATCAGGAAATGACTCTCTAATATGCACGGATTCATCACTAGACTCAACATTTAATCTAGACAAGTGATCAGCAACCACATTTTCAGAACCTTTCTTATCTCAAATTGCAAGATCAAATTCCTGTAATAACAATATCCATCGGATAAGACGAGCTTTAGCATCTTTCTTAGAAAGAAGGAATTTCAGAGCAGCATGATCAGTGTATATGATGACCTTAGACCCTATCAAGTATGACCTAAACTTGTCCAACGCAAAAACAACAATAAGCAATTCCTTCTCAGTAGTTGAGTAGTTAAGTTGAGCATCATTAAGAGTCTTGCTAGCATAGTATATCACATATGGAAGTTTATCAATGCGTTGTCCTAAAACAACACCAACAACAAAATCAAATGCGTCACACATGATTTCAAATGGCAATTTCCAGTCAGGTGGTCGGACTATAGGGGCTGAAGTTAGAAGAGTTTTGAGCTCCTCCCAAGCACGCACGCAAGCATCATCAAAGACAAATGCAACATCTTTACCAAGTAGATTACACAGTGGCTTTGAAATATTACTGAAATATTTAATGAATCTACGGTAGAAACCAGCATGGCCTAGAAATGATCTAACCTCCCTCACAGAGCGAGGTTGCGGCAAGTGTTGAATGAGGTTAACTTTAGCTTTATCTACTTCTATGCCTTTTTCAGAGATGATGTGTCCTAGAACTATGCATGAGTTCACCATAAAATGACACTTTTCCCAATTCAAAATCAAATCTTTTTCTTTACATCTAATCAGCACATGAGTGAGATGGTTCAAACATTCATCAAAAGAAGACCCAAACACAGAGAAATCATCCATAAAGATCTCGAGGAAATTATCTATCATGTCAGAAAAAATGCTCATCATACACCGTTGAAATGTGGCGGGTGCATTACACAACCCAAAGGGCATACGACGATAAGAAAACGTTCCAAAAGGACATGTAAATGTGGTCTTTTCCTGATCTTCGGGTGCAATATGAATCTGATTGTAACCAGAAAAACCATCCAAGAAACAATAGTAACTATGCCTAGCCAACCGTTCTAGCATTTGGTCTATGAATAGAAGAGGGAAGTGGTCTTTCCTTGTTACTGCATTCAACTTCCTATAATCAATGCAAACTCGCCACCCTGTGGTTACTCGATTAGGAACTAACTCATCTTTATCATTTTAAACTACAGTAACTCTTGACTTTTTCGGCACAACCTGAATGGGACTAACCCATTTGCTATCTGAGATTGGGTATATGATACCCGCATCAAGAAGTTTTAGAATCTCACCTTTAACAACCTCTTTCATGTTAGGATTGAGTCGCCTTTGCATCTCCCTAGATGGTTTAGCATTTTCTTCAACATTTATATGATGCATGCAAACAGTGGGACTTATGCATTTAAGGTCTGAGATGGTCCATCCTAATGCTTCTTTCTGCTCCTTAAGTACTTCTAAAAGCTTACTTTCCTGTTTTATATCCAAGGAAGATGAAATGATTACATGCAAAGTATTAGAAGGTCCCAAAAATGCATATTTAAGAGTATCAGGCAATGGTTTCAGTTCAAGCTTTGGTGGTTCATCAAGAGATGAGGAAGATTTGGAATCAGAGAGTGGAAGTGGTTCCACTACAGTCTGCCATTTAGCAATATCCATAGGTGGCACAGATTCAAGCAAAGAGTGAATTTCCCCAATGTACTCAGAATCAAAAATATCTAAGTCAAAATTATCTAACATGATTGCAAAGGGTCCGCAGATAGGATGTCAGGCAATGAGTCTTGAATCAGACTATCAATCATGTTAATCTTGTGCAATTCATTATCATCACAATCTATGGTTTGTTGATATACACGAAATACATTCAGTTCCACAGTTATGTTACCAAAAGACAATTTCAACACTCCATTACGACAGTTTATGATAGCATTGGACGTAGCCAAGAAAGGACGTCCCAAAATAACAGGAATGTGACAATCTGGGTTTTGCACAGGTTGAGTATCCAGCACAATGAAGTCCACAGGGAAATACAATTTTTCAACCTTGATCAACACATCCTCTATAATACCCCGAGGGATTTTTACAGATCTGTCCGCTAATTGTATCGTAACAGGAGTGGGTTTCAGTTCTCCAAGACCTAACTGCACATACACATAGTATGGCAAAAGGTTCACACTTGCACCTAAGTCTAACAAATCCCTATCGATTGTATGGTTTCCTAAAGTGCATGTGATAGTTGGACTACCTGGGTCTTTATAATTAGGTGGTGTTTTGTTTTGAATGATTGAACTTACATGCTCAGTGAGAAAGGCACGCTTATGCACGTGAAGCTTTCGCTTTTGTGTGCATAGGTCTTTTAAGAATTTAGCATAAGTAGGTATCTGCTTAATTGCTTCGAGAAAAGGAATGTTTATATTGACTCGTTTAAACATCTCCAACATCTCATTGTATTGGGTACCTTTCTTTTGTTGCTCCAATCTTTGAGGAAATGGAGCAACATGTACATGAGATGGTGCAGGGACATTAGCATGATGAGAATTCTTAGAGTCATTATCGTGCTCAGATTCCTTTTCCACAATGGGTATTTTCTGTGGAGTTGTATGCACTGGTGAGTCTGATCTAGACTCACTCGACTGTGGTCCACCTACATTGTTTTCAACAACTTTACCACTACGAAGAGTGGTGACAACATTTACTTGATTATGGGAGGCCTCATTGCAAGTTAAAGTACCTGTCTGAAATACATTTTTTGGATTTTGTTGGGACTGACTAGGGAGTTTTCCTTTATCTCTTTCATTCAATGCGTCACAAATTTGACCTATTTTAAGTTCTAGACTTGTAAAACGTTGGTCTGAGGTCTTTTGAAGTTGTAAAAGATTTTGGGTCAACAGACCGACACTATCTTCAAAGCTAGGTTTTTTCTCTACAGGGTACTGAGAATGTGGTTGCACTTGGGGGTTTCTAGGATATGAGTATCCTTGGTTATTATTTGTTGGTCCCCCTTGTATAGGCCCTTTCGACCATGAAAAGTTAGGGTGGTTTCTCCACCCTGGGTTGTAGGTCTGAGAATAAGGGTTGTTATCTTGCCTATGGTACAAAACATTGGCTTGCTCGGTTTTAGCCTCTTGAAATGCATGGAGGTATGGACAAGTATCCACTAGGTGGTCTGAACTATGGCACGCGGCACAAGTGGACATTTCAATTTGGTTACGGAGAGTAGGGGCATTAGTTTTCACATTCTTCTATAGCTCAAGCACTTCTATTCTCTTAGCCAAAGATGCCATCTTTGCATTTCCCTCAAAATCAGACTCAACTCTATGAACATTAGCTACATGGGTGGTCTTTTTAGGTTCACGAATGGACTCCCACTGCTGAGTCTTTTCAGCGACTTCAATTAATAAAGTCCAAGCCTCATCAGCACTTTTATCAATAAATTCACCATTGCACATAGACTCAACCGTGGTCCGGGTTTTGACATCTAAACCTTCATACAAAATTTGCACAAGTCACCATTTTTCAAAACCATGATGGGGACATTGGAGTAATAATTCATTGAATCTCTCCAAATATTTTGCTAGAGTCTCATCATCTAACTGCACAAAACCATTTAGACTTTGACGAATAGTTATATTTTTATGATTTGGGAAGAATTTTTTGAAAAATTCTTTAGTCATTTCATCCCATGTATTAATTGACCGTGGCTGCAAAGCATACAACCAAGATTTGGCCTTTTATTTTAAAGAAAAGGGAAAAAATCTCAGTTTGAGGGAATCTTCCGGCATTTGGTTGATACGCAGAGTTCCACAAATTTCCTCAAATTCTCTTATATGGTGGTAGGGATTTTCAGCCTCAACCCCTCTAAACACAGGCAACATATTCATGGTACTTGCCTTTAGTTCAAACTGACCAGCAGCAGCTGATAAGACAATGCACGAGGGCTGGATTTCCCTTGTTGGGTACATGTAGTCCTTGAGACTACGGACTGGGTTTGGATTCTCACCTATTGTCTCAGATTGGTCGGGACGGTCTGTCTCAGAACTAGGTATTTCAACTAAGTCTTCTTGACTGATTCTAACTAGTCGGTTTGTTTGGTCTCTAAAATACACAATCATAGCCTAGCATGCACATCAAGCATGTTGAACACTCATACAGCCAATTCAGGGGAAGAAAATACTCATGCAATTCAAAACAAGGCAGACTCCACCACATTAAACCTACTGATTTCTAGCAAACAAAAATCATGATGGCTCCACTTAGATTGTTTTCTAGACCAGCTTCTAATCCTTCGAAAGGGAATTCGTTACAATCTGAGCAAACCCTTCTGAAATAAATCCGAGTTTAAGTAAATTGAATAGAGGCGAGGGAAGCTACTGGATCTTTGATACCCAAGGCCTCACCGTATTACAAAGAGGTGCAGTCACGCATTCAACTCACAAAAACCATCATGAACTTTGAAGTATGCTTAAAGAGTAACCAATATTTTCCGAATGACTTTCCTACTAAGCTCGTTACCCTATAGGTCTCGTTCTATTCCAAATTTTAAAGCTTAGGTTCGCGTTAGGTATCGTTTTCCTAAGGTGGGAAAGAAGAGAACGGGGATGAAATCCGAACCCTTATCTTGTATGGCCAGTCCTTGCCCTTTACTAGGAAATTAAAGCAGCCGTATTCAAGTCCTCGACATATATGCAAACTAAGGAATACAGTAAATCGCTAACAGGGGATTCACGAGTGTTTCGACAAACTTACCTCCCGTACCGGACGGGGGATGAACCGTTGTTGTCGACTCGGGCCACGACTCCTATGTCATGCACGAACCCGAGGGGCCGAGGTGATATTGTAATCACCGTCCTTCTCTGCAAATAGTTTGATATTTATTATGACCCTTCCGGAGGGTAAAAATAAAATAAAATAATGTCCAAGTCCAAAGTCCAAAAAGATAAAATGCAAAAGAAAAAAGGAAAATTACAAAAATAGAGAAATCCTAATACAATCTAAAAATAAATAAATAAAACTCTTTTTTTTTTATATTAAAAAAAAACTTCTTCTTTCACTCCTTTCGCTTCGCCTTTTACTCCAAGTCTTTTAATTATTCACCAAAAGCTTTGGCAAATTTTCTTTCGCTCCAAACTACCACTTTGCAAATCAAAATCAAAGAGTATCAATACTAATTGACATCAATTGTGAATAGGTACTGTGAATAGTAAATTTGAGAACAATTTGTTATATATACAGATATATTATACTGTAATGATAGAAACTTAACTAGATGCAGATTATGAGTACAAATGGGATAACTAGTACAATGATGCTGGTATGAATATATACAAGGCTTAACTAAAAATCAGTAAAGTAAAGAATAAACTTCACCTACACCGCTACCGTGTCCCCGGCAACGGCGCCAAAAACTTGGTAGGCTTAGAAAGATACCTACGACTATGTCTAACTGCAAGTGCATAGCGTCTATTTCAGACAATGCAAATACAGGTCGATCCCACAGAGACAAGGAGAGTGTAGAGTTGATTTAAAATTCTCACTAAAACTGATTCAGAGAGTGATCAAAACGATTTGATTGTGTTGTGTCGATACGACAAGATGTTGGCAGAGATTTTAAAGAGAAAGGAAAGATGCAATTAACTCAAGATGTAAGTACTGAGAATATGGATACTAGAGTTTTCAAATCCACCACTAACCTATAATATGCACTTAACTTATGATGTTATTCTTGTCCTTATAGAAGATTCAAGTTTACCTTGTATCTAAGGTGTTTCTCCAATGGATAATTTAATCACAACTAAAATATTTCTCCAAAGCATTAACTGTCTAGTTAAAGCATAACTAATCTAAGGATCAATAATATTTTTAAGCATGAGTTGCAGCATAATCAACATAGTGATATTCTAACTACAATGGATACATGGCATACATTGTGAGAGAAAAATGTTGACAAACTTGGATTAAATTATATCTTAAACAATTTTAAACATTCAAGAACAACACACAAAGTATGAATAACATATAAGTAGGCTAGAGATTCATCTAAACTCTAGTAAAATGATTTAGAACATACTAAACAGAATGAAAAATCAATTGAAATTAAGAACTATTATGAACAAGCTAGCCTTCGATCCTTCTTCAACACCACAACAACCCCTATTTATACACAAAATACTCTCCTTCCTTGGATTCGAAATTGAGAGTAAAGAACCCAATCAAAGCCGTAATTGATGCTTGCTTTTTCTTTCCTTTTTCTTTTATTTTGAATATAAATCTAATTTTCCTTAATTGATTGAGTGATTGAAGGGAATGTGGCTCTTTTGGGGATAAGAAAAAATGAAAGTGTTGGGTGGTGTTTTGTGTGATTTGGGGGAAGAGCATAGGTATCTAGGGTGTGAGGCAGGAGCAGAGAAAGTTGATGCATTGATTGGAGATGCCGTTGGATATTCATCTACTAGATTAAATCCGATGGATCAAGATGGGAACGGGCTTGGGTCTTGGATCATGGGTAGTTTAAACCCATGCATTTGTAAATAGGTTGCAACTGATGTGCAAGCGGGTTGTAACTCTTCCATAGTCGCCAGCCTCCAACTTTCTGCTCTTTTGGCTTCTCAAATCATCCAAACTTTATTTAGTACGGCTTCTCAAATCATCCAAACTTTATTTAGTACCTAAAAACACAAAATTAATTAATACAAATATTTATTCTTGAAAACAGTAAAAATACAGAATTTGGGATAATATATGATTTTAAAGCTCAAAAGATGAGTTAAATGCCAATAAAAAGGTGTATGAATATGCAATATTTGGCACTCATCAGAAAGAAAGGCCTGAATTTGGCCGAGAATTGTCGTTGAAACAAAGTAAACTTTGTCAAAATTTTATCTCGACGAGTTAACTCAGTACCGGCCGACGATGCATCCAACTCAGCTGAGTAAGACCATTCAGCCAACTCAAGGTTGCTGACTCGGTGTCTGACTCCACTCTTCCTCTTAAACCCTTTGACCATTAGTATGACTGTTAACTTTGATGGTGGACTGACAGAATATTCTATTGACGTCTTAGAACCTCAGGTTGCCGGTGGCGACTTTTCATGCGGATTCCGATGATCCTGAGAACTTTTTAGGCGACCAAAAGTACAAAAATTTGTGAAGAATTCTCTATACTCATCTAGACTCATGGGGTTGTGGAATTGGACTTGAATTTGGATAGAGAAGATGGAAGATTTGAGAAAGACTTGGATTTGAAAATTGAGCTATAAAGGGAAAGGGATTCTATTCCCAAGAGGATTGCAAGCAAATTGAAGCCTATAAATAGAGAAGTTCTCTACTTTTCTATATACAACTTTTACACCTCTACACACACAACACTTCTCTTTTATTTATTCTTTGTGTGAACTCCTTAGTATGAGTAGCTAATTTTCTTATTGATTGAGGATGAATTCCTAGTTCTTAATATGTTTTGAGTTTTGTTTTAAATCTACTTTGAAGTTTTCACATGATTATCGTTTGTTTTTACTAATATGAGTGTTTATGATTGATTGATAGGTTGTTTAGAGTGCACGCTAAATTGATTTGTTAATTTGATCTAAAGCTAGTGAAAGTTAGGGGATAAGTAATAGTTTCTTGATTATTTTCATAAGTAGAAAAAACGAGACCTTGCGGAGGGATTCCATGGAGCAATTATGTGTGAAAACAATGCTAGAAAGTGGACCGAGCGAACCGAGTCTAACTACTAGTACTAAACCTATATTCATAAACCTTAATGTGTTCGGGGGAATTACATCTTGTAAGCGAACCTCAAGGTGGTTCTTTTGAATAAAATCTAATAACTAAGCGGACCTGTTACTCAGTGAAACAAGGAATTTTGGGGTTAGCTAAGCGAACCTGCTATCCTACGGTTGGTGATAATTTGTGACTAATAAAAAGTGGAAAAGAACATAACTTGAATCATTGTTTTGCAACGAAGAAGGATTCATTGATCTAAACTCTCTTATTGATTTCAACTTAAACTTTTGATTGCGTTATTTACTTTCTTTTGCTTTATAAAATCTAACACCAAAACCCCCCTTTTTGTGACATTATAAGACAACTAAAACCTCTTGCTCCTAGTGGGAACGAACTTGAATACACTATATTACTTGTTAATTAGGTAGTAAAATAATAGTTAATTTGTTGTGGTTACGACACGCATCATCTCAACTATACGAAGTTGGTTTGATTTTGTATAACGGCTTAATCCTAAGAGTATTCAATTCTGGACAAGGTCCCGAGGTTTTTCTGCATTTATGGTTTCCTCGTTAACAAAATCTTGATGTGTCTTTTACTTTTCTATTTTTGCAATTATAATTGTTTTTATTATAATTAGAAGTAAAATACACAAACGTTAATTCCTATTTACTTGATAGTAATCCTATTGTGTTTGGTTAAGTCTGACTTCAGTTTCATGAATTACTCTCCACTGACTTTCATAAATTAGTAATAAATACTCAACAACCGGGTATCTGGACTATCACTGAGTAAGGCCCAATAAAATGGTGCAAGTGTACTCAACAATAATGCATGAACGAGTATTCGAAAATATGGACAAACGAGGAATCCTACACAAAATAGGAGAGATAAAATAATAATAAAAAATATTAAAGAGGCGCATAGGGACCGGGCCCACCGGCCGGCCGGCCATGCCGCCGTGGCCGTTCCCCCATGCCTCTTCTTTTTATTTTTTTCTTATTCTATTTATTTTCATGAACTCATGAAAAATCCTTCATTCAAGCAACTTTCATTGTTTGAGCAAAACTCACGGTTTCTCCATATTTTCACGGTTTCGTGAAAAATAATAAAATAGGGAAAGGTGTCGTGGGATCGGGCAACCTAGCCGTCTGGCCATTCCCTAGCCATGGCCGGTCCCACACCTTGCGATCCCTTATTTTCATAATTATTATTTCCCTCATCTCATGAAACTCCTCTGTTTGAGCAAAAAATCATGGTTTCTTCATAGTTTCTCAAATATTGCCCAAACCATGAAAAAGCCAAAAAGTCAAATGGTCGAATAGGCTACTTATACCAAATAATAAAATATTATTTTAATATTTTCCAAATTTTGACCAAACGAGCAAAGTTCTACTTGCTCATTCGAGCAAAATCAAGAATTTCAGTCAAAGATCGAACTCTCCTGAAAATCCAAGATGTTGCTCAAACGCAGATCAGAAAGTACCAAAACTCTCAGGATTGAGACACGGACATAATGGTGACACGTGTATGCTTCCTTGACCGACCAAGGCTGGCCCTAAGGGTTGCACTGAGCCGGTCCAACACATTCTTATAATTTTGACCTAATTTGCTCAATTGCTCATATTGGGTCCAAACTCTTTCCAACCAACTTGGAATTTGCTCAATCGACCATCAGCTGGTTCCACGACCACCAAGGGATGGTTTCATGCCCTCTTGGTTGGTACCTCACTTCTCCATAAATTAGGTTTTATTACCTAATGCTCAGACGGGCACTATTTTAATAAATGATGAAACCGCATTTTATCATCATTCTTTCACTAACCGGTCAACTAAGGACCTTAGTACACGCTCACTCGAGCACTTGGGCACCACATGGTCGTCCATCATCCCATGTGGTCGGTCCATCCCTCGCTCGTGATCTATTTTTAGAAATTCATTAATTGACGAAAAATTGATCAAAAATTAGGGTTTCGAACAAACGCTCCATAAATCATCATTCTGAGCAAGTTCAAACACTAATAAATTTATGTTGATCCAGTAATCAACATTCATATTAATTACATAATATTTGGTAGTTTACCAATATTTTAATTAATATTTTATTGGGTCACGTCACCAATAAATAATTCGTCGAATTGAACAATACCTGCTTAGTTGCTCGAATATTGATCCAACTATCGATATATAATAATTTATCAGTAATTCGTCGAATTGAGCAATACTTGATCAATAACTCGAATATTGATCCATCTATCAGCATTTAGTAAATTACCAATATTCAGTAACTCGCCGAATTGGGCAACTCGAATATTGATCGCAACTCAATATTCAATAACTCATCGAATTTACAATATTAGCTCAGACGAGAAATATTAACATAAGAACTGTACATCTGACATGTTCAATTCATCAATAACTGAGCATTCATCAATAATGCTCAATTAAACAAAACTTAGACTCACCATCTAAAAGTCAACAACTGACCTAATGCACGTCTGCCTTGCAGACTCCACGTTCGTGAGACATCAATCACGTCACATGGGGGATATCAATTAGGGTTTTCGTATGACAGCCTACGGCACGTGGATTCATCCACGATGAGAAATATGAGTAAGTCGTGCAAACGGTTGAAGGAGTTAGAAAAGTAGTGGGTGGATGGTTAACCAAGTATCCGCACGAACTAGAATTGGTTTCACCACGATCTCCCACTTTCCCAAACTTTCACTCAAGAAACCGTGTCGCTTACTGGGATCAATGTGCTCACCATTTTGGCAATTTAAATAAGCTCTAAATCGATGACTGAGACAACATTCGAACACTCGAACATTCGTTTACGCAACAACTCGATTGAAACTTATTTATAGAACTCAACACTCATCAGTTTATCAATTTTTGCAGAAACCCACCACATATCCATAATCCTTGATCATCATTGATCCCACACAATTCTAAGTTTCCCTACTACAGATCAACCCATCTCCCTCTTTGTGACCGAATTGACTTTGGAACGGCTATTAACTTGGTTTAGGCCGGAGTCCTACAAATTGATCTTTCAAATTCAAGCATTCCCTTTGCAGTGCATCTGTGTGAGGTTAAGCAGTTTGCTCGGTTGAGGAGTCTTTCCCGCATGCTCGTGTCTTCACTTCCCTAAAAACCGGAAAATCGTTTTTCCCCATTGTCGATGGTGGATTTTAGATAAGGGGTAAAATCGTAAAACCCCATGACCTAGTGTTACCAGCAACACATTAACTAAGAGCATTTAATTCAGGTGTCAATAATTAATGGGGTATTTTTTCAAAATACCAGATTAGGGTTTTCGACACAGAACCCTAATTCCAAATCCAAGCCGAATACTGCGCACCATGGCCACGACGCCAAAACCAAGCCGCATATTGCGCACCATGGAAACGACACCAAAACCAAGCCGCATACTGCGCACCATGGCAATGACGCCAAAACCAAGTCGCATACTGCGCACCATGGCTACGACGCCAAAACCAAGCCGCATACTGCGCACCATGGAAACGACGCCAAAACCAAGCCGCATACTACGCACCATGGCAACGACGCCAAAACCAAGCCGCATACTGCGCACCATGGCAAAGACGCCAAAACCAAGCCGCATACTGCGCACCATGGCAACGACGCCAAAACCAAACCACATACTGTGCCCACAGGCAACCATGCCAAACTAAGGGGCTATAACATTTGGCACATGCCAAAAATAGCGCCATAGGCTTGCAAACCGTGCAACTAGGTCAACTTTGCCGTGCGTTCCATTGGCACATGCCAACACGCACCACTAGTTAATTTCTAAGCCGCTATACATTTGGCACATGCCAAAAATAGCGCCTTAGGCTTGTAAACCGTGCAACTAGGTCAACTTGTCCGTGCATGCCAACACACACCACTAGCCAATTTCTAAGCCGCTATACCATTTGGCACATGCCAAAAATAGCTCCCTAGGCTTTCAAACCGTGCAACTAGGTCAACTTGGCCGTGCGTGCCATTGGCACATGCCAACACGCACCACTAGCCAATTTCTAAGACGATATACCATTTGGCACATCCCAAAAATAGCGCCTTAGGCTTGCAAACCGTGCAACTAGGTCAACTTGGCCGTGCGTGCCATTGGCACATGCCAACACGCACTACTAGCCAATTTCTAAGCCGATATACCATTTGGCACATGCCAAAAATAGCGCCCTAGGCTTGCAAACCGTGCAACTAGGTCAACTTGGCCGTGCGTGCCATTGGCACATGCCAACACGCACCACTAGCTAATTTCTAAGCCGCTTTACATTTGGCACATGCCAAAAATAGCGCCTTAGGCTTGCAAACCGTGCAACTAGGTCAACTTGTCTGTGCGTGCCATTGGCACATGCCAACACACACCACTAGCCAATTTCTAAGCCGCTATACCATTTGGCACATGCCAAAAATAGCGCCCTAGGCTTGCAAACCGTGCAACTAGGTCAACTTGGCCGTGCGTGCCATTGGCACATGCCAACACGCACCACTAGCCAATTTCTAAGCCACTATATCATTTGGAACATCCCAAAAATAGCGCCCTAGGCTTTCAAACCATGCAACTAGGTCAACTTGGCCATGCGTGCCATTGGCACACGCCAACACGCACCACTAGCCAAATTCTAAGTCGCTATACCATTTGGCAGATGCCAAAAATAGCGCCATAGGCTTGCAAACCGTGCAACTAGGTCAACTTGGCCGTGCGTGCCATTGGCACATGCCAACACGCACCACTAGCCAATTTCTAAGCCGCTATACCATTTGGCACATGCCAAAAATAGCGCCTTAGGCTTGCAAACCCTGCAACTAGGTCAACTTGGCCGTGCATGCCATTGGCACATGCCAACACGCATCACTAGCCAATTTCTATTTTCAAGCCGCTATGCCCAGCTAGCGCCCACGACTTGGCCCAATATCCGTGCGTTCCATTGGCACATGCCAACACGCATCACTAGCTAATTTCTATTTTCAAGCCGCTATGCCCAGCTAGCGCCCACGACTTGGCCCAATAGTCGTGTGTGCCATTGGCACATGCCAACACGCATCACTAGCCAATTTCTATTTCAAGCCGCTATACCATTGTAGCGCCCACGACTTGGCCAGAGTGGCCGCGCGTGCTATTGGCACATGCCAACACGCAACCACTAGCCAATTCCCATTCCAAAGCCGCTATACTATTGTAGCGCCCGCGACTTGGCCAAAGTGGTCATGCATGCCATTGGCACATGCCAACACGCAACCACTAGCCACTTTTATCCCCAACCTACTATCCAATTTCCAAGGAATTCCGCACATGCCATTGGCAAATGCAACACATGCTCCACTAGAGACTTTGGCATTTCCATTCGCACTCAAAGTGCAACTCGCGGCCAAGGCATTCTGCACATGCCATTGGCACATGCCAAATGCTCCACCAAGCGAATTTGGCATTACCAACAGCACTCAAAGTACAACTTGCGGTCGAGGCATCCCGCACATTCTATTGGCACATGCCGCAGCGCTTTACTAGGGTCGAGACATCCCGCACATGCCATTACCTCCTCTGTTTTAATTGACACATTTACTCAATTCCTTAATGAGGACAGGGTACGTTCAATCTCACTTGTATAAATAGGTTTCACCTATTCTGCCAAAACACACAAGTCTTGGTCAGGCAAAATACAACACTATCAGATAGCAACTTTGCAAGCTCTCTCAAAAGCTTCCATCACTAGCAAGCTTCTACACTTCTGATACAAGTCGAGATACTACCTAGCCAGAACTCTCTGGTCTCATCACTCTTCTTCACTATCCTCCCCAAATCAACCCTTCTCCTCCACTTTGTGACCAAAGCAAATCTGGAATGGCCATCTTCTTGGTTTACGCCAGAGTTATACAGATTGATATCTCGAATCAAAAGTGCTCACGTGCAGCACATTTGTTTAAGGGTTTAAACCAGTATCTCCATCATCGAATTTACCAAATTCGGCAGATGCGATTTTCTCCCATAAACACCCATCTACAGAGTTCAACTATAGTCTAGACCGAAGTAAGTTTGTAGTAGGCTAGTGTATGTAGCATCTTAATACAATATATGTTCAATCTGGACTAGGTCCAAGGGTTTTTTTGCATTTGCGGTTTCCTCGTTAACAAAACTTCTGGTGTATGTGTTATTTCTTTTCCACATTATATTTTGTTATATAATTAAAATATCACAGGTTGTGTGTTGAATCAATCAATTGGGAAATCCGACCCTTGGTTGTTGATTGAAATTGATTGATATTTGAACATTGGTCTTTGGCACCGTTCAAGTTAATTTTTCTTGTATTCAATTAGACTCGCATATTTCTATTTGCTTGAGTAAGGATTGAATCGAGAAATTGAAATATAACTCTTTAATTATTAAGATTGAGTCTGACTGTCTAGTTGATTCTCTTAAAAGTATATTGGAGTTAGTCCATACAGATTGCTAAGCGAATTATTGGGTGAGGTTATTATACCCCTACTTTTTCAGTTATATCTAACGAAAGAGTAAAACATTGACTAAGGGGGAGCAACATATCATATTGCTATTGTAGTTATGTTGACTACAAAAGGGGAATAACAAAGATTTTCGGATTGAAAATCTACCTATCTTGCCTTTAGGGGGAGTATTAGCTTTGTTATTCAAATGTCAACATCGGAATTTATAGATTGAATATATGCAGGGTATTGTGCTGTTGAAACTTAGAATCAAGTGTATGTGTAATGAATTCTTCTAATTTGTTTATCCATATGTATTAAGAGTTTTGTCACTAAAATTGATAAAGGAGGAGATTGAGCATAGCTCGGTTGAACCCACCAAGCGTTGGTATGTCAAGTTTGGTTGTCATATTTTAGTGAATCAAAACTCAATTAAAGAGTCGCTTGATTATGTACTAGAGACAACTTCGTATAGGTTAGACTAGAAAGATTGGGATTATGAGACATATAAGTATTACTCGAAGACTTGAAGAATGTGAAGAAGTAACAAGCTACAACGACGATATCATTCTTCCTCTTGAGGTTAGTAATATTTTGACTTGAACTGTTTCAATCCTAACGTATCTTTCAAGTCGTGCTATATTGAAAACATAATTACGAAGCTGTGAATGATTATACTCTAGTAGTGAGACATAGTGTTAAGGAATTAGAATACGAAGTATAAAGTTTATCTTTTGAACTTCGTATATAAGATATCGACATAATCGTATGAATGCTATTGTGATTATGTGTATGGGTAAAGGTGAATATTTTATCCTAGGAAACAATGTTTACATTTGTTTAAAGGAAGTACATTTATGATCTTGTTTTATGAATCGAAAGGGAAATCACTAGGCTTATTGGTATTGTTATTCATTGCATATCTTTGGATTACCAATATATGTGAGTTAGTAGAAAAGATCATAACTTGTTATGTATCTTGGTAAAACTAGTCACAGTGCCTGACTTATGATTTGGTATGGCTTTTATTAATATAACTGATCCTAAGTAATCACCTAAGATGGTATGATCGATATTTGTAATTGGTGTAACTGATCCTAGTAATTGGTATGACCGATCACAAATGAGTTGTGTAATAGATCCTTGTAATTGGTGTAACCGGTCCTGGTAATTGGTATAACCGATCCTAGTGACTTGTGTAACCGATCACAAGTAATACCATGAGAATATGGTAACCGGTCCTGGTAATCGATGTAACCGATCCTGGTAACTGATGTATCCAGTCCCAGTAGCCATATTAAGGTAGAACCAATCCTTGTGTTTGGTAGAACCGTAAACCCATGATTAGTGAATTGATATTTGATCAAGGGTTATTTGGTTTTTGGTACTTGCATTTTGTCCAACTTAGGGTTTGGTACCTGGACTTCACGTTGACCTGTGTTGACCAGGTTAAGTATAATTTTAATTTTCTAAAGTCAGTTTTTTTTTTGTTATTTTATGTAAACCGTTGATTTTAGATACACGTGGATGACCACAAAAATTTCCTTTTCTTATTACGATTTCCCTCTTTTGTTGTCTTCTTCCTTTCCCCAAACCAGCGACCACTTTGTTCATTCCCTACTTCAAAAGAAAAACAAAAAATCTTCTTCTTCCTTACTAGTGCCATGGGTTCTGGTGGTTTTTCGCCGAAATGCTTCAGCAGGTGCTCAAGACATGAACAACATGGAGAAGATTTGGGTTGTTTGTTGAGTTAAAACACGATGGAGAGAGAGAGAGAGTGAAAGAAGAAGAATGATGGCATGCATGTTTAAAATGGAATTAGAAGGTTTGGGTTGCGAACTTGCGATTAAAACTCGAATTGGAAGAAAGGAAATGAATCAGGTGGGTGACGATGTGAATAAGAAAGAAGAAATTGAGAATTTGAATGGCTGCTGTAAAGAAAAATCTACAAAGAAGCAAGTGTATTTGCTGCCATGTATGTATAAGTGGTTTCGGAGTTTTATTATCACCGAGAGAACATGGCATATGAGATTTTACTGCCGCTGTAAATGTCCATGGAAAGTCTGGCTCTTAGAAAATAAGGGAATTTATTTGTTAGTGGTGATAAATAGGATTGTGAAAATTATGATTAATGAATGGTGTACGAGATACGAGTCTGTCTTGAATATGTGATTAATTGCAGGAAAGGAGATGGAACAAAGGTTAGGAAAACAAATCAAATTCATCACTGCCAACACTAAATCTTGCACAAAAAGTGTTTGATAAAATGCTTAACCCACCAACTCTGCATAGAGTTGATGCAATGATTTTCGTGATGTATGTGAAGAATTACAAGAGAAATTAGAAGTTCATGGAAAAAAGAAAAGAGTGATAAGAACGCTAAGAAAAGGGGCACAAGTTTGATAGTGTGTTGGAGGTGCCATGTTCTTCATGGGGTATTTGGATATTATTCAGGCAAGGGAATATTTCATCGCGGACATATGATTAATGGTTTAGGAAAATCCGTTGGAACTGAGGACCCAATTTTATTTTTTTATAAAATTAATTAAATCCATGTCAATATAAATAAATAAATATATCTATATATAATTAATTAAATCCAGGTCAATAACAGTCAACGACGATCAACGTTAACTTCAGGTACCAACCACTAAGTTGGACAAATGCTAGACCAAACACTAACATTGGACAAAAAGTAAGTACCAAAAACCAAATAACCCTTTGATCAATCACATAATTGTCTTGGAATACAGATGAACCAATTCTAAACTTGTTTGGAAGTGTGGTATAATCGATTCCAAGATTGTAAATATGAAAGAGGATTTACAAAAAAAAAGATGTCGACATACTTTGAACATGTTCAGTAACTCTTATCTTTTATCGTTCAAAGATATTCCTTAATAAATCAAGGAGATCCCGGACTAAAATAAATTAAGAATCTTTTAATTAAGGTTATTAGTTTTATATACTTTTAATTACCAGCAATTAAATGCATATCTCTGGAAAATAAAAATTGGTAATGTGCATTCACTAATTGGAGATTTTCTAGTGAGATTTCAGTAAATATTGGACGGAGCATTAAAACCGATTTTGGAATTTGTTGCCTATCTTGAGAATATTCGGTTTTGGAAATTCCTTAGTGTCCAAACATCCTTGGTCTATAAATACCCAAGTTTCATTTCGAGCAAACTATCCTAAGATCCAGGTAAACTTCATCTTTTTGTTGATTCTGGTGGAGCTGTCTATTCGGAGAGGAAAGTACCATAATTAGGCGAAATCTCTTACGACCGCTCGTTTAAAGACTTATGTGGGATCAAGAAGTGTCTACGAGTACCGTTGGTTGGAAACTAGACAATTGCAGTTTATTTTAGTTTTCGGTTGATTTGATTGACTAACGGTTGTTGAAATTTGATTGCACCTAGTTTATTTATTCTTGAGAATCTTCTCTTCTGATATAAGATTCACTCAAACTAGATCGAAGTTTTGACGGGATCATTAGAACTGTTTGTAGATCTAAAGATGTCTTGTGATAATTCATTGTTAACAGACTACGTTATGTGCGTAATTGATCACAAGAGATTCAAGTGGTGTTGTGCAGGTGTTTATTGAAGATTAAAGAAGATTTGAAGACAAAGAAGATTTCTGATTTGGTTTCTATATCTTTGGGTGTGCACAAACCTTGATCGGCTGGAATCCCACTAGAATCAGATTTATTTGATTGATTAGTTGTGTAAGATTGGCATCACCTTATAGTTTCTTGTTTGTTTCTATATTGATTGAATACAAATATAAACTCTGCTACTTCGGTAGTTGTTGGATAGATTGATCTGACCAGGCAAAGGAGTTTATTGGTTATTCAGAAGAGCCTTTGCTTATGACTTGAGATATTTTCATCTGTAAGAATCAAGAGAGTTGGTACCAAACAGATTTGTTGTTCCTTTACTGTTTGGAATACGATCCAAAGATATTGTTCCAGTGCGTGCACTTATTGAATGTCGGAAGCACATGGATGATGAAGAAAACATGTGAACTATAGGTTTAGTTGCTTGGTCTCAACTATACGAAGTTTGTTAGATGTTGTATAGCGGATTAATTACGAGAGTATTCAATTCTGGACTAGGTCCTGGGGTTTTTCTGCATTTGCGGTTTCCTCGTTACCAAAATCTTGTTGTGTCTTTTACTTTTCTATTTCCGAAATTATAATTGTTTATTATAATTAAAATTAAAATACACAAACGTTAACTCCGTATTACTTGATAGTGATCATATAGAGTTTGGTTAAGTCCGAACCTATTATCAAGTAATCACACTTTGATTGTTGTATTGTCTCGATCTCGTATCCATAGACGATCATACAAAGTTTGAATACCGATTTGTTGTATTGTCTCGACTTTTTCCATAGACAATCACTTTCGGTAAGAGGACTTATAAGTGGATAATTTAAAGATTGTGGTGTATTTGGGTACCCTCGTCTTTTCAGGTATGTTAATTGAGTTAATGTTTGGAAACAACGAAGGATTCCCTAATCATCCCTTTATTCTTATTGCTTTAATCAATCAATTCAATCCCTCTTTAAGTATTTACTTTATCCTAGTTTGCTAATCCAAATAACCTATCAATTACACATCACTCTGTAGGAATGATCCTTACTACCGTTATATTACTAGTTAATTAGTGGAAAATATTTTGATTAATATGTTGTGCCTATGACAAGAGCATCAAATTTTGGCATCGCTACCAGATAAAGGTCGCTAACTGATTTGTTATTTATTCTTATTGATCCGTTTTAGAAGCTTAGGATTTTTTTATGTTTTTCTAGTTGTTTTTGGGTGAAAACTACTTCTACTGGTTTTGGTAATTTTGGGTGTGTGGATGAGAAATGAATCTAAACCCTTAACAAATGCACTGCACGGGAGTGCTTTTTGATTCGAGAGATCAATATGTAAAATTTTGGCCTAAACCAAGAAATGACCGTTCCAGACTTGCTTCGGTCACAAAGTGAATGAGATGGGGATGATCTTAGGAAGGGAAGCGAAGAAGGTGTTGAGATTGTGAAGGTGTTGGATGTTTATGAGTTGTATCGGAATATCGTACTGGATTGCAATAATGTAAACAATCATCTCTGGTGTTTTCTGGATACGAATGACAACACTTGGTTTTATGTGTTTGTCTGTGTTGTTTGGAAATATGCAAAGGTCCTATTTATACAAGTCATTGAGCGCAAACCCTCATCTCGTAGGAAGTGGAGGAATTTGAGTGATGGAGTAGTGGGGTCGTGTGGGTGATTACACGATCACGTCTTAGCCCACTTCCCTCATCATATTAACCGTTCATACCTCCTGGAACGTTCTTGTGATGGCGCGTTGCACGCTGCATGCCATAAATTGCTAGACCAATACCCCAGTAAGTATCCCCCAGTTTGCGACATGCTTGATGTCTCGAATGAGTGGATCGTGGGACCCATAATAAGTAGCACACAATGCTAGATTAAATAACTGAGTTATTTAGGAAATCGATATTCATGAAATATCGTGTATACTTTATGCATGTAATGCATCGAATACAATCAATATGTATGAAGCATCGCTGTTTTACAGCTTAATGGAGTAAGTCGCGGATTAAGCATCTTAAAATAGCTGCATACCCAACCATCTTCGAGTGATTTTTTAGAGGCCGCATGGCGGGCCATCCCTTGGCCGATCACTCCTTGTGGTAGAGTAACGGGCGATGATCACTAAGGTACCTCATTGGCCGTTTAACTCTTAGCTTAGGCTGCCTGACCAAGCTGGAAGTTGGACGGAAGAGATGATCTACGACACATATTTGTGACCGTTGATGATTTTTAGGGTTTTAAAGAGGTGCGCAAGCATTACTCTTCAGCTTGACTGAAATCAAGCATGGACAATATTTTTGGTGGGACCGATCGGGCATGCGTGTAGACGGCTTGCCAGTGTACATGTCCATACCATTCCATCTCGCGGAGGTACGATCTTGGCCACTCAATTTTTCTGGCAAAGATGAGTGGTCGTGATCGTTTTGAGACAGAAATCAGTTGCCGCAAAGGTTTTAGAGGCCGCGCGACATGCCTCCTTTGGGCGTGTGTTCCGAAGTGCCTGGCCATGGTTGGCCTAGGCCGGTCAGTCACACACATAGGTGGACCCACAGTGATCACGTTGATTCTCTCTGGACCCCGTTAGTCTATATCTACACCCTCCATCCAAGCTGGAGAAGATGGATGGTCGTGATCGAACTGTGACACATATGCCATGCCGCAAACCCTAATTAGGGTTTTGAAACATTCACGTACACGCAACTTGGGCCAAACGAATTGGCAAGCTGCGCTTCTCCTTTGAGGAAGCCGATTATGTGGGTCCCACGTTAGGCTAGTGGTGAACATGTGTGCACCTTCCTGATGGTCCTAAGTTCGATCTAAGCCATCCAAACATGCCGGCGAAGTTGGATGGTTATGATCAATTTAAAACACTAATGGAATTCCGCGACCCTTTAAAGCATCACGCCATCCATGTTTTGAGCAAATGTTTATTGCTCCATGGCTTTGTCATGAGAAAACCGACCGGGAAGGGCTAGAATGGGCCCACCAATGTGCGTGTTGGCGCCTCCTCCATCTTTCATGGTGCGATCTAAGCCGTCCAATCAGGCTAGTGAAGTTGGACGGTCACGATCGTTTTGAGACTGTCTTAAGTAGTCTTGCTCACTCGAGCTTCTTCCAAAGCAGCGCGTCCACCCTACTTCATGGCTGGCGTTTTGGCATGTTGGGAAGTGAAGTGTAATGTTCGACCGACTAGGGCATAAATAGGCCCGCTGGTGATCATCAAGGTGATATCCTGCTCCTGCTAGGGTTCGTCTAGGCTGGTTAAATCATACGACCAACTTGTGTGGCCGTGATCGTTTCTTAGACTGATATGGACAGTCCAGATTTCCCTTAGGAAATTAAATATGCCCAATCCGGCTAATAAAAAACACCGATAGATGTAGCATGTACGGGTATTTCATGCATGCCTCACCATTGACATTTGGAGATTCGTGTTACTCTTCTAAGAGCAACGCTCAGTCGTCATGCCGTATCAATAATGAGAGTTCTGCTGGAACAACACAGGAAATACTAGGAAAATCATGCATTATAAATAATGCTAAAAAATCATAGGATATTTGGCATTGTTGCTACATGCTCCATCCAAGATGAATTTTATTTATTTAATTCACATAATATTTGGGATTGTTACTACATGCTCAATTCTAGGTGAATTAATAAAGCGAAGAGGTACTCATCAATTATCAAAGGTTTTACCCTTTGCAGGATGTCAACGCGTTAAAATTGGTTTTACAATTTTAGCCCTGAACTAAAATCCACCATCAACATTAAGTCCCCTGCCTAGCACACAATGGTTGTACTATTGTGGGGTAGGCATTAGATAGTGATAAATAAAAATAAAACTTATGAGACAAAGTTAGATGTTACCAGGAGAGATGGGTCGTCCTGTACTTGGAGCATGTCACGTTCAAGAGGCGTCCAGGTGAGCGTTTCCCTAGCATGATGTGGTTGTCCCCAGTTATATTAGGCATATGGTTGGTTAGATTCTCAAACTATTCATGACGATGTCGTAATCCCCGACTCTGATGAGGACGATCCCTATCATGAGTAATATCCTTAAAAGGCTGCTGAAGAAATTTCTGAAAAAGATGTTAAAGCAGCTCCCAAAGAGAATGGTGATGTAGCTTCCGGCTTCTGAATCGAACGTCGAGACGGCTCCTGAAAAGAGCGTTGAAGCAGCTTCTGGAGCGAACGTCGACGCGGATCCCGGAGAGAGTGTTGAAGCATCTTATGAAGCAAATGTCGAGGCAGGTCCCGGAGGGAGTGTTGAAGCAGCTTCTAAAGTGAACATTGAAGAGGCTTCTGGAGAAAGCGTTGAAGCATCTTTTGAAGCGAACGTCGAAGCGGCTTCTAGAGAGAGCGTTGAAGCAGCTTCTGAAGGGCGGATCCCACAGAGAGCGTTGAAGCATATTTTGAAGCGAGCGTCAAAGCGAATCGTTGAAACAGCTTATGGAGGGCGGCACCCGCAGAGAGCTATGGAGTGGTTTCTTTTTCAGTTTAATTTTCCCTTACAAATTACATGCTCCTTGATTGACCATCTCTCTTATGTTGAAGAATTCCTTGACTGACGGTGAAGGAATTTCATGCTGAGCCTCAGTCCCTAAGCGTGATTTATATGGTTCTATCTTGTATGGTCGGTGAGTTTACCATAATAAATATATCACCATCTCTACTCCGTGACTCTATTACTTCTCCGTGGGAAAATAAAATATGCAGAAGTTCGGATTACCTCTGTTCGTAGTGGTTGTTGCTATGGTGAAGCTCGGGCACTGGTATCAAAAAATGAACAATGGTGTTAGCTGCAGCTATGATCAGAAGAGACTGGCAGGAAGAGGCGTGATATCTACGAGCACGAACTAGGCGGTCTTCATATAGTAGTAGAGCTTGTCTCGGGGGAGAAGTTAATGATGGAACCGATATCTTCCTTGATGTTGCCTCATGGAATGAAAAATAGGGAGACAGTCCCCTTCCCATGAGTATCCACTGAGCCTTCGACTTGATGTATGTTATCACGCTGGGATCATGAGGCCATCTTTACATCTGCGTTACGTTTTATATATGTCCAGGAATATCACCGGTCTTTAACAATAAGTCTTCTCTCTTGAGTATATCCTCGCCTTTGGACATCTTGGAATCATGCGTGCTTGCATCTCTCTAAATTCACCATCTTTGAGATGGGCAGTGCTAAGCAGTCCTCAGTCACAGTCCTATGTCATTATCACCTTTGGATTGTGTCTTTGAGGAGTAGGGAAGTTCCTTCATGCGAATGACTTAACTAATAGGCTCTGCAAATATGATGAAGCTCTTTTCATGGAGAATCTGTATGTACCTCTTAAATCCCAGGTAAAATCTCCTTTAGTAACGCAACTACTTCTTCTACGGAAGACGAAATTCTTAAAGTGTCTCTCATTGATGTTGCGGACATTGCTATCTTCTTGAGGATGCTCCCTTGAGGTGTCGGCTTCAGTAGATTTGAAAATGTCCCACACTTTCTCTCGTCCGGGCTGACATAATAGGCGAGCCATTTATGATGATTTGGAGATGACAATATTCGTTGAATCTTCTGAAACGCTTCTTGTTATAGTGCGGTCCATACGAAACTTGCTCCTTTCTTCAGCAAGGGGGTGAATGAAGCAACAAGCTAGGATAGACCAGGTATAAAAATTCGAATGTAGTTCACCTTTCCCATGAAGCCTTGGAGTTCCTTCACAGTTCGCGGAGGCGGCATCGTGAGGATAGCTTGGGTCTTGGATGAGTCCACTTTGATTCCCTCAGCAGTTACCTGAAATCCCAGAAACTTGCCTGAAGAAACGCCGAAAGCGCATTTCAGAGGATTCATCTTCAATTTGTACTCACGACACCTTTCGAACACTTTCCGTATGACTCCTGTGTGATCCGCCCGAGCTTTCGATTTGACTACTATATCATCCACGTAATCTTCAACTTGCTTATGCATCATGTCTTGGAAGATTGTCGTCATAGTGCGTTGATAGGTTGTACCAGCATTCTTAAAACTAAATGGTATTACAGTATAATAAAAATTTCTGAGAGGAGTTCGAAAAGTTGTTTTACTTGCGTCATGCTCGGACATCCTTATCTGATTGTACCCGCTATATTCGTCCATGAAGGATAACATGTCATGTTCGTTGGTGGCATCTACTAACATGTCGATGTTAGGTAGAGGAAAATCTTCTTTGGGGTAGCATCTGTTCAAATCTCTAAAATCCACGCAGCACCTGATCTGTCCGTTTTTCTTTTTTACCGAAACCATATTATCCAACCAGGTCGGATGATGAATGGGTTTAATAAAACCAGCAACTAGCAATTTATGTATGTCAGTATTGATTTTCCCTTACACCTCGTGCCTGAATTGCCTCGGGGACTGTTTGATCGACTTGGATCCAGGTATGACATGCAGATGATGGGTGACCAATTTTTCATCTAGACCGGGCATTTCTTCGTACGTCCAAGCGAATATGTCCTGGTATTCTTTGAGAAGTTGCACGAGCTTCGTGCGTTCATCCATGGACAAGGTTGAGCTGATGGAGATAGGCCTGAGAGATTCTTCATTCCCCATATTAAAGATTTCGAGCTCATCAGTCGTGGAGCATCCAACACCTCTTCATGTGGCTCTTCGCTGTTGCAGCATTTCATTGGGCGGAGAGACCGGGTAACAGTCTCCCCTGTTAATTGCTAACAACGGCGTCAGTACACAGTCTTCCATTTTAAATCACGGCTCGCCACAAAAGTACGTTCTCTCTTAGTGTGAACATGGGTTGCGGCACCAGAAGAAGAAGGATGCCCTGTCAGCGAAGACATATCGTGGGGCTTAGCCCTCAATGATGCAAGTCGGTCCTTCTCCTGGATTGATTCCCACGTGGGGAGTGGGATGCAATGAACTTTGCCTGATTCTTCCCGTGAAGTTTCCCTTGGCTCAAACAACTCCACTCCATATATCGTTGCGTAAGGAGACAATGATGCAGGAATACGAACGACTTCTTTATTCAGCATAGTCTTCAGGTACTGGTGATACGTTGAAGGGGTAATCCTATTGACATGAAGCCACAGTCTCCCCAGTATCATGTGGTAGTTCGGCTCATTTTCTATGACTTCCAATTTCACCTTTGACTAGACAGGCCTTAAAGATAAATTCATATTGACATACCCGTATGTGTTGTTTTGGTTTCCTTTAAAGTTTGTCATAGTGGTAGGTTGTCGCACGATCTTGCTTGGGAGAACCTTGGCCGTCCTGAGTGTCTTGAGAGTAATCACATTCGAAGATGCTCCCGTGTAGATGAGGGCCCTCTTGAACTCTGAATCCTTGATGCGTGCAGTAACGTGTAAGGCCTGGTTGTGACCTTCTTCCGCCATCATGTATTCTTCTGTAAACATAACGTTATTTATAGACATCTCTGATGCTTTTGAGGCTTCTGGACGCAAAGGAGTTAAATGCACGTCCAGGGCTATCTGGTTGATTGCAGCGAACGTGTCCACACGCAGACTCTTCGAGAGGTGTAAGAGTTCGCATAAAATTTCCACTAGAGAAGCCGCTTCCTGATCCACCGGCCTCTAGTTCATAGTGAAACTATTGACTTGAGGAGGATCGTTGCGAGGATCAGTCCCCAGTGTAGAAATCTCTGTGACAGGAGAACCGCTTATATCTTATGTCATCTTTATGAGGAGATCGAGTATGTCGTTTATTGTTTCCTTGATCAGGTTCATGTTCTTCGTGTGAATCTCCTTCACCCATGCTAACTTGATCAACGTTGGGATTCTTTCGGTTACGCCATCAGATACATGATAAACACATTTTTGTGTCTGAATTGTCCTCAATGTCTCTATTGTTAGTGCTTGATTTTTGTACTTACAGTCGAACCTCGATAAATGAATGTTCTCGAGACCAAGAAAAAATATTCGTTTAGCAGGGTTATTTATTTATCGATAAACGAATATTTTATTCATTTATCGATAAACGAATATTTATTCATTTAGATAATATTTTCTTAATTAAGAATTTAAATTGTATAGGAGAAAATGTACAAGTATACCTAGGTAATATTAGTCAAAATTCTTATCTATAATTCAATTAACATTCATTTTCTTTTGAATTAAATGGTGTCATTTCTAATTTACGTCATAGAAATGTGATGGACGTTGAAAATCTTTTGAACTATCCTAACAAGAATGATGCAGCTGTGGAGTCTCCAACAGACGAAGAAATTATTGAGTCAGTAATGAATGATGAGAATGATCCTGACCCAGATGATAATAGCGTCGCACCAAATGTGTCATCTAAAGATGTTTTTCAAGCGATGGTCCCTTTAAAATATTACTTGCTGGAACACGAGCAAAATATTCCAGAAATTGTGCAAGCATTGCATAAAATTAAGGATACGGTGCATCTTGGTTTGGGTGGAAGAAAAATACAATCGACCATAGATGAATTTTTTTGAGTTCATTCCTACATATATTTTTATGTAAAATTTTCTGATTACATATTTTGGTTTATTTTCATATATTTTTTTATATATAATTCAGTGATTATTCGTTTATATTTCTATAGGGCCTTTAAAGATCCAATTTTTTATATTCATTAATGCATTAAGCGAGGTTATTCATTTATCACCTTGGCCCAAGTCGGGACCGGAGAAAATTATTCATTTGGCGAGGTTATTCATTTATCGAACATTCGTTTATCGAGGTTCGACTGTATTTTGGTGTTTTTATGTTTGTGTAGGTGTTTTTGGAGAAATACACTTGTGTGGAAAAAGTTGCTCAAAAAGTGCTATTTGCCCCCCACCCCCCCGCGGAGAAAAGTGATAAAGGCACCCTCATTTTGGATAAGGGCACCCCTAGGGAGCCAGATGCTATTTGCACCCCGGTTTGGTTAGGGGACACCACCTTCTTCATTCAAATTCCAAGTTTTGGCGGGAAAACAACTCTCAACTGGGAAAATTTAGGGTTACTAATTTGGGCTTGTTTTAGGGAGATTAAAAGGATGAAAATCATTTGGTATTTTCCTATGGACTAGACATGCGTGGTATAGGTGTTAGTTTCGATCCAGTTTGGCTGGAATTTCTACGAGAATAAATCAGGGTGCACGGGACATTCACGAGATATTTTGTGATTTCCACAAGATTACAGCGATTATTTCTCTGTCTGGGACGTGTACCGCACATGTTTGCTGAGTTTGGGATACTAGTCAAAGCATGAAGAACTTAAAGAAGGAAATTAATCCCATGATTTACAGCTGCATGGAAAATAAGGAAAGAAAATATGGCGAGTTATGGAGGATTATCGGGAGTTAATGAGCAAGATATCTTAGTCATTTTTAGTATATAAAGGGTTTTCGATGTCATAGGAGAGGTTACAGATAGTTTGGGAGAGGTACAGAGCATCAACGGAGCGAGAAAATCAAGTTACAAAATTATTTTTTGCTGCTCCATATTTGCTATAGTGAAAACAACAAAGGCTTGGCAGTCGTATTTGCTACAGTGCCAGTGACAGTAACCTTTTATCGCTCTCTGTAACAATGTTTTGCAACAATTATAAGCGTTGCAAACACCCGGTTTTAACCATTTTCTCTATATTTTATCATTTGTAAACACTTGAGCAATGAAATCAAATTTTGAGTGTGTTTCCAACATGATGATGAGCTAATTCTCCCACAACCAAGGCAATGAGGAAACTATTTACGCATGAATAATTGGTAACTATTTTATTTTCTCTAATTTATAATTTATAATTCACTCAATCACTGCTTTTGCAGAGTTTTGAATTGTTTAGTCAATATATAATATATGCTTAGGGAATACAATTAATATTTGATAATATGTCTGATTATTTGTGAATTAAGAAACAAGGGACTTAAAAGATAATTAGAGTTGTGGGTTATTTACCGTTATTCATTCATGTGTAATAGTGGAATCAGTGTCTTGGTTATTTCTAATATCTTGAAATCAATTTTGCATTAAGTTTTTTTTATTTTTAAGTTTTCTTTATTTTTAAGTTTTATACGTCTAAAATCTTTTGCTTTCAAAAGTCTCAACGAACTTTTTAGTACAACTCAATTGAACATCACATCAATTTTTGGCGCCGCCAACACGGACTTGTCTTTAGGCTAGAGTTTTTAGATTTATTTTTTTATTTTATTTGTTCTACTTTACATTTTTGGGTTTTTGACTTTGCATTACAGATTTTGGAATTTGGAGCACAAGAAAAATTTGCCAAAGCTTTTGGTGAATACTTAAAAGATTTGGAATTGAAGACAAAGCGAAAAGAGCGAGAAAAAAAAATAAAAAAAATAAGAGAGTTTATTTTATTTAGATTGTATTAGGATATCTTATATTCTTGTAATTTTCTTTTTCTTTTTCTTTTGCACTTTATTTTTGGACTTTGGACTTTAAACTTTGGGACATTATTTTTTTTCTTCAACCCTACGGAAGGGTAGTTTAAATATAAACTGTGTGCATAAAAGGACGACGATTACGATATCGTCTCGGCCCCTCGGTTTCGTGCACTGACATCGGAGTCGGTGTCCCGAGTCGACTACAACGGTTCATCCCTCGTCTGGAACGGGAGGTAAGTTTGTCGAAACACTCGCGAATCCCCTGTCAACGATTTACTGTATTCCTTCGTTTGCATATATGCTGAGGACTTGAATACGGTTGCTTTAATTTCCTAGTAAAGGGTAAGGACTGACCATACAAGATAAGGGTTCGGATTTCATCACCGTTCTCTTCTTGCCCGCCTTAGGAAAATGATACCAAACGCGAACCTAAGCTTAAAATACTTACTAGAACGAGACCGATAGGGTAACGAGCTTAATAGGAAAGTCATTCGAAAAATATTGGTTACTCTTTTAAGCATACTTCGATGTTCATGATGGTTTATGTGAGTTGAATGCGTGACTGCGCCGCCTTGTAATGCCGGTGAGACCTTGGGTATGAAAGCTCCATTGAGCTTCCCTCGCCTCTATTCAACTTACTTTGACTCGGATTGATTCCAGAGGGGTTTGCTTAAATTGTAACAAATTCTTTTTTGAAAGATTAGAAACTGGTCTAGAAACAATCTAAGTGGAACCATCATGCTTTTTGTTTGCTAGAAATCTCTAGGTTTGCTTTGGTGGAGTCAGCCTGCTTTGTGTTTGCTTAGAACCTCTCTTCCTTTAGGATTTTTTTTTCTTTTATTTGTTTTTTCTAGTGTATACCCGAGGTCATTAGAGAACGGGCTTGGAAAAGAGACAATCTAGGTAGATTGATTAGTGAAAAACCTAGTAGTTCTTCTTGTGAAGACAGGGAGCTCGGAGATTCTTCTTTTGAGAGCCTTGTTTTTGGAAACTTCAGTTTTGAGAATCTGTCTCTTTGTGAGGAAAGTACCCCTAGTACTTCAGCTGTGCCAGCGATGACAACTTTGAAAGATTGCATGTTCCAAACTAGGACCAACCGAGCTTCGTGCATTAAATTGCCAGCTAATACGGCTAATTTTGAGATAAAACCTAGTATTCTTCAGATGATCCCTATATTCTTAGGAAAAAATGATGAGAACCCTTATTTTCATATTAGGGACTTTGAGAAAATTTGTGGGACAGTTAAAATAAAATACCTTACTGATGAAGTCTTGAAACTTAAGATGTTTCCCTTTTCCTTGAGAGATAAATCCAAGACCTGGTTGAACAACCTACCATCTGAATCCATTGAAACATGGCAGGAACTGATTGCAGCTTTCTATATGAAATTCTACCATAAGCATAAAACTGCAGCTGTTAGATAGAAAATTAGTGCTAGTGTGCAACAAGAGGGAGAGTCTCTTTATAGGTTTTTAGAGAGATTCAATGATCTCATATCCCAGTGTCCTCACCATGGATTTGATAAGATGAAATTCGTAGAGATTATTTATGATGGTTTAGACTATTCGACCAAAGCCATGGTCGAGTCTATGTGCGCTGGTGAGTTCACTAGTAAAAATGTCGATGATGCTTTTACCTTCTTAGGAGTTGTAGCTGAAAAATCCCAACAGTGGGAGTCTTGTGTTGAACCCCTAAAAGACTCTTAGTTAATAGAAGTATCACCAATATGGTAGATACGAGTTTTATGTCAGATGCTAAGTTTGCTTCTTTGTCTAGAAGGTTAGAAGATTTGGAAATGGGTCAGTCTAAAAATAGGTCGCTTGTTTAACCTAATAGAACCTCTGAAGTCTCTAGTTGTGGAATAGAGCCCGATAACTCATTTTGGGAAGGTCAGGTTAGTGAAGAGTAAGCTCATGATATCTACAACAATGCTAGGTATGAGAACCGTCAAAAGTTTGACCCATACTCAGAGACCTACAATCCTGGTTGGAAAAACCATCTTAATTTTTCTTGGTCTAAGGGCCATATACAAGGTCAGTCTAGTAATTCTCAGCCTCCCCCGAGTTTTGGTTATGCTAAGAACTCTTCAGGTCAACCCCAGTTTCAGAACCCTTCGGATAAAAAGATCACAAGTTTTGAAGAGACTCTCGCCTCATTTATTAAAAGATCCGAAAAGATCAACCAAATGGTTATGCAAAGGATAAAAGAAAGTAAGAGTATAGGTTATGCTAACTCTCAGTCTATTTCCGAGTTGAAAACCCAGGTTAGTCAGATAAATGAGTCTTTGAGGGGAAAAGGTAAGTTTCCTAGTCAAACTCAGCCCAATCCTAGAGGAGTTCATCAAGTAGGTGAAATACCATCACATCACGTGAATGCTATTAAAACCCTTAGGTGTGGTAGAGTGATAGACAACAAGGTTGTCACGCTTGATAGTGAACATGCTATAGTTCACCCTTCCGAACCAAAAACCGAGGAGAATGATAGAGTCTCTAAAGAGACCAATGAGGGTCATATTGAGCCAGGCTTTGTTCCCAGATCCCCGTTCCCCTAGCTGCTAGTTCCAACTAAGAGGGAGTCCACCTTTAATGATATATTGGAGGTTGTTAAGCAGGTTACTATCAACCTCCCATTGTTAGATGCGATTAAGCAGATTCCCTCTTATGCTAAGTTTCTTAAGGATATGTGTACGCGAAAGAGAAAACTTGGTGTCTAGAAGAAAGCCTTTCTAGCTAGTCACGTGAGTTCTATTATTCAGAATACCACTACTCTTAAGTACAAAGACCCAGGGTCCCCTACCATTTCTTGCACAATAGGTAAATACCGTGTTGAGAAATCATTGCTTGACTTAGGAGCCAGTGTGAACTTACTTCCATATCATGTGTACCTTAAGTTAGGACTTGGTGAGATGAAACCTACCCAGATGACTCTTCAGTTAGTTAATAGGTCCGTTAAAATTCCTCGTGGTGTGATCGAGGATGTTCTTATAGAGGTCGACAAGTTTATTTATCCAGTGGATTTTGTTATCCTAGATACCCAACATGACCCAGAGAACCAGATACCGGTAATTTTAGGTCACCCATTTTTAGATACATCAAATGCGATCATTAACTGTCGAAATGGTATTATGAATTTGTCTTTTGGTAATATGACTATTGAGCTGAACATCTTTAATATTAGTAAGATACCCTCTGAACTAGATGACCCGAGCATAGAAGAGGTGAACATGATAGGAACATTAGTCGAGGAGTCATTACCTAACACTTTGTTAGAAGATCCATTAGAGAAATGCCTAGCTCACTTTGGGATTGATTTTGATGATGATGATGTGATTAATGAGGTGAATGCTTTGTTAGATTCAACCCCTTTGATAGACACTAGCAATGGCTAGAAACCTAAGTTCGAACCTCTACCCGTTTCTAAGTCTACCCTAGTTCCTTCGTTAGAAAAGCCTCCTAAGTTAGACCTTAAACCATTACCAGATACCCTGAAGTATGTGTTTTTAGGCCCATCTGAAACTTTACCTGTGATTATAGCATCCGACTTGGATAGTGATCAGGAAAGTAGGCTAGTGACCGTCCTTCAGAATAACAAGGAAGCTATAGGGTGGACCATAGCAGACATTAAGGGTATAAGTCCTACTGATTGTATGCATCATATTTATTTAGAGAGTGACACCAAACCTTCTAGGGAGATGCAACGTCGACTGAACCCTAATATGAAAGAAGTAGTTCGAACCGAGGTTCTTAAGCCGTTAGATGCATACATTATCCACCCTATTTCAGACAGTAAGTGGGTCAGCCCCGTTCAGGTTATTCCCAAGAAATTCAGTATTACTGTAGTCCATAATGATAACAATAAGTTAATCCCAACCCGGGTGACCACGGGTTGGCGTGTCTGTATTGACTATAGGAAATTTAACAAGGTCACTAGGAAAGACCACTTTCCCCTTCCCTTCATCGACCAAATGCTAGAGAGATTAGCTGGACGTATCCATTATTTCTTTTTAGATGGATACTGCGATTATAATCAGGTTGTTATTTCCCCAAAAGATCAAGAGAAAACCACTTTTACCCGTCCCTTTGGTACCTTTGCGTATAGACGCATGCCTTTTGGGCTATGTAATTCCCCTGCGACCTTTCAACGTTGTATGTTGAGCATATTTTTTGACATGGTAGAACGGTTCTTAGAGGTTTTTATGGATGATTTTTCAGTGTTTGGTTCTTCTTTTGATGAGTGCTTGGATCATTTGTCATTAGTTTTGACTAGGTGTAAGGAAAATAATTTAGTGCTTAATTGGGAGAAATGTCACTTCATGGTTCGTTCAGGAATTGTTCTAGGGCATATCGTATCTTCAAAGGGTATAGAGGTAGATAAAGCCAAAGTTGACCTTATTAAGACTTTATAGGTACCAAAAACCGTAAAAGATATTAGGACATTCTTAGGGCATGCAGGTTTTTATCGTCGATTCATTAAGGATTTTATCTTGATTTCTAGACCTCTTTGAAATTTGCTTGCAAAAGATGTTAAGTTTATCTTTGATGATGCTTGTTTATAGGCTTTTGATAAGCTTAAGACATTACTCACTACCGCCCCCATAGTCCAGGCACCCAACTGGAACCTACCCATTGAGATCATGTGTGATTATTCGGATTATGCTATTGGTGTTGTGCTAGGTCAGCGAGAAAATAAGTTACTTCATTGATTTACTATGCTAGCAAAACTCTAAATAATGCCCATTTGAACTATACCACTATGGAGAAGGAATTATTATCTATTGTGTTTGCCTTAGACAAGTTTAGATCTTACCTCTTAGGTTCTAAGATCGTAATCTATACTGATCATGCTGCTTTGAAATACCTTTTATCTAAGAAGGATACCAAACCTATATTGATTAGATGAATCCTTTTATAACAAGAATTTTGTCCAGACATTAGAGACAAAAAGGATGCAGAAAATGTAGTAGCATACCACTTGTCTAGGCTAGTTGTTAGTTCCCCTAATGATTCCCTTACTATTAGGGATAGCTTTCCTGATGAACAATTGTTCTCTGTTTCCCAATCACCTTGGTATGCAAATATTGTGAATTATCTTGTTACTGGTCGAATGCCTCAACATTTGAGTAAACAAGATCGTTCCAGGTTTTTAGCCGAGGTTAAGCACTTCTTTTGGGATAATCCTTATTTGTTTAAGTATTGTCCATACCAGATTATTAGGAGATGTATACCTGAGAGTGACCAGTCCATTATTATTTCCTTTTGTCATGATCATGCTTGTGGGGGTCACTTTAGTGCTAAGAAGACTGCTGCTAAGATATTGTAGTATGGGTTCTATTGGCCTTCGTTATTTAAAGACTCCCACAGTCATTGTGTTACTTGTGAACATTGCCAGCAATTAGGAACCATCTCCCGTAGGAACATGATGCCCTTGAACCCTATTTTAGTTGTTGAGGTCTTTGATGTGTGGGGTATTGACTTTATGGGTCCGTTTCCTAATTCTTTTGGTAACTTATACATCCTTGTCATCGTAGACTATGTCTCTAAGTGGATTGAGGCGGTTGTGTGTAAAACCAATGACCATAGGGTTGTGATTGAGTTCTTGAAAAATAATATACTTACACGTTTTGGTACACCGCGAGTTATAATTAGTGATGGAGGGTCGCACTTTTGTAATGGACCTTTTCAGCTTTTGATGAAGAAATATGGTATTACACATAAGGTAGACACCCCGTATCATCCACAGACTAGTGGTCAGTAGAGGTTTCCAATAGGGAGATAAAACATATATTAGAGAAAAAAAGTTAATCCTAATCAGAAAGACTAGTCATCTAGGCTCACTGATGCCTTATGGGATTACCGTACTGTGTTTAAGACCCCCATTGGAATGTCGCCTTATCGGATTGTGTATGGCGAGGCATGTCATTTACCCGTTGAGTTAGAACATAGAGCTTATTGGGCTGTTAAGCAGCTAAATTTTTCACTTGACAAGGCAGGAGCCCATAGGAAACTCCAGCTAAATGAGTTGGACGAGATTCGTATAGATGCTTACGATAGTGCGAAGGAGTATAAGAACAAAATAAAACTTGTGCATGATAGGAATATTTTACGGAAGTCATTTTTTCCAGGTCAAAAAGTTCTTCTGTATGATACCCGCTTGCATCTTTTCCCTGGGAAGTTACGTTCTCGGTGGACGGGTCCTTTTATTGTTCGCACTGTCTTTCCTCATGGAGCTGTTGAAATTGATACACCGGATGGTAGTAGTTCTTCGAAGGTTAACGGTGAGAGATTGAAACCCTTTTTAGAGCCTTTTTCTACAAGTGATGTTGAGGAGGTCCCTCTGGAGGACCCTGTTTACCCTTGATTTACCATCGAGGCGATTGTATGTTGTATATTAGTTTTTGATTTCTCTCTTTACCCAGGTATTATCTTTCCGACTTCTCTCTTTACTGATTCCTCGTGTTACTTTACTTTTTGGTATTGCTCTTTCATTAGAAACATTGAGGACAATGTTAGATTTAAGTTTGGGGGTGGGGTAGAAACTTTTTATTACCTTTTTGTTAGAATAAATAAACCCCAGAACCTAGAAATTTATGTTTATTAAGGATGGCATTAACCAATCTAAGTGGATGGAAGCATCTTGGTTGTAGGAGTTGAGGAACCAATCTGATTAGATGGAAACATCTAAAGAGTCTATTCATAAAAGCACATAGCTCAGGTGTTAGGAAAAAAAAAACATAGTAGTTTCGCCATATCTCGTGATGGAAACATTGAAAGAATCTTGATCACTTATTTTTTTTTTTTTTTACCTTTGCTAGGGTGAAATAGAGTGACTGGGAGACAAAAAAGTCGACCAATGGTTCCCTTGTATATTCCAGTGTGTTGATATTAGTCCAGACCAGTATCTCAGTCCAGACTAGACCAACCAGAATAAATACAATAAAGTCGACCACTGGTTCCCTTGTATATTCCAGTGTGTTGATATTAGTCCAGACCAGTATCTCAGTCCATTAGGATAGGTTCACCTTAGTCAACATCATCTACGTTTTTTTTTCTACATCCATCTTCTTAATCTATCCATGTGATTGGTTGACTCCGTTTTATGATGTCTAGAAACTATCTGAGTAGAGCTCTGTCACTTTATATGAATTTTAGTATGCTTGAGTGCAAACTCGTGTACATCAATTGGAATTTCATATCAGGGTACTTCCTCTTGTAGTCAATGAGAGTATGCCAACCAAGGAGATTCTTTAGTGTCTTCCAAGGTTCCGCATAGATAGCTAGGGTCTGGAGTATAAATGTTTTGTGGGTACACCTCTGGTAAACCATCCGGAGACAACACTCCGCCGCTAGGGCCACCTAGTGGTTTAATGGCTTGCTGCACGTGCTAAGTGTAGTCATTTTATTTTCTAGATTACATTTGCTTGAGGACTAGCAAATAATAAGTTTGGGGGTATTTGATCGACACATTTTTGTGTCTGAATTGTCCTTAATGTCTCTGTTGTTAGTGCTTGATTTTTGTACTTATTTTGGTGTTTTTATGTTTGTATAGGTGTTTTTGGAGAAACACACTTGTGTGGAAAAAGTTTCTCAAAAAGTGCTATTTGGACCCCATATAGAAAAGTGATAAAGGAACCCTCATTTTGGATAAGGGCATCCCCAGGGAGCCAGTTGCTATTGCACCCCTTGTTTGGTTAGGGGGACACCACCTTCTTCATTCAAATTCCAAGTTTTGGCGGGAAAACAACTCTCAATAGGGCAGATTTAGGGTTACTAATTTGGGCGTGTTTTAGGGAGATTAAAAGGCTGAAAATCATTTGGTATTTTCTTATGGGATAGACATGCGTGGTATATGTGTTAGTTTCGATCCAATTTGGTTGGAATTTTTGCGAGAAGAAATCAGGGTGCACGGGATATTCACGAGATATTTTGTGATTTCCACAAGATTACAGCGAGTATTTCTCTGTCTGGGACGTTATCGCACATGTTTGCTGAATTTGGGATACTAGTTAAAGCATGAAGAACTTAAAGAAGGAAATTAATCCCGTGATTTACAGCTGCAGGGAAAAGAAGGAAAGAAAATATGCGAGTTATGGAGGATTATCGGGAGTTAATGAGAAAGATTTCTTAGTCCTGTTTAGTATATAAAGGGTTTTCGATGTCATAGGAGAGGTTACAGAGATTTTGGAAGAGGTACAGAGCATCAACGGAGCGAGAAAATCAAGTTACAGAATTATTTTCTGCAGCTGCTGCACCAAGAACACGAAGAACATAAGACGTAAGGCAACAATCGTATTTGCTACAGTGAAAACGACAAAAGCTTAGCAGTTGTATATGCTACAGTTCCAGTGACAATATCCTTTTATCATTCTCTATAACAGTGCTTTGCAATAATTATAAGCGTTGCAAACACCCGGTTTTAACCATTTTCTCTATATTTTATCATTTGTAAACACTTGAGCAATGAAATCAGATTTTGAGTGTGTTTCCAACATGATGATGAGCTAATTCTCCCACAACTAAGGAAATGAGGAAGCTATTTACGCATGAATAATTGGTAACTATTTTATTTCCTCTAATTTATAATTCACTCAATCACTGCTTTTGCAGTGTTTTGAATTGTTTGCGTAATTTTCTTAATTAGTTGCGATTCAATTTGATAGATTATACTTTGTTTAGTCAATATATAATCTATGCTTAGGGAATACAATTAATATTTGAGAATATGCTTGATTATTTGTGAATTAAGAAACAAGGGACTTAAAAGACAATTAGAGTTGTGGGTTATTTACCGTCATTCATTCATGTATAATAGTGGAATCAGTATCTTGGTTATTTATAATATCTTGAAATCAATTTTGCATTAAGTTTTCTTTATTTTTAAGTTTTATAAGTCTAAAATCTTTTGCTTTCACAAGTCTCAACGGACTTTTTACTACAACTCAATTGAACATCACATCAATACATCGTTGGAAAGAGGGGTATCTTCATTGGAGGAGCTTCGACCGGAATTTGGAATTATTGGGGGAGTCCTAAGACCAACCATTTTGAAATCAGCCAAATAGGATTGGGTATTGAAGAAATTGACTTCGCCACCGAGAGATTAATCTCCCACTGTGGTCTCCAATTGTTTATGGATGAAAACTATTTCTGCTGGTTTTGGTAGTTTTGGGTGTGTGGATGAGAAATGAACCTAAACCCTAAACAAATGCATTGCACGGGAGTGCTTTTTGATTCGAGAGATCAATCTGTACAATTCCGGCCTAAACCAATAAATGTCCGTTCCAGACTTGCTTCGGTCACAAAGTGAAGGAGACGGGGTTGATCTTAGGGAGGGAAGCGAAGATGGTGTTGAGATTGTGAAGGCGTTGGCTATTTATGACTTGTATCAGAATATTGAACTGGCTTGCAATAATGTAAGCAATTAGCTCTGGTGTTTTCTGGATACGAATGACAACACTTGGTTTTCTATGTTTGTTTGTGTTGTTTGGAAATAGGTAAAGGTCCTATTTATACAAGTCATTGAGCGCAAACCCTCATCTCGTAGGAAGTGGAGGAAGTTGAGTGATGGAGTAGTGGGGTTATGTGGGTGATTTCAAGATCACGTCTTAGCCCACTTCCCTCATCATCTTAACCGTCCATACCTCCTGACACGTTCTTGTGATGGCGCGTTGCACGCTGTAAACCTCTAGACCAATACCCCAGTAAGTATCCCCCAGTTTGCGACATGCTTGATGTCTCGAATGAGTGGATCGTGGGACCCACATGAAGTAGCATACAATGCTAGATTAAATAACTGAGTTATTTAGGAAATCGATATTCATGAAATATCGTGTATTATGGCTATCAATGGGTACCCGGAACCGGACCCGCCTAATTGGGTCCGGTTATGGGTCCTAAATTTGGACCCATTAGCAACTTAGGACCCGACGGGTAATTACCCCGATTGGATCCGAATGTTAACGGGTCCAAGCGGGTAATACCCGTCGGGTACCCGCGGGTAATGGGTACCCGTTTATTTAACCTTTTAATCATCTTTTTAGCAAAATTTAGGTATTTTTCAAGTTTTGGCTTTGATTTTTTTTTTTTTTTTATTTTTTTCTTACATTTAATCTTTATTTAGTACATTAATAAAGAAATAATAATAAATTTTTATAAAAATAATTTATATTCAAGTTAAAAAGAGAAAGAAATTAAGATTTTTTAATAGTTTTTTTAATACCCAACGGGTACCCGGGACTTTAAACGGGTCCGGTTCTGGGCCAACACATTATGGAACCGGCCCCGGAACCGATGCTGATATGCCGGGTCCGGTTCTGGGCCATGTACTACCCGAGAGGACCCGGACCCGTTGACAACCCTATCGTGTATACTTTATGCATGTAATGCATCGAATACAATCAATATGTATGAAGCATCGTTGTTTTACAGCTTAACGGAGTAAGTCGTGGATTAAGCGTCTTATAATAGCTGCATGCCCAACCATCTTCGAGTGATTTTTTAGAGGCTGGCGGGCCATCCCTTGGCCGATCACTCCTTGTGGTAGAGTGACGGGCGGTGATCACCAAGGTACCCCATTGGTCGTTTAACTCTTAGCCTAGGCTGCCTGACCAAGCTGGCAAAGTTGGACGGACGAGATGATCTACGGCACATATTTTCGACCGTTGATGATTTTTAGGGTTTTAAAGAGGTGTGCAACCATCACTCTTCAGCTTGACCGAAATCAAGCATGGACAATGTTTTTGGTGGGACCGACCGGGCATGCGTGTAGACGACTTTCCGGTGTACATGTCCATACCATTCCATCTCACAGAGGTACAATCTAGGCCACTCAATTTGTCTGCCAAAGACGAGTGGTCGTGATCGTTTTGCGACAGAAATCAGTTGCCGCAAAGGTTTTAGAGGTCGCGCAACATGCCTCCTTTGGGCGTGCGTTTCGAAGTGTTTGGCCATGGTTGGCCTAGGCCGGTTGGTCACATGCATAGGTGGGCCCACGTTGATCATGTTGATACTCTCTGGACCCCCTTAGTCTATATATACACCCTCCGTCCAATCTGGCGAAGATGGATGGTCGTGATCGAACTGCGACACAGATGCCATGCCGCAAACCCTAATTAGGTTTTGAAACGCTCACGTACACGCAACTTGGGCCAAACGAATTGGAAAGATGTATTTTTCCTTTGAGGAGGCCGATTATGTGGGGCCCACGTTGGGCTAGTGGTGAACATGTGTGCACCTTCCTGATGGTCCTAAGTTCGATCTAAGCCATCCAAACATGCCTGCGAAGTTGGATGGTTGTGATCAATTTAAGATACTAATGGAATTCTGTGACCCTTTAAAGCATCACGCCATCCATGTTTTGAGCAAACATTTATTGCTCCATGGATGTGTCGTTAGAAAACCGATCGGGTAGGGATATAGTGGGCCCGCCAATGTGCGTGTTGGCACCTCCTCCATCTTTCATGGTGCGATCTAAGCCGTCTAATTAGGCTAGTGAAGTTGGACGGTCATGATCTTTTTGAGACTGTCTTAAGCAGTCTTGCTCACTCGAGCTTCTTCCAAAGCAGTGCGGCCACCCTACTTTAGGGCTGGCGTTTTGGCATGTTGGGAAGTAAAGTGTAATGTTCGATCGGCTAGGGCATAAATAGGCACGCTGGTGATCATCAAGGTGATAGCCTGATCCTTCTAGGGTTCGTCTAGGCTGGTTAAATCATGTGGCCAACTTGCGTGTCCATGATCATTTCTAAGACTAACATGGACAATCCAGATTTCCCTTAGGAAATTAAATATGCTCAATCGGGCTAATATAACACACCGAGAGATGTAGCATGTACGGGTATTTCGTGCATGCCTCACTATTGACACTTGGATATTCGTGTTACTCTGCTAAGATCAACGCTCAGTCGTCATGCCGCACCAATAATGAGAGTTCTGCGGGAACAACATAGGAAATACTAGGCAAATTATGCATTATAAATAATGCTGAAAATTCACAAGGTATTTGGGATTGTTGCTACATGCTCCATCCTAGATGAATTTTGTGTATTTAATTCACGGAATATTTGGGATTGTTGTTACATGCTCTATTCTAGGTGAATTAATAAAGCGAAGAAGTACTCATCACTTATCAAACGGCTTTACCCTTTGCAGGATGTCAACGCGTTAAAATTGGTTTTACAATTTTAGCCCTGAACTAAAATCCACCATCAACACTAGTGTTTTCTGTTTTTTAGGTCTTTGGTGGTGTTGATAACTCGTTGAAGGTGTTCGCCCTCGTTAAAATCCGGGGGTATATTCTGAAAACAGTTTGTCACTATCATTTTGTTCTTGAAATTTTCTCTTTATGGTGTTCGACGCCCCTGGATAGTAATGAATACTTGACCAATAATGATTACGAAGATGAGAAACCTCTCGAAAGTTCTTGTGATATCGATAAAGTTATTATGACTCCGAATCAAAATAAGGATCATTCATTTATTCAAAGGAGAAGTCTGGGTATGACATCTTTATTGCTATAAATGGGTAACATACACCAATGAAGATTTTAGGATCTGCATCGAATGAAAAATTCTTATACAATGGCCTTATTCGGATTACGAGGCGGTTGAAGAGATGGTGATTGAGAGTGAAACCAAATCTATTAAAATCGTGGAAGACCCAATTAAGCTTTCCAAGGATTATATTGATAACATTACTGCCGAGATTTTGGTTGAGGAAAAAATTGATAAAGAATGGTTAAAAAGTTTAATTGAGGACCGCGATGCACACGAGGTAAATATTCCTTGTAAATCTTTAAGAATGATGAGGATCCTGCCATACAAGAGATTATGGAAGGTTTGTTTAACCCTTTGCACAATTTTATATCTTTTAATCCTCCCTAATAACAATTGTTCCCCGAACAATTGTTAATTCAATTTTTAAGGAACTACCTTACTTAGAGTTAGGCATATGTGCTAATCAATTTCTTAAAAATAATTTTCTTATAAGTATCCACCACTTCATTTTCTTGATCCTAACATTGTATAGGTTCACCAAAAGGAACCTATTGAAGTTTACACGTTCTATATTCTCTGTATATTTTCGGGTGTAGAAAAAATTAAGTGCTGGAAACTTCTACTAAATAATCCCTAGTACTATTTTATACTAACATTTATGTGCAGTTCAAAGGAGAGGGTACCAAGTACACCACCAACTTTTTCATTCGGAAACCTGTATGGACAAAACCTAATACAAACATAAGTAGACCAACTTAATGATCCTTGACAATATGTGTATATAATTTATATCTCTACTAGGGATTAACCCGTGCCGTAACGGCACGAGATGCTTTTTTCTCTAATTCGACATTGTTTGCGTTCAGTTTATTTAATTTTTTCTGTGGGTAATAGTGTTTGTGTTCAAATAGGTTTCATCCATGAAAATGATTAGTTACCTGACCGTTTTGTTTTACTTAAGCATGTTATTTCTATTTAGTGTTCAGCCAGAGTAACAATGTCGTCCCAACATGAAAATTAAAATAAAACAGATATTATTCCGGTTTACTATTTCATCCCACCGTAATTTCAAATTTCAGAGAAAATATTTTATCCAACAATAAATATTCCTAACCTGCCAACCCAATTCCATGACATTTATGAACTCATGGTTTCCAAAATTACTAATGGCTAAGGCTTTACGGAGTGAAGCAAAGACCCATAATATTTTCCCTACTATAAACTATTCTTTTTCTGCAAATGTGAGTGTCTTATAAAATTGGAGAACTCTTGGCTATTGAAAGGCTGAGATATACATGTGCGAGATGAAAAATAAACTTCTAAAAGTAAATCAGAACATGTACAAGATCCTTCCTCAATCATATTGATAACATAAAATGACAGCACAAAATTGAACAAATTCATGGATAGAATTTTTTTACATCAACTATGCTAAGTAGAGCATGAGTGGCATTCTCACATCTAGTGTTACTCAAGTAATTTGGAACATGGAAGAACATATATAGTCATATTGATGTATGTGTCTATATAAATTCAACTAACCTTTTGAAGAAAATCATTCATTTCAGAGTAAAATCCGACGCAAACTTATATCACCTTCAATTTGTATAAAATACATTGGGTTTAACCAACCTTGAGATTAAACAAATACCCCCAACATTGGTCAAATAATGCCTACGAATCTGGGATCATTACAGAGTGCCAATATAGGTAAAAATGAGAGAATAACATCGGTGTTACAAAGATAATACCTTATATGTATCAAATTATGTTATCTAAACATGTATTCAAATTAAAAAAATCATCAACTTAATACAAAAACATAAAAGAACCCAAGTGAACCAATACTTGCATAAAAAAAACTTATAAGAGAATTTCATAATCAGAAAATACCTTCAAAAATCACCATTAGAGTTTTAATTGCATGTCTTATCAAGAATTACGATAGGACGAAATCACCAAATTAATATGTGGAAAGTTCACTGGATATGTAGCAATTCAGAGAAGTTTACAGTGGTAGTGATGGCACTCCATCTAACTGTTGTTCGATTTTTTTTTTCCTTAATTTTTTTTTTTTAAAAAGGTTTCGGTTTTCCTTGGAGAAACCAAGAGGGAGCATTTCATTGTATTCATCATCATTCAGAAAGCCAAGAGCCAACTTGAGAACTACTTACGAGATCTCAATACAACCTTAGATTTATCTATTGAAAGGAGAAATATTGATACTAAATATGTAATTGTTGATGGTGGATTTTAGACAAGGGGTAAAATCGTAAAACCCCATGACCTAGTGTTACCAGCAACACATTAACTAAGAGCATTTAATTCAGGTGTCAATAATTAATGGGGGTATTTTTTCAAAATACCAGATTAGGGTTTTCGACATAGAACCCTAATTCCAAAACTAAGCCGCATACTGCGCACCATGGCAACGATGCCAAAACCAAGCCGCATACTGCGCACCACGGCTACGACACCAAAACCAAGCCGCATATTGCGCACCATGGAAACGATGGCAAAACCAAGCCGCATACTGCGCACCACGGCTACGACGCCAAAACCAAGCCGCATACTGCGCACCACGGCTACGACACCAAAACCAAGCCGCATACTGCGCACCATGGCAACGATGCCAAAACTAAGCCGCATATTGCGCACCATGGAAACGATGCCAAAACCAAACTGCTTACTGCAACCATGCCAAACTAAGTCGCTATGCCATTGGCACATGCCAAAGTAGCGCTCTAGGCTTGCAAAACGTGCAACCTAGGCCAACATGGCCGTGCGTGCCATTGGCACATGCCAACATGTACCACTAGCCAATTTCAATTTTCAAGCCGCTATGCCAAGCTAGCGCCCACAACTTGGCCCAAATGGTCGTGCATGCCATTGGCACATGGCAACACGCACCGCTAGCCAATTCCTATTTTCAAACCGCTATGCCCAGCTAGCGCCCACAACTTGGCCCAATAGCCGTGTGTACCATTGGCACATGCCAAACGCACCGCTAGCCACTTTCTCTTCCTGAGTATCACTTACGGGCTGTTTTCACACCTTAAGCGGCTTCAAAACCTAAATACTCACTCGTTCGGGTATAGGAATTTTTTTTCCCGTCAGATAGATAGGATGACCGTCAAAATCCGAGTTCATATGAGAATTCTACAATGGTTTTAGTGAAGGGCGCCAATAAGGGTTTCAAAACCCTAAACCGCGAGCGCTTCCTTGCAGCTTGGCCACGCGTGCCATCCTCACATGCCAAAACGCTCACTAGCCACTTTTTCTACCAACTAGCGCCATCAACTTGGCCCAGATGGCGTGCGTGCCATTGGCACATGCCAAAAAGTAGCGCCCGCAACTTGGCCAAAGTGGTCGTGCGTTCCGTTGGCACATGCCAACACGCAACCACTAGCCAATTCCTATTCCAAATCCGATATACCATTGTAGCGCCCGCGACTTGGACAAAGTGGTCGCGCGTGCCATTGGCACATGCCAACACGCAACCACTAGCCACTTTTATTCCCAACTCGCTAGCCAATTTCCAAGGCATTCCGCACATGCCACATGCTCCACTAGCGACTTTGGCATTGCCATTCTCACTCAAAGTGCAACTCGCGGCTAAGGCATTCCGCACATGCCATTGGCACATGCCAAATGCTCCACCAAGCGACTTTGGCATTGCCATCCGCACTCAAAGTACAACTCGCGGCCAAGGCATTCCGCACATGCCAAATGCTCCACCAAGCGACTTTGGCATTGCCATCCGCACTCAAAGTACAACTCTCGGGCAAGGCATTCCGCACATGCCATTTTCACATGCTAAATGCTCCACCAAGCGACTTTGGCAGTGCCATCTGCACTCAAAGTACAACTCGCGGCCAAGGCATTCCGCACATGCCAAATGCTCCACCAAGCGACTTTGGCATTGCCCTCCGCACTCAAAGTACAACTCGCGGTCGAGACATCCTGCACATGCCGCAACACTTCACTAGCAACTTTGGCATTTCCACTTGCGCCCAACTCTCGAGATATCAACACAAACTGGGGGATGCTTTCTTGGGGTTTTGGTTTGGAGGTCACAGCGTGCAGCGTACACTACGCTCGCAATAAAGCAAGGCGTGAAAGGAATGAACACGGTCAATTAAATAAGGAAATTTATGGTGAAAACTTTTTTCACCATAAGGCCAACGGTTTCCACCTCCTCTGTTTTAATTGACACATTTACTCAATTCCTTAATGAGGCCAGGGTACGTTCAATCTCACTTGTATAAATAGGTTTCACCTATTCTGCCAAAACATACAAGTCTTGGTCAGGCAAGATACAACACTATCAGATAACAACTTTTCAAGCTCTCCCAAAATCTTCCATCACTAGCAAGCTTCCGCAAGCTTCTACACTTCTGATACAAGTCGAGATACTACCTATCCAGAACTCTTTGGTCTCATCACCCTTCTTCGCTATCCTCCCCAAATCAACCCTTCTCCTCCACTTTGTGACCGAAGCAAATCAGGAACGACCATCTTATTGGTTTAGGCCAGAGTTGTACATATTGATATCTCAAATCAAAAGTGCTCACGTGCAGCACATTTGTTTAAGGGTTTAAACCAGTCTCTCCACCATCGAATGTACCAAATTCGGCAGAGGCAATTTTCTCCCATAAACAATAATATATAGTAATTATTATATAACGTGACATCCCAGATTTCTTTTTTTCTTTTCTAATTGTCATATATTTCAATCGAGGTTATTTTAGCATTAAGACGATCAACCGCATATTCTACTTTATAGTGTTACCCGTTTTGTAGCGGCCCAAAATTAACATAGTATATTACTACTCACGAATACCTGTCAATACCACAAAACCACTACATCCCTCGAAGGATGTTGGGAGATTAATCGCAAATGTCATATATAAAGTTTAGATTGAACAAACTTAGGTCATCAATTAATTTATTCTCTTATTTTTTTTTGCTATATTCTCTTTTGTATTGCAATTAATTTTATTTTAATACTAAAAACAATGATTTATATGATCGGTTACCAAAGATAGCAGGGGTACCATTTGATCCGATGTTCATGATCATTTTGTGATATATGATTTGGTGTCATCCTCAAAATATTTGGAACATACCTTTATTAATCGTGTCATTTAGTACCTACCTTTATTTTATTTTTTGATGGAAAGAGGTAACACCTCATAATTTCATTATTATGAAATTTTGCTTACATTGATCAATTACATTTGAAAACGGAGAAAAACAATCCGTACAAAATTTACATATTTTAGGAACGAAAATAGAAAATTGTACAAAAATTTTACAACCCGTTGGAGAAATTTACATCCTTCTAATGGTTTCAAACCATTTTGTTTGTTGATCTTTTTTTTCTTGATCATCATCATCATTGATGTAAGATGCTTCCATAATAAGGAAGTAATATTCCATTCTTGATATCATTGCAATCAATATCGATCTTACTTTGATTTGCCGAAATAAATCGTCTCCTTCCAAAATATACTTGATAAGAGTGCAACACCACCAAAAAATGCCATAATGGCTATGAGATAATAAGTCTAGATAGCATAAGAATACCATTAGACCGATGAGAAAATAAACTGGAAATCCTAAAAATTGTCAGAACAACAATTTGTTTTATTTAGATATATAATAATATTTACAATTCCACCCGAATCTTAAAATAATTCAAGATTCAGGCAGAAACTTGATGGAAATACTGAGAAAAACAATGGAGAAGATGAAAATAACCGTCAAATAACTTGTAATTAAAGAAGATAACTGTTTTTTATTTAAGATAGAGTTGCAGAGCAAAAATAGGGAAGAGAGAAAAAACTGAATACAATGTTACTCGTCATGTAAAGACTTTTTTTTTTTTTTTTTTTTTTTGCTTTAGGAAAAAAAAAAAACCCCACCACCACTAAAACCATCCACCTCTACTATTTCTTCTACCACCACTAATGTACCGCCTCCACCACTCACTAACACCTGCAATAGCTTTCACCACCAACTACTTCTTTCACTACCACCACTATTATCTATTGAAATAACTTTTATCAAAAATATTTATTGATGGAAATATGTAATAATATATTAATTAAGGGAATATTTATGATGAAATGAAAAATTAATAAATCATTCATTATGAGAAATTAATTGGACACTAATTAATGAAACACTTATAATGTTTAATTTCAACAAACCATGACCATAGATTTATCTTCTCCCTAGACAAATCTTAGCCACTCTTTATCTTGCATAATTTATCCAAACTCTGTTTTATATTCTTGATCTTTTCTCAATCAGAAAGTTTAGACAATGGAGTCCATGAACTTGAACTTGGACGATCCCAAAAATCAATATCCAAGATCAATCTAGTCATATCCAAATAATCTAATTGGAATTCTTCTAAGTATGAAACTTGTTTTATATCTTTCAAGATACGAATTCTACAACAACAATTCTCGTAATCGATCACAATTAATATGGGTGTATATACTAAGATCGAATACGCACTACTTGTGTAAATCCAATTATAAAGATAAACAATATAATGCGGAAAGGAAAAAAGACAAGACACAAGAACTTTTGTTAACGAGAAACAACGATAGGTTACATGTTTTTTTTCTACTTTGAATTCACGTGTCATTGTTTCTTCATTTTCCCATTTAAGTAAGTTACATGCAAGAGTAATGTTGTGAGAAATGGTTGTGTAAGGTACATGGAAGAGCAATGCTGTGAGAATTGGTTGTGTGATGAGACCTTTTTGAGAGTAACTGACTGAGTTAACTTCCACGTGCATCTTCCAAATCACCAGAAAATCCTTTCATGAACATTTTAATAAATAATAAATAATTAATAATAATTGGCATCGCTAAACATATTTTCTAATCAAATTTTGAAGCTAATTAGTTAGGTTTTTCATATCAAATATAGAAAATTGTTAGAGCACTGATCGGTCGAACTCGCAAGCGTTGCTATCTCAAGCTTGTTTGTCAAGTTTAGTTGATAAAAACTATATACTTGACTTATAATCTACTTATAGCTATGTCTCAGATTAGGATAGAATGTGTAGTCGAGCTTTAGACTTCATAACATTCACCAATTGAAGACGAAGATCTACTGAGGAAAGCTTGGAGAAACTTCATCAACAAAAGGTATGTGGAGACTAAAACTTATCTATCACTCAGAAGTTTATTCTACTATATCTTCTAATGAGACTAAGTCGTATAACTATATAAACTTATAAATTATACACATTTGATATTTCAAGCCGAGTTTATCTCGCTTATCTATTTCTCGAAATATGTGTTGAAATCTTTTTGCTTTAACTATGTTCATCGTATTCTTAACTAGTTTAGTTGGAAAGAATCTATTTGTTGGAAACTAAATGTAAAGTTAAAAGATGATCATGTGGAAATTGCCTTGAAACATCTTACATGATTTTTGTGAGACAATCATTTGATGTCGACTTGGAAAGTTTACTATTGATCATTCGATCACTTGAAAGTTACTTTAAGCTAATGGTTTATGTGAGATAGCCATTGTCGTATTCTAAAGATGTTTCAATGATTGAAATGGTAGTTTAGAACAATTACATATGTTTGGATACAACACGGTATGCATACCTAGTATGCGAACTGTATTGGTATAATGCAGGTCTGGGAATCTTGTTTGCATACCTAGTATGCAAACAGTTTTACATGTGAAGGTCCGGGAACCTTGTTTGCATACCTAGTATGTGAACGGTTTCATCTGAGTTAGGTATGGGATGACTGTTTGTGAACCGGGTTTGCGAACGGCTGGACATGCCAAGGTCCGGATATGTTGTTCGCGTACCTGGTTGGCGAACTCAGTGGTTAAGTTCTAAAATCAGTAATGTATGATCCTCATACTCATGAACTAAAACTTATGAATTAAGGAATGCAATCTTTGTAAACCGTGGCTTAATGTTCATGAATTGATTCTTGTATAAATACTTTGTACGATTAGGAATCAATCTGATTTTGTTTCAATTTGTTTATATATATTTCTATGAGATAGTAAACAATTGAACAACTCTATGTGAAGCATAATTAGATTCATTTGATTATCTTTCATAATTGATTGATCATCATATTTGATCCAAAAGTGTTAGATGAATATGGTTAAGACAAAAGTATTCATATGGTTAACTTCGGTTAACTGTTATTGAGCCAACTCAATATACACGTTTAGGTACAGTTACCCATATCTACATGAAGGTATATTTCCTTTGTGCGTAACAAGCTAAGACGATGTAACGGTGGTGATTAATTGCTTTATTTCTAAGCAGACTTAGCTTGAATCTTAAATCAGGATTTCATCTGACGGTGAATATTAAATATTTTGTTACTAAGCTATCCTATCTTTGATTGTAAACAATCCTGATTTGAAAGACTATATAAGGGAAAACTCTAGCAACTGGAAAACCTAATCCCGATACTCTTTTGTGTCCTAGTTGAAAACTAGAGTCGATTCTTCATTAACCTAGGTTTTTCCAAAACCATAATAGGTTAGCAACTTGAAGACTTTATATGGGATTCGTGTAGCCAGATCCTACTATTTTCTCTAGAGCTGCGTATTCTGATCTTACTTGTTCTATCGTGTCGAGTACTATCTTCTATAATATTTCCTCGAGATTTATCTCTGATAGGTAAGATATAAAAAGTAATTACAACAGTTCTTCGTCTCAGACTCTTGTGATTCCGCAATAACTTTTTATATTAATCAGTTGAGTTATTGTGAGGTGATTGATATTTCTAGGCTGCTCTTCGGGAGTATAAGACTAGATTATCAATTGGTTCTTGTTCACCTTGATTTATCAAAAGACGGAACAAAAAATGAATAAAGAATAATATCTTTGTGGGAGACAAATTTGTTTATAAGTCTTCGACCTTGGGTCATAGCAACTCTTAGTTCTGGGTAAGATCATCTAAGGGAATCAAGTGCCAGAATCCAGCGTGGTTCTAGAGGCGTAAGGAAGGCGAATGTACCTTAATCGATATGAGACTTGGTTAGTGAAAAGGCGAGGGTACCCAAATATACCTCAAGCTATTAATTTTCCTTCCTATAAATCCTTTCCCCGAAAGTGATTGTCTATGGACAGAGTCGAGACAATACAACAAATCGGTTCACACTTTGTGTGATCGTATATGGATACGATATCGAGACAATACAACAACAAAGTATTTTTACTTGATACAAAGGTTCGGACTTAACCAACACAATAGGATTCACGTATCAAGTAAATATGAATTAACGTTTGTGCAATTTACTTTAATTATAATAAAACAATAATAATGCGAAAATATAAAGTAAATGACACATCAAGATTTTGTTAACGAGGAAACCACAAATGCAAAAAAACCCCGGGACCTAGTCCAGAATTGAATACTCTCAGGATTAAGCCACTATACAAAATAATACCAACTTCGTATAGTTGATACCAAACAACTAAACCTATAGTTCACCTAGTTCCGTATGTATTCCCACGCCTCCAACCTGTAAACAAGTCACGTACTTGGAATAATTCCTTTGGTTCGTATTCCAAACAGTAAAGGAACAACAAATCTGTTTGGTATCAACTCTCTTCAACCAAGTGATATGAGTTGGCAAAGGTTCCCTTGTTTATCTTAACATATCTCCTTTTCCAGGTTCCAAGATCTATCTTATGTTCAATCTCCCAAAGGCAATCATTAAGATTAAGCCAATCAATACCTTTAATCCCAAGGAAATGTATTGATGTCGATCTTCCTCAATTAATCAATCCAATCTACCACAAGGATATACCGATTATTAATTGGATCCTCTTTTTCCCAAACAAGTATTATGCACACCAAAGATTATAAACACCAAGTCATAAATCTTCTATCTCTTCTTCGTCTTCAAATCTTCTTAGATCTTCAATAAACACCTAGACACAACTACTTGAATCTCTTGTGATCAATCACACACGGAACAGAGTCTGTTGACAATGGATTATCACAAGATCGTCTTTAAATCTAACAATAGTCTAAAGATCCTTGTCGAAACCTTGAACCAGTTTGAGTGAATCTTATACCAGAAAAGAAGATTCTCAAGCATAAATAAACTAGGTGCAATCAAAGTTCGACCACCGTTAGTCAATCAAATCAATACAAAAACTAAAGATAAACCGCAATATCTAGTTTCCCACCAACGGGTCGCGCTAGAGCTTCTCAATCCCAAAGAAGACTTTAAATTGAGCGGCCGTAAGAGATTTCACCTAATTAGATTACTCTCCTCTCTGATAGGCGGCTTCACCAGTAACAAAGACAAAAGAGGAAGTCTATTCTTTCGCAGGATTAGTTTTCTAGAAATGCAAACTCAAAGTATTTATAGACAAGGAAGTTTGGACACCAAGGAATTTCCAAAACCAAAAATATTCTCAAGATATTTTTCATTACTACATCAAATTCGGTTTTCATAATTCCTGTGAATGCACTCTCCAAAAATACGATCGAAATCTCCTTGGAAAATCTTTAACTAGTAAATGCACATTACTAATTCTTATTTTCCATATATAATTAAAAACCCTTAATTAAAAGATTCTTAACTTATTTAAATTCGATCTTGGGATTTACTTCCTTCTTAGCCTTTAAGGAATATCTTTGAACAATATATAATAAGCATTAATGCACCGTGTTCAAAGTGTGTCGATATCTTACTCTTACAAGTCCTTTTTCATACTTGCTCACTTGAAACCTATTTACCACACTTCCAAACAAGTTTAGAATTGGTTAACGGTTCTACCAAAACAAGTTTCGGTTCTACCACCATGTGAGTACTGTGCATAGTCACACTAGCTTACCATAATTCGGCTGACTAGGTACTAGGATCGGTTCTCCACATATATTTGGTATCTAACTTGTATGCACTGCACATGTCCATAGGATCAGTTCCTCCTTCCCAAAAACGTGTTGCACATGTTCATAGGATCGGTTCCCCTTTCTTCCATAAACCTTGATGCACCTCATACAAGGATCGGTTCCCCTTGTGATTCACTGCACATCTTACTAGGATCGGTTCCCCTTCTCCTAATAATTAGTCAGACACTCACAAACCCGATCATACCCCAAGTGATTACTTAAGATCGGTTTCACTAATAAAAGTCATACCAATACATAAGTCAGGCCTCATGTGAATAGTTTTACCAAGAACACAAACAAGTCATGAGCGGTCATACTAATCACACATATTGGTCGTTCATAAGATATGCAATGAAGAACAACCCCAATAATGCCTGGAAATTTCCTTTTTGGTTCACAACACATATCATGAACTTACTTCCTTAAAACACATTTAAACATTGTTTCCTAGGATGATATCCTCACCTCATACCCATACATAGTCACAAAAGCATTCATACGATTATGTCGATGTCTTATTTACAAAGTTTAATGGTTAAGCAAGAAACTTCATATTGTATTCCTTAATACTATGTCTATCTAGAGTGTTCATGCTTCGCAGTTTTATGTTTTCAATATGCATGACTTGAAAGATACCTTAGGGAATGAAACAGTTCAAGTCAAATATCACTAACCTCAAGTGGAAGGATAATGTTGTGGTTGTAGCTCCGTTCTTCTTCACTTCTTCAAGTCTTCGCAATACTTGTAATGTCTCACCCTAATACTTTCAAGCTAACCTATACGAAGTTGACTCTAGTACATTTAAATCAAGAGACTCTTAAATGAGTTTTGGTTCACTAAAATATGACAACCAAACTTGACATACCAACGCTTGGTGGGTTCAACCGAGAAATGCTCTAATAGTTAGGGCTCAACTACATTCTAGTCTGAAGTTAACTTGTAGTAGGCTAGTGTCTGTAGCGGCTTAATACATCGTGGTATTCAAAGATGGACTAGGTCCCATGGTTTTTCCCGCATTGGTGGTTTCCTCGTTAACAAAATTTATGGTATATATGTTATTTCTTTTCCGCATTATATTTTTATTTATATAATTGAAATATCACAGGTTATGCGTAGTTCAATCAGTTGATAAATCAGACCTTGATTGACACTTGGGAATTAGTCTTTGCTACCATCCAAGTTACTTCGCATATCAATCAGGCTCATGAATTTCTATCTGTTCGATCAGCTGATTGCATTGAGAAATAGAGATAAAGCTCTTTGATATATTTCTTGATTGAGATCGCTTATAAGTTGGTGCTTTCAGAATTATATTGGAGTTTAGTCCATATAGATTTCCGAACGAATTATTGGGTGTGGTTGTTATACCCCCGCTTTTTCAAAAATTATTCAAAAAATCAACTTGTAAAATATTAGCGACAACAACACTAGGGAAAACGATAATGAGGAGAATGCTAGGCGCCACTGTAATATGAAACCAGTCAAACAAGCAACAAGTATAAGAGCTATTTTTTTCATGATACAGTAACTGAAATTCTTTCGCCAATTAGTGATTGAGCATTATTTGCATTCAATGTTGGTCTAGCTGCAATTCTAAAATTCTCAATTCCTTCTAGGTCAATATAACCCATTTCAATCTTAAATACTCCAACCCGAGACATAAACCATTTTTGGCGGGAGGAACATAGGTGCATAAGCTCCTTGTACATATAAAACGGATAAAAATTTGTCAAATAGTAAGCACCCATCCGTATGGCCGATAAGGAACTGCAGGAGACTGCACCATGGGATAAACTGTAGATGCTGGTGTAGAATTAGAAGCACCAGTCAGATTTGGATGATGAAATTTACATCTTAGCCAAACTTGCATCGCCCCGTCTTCACAAAATATAAACACTTTGTGCTACCATGTTTATTGTAAACTAAGTAATTAGTGTTTTATGATCGTACTGTAAACTATTAAGATATGGACATTATATTATTGCAAGAGTAACTATAAAATTTTGAAGTATGCAATTTTTTTTAACTTACCTAATCCGGTAACTTTAACAATTTAATGCCACATGTATCATGGTTCCATCTCCATTTATGGAATGGTGGTATTTCCAATATACACCAAATTGGTAAATACATGTCTAATGTCTTCATATAAAATTGCAATAGAAAACATTAACATGATTCCGGTCCAATATGGAACCGAACCTTCAATCAAAATACCAATAAGTATTAGTCTAAACTTTACCTATATTCATATCTCAAAGTCATAAATAGTTACAATTAGGAGTAAATTGACGTGACTAAAAGATATAGAAGAGATATAACTCATTTTTGTTGATGAATCTTAAGATTCAATTGTTGTTGGTGATTTCATCGACCTTTCACATCAATTTCAAGATAATTCTTCAACAATAGATGTCGATATTCAGGCTTGCGAGCTGAATCAAGTGGTAATTGATTCTCAAACTTTGGCTTTAAAGATATAGATTGAATAGAGTTAGGTTTTCTTAAGCTCAAATTTACAAATTGTAGATTCGAGCTCCATTGGTTTATACAAAACTTGTATAAATTGTGATTTGTTTTCAGGTTTTTCTCTCGGCGAAACCGTTCTCAGATCTCAGAAACACATTTATAGCCAGATAAGAGTGATGAAATGAATCAGCAAGGACATATTCGTCATAAGAAAAAAATCCATTTGGGCTGAATCATTTAGAAAAGGACTAACTTGTTCTAGATTTGATATATTACGAGCTCGAGTATGTGGCTCTAGGTGAAAGGACTACATGAAAAAACGTTAATTTCTACTAGAGTTATTTAGTGAAAGATAGTCTGGTTTAATTGGGGGCCCCAAGAAACAATTAGGGGCCCTGCACTACATGACAAAAAGGGACATGAAATAGCATTTTTGGGTGCCCCTTATCCATTTTTTTAAATGTCTAAACTACCCCTAAATGATTAGTGTTAATAATTAGTTAATTAGTGTGTTTAAGTTAAAATCAGATTAAATAGTTAAAACTTGGGGATTTTTGTGTGTTGAGAAGAAGAAGAGGAGTTTTGGGGGAAAACTTAGGGTTTTTAGAAATGAGTGATTCAAATGGAGGAAATGATGTTGGTGAAGATTCAAATAACAAACATGATTGTGATAATGGTAAGATTAAATTTTTCTGTTCGTTGCTCCAAGTGGTCGAACCATCCACACCACGGAACAACTCAGTGTAAGGGTCGTCATAGTCGGGGGGGTGTATACCCAAACGACTCTCCTATGTCGTCACTTTACTGACACTACCAATAACGATTTTTCATAGAGTGTACATGCATAATTAGGGTCGTTGGGGTATAACATCATACAAAGTAACGACCCTAATTCTGCTACTACAATTTTTTGCCCTAGATTATGAAAAATCGTTAACGTAGTGTGATATAGATTGACGACCCTATCAATATTTTGGACAGTGAGTATTTTTGTTTGCAACTAGGGTCGTCATCTGTTACTATATATGGGTAACGACTCTATCCTAAACCAAAAGAGTTCAATGACAACTCGCTTATATATATTGACGACACTACTAATTTTTAAGACAGAGAGACTGTTCTTAGCAGAACTAGGGTCGTCAATAGATTCAGTGACAGAGGTAACTACCCAAATCTAGGGCACAAAATTGTAGTAGCAGAATTAGGGTCGTTCACTAGAACATCATATAGATTAACGATTTTTTATAGAGTTTACATGCAGAATTAGGGTCATTAGGGTATAACATCATACAGAGTAACGACCCTATCACTGTAACTGAAAAAAATCGGCTGGAGAACTAAATTTCACAATCAAAACTCAAGAAAAAATCAAAACATAAGTAGGTTTTAGTCACTTGCTTTCTAATCGATGAAGATTTTTTTTTTTTTTGTGTCGTTAATGGAGGAGAGGGGGAGAACTCAGGTGGGAGAGGAAGGGAGGAGTGGAGAGTTTTCTGATTTTGGTTTTAGAAAATGAATTGGGGGCCTTATGTTTTGGGTTAATAGGTTTTTAAGTAGTAAGGGTAAAATAATATTTTCACCACCTTTTGGAAGTCCCCTAAATTTTTTGGTGTGGGTGTAAAATGGTCAGCCCCTAATTGTGTTTTGGTGGCCCCAATTAAACTAGGAAAGAGAGCTATCCCTTATCTCTCAAAATGGGTTCGCAATAACTTGTATCCTCTCTATCTCTACAAAATCAGTACATACTTCCCCCACCACCAGCGGTGTTTCCTTTTCCCTGAGTAGATGATTCTTTTTCCCGGTGTAGGAGGAAGAATTGAAGCTTATATAAGAAGCAAGCCCTAGTATTCTTTGTTAATTATCTACTGCTTCCGACCGTGAATCTATTGATTTTACGCAAGATTCTGTCTCTGTAGATCATAAAAGAGTTGAATCTAAGAACATAACAACAATAATCCCCAAATAATGGTGAAGGTTCGAATGAACACGGCCGATGTGGCCGCAGAAGTCAAGTGTTTGAGAAAATTAATCGGAATGAGATGTTCCAACGTCTATGATCTTAATCCCAAGGTTTGTTTCAATTCCTCCTTAAACCCTAATTTTAAATCATATTTGAATTGGAGAATTTTCTGTGACAATTTGAGTTGCTGCAGACATATATGTTCAAGTTAATGAATAGCAGTGGAGTTACTGAATCTGGAGAAAGTGAAAAGGTTTTGTTGTTAATGGAAAGTGGTGTTCGTTTACATACAACTGAATACGTCAGGGACAAAAGTACCACACCATCTGGTTTTACTCTCAAATTGAGAAAGCATATACGTACACGAAGGCTTGAAGATGTTCGTCAGCTTGGATATGATCGGGTATGCATTTACATATATGCTTTTCTGTTAATTACTTTAGAATTTTAGGTGCTACTTGTTGTTGATCACTTTTGTTTGTTTTTGTGTTTTAGATTGTTCTCTTTCAGTTTGGGCTGGGTGCCAATGCACATTATGTTATATTGGAGCTTTATGCGCAAGGAAATATTATCCTTACAGATTCTGAATTTGTAGTTATGACGCTTCTTCGATCACACAGGTTTGGAAATTTCAAATTCTATCTGATATTGTTTTGAATATTCTTATTATGAGATTCCAAAGGAGGAAATGCTTATGAAACAGAGAATATCTATACTAGAATACCATGGGTTTTAGCAGTTACATAAATCATAAGTATTGCTGGCTTTACAAAATTGTTCTCACTGGTCCAACTTACAAAGTAATTTGTGCAACTGCTCCAACTAATGATGTATGTAGTAGCAATGTAGTCCTGTAAAAGAGATTAAGATCCAAAATTCTTGTGGCTGATAACTTTCCACTGACTGCAGGGATGATGATAAAGGTCTGGCTATCATGTCTCGCCATCCCTATCCAGTCGAGGCTTGTCGTCTTTTTACAAGAACTACTGCCACAAAGCTGCAAGAAGTACTTACCTCTTTTGATGAAGCTGATAACAAGGATGCAGTTGAGGTTAATGACAGCAGTAATGATGCATCTAATACATCTACAGAAAAGCATGGTAATCGTAAAAATATAAAGCCGTCAGATGCCAACAAAAATGCTAATGATGGCGGTCGCTCTAAACAAGTTACATTGAAAGTAGTCCTTGGGGAGGCATTGGGTTATGGTCCTGCGCTTTCTGAGCATATCATATTAGATGTTGGGCTGATTCCAAACACGAAAGTTGGGAATGATTGCAGAGTAGATGATAATACTATTCGGCTTTTGATTGAAGCTGTTGCCAAGTTTGAGGACTGGCTTGAGGACATCATATCAGGAGAGAAAGTTCCCGAAGGATATATATTAATGCAAAAGGGGAAGAAGGAGATTTTACCATCTGAAGAAGGAACTTCTAGCAAGGTTATAAGATGGTTCTGTTTACGTAATTTATGTAATTGTAGCCTGAAGATAAGTTTCAAATAAATTATCCCTACTCCCTATTGTGTAGCCCTCTCATTCTTTCTTTTTTTGTGTTGGTGCTACTGCAGGTCTATGATGAATTTTGTCCGATTTTACTGAACCAGCTCAAGTCAAGGGAATCTATGAAATTTGAAACATTTGATGCTGCACTGGATGAGTTCTATAGTAAAATTGAAAGTCAAAGGTCAGAACAACAACAAAAGACTAAAGAGGGGTCTGCCGTACAGAAGCTTAACAAAATACGCCTGGATCAGGTATCATTGTTTCTTTGCTTTTAATACATTTTTTTTTTTTTTGTATCTATTTTGGCTGTCTTTTAAGTGTTGTATGGAACATGATCTGCTCTCTGTCTTCTGGCCTGTAAGTTGCGTCGTACCGCTTGTGTTTGTTTTTGGCTCAATGTGAGTGAATTAGTGTTGGTGTCATTTTCTAGAGTCTTGGTTTGGATACTTTTACCTCTAAATGAAATAAAAAAATTCTCTACATTGCAGTATGAATTTGTGCAACAAATTGTTCAAGTAGCTTTGTTTGTGTGCTTGTTCACATGTTAATTGTTTTTTCTCTATCATAGGAAAATCGTGTTCATGCATTGAAGAAGGAAGTTGACCGGTGCATAACAATGGCAGAATTGATTGAATACAACCTAGAAGATGTTGATTCAGCTATTTTAGCCGTTCGTGTAGCTCTTGCAAATGGAATGAACTGGGATGATCTTGCTCGTATGGTGAAAGAAGAGAAAAAATCGGGGAATCCTGTTGCTGGGCTCATTGATAAGCTTCATCTTGAAAGAAATAGCATGACATTGCTGCTGAGCAACAACCTTGATGAAATGGATGATGAAGAAAAAACAAGCCCTGTTGATAAGGTAATTTGCCTGTATAAACACCCACACAATTTGCTTTCTGAAGGCTTATATATTTGTGACCACGAGTTTACACGCATCAATTTTCACTTAAAAAATGCAAAAGATATATACGGAGGTTTTCTAGCAGCTTTGAGCCAACAAAAATGCCAGGAACATATTTTTAATATTGTTTTCTTCCTTCTACAACATATTCACATATTGACAGACATTCATATCGATTTTGTGAAGATTTAATGGATCAAGTGTTTGCAGCTCTATACTACTGTCCATTGTTAATCATTCTTTTCGTTCCAGGTAGAAGTTGATTTGGCACTCTCAGCACATGCCAATGCACGGCGGTGGTATGAACAGAAAAAAAAGCAGGAGAATAAACAGGAGAAGACCGTTACAGCCCATGAGAAAGCATTCAAAGCAGCTGAGAGGAAGACCCGTCTCCAACTTTCACAGGTATCCTAGTCATATATTCGTGGTGCTAAACATGATACTTTGTTTGTTCTTCCATAAGAATGGGTATAAAGTCAATGTGATCATTCAATGACCAAAGACGGCTCAAAGTTGATAATGACACTCTTACAAGACAATAAAAAAGGAGTAACTGTCATTATGCCATTAAAAACTGTTCAAAACTATTTGTTTTGGTTATGGTTCTGGCTGTTATATGGTGATGTATACCGGTATGACAAGTGACCTGCCTTTAGTTGCCTTTCTCCTTTGAGCAGTAGTATGGTAATCCTATATCTTGAGCATTAGTATGGTGATGTGTATGTCCTTGCATGGTCATGATCATGGGTCATGTTTTTTTTCTGGTTATTTTAACATTTGTCGGGAATATTTTATTATATTTTATTACACTTAAAGGATCATCAAGTCATTTGGTTTCTGGCTTATTCTCTGCGTTCTGTTGTTCTGTAGGAAAAGACTGTTGCTGCAATTTCACATATGCGCAAAGTTCACTGGTTTGAGAAGTTCAATTGGTTCATCAGCAGTGAAAATTATTTGGTTATTAGTGGTCGTGATGCTCAACAGAATGAGATTATTGTGAAGCGGTACATGTCAAAAGGAGACCTGTAAGTAGTTATTTACGCATGTACTTGTTTTCATATGACCATAATCAGGCATCTCAGATTATGTCATACTGAAAATGTCCGAGTATGATCATATGAAAACAAGCACATTTATGGACAAACCAAGTCTTTTTTTCTCTTTTATTTTGTTTCCATTCTTTTTTCGCATGCCAAGTCTAATATTTCATTTGTATAATTTTCTTTTTGATAATGAAACAGGTATGTGCACGCAGAATTACATGGAGCATCCAGTACTGTGATAAAAAATCACAAACCAGAGAATCCAGTACCTCCTCTTACACTAAATCAAGCTGGTTGTTTCACTGTAAGTTTGTGTCCTAGCGAATACCACTTCAACGTTCAGTTACATTGTTAATCCTACTTCTTTGTGTGAATATTTTTTTATCATTTAGTTATTGTATATCAGAATAGGCCGATTACATGATTATGGTCTTTATATTTAATTCTGTCTGTAGGTCTGCCATAGTGCTGCCTGGGATTCAAAGATTGTAACAAGTGCTTGGTGGGTTTATCCTCACCAAGTTAGTAAAACCGCTCCAACTGGAGAATATCTTACAGTTGGCAGTTTTATGATTCGTGGAAAGAAGAATTTTCTTCCTCCACACCCTCTCGTAATGGGTTTCGGAATCTTGTTTCGGTTGGATGAGAGCTCCTTGGGCTCACATTTAAATGAAAGAAGGGTAAGAGGCGAGGAGGAAGAATCGCTTGAGACCGAAGAGTCGGAATCTTTTAAAGAAATTCCTGATTCTGAGATGGAGAAGGAAGTCGCAGGTGTTAACAACCTTTCAAATGCAGTGGCAGATGATGCTAAACCAAAAGTTGGGGGCATAACAGTAGTTGGTTCAGCTAAACTTAGTGAAAGTGACAGTTTCTCTACTTCCAACAAGCATGAAGATTTGATTGAAGACAAAAGCTTGCCGTCCATATCACCTCAACTTGAGGATCTGATTGATAGGGCTCTTGGGATTGGAAATGCTAATGTGGCTGGTAAAACTCATGTGCCTTCTCAAGTAAATTTGGTAAAGGATCATACAACCAATGAGCACATAACTGAAGTTAAGGAAAAGGCTCATATTTCTAAAGCTGAAAGAAGAAAGCTCAAGAAAGGGGAGACGAGTAATAGTGCTGATGCTACTATTGAGCACAAAAGGGAAGACCCAAAAGACAATAGCCTTTCAGGCACTCAGTTAGATAAGAATGTCCAAAATTCGAAGACTTCTGTTGGAAAATTCAGTCGTGGGCAGAAGGGCAAACTCAAAAAGATCAAGGAGAAGTATGCTGAACAGGATGAGGAAGAACGTAAAATTCGTATGGCTTTACTAGCGGTGAGTTATAATTGTTTGATATTAATGTCTGTTGTTTTTTGAGTTATAGTTATCTGTTATGGGGGTATTATTTATGACTTAGTTAAGCGCGTGCACTTTTGTTGAATGTGATTGGTGGGAACTTCATCCATCTTACCCACTGATATTGGGTGTTCTAAGTTGTCATCAAGTACAAGGTTGGATCTTGTTGACCTACAATACATGGAAGTCATAAAAAATCTAACTCATGTTGTCACCCTTCAATCTTTACGACCTAGTCAAATATTAAGGTTTACGAACTTACAATTTCCAATCTATTATTCTTTAAACTGACAGTGTTTAAAAACTTTCAGTCCTCTGGAAAAGTAGTCAAGCAGGAGAAAGATACCCAGGAAGGAAGGACCGTCTCTGTTGATCAGAAGAAATCAGCTGCTGGTATGTTTCCCGAAGTTTTGCTAGTTGAAGGACTGATAATACTTGCTCATTTGATCTATTGTTATCTTAGTGGCTAATCATTCAGGTCAAGATGTCGTCAAGTTGATTTTGGTAATTATTGAGAGTCACTTTCTTTCTGATCATAAGGATTTTACTGTTATAGTTGCCAGACCAGAAAATTCTATTGCAAGTTATGGTTGCTTGTTAACTGCAAGATCCTTTATTTCAAGTCAATAACCTGATTTCTCTTTTCTTTTTCGTCAAATCTAAAGTGATCGTATTGACTAGATCGCGAATATTTTCTTTGTACAGTGTCAGGCCCAGATGATGCTTCAAAAATATGCTATAAATGCAAAAAACCAGGTCATCTATCTCGTGATTGTCAGGAACAGCCTGAGGAAACTAATCATATCAAGGAAGGTTTGCATAAGCACTCAAACTATGGTGGTCTTAGAGATAATTCAGATGCAGTTGAAAACATTGGCAGTGAGTTAGACAAGGTTACGATGGAAGAAGACGACATAAATGAGATTGGTGAAGAAGAGAAGGAGAAGTTAAACGATGTGGATTACTTGACTGGAAATCCATTGCCGAACGACATTCTGTTGTACGGTGTCCCTGTTTGTGGTCCTTATAACGCAGTACAATCTTATAAGTATCGGGTGAAGATAATTCCAGGAACTGCAAAGAAAGGGAAAGGTATGAGAATCTCTTAGTTCTGTTGTGTGAATGTCAAATAAACATGTACTTCTCATACGTACTTGGAAGTATAAAGTTAATATTTCTTTTTCTTCCGAGTAAGGTTATTTGTTTTAGCTAGACATAAATTTATCACAGCATTCATGTGATAAAAGATGGTAAATCTGTGGAGACCATATTCACGAATTCTAATGCTTGTATGGTTTTATTTTCTCCTTTCAGCCGCTAAAGCAGCAATGAATTTGTTCGGGCACATGACTGAAGCAACAACCAGGGAAAAGGAACTCATGAAAGCGTGTACTGATCCAGAGTTACATGCTGCACTTCTTAGTAACGTGAAGGTTGCGTCTGCAGGACTCACCCAATTGAAGCAGCAGCAAAAGAAAGGAAAGAAAGCCAGCAAGAAAGGAGGCTAGCAAATTTTCTATTTTGTCTCCTTTCTTGGCTCATCCGTAATGCCCAATTCGCACTTAGCATGTTCTTCCCCTGTATTTCTGGATGATGAGTTTAGAAAGGAGTGGTTAGAAAACTAGTAGAAAAGTTAGAAAAGGGTTGATTCCTTAGTTTTGCTGTAAATGGATCTTGAAATTGTATTGTAGTTTTGATCCTAAAGAATATAATCTTTGAATGGCATCGTATAGAACTGAATTTCGATAATATATGAGTGCGCATGGACAATGAGCACCTCTGCAGTTTTATATTGCTTGAATTGAATGAATTTGCATCTAGAGTTTTGAGCTCTGGATAGTTCTAGATTCTTGCCTTCTAACTGGGTTGCATGATCGTATTCTTAGTCTGATCAACTCAACCATGCTGAACAAGTCATATTCTTAGCGAGGGATTTCTCTTCTGGGAAGAATTTAGGAGGGTCTGGTCAGGACTCTGGTGGTGATTGGATAATCATCCTCCAATTAAGCCAATGGGTGTAAGCTTTTAACGCAGACGCCCGAAGACAGTAGCATACGCGAATCTAGATTAGAATTGCTGGGCTTAAGTTCGGAATATTGGGGAGTTAAACGTTATTTCAGATTGCTGAAGCAAGACTGACTGCCTGTTGTCATTACGCTATAGTCCTGGTATAAATAGATCTCTTTAAGCCTCTATCAGATGATATTTTGGTTGTAACGTTAGGGTCATGCTTCCTTGGTCTATCTTACTTATGGGAAGAACCCTATTTTGGGGGCATACATATAGGACAAAAACATGGGTGCCAATAGTATATCAAGGGTGGCCCTTATCCTGCAGTTTTCAAAAATGCAAAAATACCCCTCATGAGATTAGTGTTTAATTAGTGATCATTAAAATTCTAATCCTAAAATCATCCCACTAATTACCCATCCCACTAATTAACCAACCACCCACTAATTAACTCACTAACCATTACTAATTAACCCTTCTTTCTCACTCTTCTTCTCCAAAAACACAAACAAAATTCCGAAAAATTTCTTTGTTCGATTAAGTTCTCGATTAAACACATTAATGGCACCTCGTGTTAAGCGATGCCCTAGAAATATGGTGTTGAATCCTGGTATTGCTTCTGTAGCATCTCAATCTAGGGTTTTGGAAAAGATGGTGATGAAGAGGATAGTGGATTGATTGGTGTTGAAGAGCGAGAAATAGAGCCTGATTCTTTAAAATTGCACATAGAAAGGTATTTCCCACAAACCCATTGCTTGGTTTTTCGTATTTCGTTGATTTCTGACGCGTAATCGATGATTCCTCTGGGTTTTGGAAGTTCCAGAGTAGTGTTCGGCTGAAATTTAGCAGTCGAACTTCTTCTTTTTTTTACAGACGAAGAACAGTTCGGCTTATGTTTTGAAAATCGGTTGCGCCGAACCTTTGTGTTCGGATAATACCTTCCCAACCTTTCCCGGCCGAACCTGACAAATGAAATTTACCCCAGGTGGTTGTCAGGTTCGTCTGACTCGATTAGATTACTTTTAAGCCAAACTTATCTCTGTAAACACTTCGAAAATCTTGCTTTGTATGCTCTAGGTTCGGCTAACTCATGATGATGAGTTATCAACCGAACTTATAAATGTACTCTCAAGTTTTTAGATTTTATTTTGGCCATAACTTCTTCGTCCGATGTCGGAATGGCCTCATTCCTTTTACGTTGTTTTGGACTTTTCATTCTCTTAAAGATGGAGATAATATATCATTGATTTGAATGAATTTACATATCCACAAGTACAAAACTTTAGTTTTATTATATCATTGATTTGAATGAGTTTACATAAACTAAAGTTTTGTACTTGTGTATATGTAAACTCATTCAAATCAATGATATATTATCGTCATCTTCAAGAGAATGAAAAGGCCAAAACAACGCAAAAAAAATGAGGCCATTCCGACATCGGACGAAGAAGTTATGGCCAGCATAAAATTTAAAAACTTGAGAGTACAGAGATAAGTTCGGCTGATAACTCATCATCACGAGTTAGCCGAACCTGGAGCATACAAAGAAAGATTTTCGAAGTGTTTACAGAGATAAGTTTGGCTTAAAAGTAATCTAATCGAGTCAGCCGAACCTGGCAACCACTTGGGGTAAATTTCATTTGTCAGGTTCGGCCGGGAAAGGTTGGCAAGGTATTATCCGAACACAAAGGTTCGCGAATCGATTTTCAAAACATAAGCCGAACTGTTCTTCTTCTCAAAAAAGAAGAAGTTCGGGTCGCTAAATTTCAGCCGAACACTACTCTGGAACTTCCAAAACCTGTGGAATCATCGATTACTTGTCACAAATCAACGAAATACGAAAACCAAGCAATGGGTTTGTGGGAAATACCTTTCTATGTGCAATTTTAAAGAATCGTGCTCTATTTCTCATTCCAACACCAATCAATCCACTATCCTCTTCATCACCATCTTTTCCAAAAACCCTAGATTGAGATGCTACAGAAGCAATACCAGGATTCAGCACCATATTTCTAGGGCATCGCTTAACACGACGTGCCATTAATGTGTTTAATCGAGAACTTAATCGAACAAAGAAATTTTCATAATTTTGTTTGTGTTTTTGGAGAAGAAGAGTGAGAGAGAGAAGGGTTAATTAGTAATGGTTAGTGAGTTAATTAGTGGGTGGTTGGTTAATTAGTGGGATGGGTTAAATTAGTGGGATTGTTTTAGGATTAGAATTTAATTAAGTGGAAGGGTAGTATTGTAATTTAAACTAGACATGGGTATTATAGTAACTTAACAAGATTTAGGGCAGCCCTTATAATTTTGTGTGGGGTGCCTGTTAAGGGTGTATGCCCCAAAATTATTGGGTATGCCCCAAATTAGGGTTCTATGGGAAGCCTCCTCCCTATTGTATCACTGCAGTGTGATTGGTCATGACCATGGAGAACCCAAGAGGAGAAACTTGCGAAAATGGACGTGGAAGATCGCGGGTTCAACAAACTTTAAATCTCAGGAAGAAATCAGTTTACTGGATGGTTCAGAAAGATGAGAATAATGATCAACATAAAAACATTGCCGGAGACTGTTGCACCGGAGGAGACTGGAGCGAAAATAGCCTAGGATGTAGATGGGGCAGAGGAACCTTCCCAAACCTACCATAACAAGGGCCTTTTCATGTCAGTTCTTTGAATGATTGAATCTACTGGTTAGGATGCTGATATGGGCCAAGATCCCGTTTGAAACAACAGATGCAGATTTACAATCACATAGACACAGACTAGATATTAATGTTGTCTTCAGACCCCATTCCAAACAAGAGTATGGCACACTGCATACTGGTTGCAGCAGTAATACTGTTGGCTCCGTGTCCCGTGGTGTGACACCAGACACTCACCTTTTTACATTCCACAACCTCCTACTGGAAGGGGTGCCAAGCAGGAAAGAAGCATGTAGTCTTTTTCTTTTTGTGGAGATGTCCAAAAGATTTTCTGTTAACCTGACCTAATAATTAAAGTCTTTTTCTTTAATACAAGGAAGTGCATGGTCGTAATGGTAAACATATTACTATACTCTCCAAAAATATTGCTATCAATTGGTTGCAACATTCTTCTTTGAGTTATCAGCTGCCCAATGCTAGATTTTCAGGCAAGTGCCGGTGAGGAAATTGATGATGGTGTTGCTGTAACTAACACAACAAACATGGCAGTTGAAGTAAGAAACTCAAAAGAGTGGGGTACTCTTTTGGACGATAAGAGAGATAACTTTAATGCTCCATTGAATGATCCTGGGGTCACGGAAGCACAAGGTAGTTTGGATGATCAGAGTATGGTTGGATTTCCGTTCGTGCAACAGTTAATGATAAAGAGCTAAATTTTTTAGATGAGTTGGACACAGTAGATGAAGGGGAGAAAATAGTTTTTCTTGCAAAAATGGAGGCCTAAGAAAACATCGTGATTCGGATAAAAATGAAAATCTTTCACCAAGGAGGAGCTAGATGAAGCAAACAATATTAAGAATGATGAGGTTCGTGCTAATAACAAGAAATCCAGCCTATAGAAAAGATTATTTTAAAGAAAAAAATGAGATAGAGTTTCAACTAAGAAAAAAGTTCAATCTCTTATTAAACTTGTACGATGATATTTATGAAGAGCATAAAGATCTCGGAGCTTTTGGTAGAAATTCTTTCGGGTTTACGGTCTAAAAGGAGAAACTTTAAAATTGGAAATAAGGGACGCTTGAGAGTAATTTCCATGAGTTTTCTCTTGATGTTATTTATTTTGTGTTAGCTTCTTTTTGGAGTTTTTTGAGTTATCTTTGCAGTTATTTTTTTAACCCCTTTGGTTTATAAGGGTGGGGCCCTAGAATCCTTCTTGTAATTATGTTTTTTTGTTTTTGTTTTAATAAACTATTGGACTTAACAAAAAAGCTCCCCAATGCTATAAAATAAATTCTTAAAACATGTTCCAGTACTCGACTAGTAGTACAAAATTTATGCAAGGGTATTGTTTTATTTTATACACACATGATGCAGTTGGGGAACAGAGTTGCTAGTTTCTCTGGTGACTCTCGAGAAAATGCTACATTCCCCAACTTCCCACCACCCCCAAGAAAAAACCTTTTCCCCCGTGAAGCGTCTCAAGGGTACTGATCCATGACATTGAGTGCCATCCTGGGTTGCACAGACGCGGGGACAAACACTATAAAATTCTCAAAAAAATAAGACGCGGACACGTATATACATATTATATTTATATATACAATTATGTATTTATACAACAAAGTCAAATATTTCGATCCTAAAAATTAGAAAATGACGCGCAAATTAGTGCGTCGGACCCGCGTCGTGTCAGCATTCCACGTGCGTCATGTGTCCGACGCGGACACTGTTCAGAAAATGGAGCGTCTGTGCAACCCAGGTGCCATCCACCACGGAGTCCCTAAGGGTGAAGGTTTTAGATTGCTATGTAATGGGGAAAAATGGTGGCGGCAAAGTTTCTGACTCGAGTGCTGTTAAATCATCTGCATCATAAAAAGAAAGATCGATAAAGGGTTTTAAACACTATACACACAGTCTGTGCTACAGTCGCTCAACTTGTTATCCCATAAGTAGATAATATAAGGAATGATTTTCCCTAGCAGAGTGTTTCAAACCTTGGATCTTATGGCAGAGAACAGAAACCCTAATGCATCGAACTCGAACTCATGTAGGGAACACTGAACGCGTGCAGGGTCGTCAAACTTAATAGGCAGACTTCATATTAGAATTTACATAGATTTGCACACTCCTATACCTAGCCCTACTTTCTTTTTCTTTTTACACAAATGGATTGCTGATTCTCTGAAGCCAAATAAGTCATACACAGATACTCCACGGATCACCTTGCGTCCTTGCCAATTAGTATAGCTGGATTTGCTGCGCGAAAGCTATGGTTGTTCAGGTGCTTAAGGAAACATCTGGGCAGCAAAGTTGGCGAGAGGGCATCATTAGAAAAATACCTGAATGATGGTCGGCCAGAAGTAACAAGAAGATCTGTAGAGTGATCAGTGATGATGATGTTTCAGCTCCATTTCCAGCTCTGACTCTGTCCTCTATAATTAGAAGCACGTTAAACCACACCTAAATAGAGATCCAATTATTTTCTCCAGCAGATCACAACAATGAAATAAAGAGACCAAAGAGAAGATGATGCAACATTCTGGGGATGATGCTATTTGTATGCACATCCACCAAATTCAAACCTCTATATTTAAGCCGAACAGTTTCAAGTGATCATTACTACTCTAACAGTAACAACAGTCAAAGCTCAAAGGGATTTTCAGAGAACTCAATGAACAGTTTGCTGAAGTTCTTGTAAGCTTTAGTAACTATAACATGTAGTCTGCTATTCGGATTTGTCGACAGAAGAATAAAACATTCAACAACCATTGCCTCCAAAGCTCCTGAGTAAATTCATCTCCTTCAGGTGTCCACAGAATTCAGTGAAGCAGACTAATTTGAGGTGTCCAAAAATCTCCCAGTCACTGAATCTAGAGTCCAAATATCATGGTCAATTTCGTCTTGTAAGGAGGAGTTGGAAGCCTAAAGTAGATATGCAAAAAAGGAATTAAGAAAAAGTCAGAATAATATAAACTTGTTTTCACACAATATATCTGAGATTGACTATTGCCACCAAAAACGACAAACTGGAGCTTTAGTGGGAACTTCTTCTAGTACCTCGAGGTACATACTTAAGTTTTAAATTCTTTTGAGATGCTATGATCACTTGTCATAATGACAAGTGACAGTGACTCCAGATTAACTGTCTGTTGGAGTAAAGCAATTAGTGCTTTATCAGCAGAACAATGAACTGCAGAGGTAACCTCAAACAGGATGAATCTATGGAATGTAAGCGGTTTTCAAGAAATCTTCTGCAAAGGAGAGAGCATTTTCATTATATGGATAGTACAAAAAGTTATCAGTTAGTAAAAATTGAAGATTAATATATACTACTAAAACAATCATATAGCCAAGTAAATGCATTTTACTGAGAAAATTGAAGATACAAGTAAGAAGGATTACCTTAAGGGCATCATCCACAAATCTAAAATTCTAATAAGTTGAAATTTCTCAAGCCTTAGAAAAGAGGTGGATTCAGTCAACTTCTTAAGCGATTCACATGTAAATGGAGCATCCTTTGTTTCTTCGCAAATCCAAGTTTAAAATTCACAACTGGTCTCTTGTTTGGAAGAACTTTATTATCAGAATCCCGAGCTTCACAGTTCACACCCTTTGATGCTTCAATCACTGGAACAAAAACATCCAATACAGAAGTCTGATTTTTATCTGGCATTGCTTCCTTTGAAACCCTAGCAGGAATAGTAACAGAAGAGGTATCCATCTCCCCTGACTGCAAAGGTGGAGCCAGATACGGATTACTATCTGCAGCATGCTTTGCTTTAGCAGCATCTCCTGGATCAGTCGATGCGGTTGCAACTAAACCATTACCTGCCAATCTCTGATGCAGGTTCAGTAAAGACCATTCTGCTTTCTTATGCTGTCTCAATTCTTCAATTCTATGATTTTTCTCCACACGACGGTCATTTTCTCTTTCGCTTGACACTGGAGAGTGAATGTAAGTGTGACGATCAGGAAACGCAGGCAGCCAATTAGGAATATGTTCTCCCTCTGGGATCTCACTCATCTGCAAAAAACTTGGTGTTGGTTTTCGATGTTTGTTTACTGGAAATTGAGGAACCGGCCTAGCAAATGGAATTTCCTCCGTGCAGTTCACAAACTGAATGATTTCGGTGACTGTGCCTGAACTTGTAGAGCAACGATTAATATCCGAAGCACCAATAAAACCATGGGAAGATCCCAGATCTTCCAATCCTTGGATTATGTCAAAGACATTACATTCCGTTCTATTAGCCAAATTCGCATAAAAGTGTGCAGTCTTTCCGAGCTCACAAAGGTAACGAATAGCGATATCAGATAGAGACTCGAGGGCGGACTGCTGAAAACTCTGAAACCCATAGGTTTCACATATTTGCGCAACTGCAATTCTCGCAATTGCTAATCCAAATTCATCACTTCCTCCTGATTTCTTCTTCGAATCATGTTCCTTCTCTTTTCCGGTATCCCCACTTCCATCGGTCATATTTAAAAATTTTGTATCACTTTTAACTAATGTAAATTAGTTCCAAAAAAAAAAAAAACATCTTTCTTCCGAATTAGGTTTTACCCTACAATCCCAACATTCGGCCAAGAACCCTGCTCCTAAAATTTAACAAATCATACAAAAAAAAAAAACAAATCGGCAAAACCTAGAGAAAAATTCTAGGTTAAAAAAGATTGGGGAATGAATTGTGTGATCGAAGTTGCTGAAACAAAACACTTTGAACACTAAAGCAGACAACTTTTAGAGGAAAAACAATAGTCTCACCAGTGATTCTTACAGCTCCAATTGAAAGCACCTCTGATGGAAACGGCGACTGAATTTCTAGGGTTTTGAAATTGACAGAAGAAAAGAAAGAAAACGGCCTGTGAAAACGGGGAAGAAGGAGAAGAAGCGGAGGGATATATAGGATGAAAACGGAGATGTAAAGTTAGAAACCCCTTAACCGTGCGATGGTGGGGCCCGCGACAGAACTGAGACTTTCACCTTTCGACAAATTTGGTTTGGACAATATTGGTAAGATTTTTTTTATTTTTTTTTTGATCAATTTATTGGTAAGATTTACCCATTTCTCATCAAAACTTTCTTAAATCGTGACTAACCAAATCTATTTTTTTTTGGTTTAACTCATTGTGGTTGTGTGTTTCCTAGGTGGAAACCCAAATAAGACATCTTCATGTTGAAAAAGCCTGGGAACAACAACAAGACACAGAACCTACGCTTGATCTCCAACTAAAACTCATAACAACTGGGCAAACACTTTTGGAATGGAACAAAGAAACTTTTGGACACCTTCCAACCATGATCAAGAAATCAACAGTCAAGATAAAACACGCTCAACATCAATGTGCAACACAATCAGGAGGCGACCTAGATTTTTGGCTGATCCAAGAAAAACAACTAAGAATCGAACATGATGAATTACTACAATGCCATGCGACATACTGGCAACAAAGATCCAGAATTCAATGGATGCAATCAGGCGATCTCAACACAACCTTTTTCCATACCAAAGCCACCATTCACAGAGCCTGCAATAATATACAACAATTACAAGACCCACAAAACAACTGGGTTAACAAAAAAGAAGACATTGTTCAACTCATTCTTGATCATTATTCTCAACAATATACGGCTCCGCCTACGGTGATAAATGAAGATCTTTTTACAAACATCAGACCAAGATTAACTCCCAGACAATCAGACCTACTTACGAAGGAAGTAACTATAGCAGAAATCAAACATGCACTCTTCTCCATCAACTCTGAAAGTGCTCCTGGACCAGATGGTTACACAAGTAATTTTTTCAAAGTTTTCTGGGAAACAACTCATTCCCAATTGATAGCAATGGTGCGAAGTTTCTTTAATAACCTAACCATGCATCCTCTCATGAACCACACAAACTTAACACTAATTCCTAAAATAAATCACCCTTCAAAACCTTCACAATTTAGACCCATAGCACTCTGTAACGTCACTTATAAAATCATTTCAAAAAATTTAGTCAACCGACTTAGACCCCTGCTCCCTTTCTTAATAAGTCCCTACCAAAGTGCTTTTGTGCCACAAAGATCGATCCACGACAACATAGCAATTGCAGGAGAACTATTTCATCATATCAGAACCTCAAATCTCACAAAGGACCCAAAAATAGCTCTCAAACTGGACATCCAGAAAGCTTATGATAGCTTAGATTGGGGATTCATTAAAACCTCTTTCACAAAACTTGGATTCCCATCAACCTTTATAGATTATATTATGCTATGTGTCACAACAGTTACATATTCGGTTAACATAAATGGCACACCTCACGGCTACATCAATCCAACCGGAAGCATTAGACAAGGAGACCCGCTATCTTCCTATATTTTCATCATATGTGCTGAAATCCTATCTACCAATTTAGGAAACCTTGAAATCCAAAAGTCTGTAAAAGGACTCAACATTTCCTTAAAAGCTCCAACCATTACTCATTTAATGTATGCTGATAATTTACTAATCACCTACAAAGCCTCGAACCAGAGTAACCAACACCTAAAGAACTTGCTCCAATCATATGGTACTTCTGCAGGACAGATAATAAACACTTCCAAATCAGTAATAATTCATCACCCGAGACTAGATCCAATCAAGATAAATGAATTGCAACAATTTTTAGATATTCCAACAACATCGAAACCTCCAATTTATCTAGGCATCCAATTCAAATAAGGAAGAGCTTCCATTCAAACCTTCGCTCCCCTCCTACAAAGATTAGCCAGGAAAGCTAAAGGATGGATGACAAAATGCTTGACCCCAGCTGGAAGACTCACACTCATAAAATCTTCCCTTACCCCCACCTCAAACCACATTATGCAAACACAAAACTTACCCAGTACTATACATAAACAAATAGATCGTATCACTAGGAAATTTTTTATGGGGACATGATTCAACAATTAAAAAACTTCACCCCATAGGCTGGGATAAAGTAACAAAACCAATACCCGAAGGTGGGTTGGGCATACGAAAAATCAGTGATCATAACAAGGCCCTTCTCATGAAAAGAATTTGGGATTTACATGAACAACCTAAATCCATCTGCGGAAGTCTCTTCAATGCAAAATATCTTGATCAACAACCTATTCTACAAGGCACTCATACCATACCTTCCTCTTCCAGTCCTCAATGGAGACAACTGGCTTCAATTATACCCTCCATGCAACAAATGATTTTCCATAGTATTGGGAATGGGTTATCAACTCCAATAGAAGCCAATTGGATTCCACACTCACCACCTTTAGACCCAACACTATGTTACCCATTACGAATGGTAGCAGATATCATTGACCCTATATCTCATACCTGGAATCAATAAAAATTATGCACCCTTCCCAATCATATAGCTCAAAAAATCATAAACATCCACCTTCCCCAAAATAATTCACATGATAAGCTTATCTGGCCACATTCAAAATCTAGAAAATATACTACATCTTCGGGATACAAATGTCTAACCCATGGTCAACCAACGCAACCTCCTCTTCCACCTACCAAATTCCTATGGACCTTACCTTGTCCACCAAAAATTCGTCTTTTCTTGTGGAAAGCAATCAATGAAGGACTACCAACCTTCTCTCTCCTTCATCATATACATTTGACCAACTCTGACATATGCCCGAGATGCAATATTGATCCAGAATCGGCGAGTCATCTTCTAATTCACTGTCCTTATTTTGTTGTGGTTTGGGTGGAAACCTTATTTTATGGTGGCGTTTTGTGGTACTACCTTGGAATACCTTAATCACTCATCTCACAAACACGTCAAACTCAAACACCCCCCCCCCCACCAATTTCACCTTAACACCGCAGACAACCATCTCCCAAATCCTACAACAATCCGCTTCAACAAATGTAATCTCCTCCTTTTGCTTTCTTTTTTGGACCTTATGGTTAGCCAGGAATGACCTAATCTATCGCCAAAAACAAACAACCTCAGCCGAAATCTTAATATGGGCCCAAAAACAACAAGAAGAATTTGTTGCAGCTTTAGATTCCTTACCACGAGTACTACCAGGAGATGCACCGATATATAACCACCCAAGAGAAGACAAAAGAATATCTACAATATCGGTAAGATGGTCAACTCCAAACATCAATTGGATTAAAATCAACATAGATGGAGCATCAAGAGGTCACCCAGGTTTTGCAGGAGCAGGATTCATCTGCAGAGATTCCGAAGCTCGAACCTTAATGGCTCTATATCAACCATTAGGAATTACGACGGCCTTAATCACAGAAACTTGGGCTCTTCTATTGGCTTCAAGAACGGCAACAAAAAGACAATGGCCAAAAGTCATATTTGAAACGGACTCACAAAATCTTTTGTGCTTCATCACTTCCTCTACCCCACCTCCTTGGCACATCTCAGGGATGATTGAAGAAATAAAGAATAGATTTAGACGGATTCCACATGCGGCCATTCAACACAACTACAGGGAAGGAAACCAAGCATCAGATGGTTTAGCCAATCATGCGGCGGATGAAATCCAAATGGGAAACTCATCAACTAAAATATGGGACCAGGCAATCCCGCCTTTTATTGGTCATATTATATTTCATGACTCCGTGGGTACCACATACCCACGACAAATTGTATCGTAACTTATCTTAATAAATTCCATGCTTCAAAAAAAAAGACATCTTCATTCTAATTTTTTCTTAAATTTAGGGTGGAAAATAGTTCATCTTGGTGTGGTTTGTAATTTTTCACAGATTAAATGTAATTTTTATTTTTAGTAACTTTAAAATTTTATTAGAGCTAAAAAAGGTTGTTTATTTGGAATTAATTTCAGTTAAGCAAAAGCTTACTAGGATATCTTGACGGTCTTGACATTCACCTTGACAATGTCTAATAAAAATTAAGCCATGTCATCTTCACATGGATTTAAGAAGTTGGGATTGGAGAAGAATTTTAGAAAAAATGAATGTCTATCCTATGTTTCTCCCTGGTTATAAGTTTGTTCTCTAAACTCCCTATAGGTATGAATTCAAAACTGGATATAGGTATGTTCTCTAAACTTTCTAAAGTTCCTGCTGTTTTGATTATAAAATTTTCTATGAAAACATTTCAATTCACAGTTATTATTGTCTTACCTTTTCAGTTTAACTATCAATCTATGTTTGATTTCTTTGAGGTCTCGACACTCTACATTGCATACTTGTTTAAACCCTGGCCATACCCATTTATGCTCCTAGAATTTCCAAATATCATCAGATTAAACATCTTAACTACATGCATAATAATCAGGCATATGTTTTTCACAAGTAACATTTTATTGAAACAAAAAAAAAACAAATTTAAACCCCTCTGATTTGTTTTTGAGCAGAGATACTGGATGTTACTTTCAAAATATTACAAAATATCCACTTAAAATCATTTTGTTAAGCATATTAATCCTCCACTATCTGAGATTTGTTTTGAAGCATACCTGTTTATCCCCTCAAAGCACTTTCAGAAGATCCAGCAGCATCTTTAACTGCTCTGGATATTGTAGATTGGTAGAATCGAGTCACAATATCTTCAAGAGGCCCCTCAGGTGGTTGTGGGATCTCCCCTCTCCTAGCACTAGCATAGGAATCTCTATAGACTTGAGCCACTACTCTGCAATCCACTCCTGCCGGCAGCATTGCATCTTCAGGTACTTCCTCAGGATCTGTCACCTCTCCAACCCCAGCTTTGGCCATGTCCGCCATATCAACTGCCATCTGCCGAAGCTCTGGTGCAAGCATGAACAGGTTTGGAAAGTGATGAGAATCTGGAGTAGGAGCTACAAAATCTTCCTATTGAATATGAGCCTTGGCCCCTTCTGGTATTGGAGTAGCAAAAAAAACTTTATCTCTTCCTCCACTTACAAGCCTCTCATCTCCTACCATAGCTATACCTTACTTAAGCACAAATCTGTATCGCTTCGAATGGAGAGAAAACAGAACCCAACCATCTTTCACTCCCACAAGCTGACCATCCTTCGCAATTCGGTCGTGCCTGCGAATTCTCCCCCCTTCCTCCCCGGCTGGCTGTTCTACATGATCTCCAACATCAACCTTGAAATAGAAAGATTTAGTATAAACACCCACAACTTTTACTCAATTTTCCTAAAGACCCAACCCCTTATACTTGGAATTTACCTTTCCCTAACCTTATACCACAACATCAAGATTATTTACAAAAACTGTTCAAATTACTCGGTGCACCAACCGACTAATTCAAGCTCTCTTGGAATCTCTTTGTCCATCACTTCTGGCTATCTGCTTTCCTTCCATTATCTGGGATCACAATGGATATTCTGTTCTAAGAATTTAGCCGTTCACAAAGAATTCACAGAGTTTTCCGCCTTTGTGTATGAAAATGGGAATATGAAACAATGTATAACTTCCCTCCTTATGTTCTCTAAAGGGTTGGGAAGTGTAACCGTTCGTCAATCTAAACCCATCAAATCTTTAATCCTAGAGATTAGCACTGTAAATCTCTATGCAAATCTAGGCATACACGCTATCCCCCTAAGCATAGCAAATGCTTCGTGATCTTATTGGAACATGCAAGACGGCATCATACACCTGGCAATCATAACTTGGGTGTGTCAGCAGGGCGGACAATCCGGATTACGAAAACGGGAAAATGGTTGCGGAATGTTGTTTCGGGTCGGAACCAAGATTCCTTGAGGCAGTCACTCTTCTTTTCTCCAGGCAGACCCCTTACCATAACCATCAATCAGGTAATGGTAATTCTTAAGGGAAAGGTAAATCTTCACCAAGATACTCTTATTCAAGTTTTTACTAATAACTTTGTAGTTGTAGGAATTCCCACACTACACCCAACTCAAGAATTTATGACACAATTCGAAGATTAAGAACCTTTTTATTGATATGATCTTAAAAGAATTACAGTAACCAAGAATACAATTCACTTAATAAGATTTTCTCTCTCCTAAAAACTTTCTTAGCACTCAAAAATTTATCATCTCTCTCTGGAACTATTCATTTCCTTTATATAGGCATTTACATAATGGATTACAGCTCATGACAGCTCATTTACAGCTATGATCCCCTTTAGTTTCGGATCTGAGTTTTTGCGATAAATCGCAATTAGCACCGCCTTAATCATTCGCAGGTTTTATTGATCCATCGTAGAAATGTCACACTTTTCTCATGTTTCTTTCGTTTTCATCTGATATGTCATTCCTTACGTCACTTTGAGATGTGTCGCAGAATATTATTGATGTATCGCAGAACTGTTGTTTATTTCGCAAGAATATTGTTGTGACAATATTCTGATCCTACATCTTGCCTCTTCTCATATCTTTTCTGTGAAGAAGATAAAGATCATGAGAATTTAAGTTTCTTGATTTGCCGCAACTCCTTATTTTTTACCCGACAAATTTCCCTGTTTTACGCTTTACCGTTGGCACGTGTCAATCCTTACTTTTTTACCGATTAACCCGGTTACCCATCCTTTATCTATAAATAGATGTCCCACTCGAGGAAAGGTTTTCTTTCACCTTCTCTCTTTTCTTCAATTTCTTTCTTTTTCGTCTGCAACTTTTTCTTTCCTAATATCCTTCCTTTTGCTGCTCTAATGGAGACTCAAAGGTATGTTCTTATCTTGAACCTTATTTTGTTCATGTTTCATCATCTCTATCGCCTGATTTTCTTTATAATCCCCATATTTTATATTATCCTTTTCAGTAACACTACTTCTCAGACTAAGATTACTGTCAAAAACCCTAACCCTAAGGGTCCTCAAAAAAAGCGTGTTGGAAAGGCGAAAAGATCTCGAATGATAAGGTAGTAAGAAACACCTATTTCTTTGAAATAACAATATTGTTGCCTCTGTTTCTTATCTACATTATTATTCGCAGGGTGAAGAAAATATTTCTAGACCTCTTAAGCGTTCTCGTCAAGTTAAAGCTCTTTCAGATGAAGTGCATATTCTTGATTTTTTGCCTGCAGACCCTGTTCCACAGAAGATAAATCTTCTCCTTCTCCTCGCGTAAATTTCAATGTTAACACCAATACTACTTCTTCATCAATTCCAAGTGAAGTTATTGATCCTAATATTTCCATCAATATTTTAAAAGTTGCGATGGATGAATCTTTGATGGCTGGAACTAAGGTGAATGAATCAGCAGCAAATAAACTTGCGATTAATGAAACTGTGGTGAATGAAACTACGGTAAATGAAACTGCGGTTAAGGGAGATGCGGTGAATGAAGCCGTGGTGAATGAAGTTGCGATGAATGATGTTGCGGTGAATGAGACTATAACTGTGACTAATCAAGTCCCTTCTTTCACTCCTACTACCGCGAATGATTCTAATCTTCAAGTTACTGTCGCCAAAACCTCTTCCTCTACTTATCTTCCTTCTTCCCAAGAAATAGCAACAGGGGTTGAAGCTTCTTTTCAAATATTATCTGAAGTTTTGAACGATGCTATGAAATCTTCTATAGATCCTGCGAGACAGGATATTTATATGATTCTAAGCAAGCATCTCGGATCCTGCGGTTCTTCATCTAAGATAACTGCTTTAGAAAATGAAATTGAAACCTTGAAGAAGAATCTTCAAGCAAAAACTTTAGAATGTGAACTTCTCGATCATAAGCTTCGCAATTCTGAATTGGACTGCGAAAATCTTCGCAGCAGAAATGATGATCTGAAAGGTATAACTTTCTTGCCTCTATTTTTGCCTCAGTAATTCTTTGTTTTCTATGTACTCAATTTTTCTTTATTTATTTGTTGACGCATATTTAGCTTCAAAATATAACCAATTAATGAAGATACTTGAATGGGAAACAATCGCTGATGAGGCCCGCATTGGGAAAGAGTCTTGGAAGAATCAATTTGATAGATTGAATACTCTTCACACATATTCAATTGACGAGATAAATAATCTTAAGAATGAGAATAATCAGCTAATTTGTGAACGAGATCGCCTAAGTAATGAAGCTACTCAACTTTTATATTCACTAAATCAAACTAATTTGAAGGTGGAATCTTTATTAGATGAAAAAAAAAACTCTATCTCAAGAGAAACGTAACTTTGTGAGTAAAACAATGGTTTATTCGCAGCAATTGAGTAATCTTCAAAAGTTGTGTGACAACCAAAAGCAATCTCTTCGTGTATTGAAAGATGAGCTTAAAAAGATAACCGAATCATCTGCTTCTGAACAAGAGAAACTTATAAAAGGTAGATTAGCTCTAAGCGTAAAAGTCAACAGTCTCAAAGATGACTATACTCTACTAAAGAAATCCCATTCCTCCTTAAAAGAAGAAAATGCTTATCTTCTTTCTAAAGAGAAAAGTATAAAATCTCGTTTGAAAGGTAAAGTTGGTGATACTTTCGATGATACCATGAATCAATGGAAGAGTTGCTTCCTTAACATAATTCAAACTTTATCCTCGCAAAAGGAAGGTAGTCATTTTGACTGCCTCGTTTATTAATTGTTTCATTGTATTTTCCCATCTTATTTCTTGCGAGAATTCCATCTAATATGCAATTTTTCTTCTGCAGAATCTGAGAAGCATCTTCAAACTTCAATCTCTGATCTGTCTATGAGGTTGGCCAAACTTCGCAAAAAGAATACCGCGCTTTCTAACTCTCGCAACAGAGCATTAAGAAGATTTGACTATCTTAAATACTTCAAAGATATAGAGATCAGAAATCGGAAAAAGAATGTTCTCCGTAAGGCTCATTTAGGCGATGAGGTTCTCGTAAACAATGTTTTATTCTCTCATTCTTTACCTCCTATGAAGGTCAAACCCTTGGAGATAGATAATAACGAAGTTCCTCGTCTCATAGATGAAGATCTAAATTATTCAAGTAATGAAGAAGGTTTTTCTGAAGATGAACAAAACCCACCTAAAGAAATATAAGAAGAAGAAAACCCTCTCGATGAAGTAGAAGAACAAAATCCTTCTCAAAAGGCCATCGCTAATGATGGAGAAGAGGAAGAAAATCCTCATAAATAAGCAGAAGAACAGAATCCTTCTCAAAAAACAATCGCTGGTGATGGAGAAACCCAAACTTAAAAAGATGTTGCTTGTGAAGATAATAGTAGCGAACAAGAATGATAAATAAGATTTTTATTTTATTTTATTCAAGATGTTTCTGCGAAATATCTTGTTCTTTTCCTTGTCCTGCGAATGATTGTAATTTCTGAATCTTTCTTTTTCCTGCTTCTTTTGCGAAACATTGCAGTTTTTGTAATTCCATCATCTTCTTCTGATTATATATTTTTATTAATCTGAATCTAATCTTCACAAATTCTTGTAACTTGATTATCTTCTTTTTACTATCTTGATTCTTCTCAAGGAAGATAATGAAATATTGTTTTATAATCCCCATATTTGCCCCTCATAATATTCCTTGTGAAGTATGTAATATATTACCATTGTAAGAAATCCCATATACTTGCCTCTTGTTATCAATCTTCAATATGATAAATGAATTATCGCGAATAATGCTGCGAAAAATCTGTTATATGCTTCGCAGATATAATCTCTCTTGTGGTCTTATTTCGCCTTCCTAGTTAAAGGTCTTATTATGCCACTTTTATGCGAAAAGATCGCAGGACATTCTTACTTTCACATGTAATAATCCATTGATCTTGCCTTATCATTTAATTTGATCTCTGCGACAATATGATAAATCTAAGCCATCTTGTGAGATTAATCTCTTTTTGCTTTTGAAGACTTATGACATTGGCGTCTTTGCGATGAAATCGCAGGACGTTTTTGTGATTTATATCCTCTTATCATTGATTTCATTTATCTCGTCTTTTGTTCTTATCGCAAAAACCCATTGATCTCACCTTAACATTTCTCTTTAGGCTTTTTGGCCTGTCATGCGGCAATATGATGGGCCTAAATATTCTTGCGAATATAAAGTCCCATGACATTGCTGTCTGTGTCACGCGACAATATGACGGGCCTAAATACTCTTGTGAATATAAAGTCCCATGACATTGCCGTCTTTTTTGATACACAGCTCCCTAATGGAGGGTATCGCCCTTATCTCTCCCCCTGGTTGCCCCTTCAAGGAGACGTACTTCTTCCATACAAGACTATCTCCTCCCATCCAGTTCTAGAAACAACCAGTTGTTTTCGTAGCCTCTTATCCTTTATGCCTATATGGCTTATAGTTACGAGACTACACCCTAGTGGGGTTTTCTTCGGGCCTAACACATCATAAGTCAAGACTTTCCATGGATGGCCAGGGTAGGTTCATCCGTCCCGGGCACCCACAGCTCAACCGTGTACCTTGGCGCCTTGATCATACTTTGCATTCCTTAGGAGAAACTCTCGGGCGCCCAACCAGGGTATAACCTTATATAGTTGGGAATCCAAGTTATCTCTCCCGGATGGATTTTCTATAATCCCAAATCTCCATGACTAGGTTCCAGCAGCAGTATAGCCTTTCCCATAGTCATGCAAAGAGATACCCCCCTTATGACGTACTTTAAGGACATTGCCTCTTACGGAATATAATCCGCTAACTAAGGTATACGCCATAAAGGATCGTCCCATTCTTATATGTTTTTAGGCAATTTGCGCCCGTATTATGCATTTGCATTTAAAATTCTTAATTATCTCGCAAACTATTGCGAAAAATTGCTTTGTATTTTGCCAATTTTGCTCTTGCGAATCATCTCTTTTATTCTCTCGCAATTGCTTGTGTATAATCCAATCATCTTAGTCTTTCAAACCTTTATTGATAATATTTTCTTAGATATTGTCTATTCCATGGTCTGCCAAATCTTTGACCCATGTCTCTTCCTTCTGGATCCATTAACTTATATGCTCCAGTTCCAATTATCTCTTTGATAATATATGGCCCGTCCCATTTTTTCGCTAATTTTCCTCCATTTTCTCGCTGATATTCTGGTGTTTCTCGCAGAACTAAATCTCCAACTTGGAATTCACGCTTCTTTACTCGCTTATTATATTCGCGAGCTAATCTGCGATGGTAGTTCTCCATATGTTGTAATGCTTTTTCTCTCCTCTCTTCTACCTCATCAAGTTTGTCTAGAATCATACTAGCACTAATATTCTTTTCCCAAGCTTCTCTTTTTGTTGTCGGAATAGCAATTTCTGTTGGTAATACCGCCTCAACTCCATATGTTAAACAAAAAGGTGATACCCCAGTTTCTTTTCTTCGTGTTGTATTATAAGCCCAAACTGCATTATGAACTTGTTGACACCATGTTCTATGATGCCCTTTTAACTTCTTTTTGAGGATATCTGCGATTGTTTTGTTAGTTGCTTCATCTTGACCATTAGCCTGTGGATATAAAGGAGTCGATTTTCCGTACTTTATCTTGAATGCATTAAGTAACATCTCTATATTCTGTCCTTCAAATTGTTTTCCATTATCTGATACCAACTGCGCAGGAATTCCGAATCTGCAAATGATGTTTTCAAATATAAATGTGAAAATGTCCTTATCACGAATATGTTGTACTGCTTTAACTTCTGCCCATTTTGTGAAATAATCTGTTACGACAATTAAATATCTCTTTTGCCCTGTTCTTGGTACAAATGGTCCCACAATATCTAAACCCCACTTTCCAAATGGCCAAACATTTTTTGAGGATGTTAATGTTTCTCTGTGTGCATGTATTCTTTTTGCAAATCGCTGACATTCCTCGCAACTTCTTGATAAATTTTTTGCATCTTCATGCATATATGGCCAATAATAACCTTGCATTTTAGTTATGTATGCTAAAGATCTTCCGCCGCTGTGATTACCAACATCCCCACTATGTAACATTTTTAGTATTTATTTTCCTTCCTCTTGTGTCAAACATCTGAGGGAAGGCCCATTTAAAGATTTTCGATATAATATCCCATCTCTTAACTCATAATTTGTTGCTCTACTTTTTAATTTGTGTGCTTCTAATCTGTTTCTTGGTACCTCTCCCCTTGCTAGATATGCGTGAATTTCCGCACGCCAATATGCGATAATTCGACTTGATTCTTCGCCATTATTTTCTACTACCATTGCCTCGGCTTCCTCTTCCTCTTCTTTATTAATTGAAGGTGCTATGAGTGTTTGTATTTTTATATTTCTCGCAGTTGGGTCTACCATCATACTTGATATAAACGCAAAAGCATCTGCGAGCCTATTATCTCTTCTTGAAATATGCCTCCACTTGAGTTTTGGAATTTTCGCAGATAATTCTTCAACAAGTTTCTTATGTTTTTTCAAAGTTATATCATTAGTTGTGTATTCTCCTTCGATTTGGCGAATAATCAATTGCGAATCACTGGTTATTCTTGCATTCTCTACCTTCATCTCTATTGCAAATCTTAGAGCATGCACTACAGCCTCATATTCTGTTTCATTATTTGTAGATTCAAATTCTAATCGGAATGCAAATGCCATTTTTGCACCTTCTGGTGAAATAAAAACGACTCCCACTCCATTTCCTTCTCCGTTGGATGATCCATCTACTAATATCTCCCACCTATTTGGTTATGTTAAAAGATCTCTTGGATCCCCGTATTCTTCTTCTATATCCATCATGTCTTCTACAACTTCATCATCCTCCAAAGGAAATTCTGCGAGAAAATCTGCGACAATTTGAGATTTTGGCGAGGATAAAATTGCGTATTGGATCTCAAAATGCCCCACTTGTGCGTTCCATCTTTCAACTCTGCCTGATCTTTTTGAATTTTTCATTACTGACTCATTGGTACTTTTGTTAGTACTTTGATTTTATGTGCTTGGAAATATATGGGAAGTTTAGATGCCGCATAAACTAATGCCAGAATTAGCTTTTCAATCTTTGAATAGTTTTTCTCCGCAGCATTGAATGTTTTGTTGATGTAGTAAATTGGTTTTTCAACTCCTGCGTCATTTCGCAAAAGTACTCCGCTTAAAGCATGTTGAGTTGTCGCAAGGTACATCAACAATTCTTCTCCTGGTTCAGCCTTCTGTAAAATGGATATATTCATCAAATATTCCTTAATTCCTTGAAAAGCTTTCTCACATTCATCTATCCATTTAAATTTTGTTCCCTTATTTAGTATGTTGAAGAAATGCTTGCATTTATCTGATGACCGCGAAATGAATCTGCCTAATGAGGCTAAAAGTCCATTCAATTTTTGCACATCTTTTATTGTTGCTGGAGTTAGCATATCTCGAATTGCTTGCACCTTTTCAGGATCAACTTGTATTCCTTCCTTTGATACAATATATCCCAAGAATTTCCCAGATGATACTCCGAAAGTACATTTCTCAGGATTTACCTTGATATTAAAAGCCGCATCTGATCAAAAATTTCCCTTAAATCCTGCACATGATTTTTAGCTTCTTTGCTTTTTACCAACATATCATCCACATATACCTCTAAAGTTTTATGTATCCATTTTGCGAACACCTTTTCCACCATCCTTTGGTAAGTTTCTCCTGCATTTCGTAACCCAAAAGGCATCTTTGTGTAGCAATATAATCCTCTGGGAGCAAAGAATGCAGTATGTTCTTGATCTTCTTCCGCAAGTGGGATTTGATTATAGCCCTTGTATCCATCTAACGAAGATATTCGATCATTTCCTGCGGCAGATTCCACCAGCTGCGGAATATCTGGCAAGGGAAAACTATCTTTGGGACATGCTTTATTTAGATCAGTAAAATCGATGCAAATTCTTATCCCCTTATTTTTCTTTGGAACTACTACCATATTGGCAATCCATTCTGGATATTTTGCTCGCCTTATAATTCCTGCGTCAAGCATCTTCTGCAATTCTTCTTCTATCTTGGCATGATAAGTGGTCGCAATCTTTCTTATTCTTTGTTTGAATGGTCTCACATTTTTGTTAATCTCCAATCTATGGCACGCAACAGATGGATCTATTCCAGGCATCTCATCCATATTCCACGCAAAAATGTCTATGTATTCTCACATAAGGTTTACAATTTGCTCTTCTTCCTCCACATCCATATTAGTTCCAATTTTCAGCATTTTTGGGTCTTCTTCATTTCCAACATTTACTTCTTTTGTTGGTTCTGCTGCAATATAATTGGCTTCATGTTCTCCCATTGGTGTTGGTGTTTTTATTATCTCCGCTGGTTCATCACTTTCTTGCGATACATCGTTAAATATCCCTTTTCCTTCTTCTGATCTTATCATGTAAATCTTGAATTCTTCTTCTTTCCTTTCTTCTCTCCTCATTTTTCTGCACTGTTTTCGAAACTGAATTTGATTTTCACAATTCTTTACTTCATTCTGGAAACACAACGCTGCATAATCTGCATCTCCTCTAATCTCGCCAATTCCGCTAGGCATAGGAAACTTTATGCACTGATGTAGAGTTGATGATACAGCCTTGATTGCATGTATCCATGGTCTTCCCAACAGCATATTATATGGTGATTTCACATCCACCACGCACAAAGTTATCTGCGTCTCTATTTCCCCCAGCGGAATTCGCACTAAAATTTCACCTTTAGGTTTTGTTAGAGATTTTCCAAATCCATGAATATGATATGTTGGACTAAGCATTTCTTCATCTTTGTATCCCATTTTCTTGAATGTGTGGTAAAATATTATATCCATAGAACTTCCTGCATCCACCAGAGTCTTATTCACAGCCCACTCTTCTGTAGACCTTATTGATTTCTCTTTTCTTGTTGGTACAACAGACACTGTGATCACCAATGGAGATGTATGACTTAAATTTTCTTTCGGAATTTTTGCTGCCGTGAATGTGATCTTCTGTTTTTCCCAATCTTTTAGCGGTGATGCCTCATCTTCCGACATGATTTTCTTTCCTTCAAAATCTCGCTTGTGTATCCTTCCTCTAATATCTTCATGGAACTTATCTATCATCATCTTTGTTATTACATCACACTCCAATTTCTTTTGATTATCTTTGATTTCAACCATCTTTTCTTCCACCAATTTTCTTGATATTCTTCTAACTCTTGAATAATTTCTTTCTTTTACCTAACTTTTGCTATGATTTTCAACTATTCATCCCTGTTTTTGGGCGCCAAAATGTAGTTGCAGGAATTCCCACACTACACCCAACTCAAGAATTTATGACACAATTTGAAGATTAAGAACCTTTTTATTGATATGATCTTAAAAGAATTACAGTAATCAAGAATACAATTCACTTAATAAGATTTTATCTCTCCTAAAAACTTTCTTAGCACTCAAAAATTCATCATCTCTCTCTGGAACTATTCATTTCCTTTATATATGCATTTACATAATGGATTACAGCTCATGACAACTCATTTACAGCTATGATCCCCTTTAGTTTCGGATCTGAGTTCTTGCAATAAATCGCAGTTAGCACCGCCTTAATCATTCGTAGGTTTTATTGATCCATCGTAGAAATGTCACACTTTTCTCATGTTTCTGTCGTTTTCATCTGATATGTCATTCCTTACGTCACTTTGAGATGTGTCGCAGAATATTATTGATGTATCGCAGAACTGTTGTTTAGTTCGCAAGAATATTGTTGTGACAATATTCTGATCCTACAAACTTTCAAGTCCATCTCCTAAGTTTGTGCAGATTACATTCTAACGAGCCATTAGCCATGGTTGACCATGTCAAAACCCTGGCTGGGGTCACCATCAAGACCAAGTACACACAATTGAGATTCCGATATGCTTTGCTCACATGGTTCAATCACGACAAATCCCCTAATAAACCCGTGAAGCAAATTCAAATTAAAGATGAACACATTATTGTCTATTTCTTTAGCACCTATCACAACAATTACTATCTCTACTCTTTCTCTCTCAGTTTCAAGCAAATTTCTACGGCCTCCTCCTCAACCTCAAACCAACCCTCAATTGATAACCTGGTGAAGAAAATGAACACTTCCCTCTCAATACCTGAGAATTTATTCCCCAAAGTCTTTATCAACTCTGAAAATATCAAAAAGAAAAATGATCAGGACTAGAAGGGCTTCTTTATTGGAAAACTCTGCAGCAATATTTTCTTTCAAACATCAAGGGTTTGCAACTTCATCAATGCTTACTGGGAAATGATTGGCAGAATAGAACTTGAAGTATGGAACATGAGAAGAAATTTTCACATTGTAAGAACAACAAATGAAGAAGATTACTCAACCCTGAGGGAGGGAGGAACTAGAGGATATTTTGATAAGTTAATGGTCTTAGTAGGTGTTCCAACTATGAGACATGATCTCATTGATGAAGAACTATTCTCTAAGGTTATGATCTGGCTCCTCATTAAGAGAATCCCCACCCACATCATACAAGACATACCAAATATCATCCAACCAATTGGGGTCTTTCAAGGATAAAAAAAGCCATATGGAAGGGACATATATGAAAAAAATGTGGAAGTCAAGGTTACTATTAATACCTCCAGAGTTCTCAAATTTGGAGTAGAAGCTTTTGAAACACAAACTGTATCACACTGGCTGGAGTGTGCCTATGCTCTAAATGGAATAAAATTCTGTAAGGTCTGTAGGATTTTAGACCACCCAAGCCCTTCATGTCCTGTACCACCAAATCAAAACAACCATGATTATACTCATCTACCAATCCCTCAACCAGCACCAAAACCTATTACTCCTAGAAAAAAACTTGTTCAAGCTGGGAAAGACATTATCCATAGGATCTATTCTGATGTTGATGCTGCTTTTGAAGCAAAATTAAAGGTTGCTAAAAGAATGGAATTGGAAAAGTCCATAGCAAGTTTAGCCACCACTTCTAACATAGACATTATATTTGGAGCTCAACCTCAGGAAGAGCAAATCCCTTCAACTGAATCCCAAATATCTCCTCACCCTGATGTCTTAGCCTGTCAATTCAAAAAAAAAGAGGTTAGATCAAGCAAAAAAATTTACAGGTGCTTACAAAAAGAAGCTCCCAACTTGGAAAACTGCTGCTGGAACAGTCTCAAAAAACAACTCTGATTTGAACAATAATGTTGCTGACTCTTATGTTGTTGCTGATAAATTTTTACCAATCAAGGAAAAATAAAATCCCACTCAACCTCACACCCTACCCACTTTAAATCAGATCAGAGAAAGACTGGAAGCATATGCTGCTAGGAAGAAAAAAGTTGCTTGGAAAGCCAAAAAAAGGATCACATCTTTGAAAATCATAATGATACTTCAATCAGTATTTCTTCTAACTCTTGTTATGAATCCAAAAGGAAAATGGCCACACCCAATTCTCCTCCTTCCTCAATCAATAGTATGGAGTTAGCTGATGCCAAGCATTTCAAGGACCAAACTATTGACAACCAGTTTCTTCACCAGAATTCTGACAACCAGTTGAAGGACTCCCAACCTCATCCCCTTAATCCCATGGCTAATGGTTCCTTGGATTGCACTACTGGTACCAAGGTAAATTCTTTTGGTTTTTTGGGTTTTTTTTGCTTCTTATGCTCTTTGAAACTTTATTGGTTCACTTTATTCAGTATGGGTCATAAGGTTTGTAGGTTAGACCAGTTATACTATGATAGTATAGTTAGAAGACTCACCTCTAAATATCATGTTGTTTCCTACTTCTGGCAATTCTTCACTACCTTGGCTTGGAATTGCCAAGGCTTAGGCAACAGAGATACCAAGAATTATCTAAATGACATGCTCAATAAACTAAATCCCGATATCATTTTTTTGTCTGAAACAAGACAAAAGAATAAACTAAATGACATGCTCAATAATTTAACTAAGATTATGCACTCCTTATGAGTCAAAAACTTTTGGTATGTTAATACAGGAGGGATAAGTGGCACAGCTGGTGGCCTAGCCTTAATATGGAAAAAGAATCTAAATCTGGAAATCTTAGATTGGTCAAAAAACCATATTAATGCTAATATCATAAGTGCCAACAATCCCTCTTGGTTATTCACTGGTTACTATGGGAATCCTGTTGATACTAATTCCAAGTTGACATCTTGGGCTCATATTGAGAATACTGCTAAAAATCATAATCTTCCCTGGCTGGTTATAGGGGATATGAATTTCATTCTTCATGACTCTGAAAAGTTCAGTTCTCACCCTATTGATACTAATGAAGCCGCTCTTTTCAATGAAAAAATACAAAACTTGGATTTCATTGATATTGGCTTCACTGGGTGCCCTTTCACTTGGTAAAACAAGAGAAAAGGTCATGCTCTCACTGAGCAAAGACTTGACAGAGGATTAGCAAATGATAGTTGGCTGGATATTTATCCAAACACCACTATCAATAATTTTCTAACTATTGGATCTGATCACCATCCCATTCTTTTAAACTCTAACCCTCATTGGAAGAATGGTAAGATCCCTTTCAAATTTTTTGTCCCATGGTTAGATCATGCTGACTACAGGAAAATCATAGTTGAATGCTAGAACAAGACTATCACAGGCTCAAGTGCTTACTCCATTGCCAGAAAACTCAAAGATATCAAGCTAAAAATCAGAGTCTGGAATAAGGAGGTTTATGGGAACATCAAAACCAATATAGAAGAGTGTAAACAACATCTTACCTAGCTCCACACTCATTACTTCAGACCTGAAAGATGGAAAGCTCTAGCTGATGCTAGAAAACAACTCAAACATTGGCATGACATAGAAGACAAATTTGGGAAAACCAAGAGCAGAGATCAATTCATTAAGCTGGGTGATCAAAACACCAGCTACTTTCACAGAGCCACTAAAAGTAGAACCATAAGGAACAAGATAGACTATATTCAAACTGAAGATAGTAGATGGCTTAAAGAACAACAAGAAATCAAGGATTACTTCACCAACCATTTCTTCTCCATGGCAACCTTCTACTGAAATAACACAACCTTCTCCTGAAATTATCATCTTGATACCCCAGACAATAACCAGTGAAGATAACTCCAGTCTCAATAAAACACCTGAACCCTCTGAAATCAAAGCCATCCTGTTCAATATGGCAGATGACAAGGCCCCAGGCCCTGATGGCTTCCCACCAAATTTTTTTAAACTCAATTGGGATGTTCTAGGAAAGGATATTATCTCCATGGTCCAACACTTTTTCTTATCTGGTCATCTATTAAGAGAAATGAATGTCACCTTCATAGCTCTAATACCCAAAACTGATAACCCTTCTACACCTAGCCAATTCAGGCCTATCAGTCTTTGCAACACTACTTACAAAATCATCTCAAGACTTCTTTCTCAAAGAATGAAGCCTCTTTTAAACAAAATCATATCTCCCTACTAGTCTGCCTTTATTCCGGGATGGTAAATTTCTGATAATATTGTTATTGCTCATGAAATTATACACTCTATGAGAACCAATAGAGGAAAGAAAGGGAATAATGGCACCATGGGAATAAAAATTGACATGGCAAAGGCATTTGACAGAGTGGATTGGGGGTTTCTTATCACTATTATGATGAAAATTGGGTTTGATGCACTCCGGTGTAACAAGATCTTCCAATGCATCTCTACCTCCACCTCTGTTGTGCTCATCAATGGGTCCCCTGAAAAAAAATTTAAACCCTCTAGAGGCCTCAGACAAGGAGATCCTCTCTCTCCCTACCTTTTCTTGTTCTACATGGAATATCTCTCAAGAACTTTACTGCATGCTGAGGAAAGGGGTATTATACATGGAATAAAAATTTGTAAAGCTGCTCCTCCCATCATTCATCTCCTATTTGCTGATAACTGCATGATATTCTGCAAAGCTAACTCTACAGAAGCCCACAACATTATGCATCTCCTTCAACAGTTTGACAGCTCTTATGGACAATTAATCAACTTCCACAAATCTGGGATCTTCTTCAGCAAAAACACTAATCCTGAGATTATCCCCTAAATCAGCAACAAGATGGGAGTTAAAATCCTTCAACTTGATGATAAATACTTGGGGTCCCCTCTGTTTACCCACATGAGCAAAGTTAATTCTTTCAAACCTGGAGTTCGCAAGATGAAGTTAAGACTCACAGGCTGGAAACACACCCCTCTAAATCCTGCAGGAAGAGAGGTAATAATTAGGTCTGTCACCTCTTCTGCATGCATCTACAAAATGAATTGTTTTAAGGTACCAAAGAAAACTTGCAAGGACATCAACAATCTTCAAAGAGACTTCTTTTGGGGAAAAAATATAGAAAACCCTTCTGGGTACTATCCAAAAGCCTGGGAAGCTGTTTGTAAACCTAAAGAGCTAGGGGGTCTGGGATTTATGAACATGGAAGTATTCAACAGTGCTACAAAGACTCTCTATGGTACAAACTCATGGATGCAATATACCTATTAGGCAGAAATATTCTCAGCATGGATACTAAATCTAAGGATGGAGATTCTTGGATATGGAAGGGAATCTTAGAAGGCTTAAACAACATACAACAACACTGCACTTGGAAAATTGGAAATGGTAAAAGAATACAAATCTGGGAGGACATTTGGATACCAAACACTTTAATTAAACTTCAAAAACCTCAACATTGTCCTCAACATATTAAACAACTTAATTCCTTATTTCTCTCTGATGGTAACTGGGATGCCATTCAGGTCTCAAACCTCTTTAGCATTGAAGAAGCAGCTACCATCCTAAATCTGAAGACTCACACAAGACAAGATTCATTGGAGCTTTAACACTACTGGAGCTTTCTCTGTCAAGGAGATGTATAGAGCAAAAACTAATCACCTTTACAGAAATGATCATCCTTCATGCAATTGGGAAGCTCTGTGGGATATGGATGTAGTACCAGCAATAAAAATCTTCCTTTGGAAATGTGCTCATGGAATCCTACCGACTAATGCCAAAACAACTAGCATTCTTCACTATATCAACCCAATATGCATTGTTTGCAATAGTGGGGAAGCTGAAACTATGTCACACATGTTCTTCAACTGCACTACTGCTACTCTGGTGTGGCAGGAAATCCTTGGGCACCATCATACTTTATTTGACCACAACACCATCTTTATAGACTAGTTAAACTCCTGGTTCCAACTGGGAAGTAATGATTGCAATACTTATGCTACTATCTGCTGGCATATTTGGAAAGCCAGATATGCTTTTACATTCAATAACATACAACCTCATATGGGAAATATTATCCTCAGAATTAAATATCTTTTGTGTAACCACAACAGAATACACTCTATGTCTGATCATATTCTGAACAACTTTCCCCTTCTTCCACAAGAAGCTTCCACTGAATTACAACAAGGCAATTCCAACTATAATTGGAATACTGAAACATGCTTGGGAAAGCTTATAAGCATTTGCACTATATATGAATCTGTCAACTCTACTTTCTATCATGCACTAACTCTGAAAGATTTTGCAGGAACTTCCATTGACTCAAGATGCTATACATGATACTATAGAGAAAGAGGAGTTACTGGAGGAGCCGATCTAGCTTTCCAATGGGATAAAGAGATGCATCACACTAATATTGCCATATCATCTCAAACAATGAACATATTAGATAGATTTAAGACTCTCTACACCGAAGCCTCCAAACAAAGATTTCACCTCCCTTACTACGAAAGAAGCACCAACAATCAGAACCCGGACTGGCGATCTGGAAATCAACCCTATCTCTTTTGTTTTACTTAATCTTAGACTTGTAACTCGGGAGAAAAACTTAGATAATTTTCATTTAGCTATTTCGACAAAAAACAATGCTGTCAGGCTGAGGGACTCATCTTCAGCCAAGGCCACCCCAGTGTACTACTCTTAGTGCATGTCTAGGCCTAAGTTTTTTCTATAAAAAAAAAAAACCATAACCACATGTATAATTCATAACAGCATTGCCGTGCCACCTATATATTACCATCACTGTCAAGCGTCTTGCATTTTTCATAGTGATAATTTAATAATGGTTTTGTATAAAAATAAAAATGATAATTATAGTTAACGGAAAAATTGAGATTTTTTTCTCTTAATTGGGATTCTATTTCTTGTAATCATGCGAGAAAGAGTGTAAATAAACTAAAGATGATATACCAATAAGACCGAAAAGAAGAAGAAAAAAAACAATACGTGAACACGGAGAAGAAGGAGATAGATAAAATGAAAAGGGAGAATGTTAAAGGAGATGTATAGAAAACGGTTGTGACAGAATTGAGATTTTCATGTTTCCGAAAAAGGCGATATTGGTATTGGCCCAGTAAGTTAAAACAATATTGGTATTGTCCTAGTAAGTTAAAGCATCTACATTCCTCGGTGATATATGCAATATTGGTATTGGCCTTACAAGGCATTCATAATGATCTCAATGATATACGTAATATTGAGGTCTTATAGAGCATCCCCAGTGATAAATGGTGAAAGCAAATCGATTGACTCTATCTTTCTGGAATTTAAAAATATACTTATTGCTAGCATGAGTTACCATGTTATTAAAAACCCTGCTACGAACATGTCCATTATTAATGAAAGCATGGACTTTAACCGTCTAATCGGTTTTAATGCATCTTTCTTGGAGTCTGACTTTACAATGTGATTTGTTATTACTTTTAATGACAAATTAGTTAAATGAAAGCATTCCACAGTAAGAAGAAATTGAGATGTTAGCCTTTTAAATGTCGAAGCTAAGGTTTTAATTGAGACTCTAGGTTGGATGAAGGAGTTGAAGATTTTTAATTACAACATCATCAATGACTATCAAAACTTGGTAAGTCTAGTTAATGAAGTTCAATCTTTCCTTCCTCCCTCTCTTAGAGATCTCAAGTTAATGTAAAGAAGTGTAAAGTTTTCATTATTTGTTCTCTTCAACTTGGTTACTTTAAATTTAAAAATAAAAATATTTTGAACTTAGTTGATAAGGTGGCTAAGGAAGCCAGATCAAGTGTAGATTAATTTTGTTTTGAGTTAATTATTCTTATGACCCTAGAAAATATGAGCCTTACTCTCTAAGCCTTAGGATCATAGGAATAATTATGTAAATTATTCGCATGACCCTGAAACAATCATGAATGTGGGAAAACCAAAATAACCTTATAGTTATGGGTATTTCATGTGCAACTTCATATTAATGTGGTTGTTCATCTCTAAAAAACGGTTTTTTAAACTCATTTCTTGATTTGAGTGATTGTGGATATTTTCCGCGTATATCTATTTGTGATATATACTGCACAAATTTATGGAATCACAAGAGAGTTTTTTAACTCCTATAATCGCGTTAAGCTTAATATCACAGGGTCATTTCACTAAGAACTTAATGTTATATTGCTACCGAAGAAATAATGTATTTTCAACTTATATATGGAAGCTTCCCAAGAAAAGTTATAAGCTTTAACCATTGAATATTTGAGTTTGCAAGATTGAATGATAGAATTTATGCAAAGTCCACTTTTGCACGGTTTGTAAAAATAACGAGGGTACCAAGTACACCTTAATCTTTTTGTATTAACTTATTACATACACACCTTGTATAATCTTACAAAAATAATAACTATCAAAAGATTACTTTAACAAGACGTAACTTGGTATATAACATAAGTTCGAGAACGAACCAATCTATGGAATTTTACAAAGTTTGATTAACGTACAAGTATATTTACTTTAATTATACAGATAAACAACATGATGCGCAAGTAAAGTACATCACAAAACGCACACTATTTTGTTAACGAGGAAACCTATTTGGCAGAAAAATCTCAAGGCCTAGTCTAGTTTTAATGCTCTTATAATTACATCGTTATACAACTGACTATCGTAGATTTATATAGTTGATACCAAGTAAAATATTCCTAATTACTTAGTTGCTTCAGCATCCATACACCCATAACCAATATGGTTTATGCCTGTGAATCACAAGACAAAGTTCACTATATTGAGTTGCTTACCTTGTATGAAGACTTCTGCTCTCAACTCATTTGGATCATAATCGAACACTAAAGGACTAACCAGTTTCAGTAACCACCTTACTTGTGTATCTCCCAAATCCAGCAATGATGATAGATAAAGTTGAGTATAAAGGATATTACTTTTAACTAATATAAACTCCATTAGATGAAGATCAAACCAATAGAAAGCTTATAAATAATATATCTCAGTGAACAAGCTTTCTACAAGCAACTCTATTAAGAGAAGCAACTAGGCAGTTTGTTTGATCTATCAACAAGTCTGATGTCTATAGAAATAAACAACTTGTTTTGATCCCAGAGAATCAAGTGTGCAACAAGAATCACAAAGATCATAATAATAATAAAAAAAACCTTCAAGTTTTCAATCTTCAAAGTAACCGCGACACAAACAACTTGATCCCTACTAATGATCAATACATACGGGACAAAGTTTGTTAACGTTTATTGATCAAAAGTTTTATCTACAGATCTTGAATCACGAGATCTGTAATAGTCAATCCTCAAACAAACTTGGATGGTCATATATAAGAAAAGAAGGACCATGAAATAAAAAAGTTTGATCTATCAAGGATAATTATACCATTAGTCAATCAAATAAATAATCGAAAACTAAAATAATGGTACAATTTAGTTTCCAACCAATGATACCAATAAAAGATTATTGATCCCACATAAGACTTTAAATGAAGGCAAGACAAGATATTTAACCTAATTAGATTACTCTCATCTGAAAAGATGAAGGTACCCAAATACACTATAATTTTTTAGATATCAACCTACAAGTACGATATCAAGTGGGATCGTCTATGGAAAAAGTCGAGACAGTACAACAACTATGGTATAAAAATTGTGTGATCGTCTATGGATACAAGATCGAGATGATATAAACAAATTGTTCACTTGATAATAGGTACGGTATTAAACATAAACACTATAGGATTAATATCAAGTGAAAGGGAATTGACGTACAAGTATATTTACTTTAAATTATAATAACAAAATTATAATTGTGGAAAATAAATAAATGACACAAGATTTTGTTAACGAGGAAACCGCAAATGCAGAAAAACCACGGGGCCTAGTCCAGTTTTGAATACTCTCAGAACTAAGCCGACATACAAAATCTAAATCCAACTTCATATAATTGAGACCAAGTAGAATACCCCTAACTACTTAGTTTCCTCAGTATCCATGCGTCTTCGACTTCTAGAGTCACACACGTGAATCACCACTCCTTTGGATCATATTCCAAATGGTAAAGGAATAAAATGTTTGGTAACCACTCTATTCAATCTTTCGTAAAAGATATCTTGAGTTGTCAACAAAGGCTCTTCCGTTTAAACTAATAAACTCCTTTGTCGGGTAAGATCAATCTGAATCAGTAACTTAGATTCAGATTCACAACTATCAGTACGGATATTGAAAAATACCACAAAATGATAGTTGTCGATCAATACAACTTTATGATTAGATAGATCCAATCTAAATCGGATCTCAACCGATCAAGATGTGTGCACAAATTCACAAGATATAAAAACTAATAAAATCGTACTTGTTTTTAAATCTTCAATTGCTTTCTAAATAACATGCACAACACAAATTTGAATCCTTGTGATCAATCATGCACATAACGAAGACTGTTAACAATGGATTATCACAAGATGTCTTTAGATCCACAAATGGTTCTAAAGATCCCATCGATACTTTGATCTAGTTTGAGTGACCCTTATGTCAGAAGAGAAGGCTCTCAAGAATAAACAAACTAGGTGCAATCAAAGTTTCAACAACCGTTAGTCAATCAAATCAATAATCGAAACCTAAAATAATACTGCAATTATCTAGTTTCCCACCAACGGTACTCGTAGAGCTTCTTGATCCCACAGAGGTCTTTAAACGAGTGGTCGTAAGAGATTTCGCCTGATTAGGGTACTTGATGAGGTGTCAAACTCACAAAAGATCTATTCCTTTCTTACAATGATAAGTAGCACAAGGATAAGCAGGTTCGTTCCTAAGAGAGAGTTGAGTCAAAGTTGTTAATTAAATTTCTGAAAGTATGAATAACGCAAAAACTACGAAACAAATACTAATGCAAACAATGAGGATAAAAATGATTAGGGGGTCTTTCTCCACTAGTGAACGTGAATCTCCTTCAAAATATGTTTATTAACAATCCTAGACAAGTTATATACGACAACAGGAAATATAAGATCGAGAAATACTCAAAAGGATAAATTACAACTGGTTAGATTACTCAAAACTGACAAATTACAACTGATTAGATTACTCAAAACTGACGATAATGCAAAACAATTTTTTTATGTCCCATCGTTTAGACGACATGTTCGAGCCACAAAATCATCTTTGATAGGAAGACCAACACAACGCTCAGAACCACACTGCTGGAAATATAACGTCTCTTTGGATAAGATATTCTCAGGACTCCTGCAACCGACACCGTTGCATATAACATTCTCATTGATATATATCTTCGCAAAATCCCTTCAAAATTATTGAGAGAAAATCTTCAATTAACAAACAACCTCTGTTGTCCATCCAATGATCCACTGGTTCCCATCTCAGTAAGAAAGAAATTCATGACATGCACTGGATCCATGTGCATCATTTCGTAGGTATCCATGAAATTCACATAAACAGTCTTGTTGATGTCTTTACGTTGAATTCATATTTGCGGTGGCGTGTAAACTTGCCTACGTATATCTCCTACAAGCTCTGTATTATTCTTGCGGACAACGTTCAATACTTTATCATGGAGCGCTGTTTATTTTGGATTATTTTCTCGAAGAAAGTTCACCATGAGATCAATGAACTCTTCATATTTATAATAAAATGAGATAAAAAAGTTTTGTACTATGTTAAAGGATTGGATTTTTTATGAGAGATAGGTTGAAGGGAGTAAGTTGCTGCATATATATACATTTAGAGGTTCTAAAATAGGATAATGATTGGAAAAAGTTCTAAAATAAGACGATGATTTGAAAAGAAATGGGATGCACCGTGTTTCTTAATACGAATCCCTAAAGGATTATGTTGATCGGAACATGAAATAGGTGCACTGAGTTTCCTAATCCCGAAGGATTATGCTGGTGAAAAAGAAACAAAATTGTGGATTTTGCTGGGGAAAAAGAAACAAAATTGTCAGATGTGGGATTTGAACCCACGCCCTCACTTGAGCTCGGTACTAACCTGAACTTGTCAAAGCTCTATATAGATCTAGTCAACAACGAATTCCTTTCAATTCTTTAGTTCATCAAGTCTCTACTAGCCTTACTTGTTTAATTAAAGCTGACATTTGTCAGTCTAATTAATCAAAAAGTTATATATTATATCTTGGGTCAAATACTTGACCAAGTAGTCGTTATTAGTTTCAATCAATTTGATTCTAATAATGCTTTGCTCCGTAAATCCTTTTCTACGAGATATCAACTACGTCAAATGGAGGGATATCTTTAGGGTTTTGGCATGGAGTCTATAACACGTTCAATTTAATGGGTACATTTATAACAGTAAAAAACAAAGTCACATGAACATTGCAAGGATAAATGGAGTAGTGGGCGTATGGTTTTTCTTAGATTTTTATGTGGTTATTCTCATGGATCATGTCCTCAAAGCTTTTGCCTTTGGAGCTAGAGGCAGGGAAAAATCTACACATTGCATAAGAAGTGCTAATACTCAGATTAATTCATTATATTTTTGACTCCCTATTAACGGTGTAGTAGAACCTTGAGTCAGATTTTTATATATTAATTAACTCTTAACATTTTGTAGGTGCTTAGAAAATAACGAAGACAACCATAAATAGAGTAGTGGGCACACAATTCTTCTTAGATTTTTGTGTAGTTATTCTCATGGATCATGTTCTCAAAACTTTTGCCTTTGGAGCTAGAGGCAGGGAAAACTCTGCACATTGCATAAGAAATGTTAATACTCAGATTAATTATTTATATTTTTGACTCCCTATTAAGGGTGTAGTAGAACCTTGAGTCGGATTTCTCTATATTAATTAACTCTCAACTTTTTGTAGGTGCTTAGAAAAATAATGAAGACAACCACTTTGAGAATTATAGTCATAAACCATTAGCAAGAGTCACATATCTTTTAACCAAGAACAACCATTAAAGCCAAGATAAACCTCTTTAAAAGAGAAGACAAAACCACCGTAATAAAACCTCAATCTAAGCTAAAAAAAACAATAAAGATTGAAAGAACCAGCTCAGATCCGGCCCCAAAGAAGATTATGCTGGTGAGAAATTTTTTTTTTGTCAGATGTGGGATTTGAACCCACACCCTCTCTCGAAGACCAGAACTTGAGTCTGGCGCCTTAGACCACTCCGCCAACCTGAATAGTTTGTGTTTCATTTAATTTAAATATTATTATACCTATACTTCAATGATATGAAATTAATTTTGCCCTCCAGAGGACATCAAAATTGAGAGAGAACCAACTCACAGCCAAAACCCTCCCGCAACACCTCCAAAACCCCTTTTCTCCTTCCATCTCTCTCTCCCTTCCAACGGTTTCCGGTTGCTTTAAGTTGTCTCTGATCGATCCTACAAGAATCCAGGTAAGATTTGAAAGGTTTTGGTTTAGGGATATGTTTCATACGAATTAATTTATGTATTTGTTTTCACGGGATCTGTAGTTTTGATTACCTTAAGAGATTCAAGTTTTGATTCGTAGAGATTATGGTTATTCGAATTGCAGGATTTAGCAGCGGTTTTTGATCGCATCTTGGATTGGTGTTTTTCCTCATTTGCATAAGAGTAAGACCAGGTATTCTCTCTCACTCTTTTAAGTGATCAAAATTCGGAAATTATTTGATGAAAGAACCCTAAATTTGTTGGGCGAAGATTAGTTTCACCTTTTTACTAGGTTAGGGAGTACTGGATAGAACCTTACTGAAGATGGCATTTCTTTTGTGTGTTAGTAGAAGGCTGAAGAGCTTGGTGATTTAGGGGGAGTTTACATGCATTTTGAGTAGTTAACCTCCAAATGTGCCTCACTGCCTCTATTTTCTAACTAAAATAGGATTATGTACCTGGAAACAGAACAAAATAGTGGTCTGCTTTCATTATATTTCCTTGGTCTATGGAAAATATTTCTTTGTTTTGTATTAAACTAGAGAAAGTAGAACTGACATAGACAGAGCATTGGCGTTGGTAACGCGTGGAAGAAGTAAGTATAAAATGTGGGTTATCATTGGCTTTTAAGTTCAAAGAAACGATCACACTAATCTTAGTTTATCTAATCAACTTAAACCAGCAGCTAGGTTGCTACATGTATTAGTTTATCTAATCAACTTAAACCAGCAGTTAGACTGCTACATGCTAAAACTGAAAGTGCCTTTATCTTTTGACAATTAAAATTGAGTTTGAATTTTCAAACAAGGAGATATTAGTCAATTGAAGATGTGGTGTTAGACTATGATCTACAAGGAAATTGGGATTATCTCCTATAATATCATTTTATTGCTATATTCGAAGATTATTAAATGATATTTCAGTTTGATTTTGTTTTATAGGCGTGAGATCAGTTTATACTTTAGTGGGGTTCTCTCTTCGAGCTTCAGCATACTGTTTTTCCTTACTGTGCAGTTGAAGCATTTTAGTTATTGGATTGCGAGTTTAAGCTGAAAATCTAGGTTGATTTTTGCATAACCATTGTCAAATATTCAGTAAACATTTGTTACTTTGTTTCATATTCTCTCCCAATTTTTACAAACCCAATACAAAACTCAGGAACATCTACATTACCTGATGAACTAATACCTCAACCCCTTGGAATGAGATCTCTACATAACCATGTTGTTTTTAACTTTAAGGGATTTTATGTTCATTTATTTGGGTTGTGGAAGGAACCATGCTGTTAGGAAATAAATGAACATAAAATTCCTTACAGAACCATGCTGGTTGAGAGGCAGTTGTAACTGTTAAGTTGACATTGTCATGGGCTCATGGTTTTATCTTCTTACTGAAATGAAGCGAACAAACAAATTAGCAGAAGTAGAGCATTCTCCCAAGGAAATACTGTCACTGGTTTTTAATTCGTAGAAACAGAATTGTAGAGCTAGAATATTTTGTTCATATATGGAGTGGTTTTCTTCGAATGTCTTGTTTATTTTCACTTTTTTAGTTGTTCGTATAGGTGGTATTCAGTTTTTGAACAACTAGGATGGAAGCTAAATTCTTTCGATTTCTTAAAATCGTGGGAGTAGGATTCAGGGCCAGAGCTGAATCAGAAGGCAGGTTGCTGTTTCTGAAATTGGGTTACAGTCATGAGGTTGAACTGTCTGTTCCACCAGCAGTTCGTGTGTTCTGTTTCAAACCTAACATAGTTTGCTGCACTGGATTAGACAAGCAAAGGGTGCACCAATTCGCTGCTGCAGTTCGTAGTTGTAAACCTCCTGAACCCTACAAAGGAAAGGGAATAATGTATACTGATGAAGTTATAAAGAAGAAGCAAGGGAAGAAGTCCAAATGATTGTGCCTAGGCGTGCCTTACCGTTTTAGCTTAGAAACATTTTCTCTTAGCATTTGGGTGTGCGGTAGAGAGATCTTACCTTGTGCCCTTCTGGTGGCGTTATTTTTTTTATCATATGAGAAGTCAATCAATTGCTTGTTTTTCGTTCTTATTTTGATTAATAAGAGAACGAAGTAAAACTGTGGAGATAGAGATTGATTGTTTTAGCAATGAGATAGATAGTCCATTTCGTTTTTCTGTAACTTTGAAATGTTGTTCTTCCAGTAAATTTTTTAAAATGTCAGGATTTTACTTTACTGCATTTTTTTTTGTTTTTTCTGGTAAGCGACTTTCTCATATAACAGATCCAAAATTGGATAAAAACATCACTAGGTACACGAGCAACTGGTTGTAAACAAGCCTCCACTCTGAACATCATCATAGAACTGAAATGAAAATGGCGTTTAACATCAGTGTGCATCTGGCAGTAAAGAGACCCCAATTCATAGGAAGCAACTGCATTTTTGTCTTTGATACATGAACATTTTTTATGACTGAAACTGAAAACATTCAGCCATGTCCTCAAAAAATCGGAACACCTTTGTTGCTGTATGGCAACCTCCGAAAGATCTTCTGAGCATCCACTTAGTCAAGAACATAGATTCGAGAAGCGACATCTTGAACCATCCAGTCAAACGCCTCCAGCAATCCCTCCCCAGTGTATGCACTACATCCGACAATTTTCCAGTGCCGGGTTTTGTCCATAGCATCTAAATTGAGCACCTGCAGAGGTTTAATAACTTTATTTTCTAGCAATGGACAAATGTATGTATCATGTAAATAGCAATAACTACAACCCACACGTCCTGCAAGATATCCGCTAGTCCTTATCCTTCCTCGTGAAGGAAAAACAGGGTAGACTATGGAAGTAGAGGTTGGGGCAGAGACACAAATGTACAAGGCAGATACAGATGCAATACAAGCAAGCAGCACATCTACTGAGGCTTCCCACCCCTTGAGGGTTTGCTCATAAAAGATTTACAGCTTTCAAAGCGAGAAGATTAAATGGATTACAATGCCTACCTCCATCTGAGCTTACGAGTAGCTAAACATCAGATGAGTAGTATACGAGCTCATCTGTTGCTTATAATAGTAAGGGGAATGAACATCTAACTAAGCATGTACAATGAAGTTTTATTATTCCAGAAAAGTGTATTTCCGAACAATGGTCTTGTCAAGAAGGTCTCATTGGGTAAGCCAATAAGGTTATCAGATTGAACCATGACCAAAATTCAAGATTTTCATAAACCAGTAATAACATTACCTTAGCGATCTCATTTGGTGTAAGAGCACCTTGTATGTCCTGCTTATTTGCTAGTATAAGTAAGGTTGCTCCTGATAGTCTCTGTCGGGAGAACAATTAGGTTATATTAATCGTTGAAGTACGCCTAAGATGCACAAAACCAACAGTAATCACTTCCAAGGAGCACCAATAAGCAGTTTAAGGGACTACTGTCACAACTTAACTACATCGAGAATGTGACTTTACCTACCAAAATGGAGATATTAATCTCATTCTATTCTTGATTATGTGCGCAAAAGCAAAACAATAATTACCAGTACTATCTTTCTACAGATACGAAGTGACAATTAGAAGTACTATAATCTATAGACACAGTCCGACGTTACCTCTTCCTTCAAAAGATTGTCCAGTTCCATTTTGCAATCGTCTAACCTCCTAACATCTGAACTATCGACAACCCATACCAAACCATCAGTTTGTTCAAAGTAATTCCTCCAATAAGACCTAATAGTTTTCTGCCCACCAATATCCCATATATTAAGAGTATACCTGATAAACCATCAAATGATAATAAGAATGAAATACCAACAATTGCAAGTTTCCAACCATAACCAACCGCTTAAAATCGAAATTTCAGATGTGCTACTATTGACAATTGTTTCAGGATTTTTCATTGCTGCGATCATTTAAACATGAAATGAGATTTGTAAGTTAATTCTCAAATCTTACATGTCTCATCTCTTGATGGATGGAACCACACAAAATAACAGCCCATGTCACTCTGGCACATCAACCAGTGCTGGACAAACAAAGGTCCTTTACAGTTCTGACGAAAATTGGACTCTCCGTGTGAACTCTCATTGGTCAGGTAGTACTAGCATTTTCCAGAAATTGTTTCCTAGTATTTCCAGGTACTATTCAGAAACTAAACAAATCAAAATGACTCTGACTTCCACCGTTTTTATCAAGTAAAACGAACATAGACATTATAATCCCTAACTGTCTGGATTTCAATGTAGCTCAAAATCATACAGAAACAAAAGAAATTTAGATCAATTGCAAATAAGAGAAACAATCATTGCTCTTCACATGTTGTTCGACAAATTTCCACAAGAAAAACCAATCAAATTTCTACAAGAAATACATTAAGTTTTCTTTGAAACAAGATAATGAAGGAGACAGTGAAACAAACCAATATAGAAAAAAGAAGCTTGCTTACTTATCATAATTGATAGTTTTGATATTGAAACCCAATGTTGGACTGATAACACTAGTATCTTCTCCATTGATTCTCAAGACTATCGTTGTTTTACCAGAATTATCAAGTCCCCTGCAAAAAAAAATAAATAATTAATCCCCAAAATCAAGTCCCCTGCAATCCATAAAAAGGTATTTTGGGGGTTTCGAAACCTTACACCATGAGAATTCGCATCTCTTTTTCTTTCCTTTTGATTTTTCTAATGATACTGAGAAGTCCCATTTTCAGATTCACTTATGGAATCCAATAAAACCCTTGATGATTTTGAATCTACTCAGATGAGGTTTTGATTCAAAATCTCTGAGATCAAAATGCTCTGCTTCCCTAAATCACCAAGCTCTTCGACCTCGACCTTCTAAAAACACACACAAAAGAAATGCCAACAACCTAAGAGAATTTAGTTCAGGGCACCCATTTAAAAAACCTTCCACTTTTAGGGGCGACTCAATCGCAATTAGGGACGACACTAAAAGAAAAAAAAGGCCACCCAATCGTAAAACTAAGCTACCCCTTATCGGCGATTTTTCGAAATGGCAACTATGCCCTTACATAATCGGTAGCCAAAACAACAATCGGTAGGTTAGATGTTAATCGGTAGGTTAAATTGAAACTATACCTACCGAATATTATGTAGATACTTCGGAAAATAATCCTTTGTTTATTCGGTAGCTTATCCAACTTCTAAGGTTACCGATTATAAGGAGCCTCTTATATAATCTTGGCCAACCATAACCACTTGGCTTGAGCTGTGGATGCAACGGTAATCGGACGACTAATATGTTACAACCCTACCGATTATAAGTTGCCCCAAAATGATTTTATTTCTAAAATCCTTCACGTAGAGAATTTTGAAATCTTCTATAATCGGTAAGTTATACAACTACAAAACCTACCGATTATATCGAGCCCCAGATCCAACATTTGCCATATTTCCTAGGTTTTGAGTGTACACAGCCAGCCATAACCACTTGGTGCGTGTTTTGGGTGCAACAGTAATCAGAAGTTTAATATATTACTAAACCATCCGATCATAGTAGCCCCAAAATGATTTTTTTCGAAAATCCTTAATGTAGTGAATTTTGAAATCTGCTATAATCGGTAGTGCATCCACCTTAACAAACTTACCGATTATATGGAGCCCCAGATCGAGCCATTCCCAAATTCCTTAGGTTTTGAGTGTTCAGAGCCAAGCATAACCACTTGGTTCGTGTTTTGAATGTAGCCATATTCGTAAGGAAAATAGGTTCCACAACCTACCGATTATTGGTTGCCCCAAAATCAAATTTTGAAAGCTACCATATTCGGTAGGTATTAGAACTAACATTCCTACCGATTATTTGTTTCTCCACTTTCAACCTTCGTCAAATTAGCCGTTGCATGTTGAACAAAATTTTAGAAATAGCCGTTGGAGTTTTTGGGTAAAGGAAAAAGAGTTGTTGGACCCTAAGCCTATATAAAGAAACTCATATCTATCACCCCAATTGCACCAAACTCTTTTTTCTCTCTTCAGTTCTAATTTAGAAAACCAAAAACATGGATATTGCTTTTGCCGAAGAAGAAGATTGTGCTATTTATAGAGCGTGGGTTGTGGTAACTGTTCATGATCTTTTTCACAAGCTCCACAAACGGTAATCCTAAGAGCAGTTATGGAACCGTATTTTAATGGTATTTGAGGCGTTAGATGGTAATCGAATTCGAAGATCATCAAATGACATTAAGACGAGAATGAAGGCGGTCGATAAGGAGATTGACAAGATTGAAGATGAAGAACGATTTGTTAGGGATGCTTTTCCTCAATGGACGTATCAAAAACGAGTAAGTATCTTTCATAACTCCGGATCACTTGTTACTCATTCGTTAATACTAACTTGCTCATTCGCTCTTTAAGATAAATCTTGCTGATCATCGGTATATGGACCTCTACTAGAAACGATTTGAACATGAAGGATGTTACAAAATCAAGTGGGACAATTTCTGCGGTGTATGGACGTTATGATCTTTTTTAATACTTTTATGGTCAATAAGGAGTATGGATTTAGGTGATTTTGATGAAATTGTAAGGTTGTGGTGTTTTGAAATTTATGTAATGCATGCAATCGGCTGAATATTAATATAAAAAAGTTTCCGATTATTAATATTCGGTAGTATTTCTTGTTAACTGTAGGTGTAGATTATCCACAGGGCTAGGTGGCAACATCTTAATCTATGATGTACCCAAGGATGAAGAAGCGAGAATCATGGGATAGAGGCTGGCAGGCGCGAGGATTAAGGAACCACGTGGGTCGGACATGACCACTCTACAGTTGTCGGACAAGACTTTACTCCAAACCTCTGACAAAGCTGACAGACGAGACGTATTTGGTCAAACAAGGAGCGTTAGTCAAAGGGATAAGAAGATACGTGCCATATCGGCCAACTGAAAGGGCGACAGGATTGGAAAGGCGACATCTCACCAAGAGAACACATAAAAGGATCGGCTCGGATAAGAGACTGCTAAGGAACCAAATTACATCGACCATATTTACAGAAGGAGAGACGATACGAGCGGGCCCGACACAGGACTTCAAGATAGATATATTGTGACCAACACCATAGTTTGGTTGTATGTAGTCTCCCCTATAAATAGAAGAACTTGTATCCAAGATAGGGGGGTTGTAATTTGGAGAAAGAGAGAGACTTGAAATCGCACTAGAGAGAAAGAGAGTTGGGAACTAGTTCATCTTGTAAGGAAGAGGGTTCAACTTGGAGAGTGACACCATTGTAACACCTTAAAGTAATAAGATTCATCCTTTTAACCCCCGTGGACGTATGTAATCATACCGAACCACGTATATCCTTGTGTCTATTGTTAAGTTCTTACTTTCACTTGCATGAGTAGAAGATTTCTATCATTTGGATGTAGTTTGTAGTAAAATGCATCTACATTATGGAGCCGACTAAGATCTACGGATACCTTGCTTAAAAGGCCTTCGGAGACGATCAAAAGCTCCTGAATACACGTTTAAGTGTTGTAGTTGAAGCTAAGATGAACTCTGTTGGCCGAAACCGCCTATTTCTTGTTGTTTTGAGTCATTTAGTGTACATGCAAAGTTAAAGCAGTAGCAACGTCTTTACAAGGTGTAGTAGAGTTCTCGTTTCTTCGCCCACATACGGTTTGAGCAGCAAAAAATCTCCATAAGCTCACCGGCGATCAACAACACAGGTTAGGAGTTAGGTTGAGGATCTGCTGATAGGATGACTGTTTGTTTTCGATGGTTGAGTGAATTTTGGTGGTAAATAAGTTGTTTTCTTGTTGCGGTACAAAGTTTGTGTGCTTCAAATTACAAAAGGTTAAGTTTAAGGTGTCTTTTGCATGATAAGCTGCCGATTTTAAGCTTCCCGTCGTGGAAGCCATGTTCTAGATGTTTCTTTAGTAAGGAGAGTTTGTTTCTAAGTTCTTGGTAAACGTTTTTACATTTGTACCCTTGCTTCATTGATCGACAACAACCCACGTCGTCTGATCAGAAAAAAAAAGAGGGAGAAAAATCTTGTCCGGTGATGTTGTCTAGTTGTCGGAAAGTTCTTTGAGAGGATCCATGGAAGACATCCATGAAGAGATCTTGAGGAAATAACAACAGTAGAGACTTGAGTTAATTTTTTGACTTACATGCCGTACCATTCAATCATCACGTGCATGAGTTTAATGATTTGGAGCATATAAAATGAAGGACAAACTAGCTTAAATGCGAAGGTCAAGTACTGAAGGTGACGTCGTACGGAATGATAGTGATGTAGCATAAAATCTGCCACAAAGTCATCATAGAGTAAAAATAGGGTAAATAGGAAGAACCCATTTGATAACCGGAGTAGGCTATATATATGCAAGCTCTGACGTAGTGACAATTTTTGTGGCAGTCAAATATTTTTCACCTTTTTGAATGTTTATTTCCAATATTAGGTCAAAGTAAGGTGTTATTTGTATTTGCTGACGTAGGTAGGGACGACACTCGGATCACCACATGCCACACCCGATGGCTAGTACTTCAGGGATGGGAAGGACGTTAAGGAATCATACAATTACTAGAAGCATCATGCAAGCATAGGTAACTGGGCCGAGGCAAGAAGGCAGTCGACAACCACCGCCCGAGGAATCTCATGCAGCTGCACAAGGCATGCCAACTGTTGATGAGGGAGTGGATCTTGGGCGAGATGATGACACCCTACCCTTAGACCAGGTTATCTTGACCCAGAGGAGAGTTGACCAAGTTGATGGACTTACGGCTTCAGATACAGATGACGATGAGGAAGCGCTTGCAGCACAAGCCCAGGGACAAAGAGCAAGGCAACAAACTCAGTACCAAGAAGCCTTAGGAAGAGAGCAAGAACGTCTCAGGCAGATTCAGTTGGGGCGAGGATAAGCTAGCAACGTCGGCCCTGCACCTGTCCATGCAACTGGTTTGATATTACCCCCACCACCGACATCGATACCATTACAGTCTCGGCCACACCACCCTAATGGAAATTCTAGTTATGAAAGCACAGACCCGGCGTTATTGGCCATTTTAGAAAGTCAAAGAAGATAAGAAGCGTCACTAAGAGAGCTCCAACAGCGGAATCTCTCCATGGAGTTTGAGAATTATCAGTTGAGGAATCAACGAACCAGATCAAGAGGATCGTCCAGCAGAGGAACGCCGAGTAATCATGGCCGATCAGGTCAACCACCACCTATGACTGGGCCGAGCAACCCTAGTCAATCCAGACGACCTCCCATACCCTCCCCACGAGGATATGGACCACCCGAGGACTCGTCTATTGATGAAGAAAGGCGAGGAAGGGGCGGAAGACAGTACGGGGCGACAGAAGCTAAACTCAAAGAGTTGGAGGCAAAGATTAATGAGCTATCGGTAAGTAGCGAAGAGAACAAACTAGCAGAGATTATGAGCTAGGCCGAGAAGACACCTTTCTCCCAAGAACTTGAACAAATGTCGTTCCCACCAAAGTGTACCTTACCTACATTTCCTTCTAGATTCGACGGAACATGTGATGCGGTCGAGCATCTAAAAATGTATACCATGTCATTGATCCAATGGAAAAACAACACGGTAGTCATATGTAAATTCTTTCCGGCCAGATTGGAGGGCGAGGCGAGAGATTGGTTTTATTCACTTCCACCTGGATCGATCGACGGTTATGATGCACTAATCGAGGCCTTTCTTGAAACCTATATGCACAACAGCCGACCTCGGCCAAGAATGAACAAACTATTCACCCTCGCCCGGAGGTTCATGGATCCCTTGAGAACCTTGACCGATAGGTGGAGGAAACTTTGTATTGAAATTGGAAAAGTACTAGTAGATCAAGCTATCTTTGGATTCGAAAATGCATTGGGAAGATCGGACCCCATCTGGGTAGCTATGTTCTCTGAAAAGCCAAAAACCTTAAAGGAAATGCGAAGAATGCAAGAACATTTTATTGCCCTAGAAGAAATTCAAGCTGAATCGAGAGATAGGGGAGTACAAGAAGCTAGTGCTGAGGCTAAAGCAATTATGGACGATCCTGTTAGGCGTCCCGAGAAGAGATCATACCCTCCACCAAGAAGCAGTGAGAAGAAAGAATGGGTGGCCAAAGGGAATAGGCCGAGGCATGAAGCCCGATCATATACCCCTTTGAACACTCCTTTGGAGGAGGTATTCAAGGAAGTCGAAGTCGAGAAGAGGAACGATATAAATTACCCAGCATCAAGGGGAGTCCAGTTCCAAGAAACCAAGGATCACCCCGAGTACTATCACTACCATCAGTATAGGGGCCACTCCACTAATAATTGCCGAGAAGTGAAGGATATCGTTCAACACCTCATTCGAGATGGATACCTGAGATAGTTCGTATGACATCCAGCTCAGCCGACAGCAACACCCGACGTGCCGGTTCATCAAGTTCGCATTGATAGGTCAACTCAATTTGTGAATACCATTTCACACTCAGCTATGCAAGACTACACTCTCGGCCCAGTAATCACTTCAAAGATTCACAAGAGGGATCGCGATGGAAAAGAAATATTTAGCGTAGCCAAGACCTTACCGATGGAACCTTGGATGATGCAGCCTATTTCGTTCTCGGCCAAGGATGTCCCAGCAAATGGGCAAGCACACAGTGATCCCTTGGTCATCACGTTACTGATTGAGGAATGGGGAGTAAGAAGGATTCTCGTGGATATCGGAAGTTCATTCGAGGTGCTATTCTACGACACGTTCAAGAGAATGGAGCTGTCGGACGACATCCTCGTCCCCTCAACATATCGCATCTACAACTTTAATGGGACAGTAACCATCCCTAAGGGCGAGATAACTTTGAGGGTTTCGGACGGTGGGGGCTACCTTGACACACTAACCACCTTTTGTGTGGTCGAAGTCGCCTCGCCTTATGAAGGGGTGGCATCGGCATATCATCAGAGATTAAGGTTCCCTACCTACAAGGGAATAGCTGAAGTTGTAGGTGACTCCCAAGCAACACGACAATGCATGCAGGTTGATGCCGAAATTAATGAAGATCGGCGAGCTCGACAAAGGCGAGAGAAGAATAAATCCAAAGAAGTTAAGGCTGCAGAAGAATTGGAGGAGGCTATTTCACAAGCGGTCATGGCGTACGAGACCCAAGAGCAAGACCCTTTATAGCAATTAAAGGAAATGGCTCCATTTAGGGAACCTAAATCTAATTTCTCGACAGTTGAGCCGACTCGGGAAGTGAATTTGGGGACAGTTGAGGAGCCAAAGATAGTAAGGATCGGGACATTGCTCTCGGATGAACAAGCAAGTCAACTCATGACAGTGTTAAAGGAAAACTTAGACGCGTTCGCTTGGGAAGTACATGATTTAGAGGGCATTGACCCGGAGGTCTGCTGCCACCACTTAAAGATTGATCCGAGGTTCAAACTAGTTAGACAGAAAATGAGGAGAATCGCACCAGAGTTACAGGCAGCGGTTGAGGCCGAGCTAAATAACCTACAAGAGTCCGGGATAATTAGGAAATCCCATTACCCGCAGTGGATATCTAATATGGTCGTGGTACCAAATAAGAAAGGAGGAGTCATAATATGTATTTATTTTAGTGACTTAAACATGCCTGCCCGAAGGACAGCTTTCCTCTCCCAAGCATAGACCAACTAGTAGAATCAATAGTTGGATATGAGGCGATGACATTGATGGATGGATACATGGGCTACAACCAAATACTGTTGGCACCCGAGGATCAGAAGCATACTTCCTTCTTCACACCAAGGGGGCTGTATTGTTATACCAAAATTCCATTTGGACTTAGGAACACCGGTGCTAAATATCAAAGATTGGTAGGAGACATGTTCGAAGACAAGATCCACGACACCATAGAAGTTTATGTGGACGACATGTTAGTCAAGAGCCGCCGAGCTAAGGATCACGTCCCAGACCTTCACGAGATTTTTCAGACGATGAGGAAACACAAGATGAAGATTAACCCCGCCAAGTGCGACTTTTGGGTTACATCGGGGAAATTCCTAGGATATATCATCACCCCTAGAGGGATAGAAGCAGATCACGAGAAGGTTAGGGTTGTCTTATAGATGCCATCTCCCGCGATGGTAAAGGATGTGCAGAAGCTAAATGGTTGTATAGCAGCATTGGGGCGATTCGTGTCACGGTCGTCGGACAAATGTAAAACCTTTTATGACATTCTGAAGAAAGGAGAGAAGTTTAAATGGACGGATGCTAGCGAAGAGGCCTTTCAAAATATCAAGTTACACCTAGCCAGCCTCCCGGTTCTGCAGATGCCCGAACCATCAGAAATCCTCACCCTATACTTAGGGGCGACATCATATGCCATTAGTTCAGTGTTGGTTAGGACGGAGGGGAATGCAGAGAAGCCGGTGTATTTCTCTAGCAAAACACTAAGTCCGGCTGAGAAAAACTATACCAGAATGGAGCAGATGGTACTTGCACTAGCTTTTGCCGCTTCTAAACTCCGAACATACTTTCAAGCTCATCGCATACGGGTGCTCACCAAATTGCCTATCGAAGCAGTTTTGGATAATGTAGGGAGATCAGGGAGAATCTCTAAATGGGGAGCCTTAATCAAACAATATGAGGTGGTGTACGATACGAGGACGGCGATCAAATGACAGGTAGTGGCCTACTTCCTTGTAGATTTCCCACTAAGCGATGAAGACGAGGTTGAAGATATACCTGGGATGATGGAAGAACGAGAAGAGCCTGCTGACCTATTAGTAGCCAGTAGTCCTACACGGTGGGAAGTTTTCGTCGATGGGGCATCAAACAAAGAGGGGTCAGGCCTTGGGTTAGTCTTCACCACGCCGAAAGGAAGAAAGATAGTGCACTCGTTCAGGATGGAATTCAAAGCAACAAACAATGTCACCGAGTACGAAGCGACAATCCACGCCTTACGGATAATTGTAGAAATGGGGCTACAAGAGGTTCGCTTAACTAGTGATTCACAGTTGGTGATTCGGAAGATTACGGGCAAATATGCGACACATGACCCCGTGTTGCAAAAGTATTGGGAGCTCGCCCAATTTTACATCAACCAAATACCAAGCATTAAGTTCCGTCATATTTGTAGAAAAGATAACATGAACTCGAACACTCTATCTTACATCGCCTCATAGATGGTAAACCCGAGCATAGAGGGAATTCGTGTTATGAGGTTCCTTACTCCCTCAATCCCAGAAACACGGACATACGGATCGATATGGCTATTAACACAACCGATCGATATAAAGAGGGCGATTGGAGAAAACCGATACACTAATACTTGGAAACGACGAGCTACCCAAGAGTCAGCCTGAGATAAAAAAAAATCAAAAGTAAGTCGGGCGCCTACGAGCTAAGGGAAGAGATCTTATATAGGAAATCCTACTTAGGGCTACTTTTACGATGCCTAAGTAGAGAGGAAGGCCACACAATCTTGCATGAATTACACTATGGAGCCGCCGGAAACCACAGCTCGGGAGAAGCTTATCGGCCAAGTCAAAGACAATGGGCTATTTTTGGATGTACATGAACGAAGATGCAAAGGGAATGGCGAAATCTTGTGAAGAATGTCAACGGTTTGGCAAGAAAATACAGGCACCAGGAGTACCTTTAAACTCTGTTATAATCCCATGGCCCTTTGCCAAATGGGGGACAGACATTGTCGGACCGTTACATGTAGGAACAGGGCAGAGGAAATACTTGATCGTGGCCACGGATTACTTTACCAAATGGGTAGAGGCAGCACCACTAAGGCACATCCGAGACAAAGATGTCTTCAAGTTTATCTGGGAGCATATCATTTGCCGCTTTGGGATCCCAACAGCTATCGTCTCCGATAATGGAAAACAACTCCAAGGGGAAAATATTGATCTTTTGTTCAACACGTACAACATCAGGAAGAGTAAAGATACCCCCATTTACCCCCAGAGTAATGGGCAGGCCGAGATCACCAACAAAACAATCGCCGACAACATGAAGAAGAAATTGGATGGGGAATGTGGTGACTAGTGCGAGGAGCTATACAACGTTTTATGGACATACAGAACCACACGGAGGGAAGCTACATGGTTATCGTCGTTCATGCTTACTTACGGAACCAAGGCGATTCTACCAACGGAAGGAATGATCCCTACTACTAGGATAAAATCTTGGAGGCGAAACGTCTCGTCCGATATAATTTTGGCAAAACTCGACGATTTGAAAGAAACAAGGGAGATGGCGCTACAACGAGAGTACAACAAGCGTGTTCGCCCAAGAGAATTCCAACCATGGCAGCAAGTGCTGAAATTTCTGTCCGACTGGGAGCGAGACAAAAAGGGAGGAAAGCTAGATCCAAAGTGGGGTGGGACGTATATAATTGCGTCTAAGGCAGGAGAGGTATCGTATCGACTACTGAGACTCTTCCACCCTTGAAGGGAGGTGCGGAGAAAAGGTGAGCATACTTATCTTCTATTTCTTTAAAACCGTGAGGGGTATGAGATAGGGCATGAGCGACTAATGGTCATTCGTACTCGGGGTAACTCCAGTGAGGAAGTGCCGATGTGACTTACACTCGAATGGTCATTCGTACTCGGGGAAAAGCCAGTGTGGAAGTGCCGAGGTGACTTACACTCGAATGGGCATTCGTACTCGGGGCAAAGCCAGTGTGGAAGTGCCAAGGTGCCTTAGAGTCGCCTGGATATTCGTACTCGGGGCAGTGGCAGTGTGCAAGTTCCGAGGTAGCCTAAGGGTTCTGGTGGTTAGAAACTAGTTCCACAGGATGATAAGACACGAGGTCTTCTCAGCTAGGTCGCCTACTTACATTTGAAAGGTCACCCCCATCGCAAGTGGCTGTGACCACTTGCCCGAGATTGGTTGATCGATAACCGCTCGGGGAAATCGAACCTAGAATTAGGTTGACTAATACCCTTCTACTGAATCCAAGAGATAGTGATGAGATACCCCGATAAGGGCATGGAATTGGGCCCGATGACCCTCCTTGTTGGGTGTGTTCGACATAAAAGGTTAAAATACTAACATACATGATCAACAATTGCAGGAATGACATAAGAAACAAAAGTTAAAGCGACAACGTCATACGCCAATTAAGGAAGCACGAAAAGCGTCATGAAACTCCACGAAGTAAAAAGTATAACAGGAATAAAAAGAACAACATCGGTGACGCAGCACCCCCTTTTAAACAAACAAGCAGTGTATTAGAAGTAAAAAGGGAAGATGTGTTCAAAGAGATTTACAACCCAGGAAAAATGGAAACTTAGTGGCGCAGCACTACAAAAGGAGAATCCAAGCCTTGGGGGGAACAACGCCGGCCCTCCTTTGCGCGATCTCGCGCCGCTTATTCTCCACATACTCAGCAATACCCGCCTGGACCTTCTCGTATATATCCTCTTCATGGGCGACGCGTTCATCCTCAACCTGTTGGGTAAGATGCAAATTGGATACCTCGGCATTGGTCAACTTGGTACCTAAATCGGCCTCGACCCGCTTCAACCATCAGACTTCCAGATCCAATTCGTGAGAACGTTTTTTCTCGGGTACAAGATCACAACAACACGGGATTATTCATTGAATATGGTTTAGCAATTTCACAAGTACAGAAAATAATATAATCCTAAGGAACTGCCTCAACACATTGCCTAAGAGACCAAAAAGGGCTGGTAACACTGACTGAAGCGATTCTACCGACTTGGACAACTCATCCTCGGCCTTGGACTATTTCATGGTTATCTCGTTATAGCATTGCTCATTAAATTTATTACTGGGGCAGTACTTTTTATGTTCACTCCACTCGGCCATTAAAAGATTGCGTGACACTTGGAGCACTGAAAGCTACGACCTAATCCATTCTAGTTCACCCACCATTTTGTCAATATCACCCACTTTGCCCAGCAGATCCCTATTAGATCGCTCCACTACATCTTTATCCCTCAAAATTCGTCGGCGATCCTCGTGAAGGTCTCGGTTTTGCAATTATAAAGAGTCTACCTGCTATCCTAGGTCCGTGACCAAAGCAGTTTTCTCAGCAGCAAGGCGTTGAGAAGAAACCAAATGAGCTCGCAAATTGTCTATTTCTTCAGGGGCATACTCAAACTGTCGATATCGGTCTAATTCACCTTGAAGTTATTCGATCTCATCAGCTTGGCGATCTATTTTCCCATCCTTGTTTGTAATTCGCCGACGAAGATTCTCCACTAAATCCTTTTCAATATCCAACTTCCTCTTCATGATGCTAAACTCCGAAGAAGCATCTAAACCTATACTAGCTATCTCGGCTAGCATAAGGACACCCGACTCAGGATACTAGCACGATAAACTCAATCAACATAAGTTAAGGTTTGTAGAATTTTAACACACCTTGAGCATCGGCAAGTTTAATTTCTAGCTCGCGCGCATGACTCTTCTCGTTCTGCAATTGAAGTTGGAGAGATTCCACCAACTGCCTTTCCTTACGACGATTGGCGGCATCCAACCGTACCCGATTAATGATCTGATACAAGTAAAAAAGTTAGAATGGCAAGTGACAATTAGGAAGATATTAAGGAGTGGGGCATCACCCAGGCATACAGAGTCACTCACCATCGTATCAAGAGTCTGAGCTATATCGTTATAAAGGGGCACTGCACCGAGCATTTGTTCATTAGTATACGTTCCAAAGTCGGGGGAAGTGAGCACTCCAAGGGAGTTTAGGATAGGGCCAGAGATGGTAAAGGAGGTTTTAACACTAGACGTAGACCCATCAGTGATCCGGGGCAGACGAGGAATTACTTCCAATTTAGCATTAACAACCTTTTCCAACTCGGGCGTCTTCATGGGCTCTTGTTTGTCGCCTACCAAATCAGCTGGCACGACCACCTAAGGACCACCCTTCTCGCCCATCTCCTTCCCATCGCCCTTGTCATCCGAGAAATCCTCGTCGAATATGTCATCTTCATCGGGAATCTCGATGATTGGATTCTTCCTAGGTTGAAGCTTAGTAACAACATTCTTGCCTCTAGTAGGATTATGCCTAAGAGGTTGATCATCAATATCATGCACATCGGACCCACCGGCTTCATCATCATCGTGCCTAGGAAATTTATGCACAAGGCTTATCGTCAGAACATGTGAAGGCAAAAAACAGGGGCAAGTACATGTACTTATAATAAAATCACTGTGTTTGTTACCTTCCCCTGGTCTTCCTCAACCCTTGTTCCAGCACCCCTTTTTCTCGACGATGCGGAGGCCTTGGTAGAATTTCCCAGAGACTTTGATGACAAAAAATAACCAATTGGTGTCAAAACTAACAATCTAGAAATTGAGGAAGGCATAAGGAGACACATACCTTATTAGCCTTGTCGTCATTAACCACCCATAAAGGATAGGGCTCGGCGGGAAATGGAGGCGACGGGAAGCTACCATGTAAAATGGGCCCTCGGACAAGAAGTGGAACTTGGGGATAAATTGGGTCATTGGTATGACGGGGTCGCTTGTAGAACCTTGGCCGATGGTATCGGCATCTAGAATTATCCTTTCAACATTCTTAAGCATAGTTCCGTGACGATGAGGACTCGCAGAAAAACCGTCAAGGTCACCATTGGTTGAAGTACTGGCTCGATAGTTGGCAAATAAATTGGCAGTGGTATATTCTGGAGATTCCTCGGGCTTATAGGTCGACCAGTCGGCGGTGGATCCATGACTATCTCGGCGATCTCTCCATTCATCCATAATCCGAAAAGTGTTGCTAGTCCATTGAGCCAAAGCACGATAAGTCTTGAGCTGGGAGAGACTATCGTAGTAGAAAGGGCTATCAGGATTGTACAAAGGGAGACGGAGACCTAGCTCCAGCTGGCCAAGAGTGATAACCACACATTCAACCGACTGCTCGTACTTCTCCATGTCGGACTTCCTTAAGGTGCTTCATTTTGTCCCCGATGTTTTGTCCCTATTTCAACTGCTCAATGAGATCTTTCACCCTTTTCTCGGACCTACACGAAATAGAAGGAGAACCGTAAAAGATAGATTTTATGGCTCATCGTATCCGGAGGGACTATCAAACGAAAATAGTCTTAAAGATGGTCCATGGACATTAGTGCTATTTCAACACTCGGTGCTCAATGTATAAACTGAATTTTTTGTCCCGAGAGATTGATCTTTCAAAAGGGGTTTGATTTTATCCCAAGTGACTTAATAAAAGTAAAAGATGCAAATAACAAGATATGTAAACAATGATAATATGGATACTAGGTATTCAAATCCACCAATAACCTATGATATGCATTCAACTTGTAATATTATTCTTGTCCTTATAGTAGATTCAAGTCTACCGTATAACTAAGGAATGGATAATTTAATCACAACTAAAGTATTTCTCCATCGAAATGAAATTAGAACATGAAGAACATTACAACAAAATTGAAATTTGATAAACTAACACTTAACAAGCTATTCTTGGATGAGTTTTCAACACAACAACCCTCTCTATTTATACACAAAAATGCTCTCATTGGGATCCGAATTTCATCAACAATTAAACAAAACATGTTTTCTTAATTGATGGATTGAATGGAATATAATGGGGGTGAGGTGGATGTTTTGGAAAGAATCAATCAATCTTGGGTTTTGGATCATGGGTTTTTTTAATCCCAATTTGTAAACTTTTTGCGCTGGTTGCAACGCTTCCAACTTTCTTCTCTTTTGTCTTCTCAATTCTTCCAAGCTTTATTTAGTACTTAAAAACACAAAATTAATTAATACAAATATTTATTCTTGAAGATGGTAGAATGCGAATTTGGGATAATATTTGACTTTGAAGCATGGATGAGTTAAGTGCCAATGAAAAGGTGTATGAATATGCAATATTTGGCACTCATCAAATACCCCCAAACCTGAATTTTACTTGTCCTCAAAACTCCAAAATCCTAACTATACAAAGATGTACCCACAAAACCTTCTCCAATTTGAGAGCATCCATAGAAATGTCTTCGCAAGATGATGAACCAATTTCAGAACTATGAAAATTTGTAACCAATTTTTTTTTTTTTTTTTTTTTTAAGACCGCTACACAGCATCATTTTTTTTTAGTGACCCGCTACACAAAGGTCATCGGATAACACACTACAAAAGACCCGCTCCATGGTCATGAAGACAACAAAAAAATGCAAAAGACTACGAATCCTAAAAACCCAGCTAGATAAAAAATGCAAAAGACTGCAAATGATCCTACAAAAGACCCGCTACACAGTTCATAGAAAACACTCTACAAAAAAAGACCCTACAAAAGACCCGCTCCACAACAAGTCATAGAAGACGATATGAAAATACTCCCAAACCTAAATCTAACATTGTCCTCAATGTTTCAAAAAGAAGAAAACAACAAAACATGAGAACAAAACAGATTCAAAGGAAAGAGATTAATGCCAAAAAAGGGTGGTGCTAACCATAATTGAATGAATGCTTTGAAAGCAAAAAATATGAGCGCAAGACAAAAAGTTTGGAGCATATATCAACAAGATTCAAAATTTTACCTACTAGATTATACAATGATGACTCACCATAACTTATTAAGTTGTTCAATGGAATGAGAGTCTTCAACAGTAGAAATTCATAATTAATGCTATATGGTTTATCATGCAATACACTCCTAGCATTATTTTGTTCGATGAGTCTGAGATTTTCCTCCACGGATTGAGAAGTACAAAATTGTTTAACTTCCAACGGTGGGTGATACATGTGTGCGGTCATTAGGGTCTATAAAATGATCGCAACCTTCGAAAGGTTGATTATGGTCCCAATGACTATCGCCTTTGTAATCTGTTGGCATTTCATATTTTGGATTTTCATGATATTCTCTAGATTTCCTAAAATCATGCAAAATATAGCAATTCTCGAGGATGGCCTAAGCCTCCACATAAGGTACAAGCATAGATTTCAGATTGCTAAAGAATTATACTGACAGATTCATGCATTTGCATTTCTAAAGCTGCAGTAGTCTTAAAGATGGTACTTCTATTTCAATTGCGTTGCTACGGTGATATGTGAAATGCTGCTCAATGAATTCTTCATCGTATTTCTCCAAGAGATCTTTCACCCTTTTCTCGGACCTACACGAAATAGAAGGAGAACCGTCATGAAAGATAGATTTTATGGCGCGATCATCATACTCAGAGGGACTATCAAACGAAAATAGGAAATCAAGGGTAAAAGCATCAATATTGGAAAAAACATCATCAACACACCTTTTCTCAGTCATTGAGGGAGAATAATCCATGGACGTGAATAGTGCAAAACTCATAAGCTGTTGAAGAAGGTTGGGACGACGGAAACGCAACCACAGCTGCTATAGCACTCAGTGATGAGGATGTGAAGGAAGAGAATAAAAAAGATAAGGGTTCAAGACAAATATTTAGAAAGATGATGAAGAAGAATCTCGGATAAAAAATAGTTAAGCAGTTGTATGGAGATTGAGAAAATGGTGAGGTAGAAAATAGTTGCAGTGGTGAAGAGAATAGGTAGAAATGCAATATTTGAGTATTTAAGGGAAGAAAGAAGTGTGACCGGCACCGACGGTTGCAAGTCATAAAGGGGAGTTAATGGGGGACTACATGGTGGAAATCACGGCATGGACAGGGACGTGGGAAGATGGAATGATTTTCTTCCACTCGTGTCTACCACACGAGCGAAAGAAGGGGCATAAATGTAGGTGTAGATTATCCACAGGGCTACATGGCAACATCTTAAGCTATGATGTACCCAAGGATGAAGAAGCGAGAAGCATGGGATAGAGGCTGGAAGGCGCGAGGATTAAGGAACCATGTGGGTCGGACATGACCACTCTACAGTTGTCGGACAAGACTTGATTCCAGACCTCTGACAAAGCTGACAGACGAGACGTATTTGGTCAAACAAGGAGCGTTAGTCAAAGGGATAAGAAGATATGTGCCATATCGGACAACTGAAAGGGCGACATGATTGGAAGGAAGACATCGCACCAAGAGAACACATAAAAGGATCGGCTCGGATGAGAGACTGCTAAGGAAATAAATTACATCGGCCATATTTACAGAAGGAGAGACGATATGAGCGGGCCCGACACATGACTTCAAGATAGATATATTGTGACCAACACCATAGTTTGTTTGTATGTAGTCTCCCCTATAAATAGAAGAACTTGTATCCAAGAGAGGGGGGTTGTAATTTGGATAAAGAGAGAGACTTGAAATCGCACTAGAGAGAAAGAGAGTTGGGAACTAGTTCATCTTGTAAGGAAGAGGGTTCAACTTGGAGAGTGACACCATTGTAACACCTTGAAGTAATAAGATTCATCCTTTCACCCCCGTGGACGTAGGTAATCATACAGAACCACGTATATCCTTGTGTCTATTGTTAAGTTCTTACTTTCACTTGCATGAGTAGAAGATTTCTATCATTTGGATGTAGTTTGTAGTAAAATGCATCTACATTAACCATGTTCCCGATTAACATATTCGGTAATATTATGAGTCAATATCATTTCCGATTATGTTGTTAGTTGGTTCCAGGAAACAAAGTTTTTTCACACAGAATACTCGGGTATTAAAAAAGCATATATCCTACCGAATATAGTTATTCGGATGTAAGGGTGAACATTTGCCTTCCGATTGTTGTATTGTTTGGATACATAAAAGAAATTTTTTGCGCATAGAATAATCGTAAGGAGCACATAAAACAAACCTACCATTTTATATAATCGTAAACCAGTGAACGAATCTATATTACCGATTATGGTGTTATTTGGTTCCAGGAATTTTTTTTTTTTCATACAGAATAATCGGATATTAACAATAAAAAAAACCTACCGAATTTTTTTATTCGGAAGGAACGGTGAAAATTAACCCTCCGATTGTGGTGTTGTTTGGATACAGAAGACAAGTTTTCTTTACACATAATAATCGAAAGGCAGATTATATTATTAACCTTCCGATTCTGACTAAATGTGTTGCAAAATCTCCAGAATCGGTAGGTTAAAAATATATAAGCTCCCGATTATGACAAAAATGCAAAAACCCCAGAATCGGTAGGTTCATATATAAACTTAGACTCTGATTGTGTTCCAAAATTCAACAGTTACATGTCTCATCATGTGATCCACTTGCAATTCATCGTTAAATGCATAAACATAGCAATATAGCCATTCTTAATCCATAAAAGGAACCATTCACAATCCATAAACATAACGTACCAACTAATAATCCGACACAAACTTTGAAAACGATATAATCCGACATAAACTTTGAAAACCATAAAGTTAACTAAAAACAGCGAGAGTTTACAACATCGAAAGTTTATTTCTTCTTTTTTCCCAGGACTTTGCGACTTTTACTGCCTCTACCAGTTGGACCAACATCATCACCAGTTTCATCAACTTGAGTGCTCGATGATGCCCGAGTTCTTTTTTTCACAACCTTTTTAGGTTGCTTGCCTTTATCCCCAAACCGAGATGCATAATCTTCATTGTCAATGTTATCAATCATCTCTTGGTGCTCTTTTATCTTCTCAAGTGGCACATGATCTCCGGCTTTTATGCAATTAGTGCACCATTTGGACAAACCTATTAACCTGTTCATCTGTTTTAAAACATAGCGTACCATCAAGGACGGTTCTAGTCTGATTTTGACCCATAAAATTAAACTAAATTAAGAAACCAATACGTACCAATCTATCAAAACCCGGAGGTTTCTCTTTGAGGATACTCTTATATGGTGCGGGCTTTGCTTTAAGATCACGGATTACACGAAAATGAGAAACATCCCGATACCAATCCATATAGTTGGGAGCATTTTCAAAACCTTGGTTGGCTTGCCTTCCACCGTTGATCAAGTAATCCATCCTTCTATCCCAATGGTTTTTGCAGGATGGGTTACCCTTGTAAACCACCGTGATAGAAGCTTTATAAGAATTATATTTATTCACATCCAAAACAAAATTCCTATTGATTTTCCACTTTGGTAAAGCTTGTACATAACCGTTTTGTCGCATCACCCTCGAGGCATTGTACATCACGTATCTTGTTGGGTGCCACAATGACCCAAAATAAAGGGCCAAATCGGACCGACCTGCGATATGTCCCTTAGCTCGGTCTTCCTTGTATGGATCAAAGCATACATCTTGGGATTTCAGTGAGTCCAAACCTCCCTCAAACGAATCAGCTGCTGCTCCTTTGTCCTATAATGGTTATCATCGAAGACGTACTTTTTTCCTCTAGGCTGACCTGGCGCCCACGCCGGGTTTTCAATGGCCAATCCCAAGATAGGGAAGTGGTCGTAGATCCATGTATATATTGACATTTTTGCAAGTTTTAGGAAATTGATTCTTCAATGGTACAAAAATAAAAAAAACAACCAAGTATGTACATTTAATAAAAATACATGTAGTAGACTCACGTTCCCGTCCACTTGGATAATTCCAAGCCTCGACGCCTTTATCAACTCTTCCATAAACCACGCATGGCATACTATGCCCCAAGAGTACTCATGCACTTTATTGAGGGGATCCATAAGTTGTAAAAGTTTGGCGTCGACCCGATTGCCACTAGTATTGGGGAAAATGACACATCCCAATACACATAGGAGATATGCGGTGGCCGCATGGTTCACTTGCTCATCAGTTAAAGTTCCGTTCTTTTCTTTTGCCTTGGTGCCCCTGAACATATCCATCAGAGTACTAATGTTAAATTATCTGGTTCTATACCCCATGCATCTCTTGAACTCAGTTTTTGATGTTTCTTCATCCCAACCAAAACACTTGTTAGTTAGAGCATAAAGTTTGGCCCATTCCAACTGCTTTGTGAACTCAGCCCTGACACCTTTTCCATGGTCAGGGAGTCTAAGAATCTGCACAACATCATCTGGGGTAATCGTCATCTCTCCAAACGGCATATGGAAGGTGTCGGTCTCAGGATAAAGTCTCTCCACAAACGCCGATATATCCACCCGGTCATGTTCCAGCATAGAGTTTTTAGCAGTATTTGCCCACCCCGAATTTGCAATAATTGTCTTGAACCTTTCACATTCACCGGAAAAAGGCCATTCCAGCATTTTAGGTGGTGCATCGGTGGGTTTGAATAAACGAATCGCATCGGAATGATACTATTATACACATGACAAGTTAAAAAACAATTAGAATTACCTAAACTTATAACCCTTAAAACTATTACCAACCTCAAGAAAATACGTAAATAAAATGGATATGATTATTACCTCAGTTTCATATATTTCTCTTGCCCAGGAATCTTTGTATCCAAATAACAGTTCTCCTCCATCAACTGGCATCCCAACGATTGTTCCTTCTGGAATATCCTTCACCTTGAGTTCTTTTGGGACAAGGTGTTTGTTCTATATTGAACAAATTGAAACAACAAGATAGCCAAAATAGTAACTCTGATTCGAAAATCAGCCTGAGAACTAAAAGTTCTATGAAGATAACATAAATTTCATAATCATCTCAGCAGCCACTCATACAACATTAATAAGGTAAGACCCTTGTAAGGAGAACAATCCGTGACTTACACGTGTCAGGATGATGGTGGTCCGATTAAAAGAAGGAAAAAGTTACAAGGGCACCCCTGATTTTACTAAGTACCCCCTATATAGAATCAACCACATGACACTGTCTCCCCCTTAAAATTGTCCTTGTCCTCAAGGACAAAAGCAAGAAAATGAGCCCTGAGAGTGGCAAAGTCTTCCCATGTATCCTCTTCTGCTGTGGCATTAGACCAGTGAATAAGTGCTTGGTGGACAATGTGATCTCCCCTGGAAATGCATCTGTAGCTCAAGACAGAGATAGGGGTGATGATGACATGTCCTTCATGATCTACTAATGGCAGTGTAGGAGAAGGAGTATGAGCAGCACCAATTGTCTTCTTAAGTTGGGAGACATGAAACACCGGGTGTATTCTGGCCTCTGGTGGTAATTGTAATTTATAAGCCATGTTACCAATTCTAGCAATGATAAGAAAAGGTCCATAGTACTTAGATGAGAGCTTAAGGTTCTTTCTCAGTGAGATAGAGACTTATCTGTATGGATGGAGCTTCAAGTAAACTAAATCACCCACCTCCAGAATCCTCTCAGTCCTGTGCTGATCTGCAAAAAATTTCATTCTGGCATGGGAAAAAGATATGGAGTCTTTAAGAATGTCAAGCATAGCTTTTCTGTGTGTGAGGTACTCCTCAAAAGAAGCTATAGAAGTGGTGATGGGAGCAGGAAAAGCTAAGTGAGGAGCATCATAACCATACAAGGCTTTAAATGGAGACATATTAATGCTGGTGTGGTAGATAGTGTTATACCACCATTCAGCAAGAGCCAACCAGCTGTACCATTTTTTTGGTTGAAACCCTGTCATGCACTGTAATTAATTCTCCAAACAGGCATTGACTCTCTCTGTTTGTCCATCAGTCTGTGGATGATAAGAAGTACTTAGCTTGAGGTTGGTGCCCAGGTGATGAAAAAGGTCTTGCCAGAAGTTACTAGTAAAGACTTTGTCCCTGTCAGAAGTGATGGATGAAGGGAGACCATGTAACTTGAAGATGTTGTGGAGAAATGCTTTTACAACAGTAATGGTAGTGTAAGGGTGTTGAAGTGCAATGAAATGACTGTATTTTGTCAGTCTATCCACTACCACCAAAATAACATCTTTGTGTTCACTCTTAGGGAGACCCTCAATGAAGTCCATGGAGATATGCTGCCATGCTTGATCAGGTATATGAAGTGGTTGCAGCAGGCCAGCAGGGAGGGTATTTTCATGCTTGTTCCTCTGACATATATCACAAGAGGTGACCAAGGAGATAATGTCTTGCTGCATTTTTGGCCAAAATAAATGAAGTATGGCTCTGTTGTAAGTATCTTGGATGCCAGAGTGACCCCCAATGGATGAGGAGTGCAAGGATGACAAGATAGAAGATCTGACATTGTTAGCAGTTCCAATATAGAGTCTGGATTTATACCTGAGAATCTCTTGGTGGTAAGAGAAATTTGGAGTGGAAGAAGAAGAAACTAGCAATTAAGCCATGAGTTGTTGAGCTTTAGAATCATCTGTATAGCTAGAAGCAATCTCCTGCATCCACACAGGTTTGGAAATAGTGATGGTATATATGGTAGCTAGGGAATGATCTCTTCTGGATAATGCATCAGCTACTTTGTTGTCAGACCCCTTTTTGTACTGAATGTCATAGTCAAAACCCAGCAGTTTCATGAGCCATTTTTGTTGTAACCCAGTGGTAATTTTTTGTTCTAAGAAAAATTTGATGCTCTCATGATCAGTTTTGATAGTGAAGGTATGCCCCTGGAGATAATGCCTCCACTTGGTGATTGCTGAGCCCACTGTCATTAACTCCTTCTCATAAGTAGACAACCCCATTGCCTTGGGTCCCAATGGTTTACTGTGGTTGGCAATTGGCCTCCCTTCTTGCATAAGTACTGCACCTATACCAGTATCACTGGCATCAGTCTCTAAGATGAACCTTTTTTTGAAATCAGGGAGTGCTAAAATAGGTGTAGTAGTCATTGCCACCTTGAGTTGATTGAAATCAATAGTGGCATCTTCAGTCCATACAAAGGCATTTTTCTTCAATAATTCAGTCAAAGGTTTATTGATAAGCCCATAACCTTTAACAAATTTTCTATAATATACTGTGAGGCCTAGGAACCCTCTCATCTCTTTGATGGACTTAGGAACTGGCCAAGAAGTCATACTCTGGATCTTGGTGGGGTCAGCTAACACTCCTTGAGCTGTGATGATATGTCCCAAGTACTTCAGTTCAGGTTGAGCAAAGTAGCATTTGGAAAGTTTGGCATGAAACTGATGATGTTGCAAGAAAGAAATAACTTGCTGAAGGTGTTGGAGATGAGTTTCCATGTCAGTACTATACACCAGTATGTCATCAAAGAAGACCAACACAAACTTCCTCAAAAATGGTTTGAAAATATCATTCAACAAGGCTTGAAAAGTGGCAGGTGCATTGGTAAGGCCAAATGGCATGACAAGGAATTCATAGTGACCCTGATGGGACCTAAATGATGTCTTGTGAATGTCAGGAGGAAACAATATGATTTGGTGATAGCCAGATCTGAGATCAATCTTGGTAAAAACAGCAGCACCATGAAGCTCATCCAAAATTTCATCAATGATGGGAATTGGAAATTTGTCTTTGATGGTCATGTCATTGAGTCTTCTATAATCCACACAAAATCTCCAGTTGTTGTCTTTTTTCTTGACCAATAAGATAGGAGAGGCAAATGGGCTATGACTGGGTTGTATGATTCCCTGAGAGAGCATCTGTTCCACCAGTTCTTCAATGACTGAATTTTGAACATAAGGGTACTTATAAGGCCTCTGGTTAACTGGAGTTGAGTTGGGTTTGAGGGGGATGGTGTGGTCTAGGACTCGATGAGGTGGCAGGGTGGAGGGCTTCTCAAAAACCTCTGGGTACTGCTGTAATAAGGCACTAATTTCTGGGGAAGGTGGAGGAGAAGCCTGAGTGGAAGATATGGAGCATAACTGTGCACAAATACCATGTGGGTTCTTTTGAAAGAATATATTAGCCTCTTTGGAACTGATTGGTTTGAGTAGGTTAGAATTAGACATGCCAGTAAGAGTAATTTGCAAACCCTGGTATATGAAACAAACTGTTAAAGTAGTGAAGTTGAAAAGGACATTACCAAGCTGGCTTAGACAATCTGCACCCAATACCATATCACAACCCCCCAAAGGAAGTAGTCTGAGATCCCCAGAGAAGGTATGACCCTGCATGAACCAATGTAATGACTTACAAATGCCAGAACTAGCTGTTTTCTCACCATTTGCCATAGTGACAGGGAATGGTTGAGTAGGTTGGACAAGACAATGCAGTTGGTGAGCTAGTGATGAGTCAATAAATATGTGGGTGCTGCCTGTATCAATGAGTATAGAAATGGAGTGGTTGTTAAGTAGCCCAGGTATTCGGATTGTCTCCCCACAATTAGCACCAGTTAAAGCATGAACATAAATTTCCACATCACTCTCTTCTGAAGTGGCATTGTCAGTGTATTGAGTCATTCCTTCTGCATCTGGTAACTCAGTCTTGCCTTCATCTGCCACTATCCAAAATAACTATTGTTGTTTACAGATGTGACCAAACCTATGCACTTCATCACAGTTGTAGCACAACCCTTGGGCCTTCCTACTTTTGAGTTGTTCAGGGGTGAGTCTCTTAATTGGAGGGTGGGTGAGAGTTGGTTTAGGAAGAAGTGGTGGTGGTTTTGGAGTAGATGGTGGGAGAGCTGGTGTTTTTGGAGTAGATTGAGGAGATTGATAGGGTGGTTTTCCCAAGGAAAAAGAGTTGGAAAAAAAATTTGGGGTGGGTTTTGAAAGTTTTTGTCGAGAAAGTAAGGATTGCTCTTACAACCTTGCTAGAGAAAAGGCTTTCATGAGAGTGGGAGGGTTAAACATCAACACATTATGTTGGATTTCTTCCTTAAGGGCACCAATAAAACTCATTACATAATAACTCTTAGGAAATTCAGGATGAATGCTCATCATTAAGGACCTAGCAACCTCAAATTCATCAAAAAATTCTTCTACTGTAGTGGTGTGTGCTAACTTATTAAACATACCCACAATATTATCGTTCGATGGGTTCTCGAAGCGAAAACAAGCTTGTTCATCTAGTTCAAACCAACATAAAATAAATCTATAAGTTTGTAGGTTAGAGATCCACCTTTATGCTTTGCCATCCATATGCATAGCTGCCATTTGGACTTTTTGAGATTCCTCTCTGATGTTGTGTAGAATGAAAAACCTCTCACACTTTTGGATCCACCCTTTAGGATTAGTACCATCGAATCTGGGAAAATCAAATTTGGGAAATCGGTTGTAGCTGCTGAAGCCTCGGTTCTCAGCTGTTTGATGAATGATTGGTATAGTGCTTCCCTCTGCTTGTGCCCCGATTGAATCTCCCTGATTACTTTCCTTATTGGTTAAATTATGCAACTGTATAAGAATTTGACTCAGTTGTTCTTTTATATCTGCTACATCCCCCTTTATTTCAACAACATCCTGATTTGTTTTCTCAATCTGGGTTTGTTGTTTCTTATGAGTATCCTGCAATTCCTTATTAGTTTGAGCTCCATGACCACCCATAGTGACAGTATCGATCGGCTCTGATGCCAATTGTTCTATATTGAACAAATTGAAACAACAAGATAGCCAAAATAGTAACTCTGATTCGAAAATCAGCCTAAGAACTAAAAGTTCTATGAAGATAACATAAATTTCATAATCATCTCAGCAGCCACTCATACAACATTAATAGGGTAAGACCCTTTTAAGGAGAACAATCCGTGACTTACACGTGTCAGGATGATGTTGGTCCGATTAAAAGAAGGAAAAAGTTACAAGGGCACCCCTGATTTTACTAAGTACCCCCCATATAGAATCAACCACATGACAGTGTTTCGCCTTCTTTCGAGGAGGAATTTTCTTTTCGGCTTCTCCTTCTTCTTGCGCACCACTGGGTTGTACAACTTCCATAACTCTATCTTCTGGTGCTTCTGGTTCAACAACAGGTTGAATTTCAGGATGTAATTATGGAGCAGGTGGTTGTACACCTTCTTCAACTAGCTTTGCTTGTGGGGCGGCTTGTTGAGTTATATCTTGAGCACTTGAAGTGGATTTAGTGGCCATAGCTCTCCTTTCACTAGCTGTCAAGTTCTTACGCCTTGCACTATCCGAGACAATTGCGTCTTCGGTTTTTTTTCCTCGCCTATCCCTAAATAGCATCAAAAGGTACAATAGGTTCATAATCAGAAGTTTTTGTTAATCGTAAGCATCCGATTATCAATAGTCGGAAGTCAAATTTCAACATAATCTAACGAATACACAGAATCGGTTTCCAAAAAAAATGTACTTAACGAATATGCATCAGTTTGTGTCTAGGAGATACAAAAGCCTATTATATTCGGTAGAAAAAATTAATATTACTTCCAATTATGAACCTATTGTAGGGTTCAGTTGTGAAAAAGTAAGGCAATCGGAAGGAAACCTAACATTTTAGCAACCGAATATGACCAATGTTCTTTAACAGTGATAATTCGAGAATAATCGGAAGTTTACAAGAATATCTAAACTACCGAATCTATGTAATAACCGAAAACCCTAAGAAAAAAATTCGTGGTTTCGTCGAATTAAAGTAATAGAAACCCAAAAAATGGTAGAATGTTACCTAATTGGGGCCATTTGAAGTTGCTTGAGAGTTTGGCTATCAGAATCATCTACATCAGGGACTTGTTCTTCATCACCTTATTCGCGTTCTTCGTGTTCTTCGGTGAGAACCTCTTTATTATGGGCAGGCACTCCAATGTTTGAATCAACACCACGAACAACATTTTTGTTTCGAGTTTTTTGACATCCCTTATCTTTCATCTTCTTAGAGAATATTCGATGATTAACGATAACGATGTATTGAAGCGGAGTTAACGAGGGGGACAGTTTTTCTCTCTGTATTCGGAGAGCAAGAGGAGAAGAGAGTTGAAGTTGAAAAGAAACGAAATGAAAAAAGAATTTAGGTTGACATCGGTTTTATCTTTCAAACTATATAATCGGAGGTTTAATGGGTTAACTAAACTACCGATTATAGGTTTCCCCACATCGAACCTTTGCCCAAATTGCATAGGTTTTAGGTTAATGAGCCAGCCCTAACCACTTGGTTCGTGTTCATGACGTAGCAATAATCGGAAGTTTAGCATACTATATAAACATCCGATTATAGGTTGCCCCAAAATTGAGTTTTTCCTAAAACCCTTCAATTCCAAAATTTTGAAATTAAATATAATCGGTAGAAAATTTGGCTACCGATTATAGGTTTCCCCACATCGAACCTTTGCCAAAATTGCACAGGTTTTAGGTTAATGAGCCAGCCCTAACCACTTGGTTCGTGTTAGCAATAATCGGAAGTTTAGCATACTATATAAACTTCCGATTATAGGTTGCCCCAAAAATGAGTTTTTCCTAAAACCCTTCAATTCCAAAATTTTGAAATCAAATATAATCGGTAGAAAATTTGGCTACCGATTATAGGTTTCCCCACATCGAATCTTTGCCAAAATTGCACAGGTTTTAGGTTAATGAGCCAGCCCTAACCACTTGGTTCGTGTTAGCAATAATCAGAAGTTTAGCATACTATATAAACTTCCGATTATAGGTTTCCCCAAAAATGAGTTTATCCTAAAACCCTTCAATTCCAAAATTTTGAAATTAAATATAATCGAAGGCATTCACCTGTAATCGGTAGGAAAGGGACTATATTTTGGTGTTGGGAAGAAGTCTTGGAGTCATAGTCCCAATGACCCCCGATTGAGTGAGAGAAGAAGAAGAAAAAAAATAAGGAGAAGTGGGTATATGTTTCCACTAATTGCGATTGTTGCCAACTTCCATAAACATGGATGGGTACAAAGAAGGATGTGAAGTTGTTGAAGTTCAAGGTTCACTGCCATTTATAGATGACGATTTGGGGTATATATTGAATGATCCACACTTTGATGGAGATGAAACCCTAGACGACGCTTTCATGGAAGAATATGGACAATCACCCGAAATAAAAGGTAACAATGCGTCAAACAATCAGGTATGTTGTTAACAAACTCTAATAGCAATTTTATGTGTGTTTTTGTGTGATTTTGAACGTGAAAATTCGTCACTTGTTACGCATTGAATGCCATTAACGACCATTAATCGGTAGGTAACTGAGTATAATTATCTACCGAATATTAACAATAGGTAATATTTTATGTATTAAGTTACCGAATACATTAAAAATCCCAAATTGAAAGGTTCAATTTGTATTAATCGGAAGTTTAATACATAACAAAACTTCCGATTGTAAAAGTCGTCCCAAATAAGAATTTCTCCTAAAATGAAATATTTGTGAATCTTGACTTTTCATAATCGGGTGTTTAAGTAGTAACATATATTCCTATTATTAATAATAGATTGTTTATGAGTTAAGTTATCCTCCGATTTTTTAAGTTTTTATGCACAGAACAATTGTTCATTTGTCCATCTATCAATCAGTAGAATATAGATGGTACAAAACTTCCGATTTTTATTAATCGGTTAGTTTTTGGTTAACGATTGTAGAACAATCGGTTGTATAATCTTTAAACTTTATTCCGATTATTAATGCGTAACTTGTTGTTGTGGTGCGTAGGTTGTTGTATTTGTTGATGACGATTATTATTTAAGGCCTGATATTGCCGTACACTATGAAAACGATTTGGTATGTTCATGAATTATCTTTTGTTTTTCGAATCATTTATGTTAGATGGTTATGCTTATTTTGTTTTTTGTTTTTTTATGCGCATTTAGATATTTCAAAGTAAGGAGGAGGCCAAGGCGTGGATTATGAACAAGGAAAAAGAGAACATGTGCGTCATAGTTCAGAAGCCTTATGTGAGGGATATTCGGTTTGAAATGATATGTGAGCGAGGTGGGGTGAATAAGAGTCATGAGGGAAAGAATAGTAAGTATGTAAGAAAGACATAGAGAAAGAAATATCGAACTCATACAAAGAAAATTGGATGCCCATTTAAGATTGTCTTCTATAATCCCAATGGTAAGGATAGTGTAGAGTGGAAAATGTATAAAGTTGCTAATGGTTGTCATAACCATGATGATCCGGATACTCTTATTGGACATGTAATAGTTGCGAAGTTAAAACCACATGAAATGGAGATGGTGCGGTCAATGCGGATCCAAAAGGCGAGTGCGATCTTAAGTAAAATTAAGGAGGACGACCTCGACAACTTGTCTTCTTTGTCTATAATTCAATCGGCCCTAGCTACCATCAAAATGACGGAATGGGATGGTAGAACGGTCATGCAACAATCGCAGTGGTAAGCTGAGTTACACGACTACACGTTGAGAACGAAAGAAAAGGATGGTAAAGTGGTACATATTTTCTTGGCACATCCCGAAATGATAAAATTGGCTCAGTGTTTTCATCAAATTTTGTTGATAGATGCCACTTACAAGACAAACAAATATAACATGTTGTTGAACATTGCTTGTCACACTTCGGACAAAAACACGTTTACGATTGCATGGGGTTTAATGGATCATGAGAACAATGTGAGTTTCATTTGGATGTTGGAGACGTTGAGGTCCATTTATAATGGGGATGATTTTCCAAGGGTTATTGTAATGGATAAGAATCAAGCATTAATCCATGCAATAAGGGTTGTGTTTCCTGAAGCCCGAAACTTGCAATGTACGCGGCACATTCAAGGCAACATCAAACACAATTGCCATCTCCATTTCCAAGCTAAAAAACCAAAGAAGGGTACCAAGAGGTCAAAGGAAGAGGATGAGCGCATTAGTAAATTAACCGTGGAAGAACAACAAGAAGAGAAGAGGTTATTTGATGAAAAATGGAAGGAGGATGGAATGATTTGGAAAATGTTCATGAAAGTATGGGACAAGATCCTTTGGTCGAAGACCGAGGAAATTTACGAACGAAACTTGAAGAAATTTGAGGATGAATATGGCAAGGACTACCCAAAACCGGTTGAGTATTGTAAAACACAATGGTTAACGATCAAGGAGAGGTTTGTGTTTGCATGGACAAATGAATGTCGTAATTTCAATAACGAGGCGACAAGTATAGCGGAGGGGTCTCATAGCCGGTTAAAGAAAATACTTCTAGGTAGTCAAAATGGAGTTGTATCGATCCAAGAAGCAATTCATGAATTCACCAATCGAGATCTCGTTAAGATTAAGGGTTCTATGAAATTTAGTGCACATAAATTCCCGATGGAACATGAAAGGGAAAAATTGCTTCTAAGGGGTATTGTTCATAAAGTTTCAATATGGGCAATAAATCAAATTATGAAACAATTGAAGTTATATAAAGATTATGATGACGAAAATACGGTTTGTGTTTGCAAAGATATGCTAGGTATTGGTCTCCCATGTCGTCATAAAATGGGTAGGTACGTCGATGTGATTGACATCAATGATATTCATCCATTTTGGAAGCAATTAAGTTTCACTCCAAGCACCCCCGTAGTTGATGGTCCATCGTTCTTGGATTCGGAATTGTGTGCAAGAATAACCGAGCGTTATGCTATAACAAATGGCGCCAAGAAGCAAGTATTGATGCATGATTTAGAGCAAGATCTTCACCCTAGTTTAAGGGAGGTTAATGAACCTATTAAGAAAAAGGGGGAGGGTAGGCCCACTGAAGTGTCTTGGACCATGGGAAGAAAAGAATTGAAAGAGTATTTGTCTAATAAAATAATATTGTGTAGGCATGAGCGTTCGGAAGCCTAATTTTAGGATGACCCACAACCCAAGAAAAGAGGTCGTCCAAGAAAAGATCAAAGTGGACCAACCGACCGACAAGTGGGGCCAAATGTCTCTACAAATCCTTCTCAAGTAAGTCAAGCCGAGGCGGTGGAAGAAGTTGTGTTAGTGGAGACCCAAACTACCTCCGTAGTTATAGATCAAATGAGAAACTCCCAAGAAACACCATCAACGGAAATGGTGACTATAAGAGAGAAGTATGGTACTCTTCGTTGTCCTAGGTATTTTCATGGAAGACCCACGCGATCAAGGTATACAATTATAGAATAATATATAAAACAACTCCCTCCCCTCATTGGTCCATTTGTTTTGTCCACCGACGAGGTGGATGGGGATGGTAATTGTGGGTTTCACGTCGCTACAGAAAAAATTGGTAACTTTGGAGAGGTCGTGGACGAATATGTCACCGAATGGAAATATTTAAGAACTAAGATGGCGGTACAACTAATAAAGGACAAGGATTTCTATATGGGGATGATGAAGCAAGGAGATAGACACGACAAAGAGATAGAGTTCAAAAACTTAGTAGCGCGTGTAAAGTGCCGAAAGGGATTGAAGACTATTAGATCCAAGTATTGGATGAGAATGCCTTCATGTGGATATCTCTTAGCGGACGTTTTGAATTGCGTGGTACATTTTTTTGTTCCTCCTAAGTATGGACATTCCTTTACGTTTGCACCTACAAGGACGGTTTGCGATGATTCGGTTAAAGATAGAAGAATTGTGATGGCATTTGTAAATGAGATGTATTTTATCGGTTTAAGAGTAAAGAGAGATTGCCCATTACCTTCGTTTGGTGGGGCGACAGATTACTTCCCAACGAATCATTGTAAGGATTGGTTGAAACAATATGAGATCAATATGTTGGATTGGGATCGCGTCATGAAAATCAACTTTCTGGCAGGCATACTCGAATTGGTTCCCTCTGATGATGAAGATGAATGATCGTTACTTGCGAAAGATGTATTTTTTGGAATTTTTTGGAATGATCTGTGAAGTATAAATCTATAATCGGTAGTTATATTATAAATATATCAACCGATTATACATGCTTTTGTAAACAGACTCAATCAATATTATAATCGGTTATTAAAATTTCTAATTTACCGTCTGATTGCAAGTCTAACAAAATTACTGAAATTTTTTCTCCAGAATCGGTAGATAACATCTTACATTAACATCCGATTTTCACCAAACTCTGAAAAAAAAATGAAATTTTTTCCCAGAATCGGTAGACAATGTAGAACATATACTTCCGATTATTACCAAACTCTGACATAAAAAGGTGAAAATCTCCCCAGAATCGGTAGACAATATAAAACAATAACTTCCGATTATAACAATCAATCAATATTTATACTGTGGTCACGAACGTCAGGAATTCATAACTCCCATAATAAGTGAATTCTTCACCCTTTTCCACCAAGTACTGTCTTTTTGCGAGTGCCTCCTACATAAATAAACACAAAATAATGCCAAATTCGTTTTAGTAAGAAAAATTAGACACCCAGTGTTAAAAATAAAGAATTTAGTACTTATAAATTGTTGGATTGACAATCTTAAGTAGCTAGTGTTAAACATCCTCTTTTGTACCGTTATGTAATCATTTACCCCTTTTTGGACAAGTCGGAAACGATCATGAACTTGTTGGAGTGATCTTTGCTTTGGATTTCCATACTCTCGCACAAATTGGCTATATACCCTCGCCCAAAATACTTCGAGTGTTAACCTTCCCGCTATGACATCTTCACGTCTTGTTTCATGATACCAGGTTTTCACAATGACCAAATCTTCAGCTGCGTCAAACGTTGCCATGCTAGTAAGTTGAGATACAGAATGAATTAACAATATTAGACGATGGAAAATCTATTTATAGAATACACGATGCTATATATGTGTTGTTTGCTGCATAAATAAGAAGAGTTTACCCTCCTTATATAGGTGAGAGTCCCTAAGTCTCTTTTTCTTTTAAAAATGGCCGTTGATGCGTACTTTACAAGACTGTACTGAAGTTGAGTACTATTATTACATATAATCGGTAGCAAATTATTTAACCTAAGCTACCGATTATGTATACTCGAAATCTTAGGATACTTGTGTACCTACCGATTATAGCATGTTTTGTCAACAGGGTACAAAGTTTCATTAGAGTGGTATAGTCGGAGGTTTATCAATATGTATTAGCTACCAATTTTGTGTGGTTTTCGAGGCACGACTAGTTTCTTTTGAACGAAATAGCCGTTGGAGTATAATCAGTAGTTACATAAATAAAAAAAAAATCCAATTGTCATAATTTTTAGGAAATTCATTACAGTATCACCTCAACATCATCTTAATTTTACGTTGAACTGCCACAAATTCTATTACAATGTATTGTGATTAGCGTCGTGGACGTGTTGGAAGAGTCCTAAACGGATTAAATCTTTCCATCGCCATAAGGATTCTAAAATGAGCTTCATAACGGAAGCTTGATCTTTTCCATCTCCGCCATTCCCCGAGATATTGTTCTATAACCTCATCATTGGTTGCACCCCTCAATCGATATTGATTCACAAGATAAGTTAAATCGACAAATTCTTCGACGCGTCCGTTTATTGAACCAATTCGGCAGAAAAGATCAGCAGAGTGATGGTTGTTTGGGTTACTGGTGTCGGCGAAGAATTTTTCGTTAATTCTCCCCAAATAACTCATACTCATTATGCCTCCTTGCCTCCGTTCTACTCCCCGTCTCGGATAGAATTGAACGTAGCGCCTACATAAAGATAAATCTTCTTCAATCGTGAACTCCATTGGATTAATGAATGGTTGGGCCATTATGTTTAAGATGAAGTTGGAGAGAGTTAAAAGGTATTTGTGTTCCATAGAGGGTAAAAGGATACAATCCTTATATAGCCTTTATATAGAGTTTAGAGTTCCAATGGCTCTTTTTTGTTAGGCCAACTGTATAATCGGTAGCCAAATAAGGTATTTATCTACCGATTATACAGTTTCCCTAAATTTTTTTTTGGTAAAAATCTCAAATTTTCCGAATTTGAGAACTATAATAATCGGTAGTTAACATGACTACCGATTAGAAAGTTGCCCCAAATTTCTTATTTGGGAGATACTATAATCGGTAGTATAGTGAGGTTATTATTACTACCGATTGTTATAGGACCAAGATTCACGTTTGGCACGAAATCTATACTAATCGGTAGTCAAATAGCGTTACTAACCTTCCGATTTAGTGTTACACAATCGGACACTAAATTTCTTCCGATTATATAAGGTAATTAACGTAATCTCCACGTTTTTGGACATCCCTTAACGTGGCATGTGGGTTGGGAATAAAAAAGTCGCCCCTAATTGCGATTGCCCTAAAAGTGGAAGGTTAAAAAAGGAAAAAAAGAGGGAAAAATATGAAGCCAAGAGGTGTGTAAAATTCAAAGAATGCAAGAATTTTTGACAGTGGAAAAAGTTATGGACCCTTTGGTTTGGTCAGGAAAATTAAACTGACGGTGAGATGGATCCCGTGATTTATATCATATTAAAGTGGAACAACCTGCTAAGAAATCTAGAACTATGAGGTAAGAGCTAGCACTATGGGAAGGGTCATCCCCTCCATATCCCTCAATTTCCCTCAAAAACTCAAAAAAGTAACTATACTATGGTCTCCCATATCCCTACATGAGTAGGGATATACCCATCCATCCCTATATGGATGAATAGATCTGATCACTCGTGTAGGGAATGGAAATCACACGGGTACTTAGTACCCATATTATTTTATGCTTTACGCGTACTCAGTACGCATAGCTTTCTGTACGCGTACTGAGTACCCGTTTATGGAAATAATATTTGTTTGACCTTTTTTGGTTAATAACTCTCTCACACCCGATCCTAACCATCCATCACTAATAACGGCTCTATTTTCTACGTCGTCGGATCCCAACGGCCATTTTTTCAAAATCCCCTATAAATACCACTCTAATTATCTACTCAAACCACACCAAATCAATTGATTTTTTATATTCTCCCTCTTACATCAATTGATTTCTTCTTTCTCTTCATCTTACTATACGTTTTTGGTATTTAGATTAAGATTTATTCTAGCACTTATTTATTTTTTTATCTTAGTTTCATTCAAAATGGTATTTAATTTTGTCACACAAGAAGAGGTTGATCTTACTACTGCTTTTATTTATGTGAGTATGGACGAAATTGTGGGTGCGACTCAAAAAACCGCTCTGTTTTGGATACGTATTCATGAAATTTTTGTATAATTCAATGGCAATCCATAAGGAAGAGATTGGGATGCTTTAAAAAGCAAGATGAGACATATTAAAAAATATGTCAAAGAATTTGTGTCCATTCTTAACGCTATATATCGGCAAACCAAAAGCGGTGCGAACCACGAAGATTTGGTAAGTTTTATTAAATTTTTAAGTTTTACCATATAGTTTGTGATAATAAAAATAAACCTAATTTTTGTTATATAATTTTTCAGACAAAAGATGGTCGGCTTCAATTTCAGGAACAAAGAGGACAACCATTCAAGTATAATGCATGTTATGAATTGTTTAGAGAAAAGGTACCGGATATAATTATGAACTGACTGTCAGCCAAAATAGTTAGTTGTTTGAATCTCATCGTAACTTTGTATCACTCGAAGATGGTATTGAAGTTCTTCCCAATGGAGAAACTCGTTGGAAATACAAGGAAAATGCATGTCCTATGGGAACAAAAAAAGCCAAAAAACTAGCAAGACAGAAGAAGGATCGTGAGCAAGGTATATATAGAGAAGATGACGAGGGCACATCTTCGGTTAAGATGGAAGAAGATAAGGTCTATCAACAAAGTTCTAGTATTTTGGAGTATCTTAAGGAAACACGAAAAAGGAAGGAAAAAATGAGAATGGAACAAGCATTCCAAAACCAAACTTTTTGGGGGTGTACTCAACAACCGAGATATCAAATGGAAGATGTAATCAATCTGCAAACGCTTCAACAATAGACTAATCAAATGCATGGACAACAAATTCATTTGGATCAAGACAATGCAATAATGTTGATGGACCTTAATTGTTTAGCTCCCAACGAAAAAAAATATTATCAACGCAAGCAAAAGGAGATTTTGAAGGGGAAGGGTATAATCAGCGTTGAAGATTCAGAAGATGTAATCCAACTTTAATTGTTTTATCTTTCATTGTGTTTAGTTTTTTAATTTATAGTAAATATTTAAATTAAAAGTGTTGTCTTAAATTTTGTAGTTGGTATTGTTGTTAATTTAATTTTAAATGTGTTGTAACCACTCGATATTCAAATCCAAATTTAAATAAATAACTTCATTTTATCACTTCATTAAACTAATGTTGACAATAAAACTTTAAATAGATAGTAGAATAGATGATTCGATAGGTCTTAATACATTAATTTTCCATGGTGTCAGATTCAACAATCAAGGCCGCTTCGAAATGATGAAGCGGTTCTTTTCTCCAAGATGTATATGCATCTTGAGCATCGAATCGGTCACCTCTGTACCTACTGAGAAATTCATTGTACTTGATGCATAATTTCCTAACATGATTTGTCCTTGAACAAATGTAGGATGGTTCATAATTAAAGCGTGATTTCTTTCCCGTCTCTTTAACGAAAGAACCCCAACCAACATTAGTCCTGAAGATTGTATGATCTTTAGGATCTTCTGGAAAATTATCCTTCAAAAGGTAAAAGTTTCTAATCCATTCAATCTCTTCTTTAACATCCTTTAACCTTTCCCTGAGTTGGGATTGTTGTTGACCTCGTTCTTTTGCCATGCATTTTTCTTCATATTCCTTGCATTTATGTTGGTCTTTAGTCAAACAACCAGATGAAACTTTGGTTTGTTTTGTGGACTTTCCTTTGCTTAACACTTCATCCAACAACTGTGTTAATTTGGTAGGTGATGAAGACGTCGTTGCGTTCGAAGTAGCTTGATGACCTCTTTTGCATATCTCTTTTTCCATTGCAGCAATTGATGTAGTGGGTCGCTTACATCTTCTAATTATGTCTTCGACTGAGTTGGTAGTTGCTGATTGATTTTCCATTGAATAGATGTTTAGCTTTGTTTTCCTCCTCTAAGATTATTGTTGCAAACAATATATGTAGATTGATGTTGCTAAGAAGAATGGGTTATCTTTCTTATATAGGATTCCTTCCCAACGGCTCTATTTATAACAACTCGTGCCCAAGGGCTCTTTTCCCCAACGACTCTATTTTCCAACGGCCATATTTTGCAACGACTAGATTTCCCAACGACTCAATATTTGTTCTTACCATCAACAATCTCAATACATTCTTACATATAAACAACCTAAATAATGTATTCCAGCAGTTCTAGTAGAAATGGAAAACAAATAGTATGTGTGGAAGCAAAATAGGTTTGTCCATGTTGTTTCATGGATACACATAGTTTTCTTCAATTCCCATGGATATATACAAAATGTCCACAAACAGGTTGCACCGGTACTAGGAAGGTAAAAGAGTCGATACCAGAGAAGATAAGGTATTTGGAATGTGAGTAAGCTAAATGTCCTGGAGAAGCACAATGTTTGGAGGATGCAATGAAAAATGCAATCAAACAAGAAAAAGTTGAAGAACTCTGCAATAACTTAAAACTGAAAGGTAAGGTGGGGTTTGAATGCACCAATGGGATTCCGTGTGAAACTAATGGTTGTTATTTCTTTATGGAAATGCACCGTTCAGTTGCAAAAAAAACATATGGAAAACGTTACTGGAGATGCCTTGAGTGTGGAACGGTGGCATGGGATGAATACGTGTTGTTTTAGTTGAATCGAATATCAATTGATGTAATATGAAATTTTATAATTAGTATGTGTGGGTTTTTTAATGTCCTGAACATTTAGCAATATGCGTCTACAATAAATAATAATAGTAACTTTGTTATTCAGATTAACGATTACATTAAGCTCGTTCAACCAGCATTTAAACCAATAGGCGACCCAATTGGAAGAGTTATGTCTCGTGAGGGTTTACAGAGAGATATACCCACAAAACCTATCTTCATTTTAATTTTTTACTCTTCATCTGATGAATCTTCAAAGGGGGAAGGGTCATACTCTGAGAAGTTGTTTTTCAAAATGACATAGGAGTTAAAAAATCTAAAAGGTTTCCCCTCTTTTTTTTGGTAACTTTCCAAAGCATGTTGCTCCTACAAAAAAAATAAAACAATATCAATTTACAGTTAAATAATTCAACAATTCAGTACACATACTCAAAATATTGTTTGATAGGTAACCGGTAAGTTTCTTACGATTTCTGAAGGTACTGCAGCCCTCCATAAATATAACAATCTCTGTGTCGTTATATATACTTTCACGTCTGAAGTTATAACATTTAACCTTGTTTTCAGATACTTCATCGTGCGTTCATTCGGATTCCCGTTATGTATAGTCAACCTTCGCAGCAACTGCTCCAAAAGGTGGGTGTTATTTAGTTGTTCATCTTCTACTTCATTCTCTACATGAACTTCAACCCATAAACTAACTATCAATTCGTTTTCCTCCAGATTATAACCCACCATAATTAAGAAATAACAGTGGTGTGGATAATAACTGGGACTAAAACAATTTTTTTTAGAAAAGAAGATGGAGAACAGAGTTGGTTGAACTAATGTGTTCATTGCTAAAGAGATTTTGAATCCTTTATACATGCACCGTATACATATCCATTAACTGTTGAACGAGATTTCACGGATAAGTATACTAATCCATATATTGTACATATGGATTTCACGGATATGTATACATATCCATATACTGTGTAAATGATTTCGCGGATTATCGTAATTGTAAACCATATGCCACCAAATCTAAACTTCATAATTTGAAAACATAAGTGAATCCAAAAAATTATCTAAAATTTGTTATTACAAGTGCGTGTAACATTCGAAAACTTAAAACAGAACAGTGAAATACATCATATGCCTCAGAATCATCATCATCATCATCATACATACATACATACCCGCATGCTCGTCATCGTCAACCTCAACATCGTCCTCCTCATCCTGATCGTCATCCTCAGAATCCTCCTCTTCATCGTCATAATCCTCCCCATCACTAGAATCCTCATCGTCATCTCCATCAGGTTCATATTCGTCTCCCACATGTCTGTGTGCATGAACATGTTCATATCCATAAGGAAAGTCATCTTGGATTTGATTATTCTAATCTCCGTAATACTGAAATGCCCCATCCTAGTTTTGGCCTGGGGCAACTTCTTCTTCTAAGTATGTATCATCATAATCTCCTTCTGATGATGGAAGTACCACGTATTCCATATCTGAACCCTCCAGACTAGACAAGTCCCCTGCCGCGACTCCTCTACCAGGGCACGCATCAATGTGCTTGACAAGATCATTTCTTAGTTGTAGGTGCAGTTCTAGGTTTTTCAGAGATGACATAAATACAACCATTAACTGTAGGTTCCGGAAGTGGAACAGGAACAACCCGTCCCCAATCTGTATCCTGACGCTCATGCTCGATAATGATGTTGTGCAAAATAAGACAACATTTTATAATTAGATTCAAGTCAGATTGGTGCCAATACTTACATGGAGATCCTATAATTATGAATTTACCCTGAAGCACTCCAAAAGCACGCTCAACATCCTTTCTTTTATCCATTTGATACTTGTTGAACCTAACATAGTCGGGAATTTCCAATGTCTGAGAAAAATCTTGTACAATTGTAGTCAACTTTGGATAGATACCATCGGCTAAGAAATAACCCTTAGTGTATTGGTGACCATTGATGACATAATTACATGGAGGTGCTACATCCTTTAGCATGTTATCAAAAAGGGGTGAGTGTGCCAACACATTCAAATCGTTGTTTGATCCAGACATTCCAAAAAAGGCATGCCAAAACCACAAATCGTATGATGCAACCGCCTCTAATACCAAATTACTCTATTTATCTTTACCCTGGTAAGTTCCTTTCCAAACTACCAGACAATTCTTCCATGGCCATTGCATACAATCAACACTACCAAGCATTCCTGAAAAACCTCGGTCGGCATTCTCAGCTAGCAACCTATGAACATCTTCAGGAGTGGATTCACGCAAATATCTGGCTCCAAAAGTCATGCAAATGGTGTAGCAAAATCTTTTTAAATACATGTATATTTTAGTAGAACCCATACGAGTATAATCATCAATACTATCAGCTGGCGTACTTTTGCATAAACATTTCATCACGAAAACTAATTTCATATGCGGAGAATGCCCCATAGTACCAGTTGCATCCGGACGTTGATGCCATTCAGGATCCACATCAAGCAATTTTCCTAACAATTTATCGAATAAGTCTTCCCTCATGCCTATACGTTGTTTGAATTGTCTAGAGATATAACCGGTTCCAAGCGTAAAATAATCATTCATCATTTTGGCATCATGCCACACACGATCACGCGTTATTACACTATGTGTATGTACCTCCTTTGGTACATGTTGTCTAATAATATGCAACCATTCATCCAAACATAGTTGTGTAAACATAAGCAAGGACTTCTCTTCTTCATCACTATCACTAGAAGTATCCAAATAGATTCCATGTTTGTATCTCACATAAGAGCGCATTAGACTCATTTTGCACCTTAGCAAACCAAAAATACAGTATCAATTTATGTATAGTATACATAAACACAAGTATATCAAGGTTCTACATTGATATGCATTTACATGAAACATTTCATTCTACATAAATCAAGACACACAACAAATAATCATGCATTTTTCACTAAATATAGGTTTTAATAACGTTATTGAATTGCATACTACATATCCAACCAAATTAGTATCAACAATTTCATCAAAACAAGAATCAAATTAATTTGAAAACCCTAACATTAGAATCACTCACCTTTGATGATTTTTTTGATGAAATTCGAAATTTGATTGAGGGATTACTTTCACCTTGAAGTAACCATCAAACCCATTTAATCTTAGCACTGGAATCGCCCTAAATAAACAACAAAATCGAAGGTGGGTTAGAGGGGTTTTTAGAGGAAAAATTTTAGTGAAGAAGAAGAAATGGCCGAGAGAAAGGAGTTCTGTAAACTTAAACCTATGAAACGGGTACTCAGTACGCATATTAGTCAACCCGTATGATGTAGGGAAGGGATAGCAGAGCACCATAGCAAGCTTGCCTTTCATGTGCCATCCCTTCCCTTTATTTGAGGGATAGGGAAGGGATATCTAGCACCATAGTTCTAGCTCTAAGAAGGCTAAAACTATGACAAACTAGATAAGAAAGCTAGAACTGTGAGGTTAAGCTTTGAGTTTCATACTGATTTCCCATCTGACACAAAGGAATGGGTGCATCAGGAAAACAATGTAACAGCTTAACTTATCAATACTATTCATTTTTTGCATTAAAAAAAAGTGGAACAACCTGCGGATTAACTCTTAATCAGTATAGTAGTTTGATCCTTGGTGTGATAATTGGATTCCTGGAAAAGGTAAGACAACACAAAAATCAATACTAGTACTGATAAAAATCTTAGAGTTCATGAATTGATAAATCATGATTTTAGAATTTGGGATACATCATAGTTAAGTGTTTTATTTGATAAACCCTCGAAAGAGATGAACAAATCCCTCTCAGTATTGTACCCTCTAGAGATATAAGGGTGTGGGTACCATATAAGGATGGTAACTTTAATACTAAATCTGCTTATTCTGCCCTAAATGTTACTGGTGACAACTCTAACTCTGAATTATGGATGGCTGTGCGGAAATATAATCTACCTGCAAGAATTAAGCTATTCGTTTGGAAAGCTTTGAAAGGAGCTCTTCCAGTCAATGAAATTCTTCACAAATGTATCCACATATCTTATTTTAGTTCCCCAAGATGCAAATTTAAATCTGAAACAATTATGCATGCCCTAGTAACCTGCAATTGTCTTACTAGAGTTTGGAAACTTGGAAATGTACAAACTACTTGGTTTCAAAATCTTACCTTGCACCAATGGGTTAGATTTTGGTTTCAGATCCATCCTTAAAAAGATGTGTCTGATAGTGCCGATAACTTCCCATTGATTGCGTGCTTGATGTGGTCCATCTGGACAACCCGAAATGACTTAGTCCATAATGCGAAATCTGAAGAACCAACTACTATTCTAGCAAGAGCAAAGTTAATGATGATGAGCTCTATTAAAACCCCAACGTTATAAGGCATATATGGAATTTCTCCACCACAACCAGCTTCACCTTGGGTGGTTCCACCTAAGGATTGGACCAAGATAAATACCGATGGTGTTTGGAACTCAAATTCTACGAATGGAGGAATTGGTTTCATCTTTAGAGGCTCGAACCATATTTGTGTGTATGCTTAGTCAATTTTTTTTAAAGGAATAAGGAGCATGAAAGCCCCAAACTTTATTGATAATTAGATATAAATACATAATATTCAATTACTTCCATAAATCGAATTATATGTGATTAGTACAATAATCTTGAACCGAAAAAAAAAAAAAATTCTGCACCAAATATATGTAAAACGATAGGGTAATTAAAATCTTCTAATGGGTTATCACCATTTTGTTGGATACTCTCTGGAAAGGTATGATCCTTCCATAAAAGAAGTAATATTCCCAAATTCCACATTGACTTCTGTAATATCTGATTATCACGTTCGTAACTGGTTGGATGAAAGATTTAACGAAATCGAAGGCCCTCCAGGAGGTATGAAAAATCGTAATGGCATACACTTGCCATACGGATGAATTAAATAAAAGATATAATATAAATATACTGATCATTGCTATAATGCAATCTTATTTATTCAAAACATAAAAGAAAACTAAACTAATCTACCCGAATCTTAACAAAATCAAGATCCGGGTAGAAAATCTAGGAAAAAATGAATTTAAAAGATGAAGATAAATGACTTTTGGATGAAGATAACTACCTAGTGAGAAAATATAATTGCAGCGCGTTTTTAGGAGAGAGAGAATCCCCAGTATGAATTTTGTTCAACTCAAAAAGCATCAGTCAACTTACTTTGTTTTTTTTTTTTTCTGCAGAAGAAGCAGAGACTCGAGCAATTAGAGATGCTTTGATGGTGGATTTGGAGAAGAGACTTGATCGGATTATTGTTGAGAGTGACGCATTTTTTGGAGCAAATTAACAAGAAGACCTTCATGGGAGATCAGAGAAGCTATTGTCTGTTGCAGGATATTAAAACCTTGATTTTCCAAGTTTAAGTTTATATACTTTGTATTTGTTAACCATTTTACAAATGGAGTTGCTCACGATCTAGCTCAATGGGCTAAAACAAATGTAAGCCAAATGGATTGGTTTGTACCCCTATCTGGCTCCTGCCTTCTCTATATAAGGACATAGGGCTGGACATATGTAATTCTCTGTTTATTGTGATTATAAAAAAAAGGTATAATAGTTTTATTAGTTAATTATTATCGTGAATCAGTATAGTAGTTTTAGTGGTTAGTTATTATCGTATTATAGATGACGATATGTGCATGCTTGTGTCTATTTCAAGCTGGCTTGCTTTTGGAGGAGATGCAAGTGATGGATGTATTAAATTGTGGAAGTGGATTAGTTTGTTCAAAAAATGGTCATCACGCGGTACTGGGTTCCGAGTTTTTTCAAAAATTAAAGAGAGCTTCTGAGCTCCAAATACATTCACTGAATATCAACTCTTTGGTGGAGGAATTTTGTTGATCACAACTGTCACAGTTTAAGAGTTACAATCATGTTGTTCCTTAAAAAAAAACAAAAAAAACAACTGTTAGCGGCCTTAGACAACTCAACCAACTTGTTGCAATTTTTTAGTCTGACGGAAGCAGTTGCAAGTCTTTGAAACCCATGTAACTCGAATTGTTATCCTCCTCCAGGTTTGACCAGTTTGGGCCAGGTTTTGACCCCCACATGATCAAAGTTAGAATCGGTATTAAAAGCAAAATAATCTAGTGCCCATGGGGGTCTAAAATCCTATGTGTCACTAAAAATAAATAAATTCAGACTCTATTGGAGATATTTTTATGACAGTATTACTGTTAACAATTTAAAAATCTTAACTGGAACCAGAATTTTATGAAAGGTGAAAATTTCTTTAGTAAAAAAAACTTACAGTCGACCTATAGCTTGCTCAATGAAATACACTTTACAATTACAGTCACAATTGCTCAGCGAAAGAAACATAATGTTAAAAGTCACCAAAAACCAATAGGAAATGCTGACTGATGATCTATTTAACCTGAAACCACATGAAATATTTCTCGCAAGTCCTGGTAGCAGCATCCTTCCATTTGGAAAATTCCTTGTTAACCAACTGAAGACATATATCTTGCACCTTCTCGTCATTGCAAAAGAATTCCAGCATCCGTTGCTTCAAGTTAAAGCACACATCAATGTTTACAGACTGCGAACAACTAAGATGCACGATCAACTTTAAAGAAAAAGGGTATATCTGCAGAGGCCGTAATGTTACATATAAAATACAAACCAGAATCATAATTTTCATTCAAGTGGGAGAATTTTTGCGCTTTTACAGTTGGTCTAATGTCAGGGATATACTAGTAAATAAAAACAAAAATAATGAGTAAAGCCACATAAGGTAATACTATATGGTCTCTGCAAAGGAGAGGGAACAATGAGATTTGAGACAACGCAAAGTAGGTCAACAATCTGACTAAAAGGGGTTCCTCTAAAGCCAAACATGTTGTAGGTAAAAGAGGCAACAAATATAGACTTCTCGTTGACTGCTAAGAATAACGCAATCAGTTGTAAGAAGAGTAGCTTGAAAATAATTAAAAAATAAAAATCACACCTTGAAGATACCAACGACCTGAGTGTTGAAACTCTTCAACACCTAAATCCTATTCAACTATTGAAAGGAAAAAAACAACAACTGAAAAACTGTAAAAGAAAATCATCCACTCTCTTCTCTTTCAAAAAAAGAAAAAAAAATCTACCCTCTTCATCCTCATCTTCAACATATATCATCTCTCTACCCACTGACATACGTCCAATAGGATACCCTTATGTTCTCTCATTTGTTTTCTTTGAGCTTCACTTCCTCCTCTATGTTATACGTTATCTCATGAAATTAGCTCTTTGGCACAACATTACCTTGAATAATTGTTGTTGCATCTCTTTCTCATAATGCATTCAATGAAACAAAATTATATACGTGTCATGTTGCACTGTAAATAGGCCGAGGGGAACCCTTTTTAAAACCCAAAAGAGGGTACGATATTCTAGTTTCCAAGTCATGACGATAGAAAAACCTAGCATCATAGAATAAAACTTCATTATCCTTCATAATTGCAAATGGTTTGGGTTTTCTGTGGTTCGACTTCTGCGAGGCATCATGGTCATCGTAAAGAGTATAAAATTTTATCCAACTCCATTACTAGTAGTCTTGCTCATCCTTGCTCATTTCATAGTCTTCCAATTCCTTCTTATTCAGTAACCATACGTCATAGACATCCCTTTGTATTTTTTTTGTTGACTATACTCAAATATTCTCCATCTTCTATTAGTTGATAGGAATAGTCATCCCAATCATGGAAACAAGCTGGTGATGGGAGCACTCCAAATTTTTCATCTTCTAAATCAAATGACACTAAATTACTGTTGCAACACTGCTCGGTCGAACTCGCAAGCGTTGTTATCTCAAGCTTGTTTGTAAAATTTAGTTGATCAAAATTATATACTTTTTTTAGTATACTTATAGCTATGTATCGAATTAGGATAGAAGTGTGTAGTTGAGCTTTAGACTTCACGGCGTTTACCAATTGAAGAAGAAGATCTACTGAAGAGATTGAAGGAACTTCATCAATAAAAGGTATGTGGAGACTAAAAATTATCTATCACTCAGAAGTCTATTCAATTATATCTTCTAAAAGAGACTAAGTCGTATAGTTATATAGAATTTTACATTATACACATTTGAAATTTTGAGCCGAGTTTATCTCGTTTATATATTTCTCGAAATACATGTTGGAAGCTTTTAGCTTTAGCTTAAACTTCATCATTTACTTGACGAGTTTAGTTGGAGACAATTTATTTGTTGGAAACTAAATATTAAGTCAAGATGATCGTGTGAAAATTACCTTGAATATCTTACATGATTTGTGTGAGATAATCATTTGACGTTAACTTGGGAAGTTTCGTACTGATCGATTAATCACTTGAAAATTACTTAAAGCTAGTGGTATGTGTAAGATTACCATTGTTGTCTTCTAAAATTGTTTTAATGATTGAATGAGAGTTTTAGAACGACTACCAATGCCTGAATATAACATAGTATGTATACTTTGTATGTGCACCATGATGTTTTAGTTTTGCACCAAAACTCTTGTTTGTGAACTATGTTAGTGAACGGGTTTACCTGTGAAAGGGTCCGGAGCTGTTGTTCGCGTACTCTGTTTGCGAATGGCTAGACAAGGCTAAGTCTAGAACTGTTGTTCACGTACTCTGTTTGCGAACGACATTGTCGATGGCGAATTTTAGACAAGGGGTAAAATCGTAAAACCCAATGACCTAGTGTTACCCGCAACACATTAACTGAGAACATTTAATTCAGATGTAAATAATTAATATGGGTATTTTTTCAAAATACCGGATTAGGGTTTTCGACACAAAACCCTAATTCCAAAACCAATCCGCATACTGCACACCATGGCAGCTTTGCTAAAACCAAGCCGCTACCCAGTTGTAGCGCCCGCAACTTGGCCTAGGTGGCCGTACGTGCCATTGGCACATGCCAACACATTACCACTAACCACTTTCTATTCCAAGCCGCTACCCAGTTGAAGCGCCCGCAACTTGTCCTAGGTGGCCGTACGTGCTATTGGCACATGCCAACACGTTACCACTAGCCACTTTCTATTCCAAGCCGCTACCCAGTTGTAGTGCCCGCAACTTGGCCAAGGTGGCCGTACGTGCCATTGGCACATGCCAACACGTTACCACTAGACACTTTCTATTCTAAGCCGCTACCCAGTTGTAGCGCCCGCGACTTGGCCTAGGTGGCCGTACGTGCCATTGGCACATGCCAACACGTTACCACTAGCCACTTCTATTCCAAGCCGCTACCCAGTTGTAGCGCCCGCAACTTGGCCTAGGTGGTCGTACGTGCCATTGGCACATGCCAACACGTTACCACTAGCCACTTTCTATTCCAAGTCGCTACCCAGTTGTAGCGCCCGCAACTTGGCCTAGGTGGCCGTACGTGCCATTGAAACATGACAACACGTTACCACTAGCCACTTTCTATTCCAAGCCGCTACCCAGTTGTAGCGCCCGCAACTTGGCCTAGGTGGCCGTACGTTCCATTGGCACATGCCAATATGTTACCACTAGCCACTTTATATTCCAAGCCGCTATCCAGTTGTAGCACCCGCAACTTGGCCTAGGTGGCCGTACGTGCCATTGGCACATGCCAACACGTTACCACTAGCCACTTTCTATTCCAAGCCGCTACCCAGTTGTAGCGCCCGCAACTTTGCCAAGGTGGCTGTGCGTTCCATTGGCACATGCCAATATGTTACCACTAGCCACTTTCTATTCTAAGCCGCTACCAAATTGTAGCGCCCACGACTTGGACAAGGTGGCCGTGCGTGCCATTGGCACATGCCAACACGTTACCACTAGCCACTTTCTATTCCAAGCCGCTAATTATAGCGCCCGCGACTTGGCCAAAGTGGCCGTGCGTGCCATTGGCACATGCCAACACATTACCACTAGCCACTTTCATCCCCAACCTGCTAGCCAATTTCCAAGGCATTCCGCACATGCCACACATGCTCCACTAGCGACTTTGGCATTGTCATTCGCACTCAAAGTGCAACTTGCGGCCAAGGCATTCCGCACATGCCAAGTGCTCCACCAAGCGACTTTGGCATTGCTATCAGTGCTCAAAATACAACTTGCGGTCGAGATATCCCACACATGCCATTGGCACATGCCGCAACGCTTCGCTAGCAACTTTGGCATTGCCACTTGCGCCCACTCTCGAGACATCAACACAAACTGGGGGATGCTTTCTTGGGGTTTTGGTTTGGCGGTCACAGCATGCATCGTACATTACACTCGCAATAAAGCAAGGCGTGCAAGGAATGAATACGGTCAATTAAATAAGGAAATTTATGGTGAAAAACCTTTTTTACCATAAAGCCGACGGTTTCCACCTCCTCTGTTTTAATTGACACATTTACTCAATTCCTTAATGAGGCCAGGGTACGTTCAATATCACCTGTATAAAGAGATTTCACTTATTATGCCAAAACACAAGTCTTGGTCAGGCAAAATACAATACTATCAGATAGCAACTTTGCAAGCTCTCTCAAAAGCTTCCATCACTAGCAAGCTTCCGCAAGCTTCTACACTTATGATACAAGTCGAGATACTATCTATCCAGAACTCTCTGGTCTCATCACCCTTCTTCGCTATCCTCCCCAAATCAACCCTTCTCCTCCACTTTGTGACCAAAGCAAATCTGGAACGGCCATCTTCTTGGTTTAGGCCAGAGTTGTACAGATTGATATCTCGAATCAAAAGTGCTCATGTGCAGCACATTTGTTTAAGGGTTTAAACCAGTCTCTCCATCATCGAATTTACCAAATTCGGCAGAGGCGATTTTCTCCCATAAACAATTGGCGACCACAACGGGAGTTTCAATCTCTCGGTTAAAAAAACTGATATTTAGTTCAAAATCCGCTTTACCATTCGCTCAACATGGTAGAACTAAGATATGGATCTGCGACAAACTCTAAAGGTGCCAACATAGAAACCGCCCCTAGCATAAATGCTCCTTCCACTAATGCCTCTGCGTTACCTGCCGATCTTGGCAGCATGGAAAGTACCCTTCCAAGTGTTACACCTCCTGTTACCAGGGCCATGGCTACTTCCGTTCCAAATGTCTCCGCACCGTCCACCAACTCAAACAGCACTGAGGGAAGCCCTTCAGATGTCACGCCGCTAGTCACTAGGGCTCGTGCCGCCGCTGCCACCACTAGTGTTTCAGCAGGCATGACGCCTCCAATCACTACTCGAGCCACAACATCTACTCAATCGTCGGGACGAGATAACAGAGGACGCAAACCTTATTTCACAATCACAGATTTGATAAAAAGGTAGGAGGCTCTATCCAGGGCTCAAACGAATATGGTTTTAACCCAGAAATAGGTGCTCGTCTTCCTCAAATCCTTGACGGAGAAACTTCCACGGGACCCACGACGGACTGAATCAAGGGAGAACGCTTCCGACAACCTTGATGCTAATGTCACACCCCCAAGAGGGATACGCCAGACATCGGCAAGGTCAAGCGCTCCCAATGATCTTGGAATTAGAACCGCAACTGAGCATAACAACGTAAGCGAGGAAATCTGTATCAGGAACCCGGTGGAAAGAAATCTCCCATTGGACTTCGTAACACATGAAGAACTGGAATGACTCCTACAAAACTGAATCAAGAACGACACGGATGTACATCAACACCAACCTCCTTATCCAATTGAAATCCAGAGAATTCCCTTCCCAAGAGGATACTCATCCCCTCAGTTTGCCTTGTACGACGGAACTGGGAACGCAAGGGAACATGTCTCACGATTTCTAGAGTCACTAGGCGAGCACGAATACAACCATGTTCTCCGCCTGCGAGAATTTTCAAAGTCACTCACTGGAAGAGCGTACATGTGGTACAACTGCATTTCCCCAGGCAGCATCCGCGATTGGGGTGAAATGGTTAGGTCCTTTTACAAGAAGTATTTCTTTGTGTCCGAGCAAGTCACTCTCTCGGATCTGGGAAGAATGTTCCAAAATAATGACGAACATCCAAATGATTTCGTCAAGAGATTCAGAATTCAATCACTAGAATGCCATGACCCGGGTGCAACTAAGAAGCAACTAGTAAATTCGTGCATCAATGGAATGACTCCCATCTATCGGGCTTTACTGGAGAACTTACGATTTCATACCTTCTCCAAACTTCACGAAGCTGATAAACGATCAGCCTCGACAGTGCCAGCCCTGTTGGAAAGAGTTAGGCCTCCCAGAAATGAAGATACACGATAAGTTCGAAGGAGCCCACGTTTTCCCAACAAGCCACACAACACCGACCCCTCCTCCATGAGCGTGGTGGACGAAATGGATAAGAGGAAAACACCTCCAACGGATCAACACCTTGGGTGCATGGCCCCATCACGAAGGGAAGCCCCGCGAAAGGCCCAACCAAGATTTCTGAACATCGCCCTGAAGCCAGAGGGAAGTTTACCATTGACACTAAATTACTGTTACAACACTGCTCGGTCGAACTCGCAAGCGTTGTTATCTCAAGCTTGTTTGTAAAATTTAGTTGATCAAAATTATATACTTTTTTTTAGTATACTTATAGCTATGTATCGAATTAGGATAGAAGTATGTAGTTGAGCTTTAGACTTCACGACGTTCACCAATTGAAGAAGAAGATCTACTGAAGATCTTGGAAGAACTTCATCAACAAAAGGTATGTGGAGACTAAAACTTATCTATCACTAAGAAGTATATTCAATTATATCTTCTAAAAGAGACTAAGTCGTATAGTTATATAGAATTTTACATTATACACATTTGAAATTTTGAGCCGAGTTTATCTCGTTTATATATTTCTCGAAATACATGTTGGAAGCTTTTAGCTTTAGCTTAAACTTCATCATTTACTTGACGAGTTTAGTTGGAGACAATTTATTTGTTGGAAACTAAATATTAAGTCAAGATGATCGTGTGAAAATTACCTTGAATATCTTACATGATTTGTGTGAGATAATCATTTGACGTTAACTTGGGAAGTTTCGTACTGATCGATTAATCACTTGAAAATTACTTGAAGCTAGTAGTATGTGTAAGATTACCATTGTTGTCTTCTAAGAATTTTTTAATGATTGAATGAGAGTTTTAGAATGACTACCAATGCCTGGATAAAACATAGTATGTATACTTTTTATGTGCACCATGATGTTCTAGTTTTGCTCCAAAACTCTTGTTTGTGAACTATGTTAGTGAACGGGTTTACCTGTGAAAAGGTCCGAAACTGTTGTTCGCGTACTCTGTTTGCGAATGGATAGACAAGGCTAAGTCTAGAACTGTTGTTCACGTACTCTGTTTGCGAACGGCATTGTCGATGGAGGATTTTAGACAAGGGGTAAAATCATAAAACCCCATGACCTAGTGTTACCCGCAACACATTAATTGAGAACATTTAATTCATATGTAAATAATTAATAGGGGTATTTTTTCAAAATACCGGATTAGGGTTTTCGACACAAAACCCTAATTCCAAAACCAAGCCGCATACTGCGCACCATGGCAACTATGCCAAAACCAAGCCTCTACTTAGTTGTAGCGCCCGCACCTTGGCCTAGGTGGCCGTACATGCCATTGTCACATGCCAACATGTTACCACTAGCTACTATCTATTCCAAGCCGCTACCCAGTTGTAGTGCCTGCAACTTGGCCTAGGTGTCCGTACGTGCCATTGGCACATGCCAACACGTTGCCACTAGCCACTTTCCATTCCAAGCCGCTACACAGTTGTAGCGCCCGCAACTTGGCCTAGGTGGCCGTACGTGCCATTGGCACATGCCAACACGTTACCACTAGCCAATTTTTATTCTAAGTCGCTACCCAGTTGTAGCGCCCGCAACTTGGCCTAGGTGGCCGTACGTGCCATTGGCACATGCCAACACATTACCACTAGCCACTTTCTATTCATAGCCGCTACCCAGTTGTAGCGCCCGCAACTTGGCCTAGGTGTCTGTACGTGCCATTGGAAGATGCCAACACGTTACCACTAGCCACTTTCTATTCCAAGCCGCTACCCAGTTGTAGCGCCCGCAACTTGGCCAAGGTGGCCGTACGTGCCATTGGCACATGCCAACCCGTTACTACTAGCCACTTTCTATTCTAAGCCGCTACCCAATTGTAGCGCCCACGATTTGGCCAAGGTGGCCGTGCGTGTCATTGGCACATGCCAACACGTTACCACTAGCTACTTTCGATTCCAAGCCGCTACCCAGTTGTAGCGCCCGCAACTTGGCCTAGGTGGCCGTACGTGCCATTGGCACATGCCAACACGTTACCACTAGCCACTTTCTATTCCAAGCCTCTACCTAGTTGTAGCGCCCGCAACTTGGCCTAGGTGGCCGTACGTGCCATTGGCACATGCCAACACTTTACCACTAGCCACTTTCTATTCTAAGCCGCTACCCAGTTGTAGCGCCCGCAACTTGGCCTAGGTGGTCGTACGTGCCATTGGCACATACCAATACGTTACCACTAGCCACTTTCTATTCCAAGCCGCTACCCAGTTGTAGCGCCCGCAACTTGTCCTAGGTGGCCGTACATGCCATTGGCACATGCCAACACGTTACCAATAACCACTTTCTATTCCGAGCCGATACCCAGTTATAGCGCCCGCAACTTGGACAAGGTGGCCGTGCGTGCCATTGGCACATGCCAACACGTTACCACTAGCCACTTTCTATTATAAGCCACTACCCAATTGTAGCGCCCACGACTTGGCCAAGGTGGTCGTGCGTGCCATTGGCACATGCCAACACGTTACCACTAGCCACTTTCTATTCTAAGACGCTTCCCAATTGTAGCGCCCGCGACTTGGCCAAAGTGGTCGTGCGTGCCATTGGCACATGTCAACACGTTACCACTAGCCACTTTTATCCCCAACCTGCTGGCCAATTTCCAAGGCATTCCGCACATGCCATTGGCACATGCCACACATGCTCCACTAGCGACTTTGGCATTGCCATTCGCACTCAAAGTACAACTTGCGGCCAAGGTATTCCGCACATGCCATTGGAACATGCCAAATTCTCCACCAAGCGACTTTGGCATTGCCATCCGCGCTGAAAATACAACTTGCGGTCGAGATATCCCGCACATGCCATTGGCACATGCCGCAACGCTTCACTAGAAACTTTGGCATTGCCACTTGCGCCCACTCTCGAGACATCAAAATAAACTAGGGGATTCTTTCTTGGTGTTTTGGTTTGGCGGTCACGGCGTGCAGCGTACACTACGCTCGCAATAAATCAAGGCGTGCAAGGAATGAATACGGTCAATTAAATAAGGAAATTTATGGTGAAAAACCTTTTTCACCATAAAGCCGACGGTTTCCACCTCCTCTGTTTTAATTGACACATTTACTCAATTCCTTAATGAGGCCAGGGTACGTTCAATCTCACTTGTATAAATAGGTTTCACCTATTATGCCAAAACATAAGTCTTGGTTAGGAAAAATACAACACTATCAGATAACAACTTTTCAAGCTCTCTCAAAATCTTCCATCACTAGCAAGCTTCCGCAAGCTTCTACACTTCTGATACAAGTCGAGATACTATCTAGCTAGAACTCTCTGGTATCATCACCTTTCTTCGCTATCCTCCCCAAATCAACCCTTCTCCTCCACTTTGTGACCGAAGAAAATCTGGAACGACCATCTTCTTGCTTTAGGCCAGAGTTGTATAGATTGATATCTTGAATCAAAAGTGCTCACGTGCAGCACATTTGTTTAAGGGTTTAAACCAGTCTCTCCATCATCGAATTTACCAAATTCGGCAGAGGCCATTTTCTCCCATAAACAGGCATGACTAAGAAAAAGTCCGGAATTGTGGTTCGCGTACTCTGTTTGCGAACACAATGGTTAGGTTCTAAAATTAGTAAGGTTTTTTTACATACTCATGAACTCAGGTTCGTTTGCGAACTAAAGTCCCTAGAACTTTAATGAAATAAGGTATGCGAACTTGTTTTGCAAACCGTGGCATTATGTTCATGAATTGGTTCTTGTATAAGTACTTAATACAATTACAAACCAAATCGATTATGTTTCAAATGGTTCATATATATTTTTATGAGATGATGAACATTTGAACAACTCTCTTGAAACACATTTACATTCATTTGATCATCTATCATGATTGATTGATCATCATATCTAGAAGTGTTAGATGAAGATAGCTAAGTTGTAAGTGTTCATGTGGCTAACTTCGGTTAACTATTATTAAGCCAACGGTTATACATGTTTAGGCACGGTTCATCCATATCTAAATATAAGTATATTTTATTTGTGTGTGTCAAGCTAATATCATCTAACAGTGGAGATTGATTTCTTAATTTCTAAGAAAACTTAGCTTGAATCTTACATCAGGAGTTCATCTAACGGTGAATATCAATTACTTTGTTACTAACTTATCGTAGCTTTGATTGTAAGCAACCCTGATTTGAAAGACTATATAAGGGAGAATTCTAGCTTCTTGGAAACCTAATCCCGACACTCTAGTGTGTCCTAGTTGCAAACTAGATTCAATTATCCTTTAACCTAGGTTTTCCAAAACCATTATTAGGTTAACGACTTGAAGACTTCATTTGGTATTCGTGAAGCCAGATCCAACTATTTTCTCTGTAATTGCGTATTCTGATCTTACTTTTTCTATCGTAATGAGTTTTATGTTCTCTAATATTTACTCGAGATTTATCTCCGATAGGTAAGATATAAAAAGTAATCACAAAAGTTCTTCGTCTCAGACTCTTGTGATTCCGCAATAACTTCTTCTGTTAATCAGTTAGGTTATTGTGAAGTGACTAATATTTCTAAGCTTCTCTTCGGGAGTATAATACCATATTATTAATTGAGTTTCCTGCTCACCTTGATTTATCTAAAGACGGAAACAACAATAATAATAAACTTATCTGTGGGAGACAAAAGACAAAAAAAATTATAAGTCTTCGACTTTGGTTCGTAACAACTCTTAGTTGTGGTGATATCAGTTAAGGGAATCACGTGCGCAGAGTCCTGCTGAGATTCAAGAGGCGTAAGGACTATACCTTAATCGGTGAGACTTGGTTAGGGATCAACAAAATTTTATCCCGAAGTTAATTTATAGTAGGCTAGAGACTGGCGGCTTAATACAGTGTGGTGTTCAAATCTGGACTAGGTCCCGGGGTTTTTCTGCATTTTCAGTTTCCTTGTTAACAAAATTTATGGTGTATGTGTTATTTCTTTTTATCATTATATTTGTTTATATAATTGAAATATCACAAGTTGTGCGTAGTTCAATCACAGTTGATGAATCCGTCCTTGTTTGTTGGGTAGAACTTGATTGATTCTTGGACATTGGTCTTTGGTACCATCCGAGTTATTCTCATATCAATCAGTCTCACGGATTTCCATCTAGTTGATTTATTGATTGTATTGAGAAAGAGATAAAGCTCTTTGATATTTTTAAGTTGATGCTTTTGGAATTATATTGGAGTTTAGTCCATACAGATTGTCGAACAAAATATTGGGTGTGGTTGTTATAACCCCGCGTTTTCAATTACGATCTATCTCCAACCTATTATAAGCTCCATGTACATACACCCCAATGCCATATTTTTTGCACTCTTTTTTAGTTCCAATGTGTCCCCATCCCTTGCCATCACTAAGGTATACACATATACCTCCTCCAAATAAATTTTAACAACCTTGTACTCATTCGTCGAAGGACTATAACTGAACTCATCATAAAAAAATTCCTTCCCATAACTTAACATCATCATCATCACTATAACATGATTCATCATCATCTTCATAATCAACTTGAACAATTATCTTCGGGAGCACAACACATTCTCTAGTCATGGGACTACACACATACAAAGGTTTATAAAATATTTTATCTCTAACATTGTAAGATAATGTAATACAAACTAACCCATTGCACGAGCCAACAATATTTTTTCAAAATGTTCTATTTCATCATTATATGGTATTTGCCAAGGTCCTAGACCCCATGTGTTATTAGGTACTCTTTCATAATCAACATCATTATTTGTTTCTTTATGCTCTGAGGCTTTTGAATAGAATTGAGTGGCCTTTTCTGCCAGGTATCCTTAGAAAATTTGGTTTTGAGGAGAAGTTTTGTGGTTATATACAACAACGCATATCTACTACTCATATATATGTGCTTTTGAATGGTTCACCTACTCACAATTTCATTTCTTCTAGAGGTATTAGACAGGGTGAGCCTCTATAACCTTATCTATTCATTTTATGTATGGATTTTTTGTCTGGACTTCTTTTAAATGCTGAGACTAATCATTTTATCTCAGAGATTAAAGCATCCAGGAATGCTCCATGTATTACCCATCTAATATTTGCTGATGATATTATTATACTTACTAAAGCTGACATACACAATATTGCCGGTATTATGAATGTTCTTGATTATTTTGGAAATGTTTCTAGTTAAATGCTTAATCTGGATAATTCTAGTGTCTATTTTAGCCATAATATTAGTCCTAGTGTTAGAGATACTCTTGCTAGAGAAGTTAAAATAACTGAAATGAAGATACAGATAAATACCTTGGTGTTACTCTGTTAATAGGAAGAAACAAAACTAAAGCCTTTAGTCCTATTATACAATCTTTTCATACTAGACTGAAGTCTTGGAAAGGGAAAACTATGAATCAATCTGCTAAAACCACTATGGTCAAACATGAATGCTTTGCCAACTTATCAAATGGGTATATTTAGAATTCCTATAAGTTTATGATAGATCAAATGGATTCTATACAAAAACATCTTTGGTGGGGGAATAATAATAATAAAGGTATCTTTTTGATAGGATAAAACAAACTTAGTATCCCTAAGGCTTTAGGTATAAATACAATCTTGAACATTTTAATACTGATTTGTTAACTAAATTAGCCTGGAAAGCATGTAGTGATGATAATTCTCTATATATGCAGATTGTTAGAGCTAAATGGCAAAAAAATGGAAGTTTACTTCACTTAGATAAACTAAAAGATGATTTTTCTTAGTTATGGAGGAGTATTTACTCTGATATTGAGGTTGTGCAACAACACTCTATGTGGATTGTTCAATGTGGCACAAAAATTAATATTCGGCTAGATAACTGGATTATTGGCTTTAATAGTCCACCTGTCCCAATTGTGTGTCTTTCTAGTCTTGCTTCTTTCACTCTTGTTTGTGATCTTTTCTTACCTGGTACTAGAGTGTGGAATGTGTAGTTAATTACTTCTCTGTTTAATCATGATACTTCTAATGCTATTCTTAGTATGAATATATATTCCTACATCTGGTGAGGATTATCTAATTTGGAAACCAGATAGGAAAGGTAAGTTTTCAGTTAAAAATGCCTATAATACTCTTTGTGCTAATCATGTTAAGAATACTATAAGTGGAGACAATAATCCAAAAGTTGTGTGGAAGAATCTCTGGCATTTTAAAGTACCTCATAGAGTTTAATTCCTTGTATGGAAATGTTTAAAAGATATTGTCCCCTGCTAGAGATAAGATTGCTAGACATAAAACTGATGTGGATTTTCACCGTAGTTTATGTAATCAAAGTACTGAGACTACTAGTCACCTGTTAGTTGAATGTCCTTATGCTAGGTCCATATGGAGTGCTTTAAATGTGGATACATCTGCTATTTTTCAAAATTTTGTTTCTTTTCAGGCTTGGGTGATATCTTGGTTTGATAATGAAGGGCATCATAATGGTTACAGATCTGAATCTTATGTAATCAAGCTTATGTGCACTGTATGGTACATCTAGAAAGACAAATGCTTGTGAATAATACTCTCATTAGAATACAAAATTTGATTCAACAATGTGATTTGATGTAGCCTCGGTTAGTATGAATAAAAACAGGAATATACTCATCAAGTAATGGATATCACCAGAGAAAGGATTCATAAAAATTAATATTGATGCTTCATATATGTTTGAAACAAGAAAAGGAAGCATTGGACTAATTGTTTGTGATCATGCAGGTAATGCATTAGGAGCTAAAGGTTTCAATCTGGAGGAAGAGGTGGATGCTGAGGTTGGAGCTGAACATTTTGAATGCAAAGCTCTAGTTAAGGCAGTAGAATGGATGGAAGCAAATGGTTTTAATAAAGTAATTTTTGAGATGGACTGCAAGAATTTGGTGAACTCAATTCACAATGAAGACTTACAAGTGCACTGGATTAATCATCACTTAATTTTTTCAGTCAAGAACAAATATTTAAGCAATAATCTTTGGTTTTTCAAGGTAGTGAATAGATTAAGTTATAGTGTAGCTCATGCTCTAACAAAAAAAGCCAGGCTTGAAGCTCAAAGTTTCTTGAAGCCCAAAGTTTCTCTTATATTTCCAACTTTCCTCCGGATATTGTCAAATGGATTGAGGAAGATTATGTACTGCTTTGCAATAATTGATTAATAAAAATTCTTTTAGTATCAAAAAGAAAAAAAAACGGCACACAATTTTCTGATAACAAAAAAAGAAAGAACGATGGGACACAAGAATCATTTATAAAGGTAGGAAACACAGCTTGAACTTGAGAACCTAACTACACAGTTTTTGGAACCTCTGGGAATGTTTTGCAACTGCTGGATAACATTCTTCTTATTCCGCGAACATGAAGAATCTTCAATAATCAATCTCCTCAGAACTACTGCATTCCTTAAGAATAATTTTACAACGTCTAGCTCCCTCGGGTGCCCATTAAATTTCTTGAACTCAACTGATTCGAGGTGAAGCAACAGACACTGACCCATTAAACTTTGTATCAGACTATCACTGTCATCAAGGACATTCAGATGAAAGGGTGAGGTTCCGTTAAAGTCCTGCAAAACATAAGCTGAATTTAGTGATACGAACAATAAAAAACATCTATTGGCAATGATTTGAAAATACGTAATAAAATTCTTTAGATTGTGGCTCTACTGTTACAAGTTGAAAGATTCCTGTTCCAAATTGTGACTTCCTTTTACACCGAGAGATGACTTTGTAATTTTAATAGGTTCTACGTGCTTACTCTTTTCAACTGAATAAAAAAATGATGAGAAACATGATTAGGTAGGCAAGTTGACGGTTTTAAGAGTATAAAGACTTACCTCAGCAAAGACGAGCGACTTTAGATTATGCGAGGTCAGCAGTAGGTCAAATAATGCTCTTAAAGTCGAACAATGCATAGCTGAAGACACTTCCAGATGGATCAAATTGTTAAATGAGCTTAAATTGGCTAAATGTTCATCCGCGAAGGAAAGAGCCTGTAATTATGCAGAATAAGAGGAAGCACTTGAGTGTTAAGAAGTTAGGGAAAAAAGTATTTTTCATTATAGTAGGATAATAAGATAGTATACCTCAAATGTTTCGCCTGACAATTTAAGAAGCTTGACATTAGAAAGCCCTGCAAGAAGCTTAGCTGTCCTAGAACAAACTTGTCCCCTCCATTCAGGAAAATATTGGTACAAATATGGAAAGTGAATATCTGAATCAACTAGTGATGAACAGTTAGTCAAATCAGAAATCTTACTTACAGTTTCAACATAATTGAGAGAAACTAGATTTGGAGCATGAATCTTAACCGTAGAACCTTCTAAATGAGGTGTACCACTGTAATTAGTAATGGATAAGCACTTCAAGACAGGAAATAATATAGATACAACCATATGACCCCAACTGCATTTGTCTAAACTCAACTGCTCCAAGACAGGGCAGCCAGAAAAGAATTTCAAAGCCAAATCCATATCGGTAAATTTGATATATGTTAAGCGAAGGATCTTGAGCTGTGGAAGATAAACTAATCCAGGAGGTTTGAATTCAATGTGCATTTTTAAGTCCAATGTAGTCAATGATTTAGATATGAAAAAACTAGGGGGAAAAAGAGAGACTTCGCCCATAAAAGCAACAAGAGTGAGCTCTTCAAGTTTGCAACTTACTAAAGTAGTGATCCATGCATTAACCGGAGATTCATAGGAAATGAATTCAGAAAGGTGAAGATAGAACTTCTGTATATTTGGCATATTATCATGATGAATAGTAGGTAACCTTTTATCCATAAAATTCAGCAATCTTTCAACCTCCAAGAGTCGCTTCTCTTTAGGAGCAAAACATGGCCAATCCAGAAAACTTAGAACAGGAACGCCGGTCCAGATATTCCTCCATCTTTTAGCTAAAACACCGGTGCACACAGAACATTTTGTTGGAAGAAACGACAGGATATGTTGAAGTAGAGCATCAGGTAATCTACTGATTCTATCCTCTCTTCTTCCCTTCTTCTTCTTTTTCTTTCTATAAATCTTTTGTCGTGGCCCGTGGGTCTTCACATGGTGAATTTCCATGATTTTTTCTTTCTGAAAAGAAGGTTCTTAATCACATCCTTGTGTGATATGTTAAAGAAAACTAGAAAAATATACAAACAAAACAAGAAATGCAATAAATAGTTTATAGGTTTAGGACACTTGAGGTACTATGATACATAGGTTAAAAGGAAAAAAACTGATGGGGTCTGATTTAGGGTACTAGGTATGTATAAACACTACAGATTAATTAGGTTTAGGAGATGACAATCAGAAAAAGAGATCCAGCTAGGTTTACGATTTCCGAATGGAAAATGAAATTCCAAGAAAAATAGATGAGACATCACAGATTAAGCAAAATGGAATCAACATTTAATCGATCAATGAAATCAAAGACAATAACAACCTGAGAAAAATATAAACGAAGAATTGGATCGATCGTATCACTTACATTGAGCAATGATGGATGCGATGCACACCGAAAATGGAGATATGTAAATTACAACTGAGTTTCCTGGTTTTCTGTTGAAAACTATAATAATTTTAAAGGAAAGGAACCTATTTTCTTTTTGGAAGTCACTTCATATAGGCGGGAGGGACGACTGGGTTTCAGGCTTTCTGTTTGAGGGACTGGGTTTCAGGTTTTCTGTTTGGTTTCTATATCAAGCTTGGTAAATGGGCGTCATAAAACGGTTGAGGGGCGCCAAGTGTGATAGTAATGTCTCTTTTATTGGTTAGGGGGTGTCCTATAGGGGTGTAGAATGACTAGATTACCCCTTTCACTTTAAATTAACCAAAATCAAATTAATTTTTTTTAATTAACCAAAATCAAATCAGTTTTTTTTCATCTTCTCTTCTCCTCCATCAACCCTAACCTCCATTAAAACCGAAAATGTCATCGTCTTCGATTAATCGGCGATTTGAAAAATGTTTGGAAAAACCCAGTTAGGGTTTAGTTTATTGTGTTGGATTTAAGTTAATTTTGTATCAAAAATAAGGTTTTGAATGAAAATTGAAATTGAAATTTCTGGGTTTATGCTAGTTACGGTTGGTAATAACTCAAATACGAACCGTAACTGTAGATTAGGTTGATGTTACGGTTGGTTTAAACTCAAATACCAACCGTAAGTTCTTAGTTTTGAGAATATATTCAGTTACAGTTACTATTTGCATCATATTTATCAACCGTAATTGAGTTACGGTTTGAAACTCAATTAAACTAACCAACCGTAAATCATCCTGAATGTTAACAACTTATCAAATAGTTATGTACGGTTCAAAAGTTAAGATGACTTACCAACCGTAGGTTAGTTACGGTTGGTTTCTATTCATTAGTTACCAACCGTAATTTAGTTACGGTTGGTAACTAAATTAAATTACCAACCGTAACTTGTTTTACGATTTGATCTTCCCCAAATTTAACCAGTTAAGGTTGGTATTCGATAACTTACGAACCGTAACTAAGAGTTACGGTTGGTAACGAGCAAAATTGCAACCGTAAGTTCTTCTAAAAATTCAAAAGTTTTGATTTTGTTATGTAATTTAGATAATTTTGAGCGAGAAAAAGCTAATTGGAACTAATTTAGAAGTATATCGGGTCACTGGAATCACTCATTTTGGTTGAGTGAATCAAAATATAGGGTTTCACAAATATCACATAAGTTTTCTTTTCCTTCTCCTCTAATTTTTCTTTTTTTTATAACTCTAAAAATCTGATTTTAGAGTTATAATAAGTGAAAATTAATTATCAACACTAATCTTGATTATGAACACTAATCTTGATTACCATTACTAAACTTGATTATTAACAATAAGGGCTAATTAGTCATTTCCATATACTCATTGATAAGGGGTACTTGAACTTACTTTTAATGACCTTTTTTGTCTTATTAATTTGCCGCCCCTTTACCAAGCTTGTTCTATATACAGTAGAAAAAAATTACTACTAGTAGTAAATAAAAATTAATGGCTCCTGTCCTGGTCATACGCCATTAATTTAAAATATTTATTCTATGAAATCCCCAACCTCCCCTATTAATACCCATTCATTAAAGATTGCATTTCAATCTCTATCCATGATTCGAAAGAAACAGATTATACGGTTTCACAAAGAGTAATCATTAGTATACTGATCTGAACACAATTCTTCTTAATTAAGAGAACAAGATCAAAATAATACATTATTCTTTACTTTTCAAATAGTATATATCAAAATTGGCGCGGCTGAATAAATTGCCACAATGACGAGGCATTTACAAATAAGAATTATTACACTTGTTGTCTTCTCCTTGTATAAATCTGTATAACTCATTTTACATTCTTTCACAGGGTTATCTAAAGAACTGATCACTGAATGCAATCTCACAGTGGCTCTAGGTCTGTATATGTCGGGGTAAACAACAGCAAATGTGGCGACATTGCTAACGATCCGTATCTATTATTCCCAATCACTTCCAACATTCCAGTGAATCAAACAGCATCAACACATTTTTCCCAAGTACCGTATCTAGAGCTAAAGCTTCCTCCTCCACTCTGCCGGGCATACTCGAGGAAAACTGCATTGGCACAAGAATCCCAACTCTTAGCCATCTCTTTGAGTGAAATTGGTTCGGACATGCAGCGGAGGGATGTATTGAACTTTGTTGTTGCTTTTGTTAGTAGATTTTCGTACTCGTTACTGTCAAAACAAATGGAGGAACCCTTATGTTAATTTCAACGGAATTCTCTCTTGGCAGTGAAGTTTGTATATTCCAGTTAAATTTAGATCCAACATATTGAATCTTAATATATTTTCGTACAAATATATGGATGAGTGTTGAAATCAAAGGATGAGAGTGGGTAAGATTACAAAGGATATGTTATCTTTATTATAGTTATATATATGAGAGACATGAAAAGAAACCGGTTACAATAAAACGTCATGCTGAGAATACGAAAGAATCTTACCTCTGATTGCCAGACAACTTATCTATTAACGTAGGGGAGCAGTAGGGATAATTTGCAGAGACTAGGAACCGTATAGGTAGAACAGGAAACTGCAAAAACAGTTGGAGAAAATGGTCCATGTTATATGTTTTTTCGAGTTTATTATATGATTTAAAGTAAGAAAGCGTGATATTGCTCACCATTTCAGCTGAACTGCCTATTGGGTGGAATGTACAATTGACAATCCTTCCTTCAAAATCATCACCTACGGCTGACGTCAGATTCACATCTTCATTGCTGATGTCCAATACTGTATTGATTAGCCTATAGTTTATCTCACCGATTTCTTCCTGAAGGGCACGGCTCATCTGCAACCGAGAGTACCCATTGACTATGTAACGATTTTCTCGCTAGTAAGGCAGACAATAGAGTTTCAGAGTAACATACCTCAAGTCTTGATCTCTTGATTCCAGATGTTGCAGTTGATCTTAGTTGTTCAGATGTCTCAGAACCATTTACCTTCTTGGAAATATCATTTTCAGTATAATCCGATGGCATAACATTTTTAGAGCTTTCAGTTGAATAGCACCGTTTCAGTTTCTTTTTTAACGAAGTGTCGTTTATTAGATCAAAGTTCATAGCTTTAACATGCATCCCTGCCATAGCCACTAAGTCTTCAGGAACAGAGTATCTAGCTCCTTCACCAGGTCGTGATCCTGCAAATCCATCGACCATACTGACTGCCAAACCAATGTCTTCCACCGAGGCACTCAATGCTTTAGATGAAATTGACTTCACCTGAAAAATTACCAGTCCCATGATTATACTGTACAAAAAAAGAAGAAGCATATAACTAATCAAGACTCTAGGATTATGACTAACTAACCGCTTTCAATAGTCGTTCTGTAGGTGTTAATACTGGCTTCTCAGGTGTGATTATAGGTGCAGTACCAGCGTCCTGATTGCCTTCTGCATTAATAAAATCTTCAAGCAAGGGAGACGCTGATATCCCTGGGGTGCCAATAGCAATAGACTGTGCTATTTGCTGTAATGATGAAACCTGTGTTGGTGCCTGTCCAATATTGCCAGCATTTGAAAGTGAAGATAGAGCAGGGGTCTGCTTTTCGGGTTTTCCCGGTAAGGGAGATGAAGACACAGGTGTAGAAGGAGAAAGGCAAACTGAAGGTGAATTTACGGATTGCAAAGGTGTTCCTAATTTTGGCAATGATGTTAGCATATTCTGATGGTCTATCAATGACGAAGAATTCTGAGATATTTGAGGGGACCCAGCTTGAAGTAACTGAGGCGAAGAAACATGGCTGGACCCCGCTTTAATCTGTCGATGATTGTACATTGCTGCATCTTGACTTGGTGTAAGATGCTGCTGAATGGTTGTTCCTAATATGTTTGATCTGACCTTTGTTTCGCCTATTTCACTCATCTGTGTATGATGTTGTGGCAGTGGCAATGAATGCGTAGGCTGTAACTTTTGTTGCCGTTGAAATTGTTGGTTCTTAAGTATGTGTTGCTCTGATTGGTGCATTAACTGGCGCTGGTGCTGTTGACTTGTCATGTTATGATCCTGCTGTTGTCTAGATTGCTGATGATGGATCATGTTTGACGGTAATAAACTCATATTATTCTGGGACAAGGTATTAAGATTTGCCGCCTGTTGAGATACATTAATTATACTTTTCTGCATAGGTCCTCCAACAGAAGCACCACCTGGCTGCGATGAGGTAAGACAGTTTCCTTGACCTGACTCGGGAGCAGGATTATGCTGAAGTGAATTTATCATGTTTGAAGGATGACTTGATGAAATTCCCACTTGGTTTGACAAAGACATTGAGCCATGCTGGTGCATGGTTGCCACAGCATTTTGATGCATTGTTGCTGGCTGTGGATTTCTTAAGATTCTTGGTTGCATCTGTGATTTGTTGATCATCTGGTTGTTGTGTTGATGCTTCAATTGAGTCATTTGTGATTGCGACAACTGTTGACCGGGAAATTGAACAGCCTTTCTAAGGTTTGGCATATTGATAAAAGAAAAAATTTGCTTCTCGTAAGGAATCAGCTTTTCCAGAGACAGTTGACGAGAACTAACTAGTGGCATCCGCAAGAAATGTTGACATTTCTCCGCATACTCTTTGTACCTTTTGAGAATATCAATCTCTTCAGGCTTCGCCTGTAAAAATAAGAGAACCGCGGAAATGAAAACAAGAAGAAGAAGAGGTCAAAAAAATGAAAGATTCAAGTACAGGAGAGAGGAGTAAATTTAAGAAAGAAATTAATTACCTGCTGAAGTTTAATATTAATCCGGTGAACTATTTCATTCAACTGAGGAAGGTATGTTTCCATCATGAATTTAACCTGCAAAGGAAAATTGTATATATATAAATTCAAATTATGCTTATATAAATTCAATATTTGAATGCCCAGAATTCTGTGGTCGTGAAGATCTCTTTACAGTTACTTATGCCAAGATATTTTAGAATCACAAATCACAAATGTGATCAAGTAGAATACCTTGTTAAGGACTTCATCTTGCACATCACCACTAACACTTGAATATCCTCTTAAACCCATTGTATCAGTTGATGCTGTCCAAGAGAAACACAACATGAAAAGGAAAAAAAAAAAAAACAGTAAGTTGGAAGATGAAAGGGAGACAAATAACAAGAAGATGGTAAGAGAGAAAATGGAGGAAGTAAGTTTTTTTCGTTCCCTTGAAATGGCAGTCCCTACTGCCACTTATGTGAAGTTGTTAAAAGAGAGTTTATACAAACAAGAAACTATTACACAAACAATAGAAACTAACTCATACATAACCATCCCATAATTAAGGGCCCACGCTATGTCAGGTATCAGAGAAATGGGCCCCAAATTTTCGAAGTCTGACATTAAAAGATTCCCGCATCATGCAAGTTTTAACATAACAAAAAAAAATGTTTTTATAATTCTTAGGTATCAGATAAACATACTTGATGAGGGCTCAAGACTACCTTGTTGCAACTGAAGTAATTGCCTTTGCCATTCACTAGAATTCTGATGTTGAAGCGCTCCTCTTTGAAATGAGTTTGGCTTGTTTTCCAATGCCATCTGTTGTTGCATTTGTTTTTGTTGTTGACTCTGAGCCATTAGTTGCTGTCTCGAAGATTGTGCTTGTTTCCCTGGAGATGATAACAACATCGAAGATGTTTGTTGTGATTGCTGATGTGCTGCAGATTTAGCCTGATGCAAGCTGTGCATCGACTGCTGATGGGTCTGCATATTTGAGACACCACCGGATTGGTTTCCAAATTGCTGCTGCTGCTTTAGTCCAGATACATTTCCCTGCAACCCCAACGTTTGCTGATGAAACCTTGAGATGTCGTTTTGCTGAGACAGTACCTGTTGAAATTTTTTAGGTAAGCATCATGATTTAAGAAATAAGAGAAAAAGTAGATTAGACGGAACACTAAAACAGTCAAGCTCAGATGCCCGAAGGCATGAGAAAACCATCCAGTAGAGTGGTTTAGTCCATAATGTTAATCTTGAGATTGAAGCACTCATTCGGTATTCCAGTTTTTCATTTTCAAGGTGTTCTGACTTTTAAAATCGAATTGCGCAACCAAAACTGCAACCAAAACTAAAGCACTGCATGATGGCCTACCTGCTGTTGATGTTGCATACTTGAAGAATTAGTTTGCTGTCCAAGCCACTTCTGTCGTTGCTGTTTCTGCAGTTCCATTGTACTGTTTGGCTGCCCAAAAGGCTGATTATGTTGAAAGTTCCTTTCATCTGTTTGTTTCCCAATTAGCTGTTGTTTCTGCTGAGATGAGAGCATGATTGGTTGATCCATTGAAGTTTGTTGTTCGTGTAAAGAACGTTGAGATTGCTGTTGCCATTGAACCGACTGTGAATGTTGCTGAAGAGCAGAAGATTGTTGGTTTTGTACGACCCCAGTTTGTGTAGCTGATTGTACCATTGGAGATTGTGTTTGCTGTTGACTTGATGACGTCTGAATTGGCTGCATTAGATTATGCTGCTGCTGTTGTGGATCGTGTAGGTGCATTGAATGAGTTTGAATATTTCCTCTATGTTTCGTCATACCAGGATGTTGAAACTGCTGCTGAAATACAAACTGATTTTGATTTTGGGACTGCTGATGCTGTTGGGCAACAACCTGTTGCAAATGTTGCCTTTCATGAACCTGTCTCTGTGAATTTGAAAATGTATTTTGTGTTTGTGACATTCCTGGAGTGATCTGCATCTCACAGCTTTGCCCTAGACTATTAGCCACTGGGTTATCAGTTAGACATGTTCCTAAAGGAAGAGACACCAAATTCCCAGAATTCTGGATTCCTGGAGAAGACATGGAATTTTCCATATTATTTAATAACAGCCTCTGTTGTGTGGGTTGAGATTGATTAGCCATGGGAACTGGTGACGACTTTGACTGGTTTCTTACTTGAGATTGCACGCTGTGAGAAGCTGTAAGAAATGAGAAAGAAACATCAAGCACAATGCACATTTCCAGAGCCAGAGGCACAAATTATATGCATAACTTCCGTTCTTACCCGCATCAGTAATTTGGCTACTACAAGATGAGTTTGATGGTAAAGAACTAGCTTCTCCAGTCGGGTTGGTCTTGTTCACTTTGAGCATCTTTGTCGTTATTCTACGGACATAATCTTCCTGTATCGCCAAAAACATTTGGATATAAAGTGAAGGATAAATAAGATCCGTGCAAAATCGACAACAACAATAAATCCCATGCATGTAAAATTATAATGCTTAAAGAAGTATTTACTTACTACTCTTAGAAAGGAGATACAAAGAAGATATTTTGGGTGTATAATCAGCAAAATTTCTGAAACCATTTTATAGGGTAGTAACTAAAAACCGATTGGAAAAAACTTGGAGATGTACGACCACTATGGACTGCACAGTGCTCCTTGGCTCAACTAACGAGCCGAGACAAGAAAACTTATTCTGTATTTCTCATTGCCCATATATGCTTCTAGGCAGATTTTCCTGAAGCTCTATTTGTTAAGTACATGTATATATTCACCTACGGATGAAATGAACTAACTAACATAAGAATCCAGACACACTTAACCCATGAGCTTAAACGTCTACCAAAAGATTTCTTGCGTGTCTTAACGTCGAGGCTACAAAATAATGTGCTCTAACAAAACATAAAATCAAAAGCAGCATCCTGATTTAGCATATCAGGGCCGCCAAACACAATTAAAGCTGGGTTATTCTGATATATGTTCATGGTACAACCCAGATAAGCATTTGATTCCATCTTATGCTGAGTAACAGTAGAGTGTGGTATGCACGAAAAAAGATTAATGTTTTTTAAACTATCCAATGATGCTATGTATATATACCGTGCTGGTTGCAATACTGAACATCTTGTCCTCAAATTTTGCAGCGGCATCCTTGATCTCTTGAAATTTATCCGGAGATGGATTGGAAATACACTTCCACAAATTTTCCTCTCTGCCAAAGTAATAAACAATTATAATTCAATGACATGCTTTGATCAGTCATAATAATAATAATAATAATAATAATATCAATATTGTACTAGATAAACAAGCAAATATAAAAGCACAAACTTCAAGCTAATCCCCCAATACAGATATAAAACGCAAAACTTTTAAAATACAGAAATATGCATATATATTAATATGAAATTAGGGTTTTAACTTTGATTAATCAAACTATCGAAAGTGAAGAATTCCAGTTTATTGTTTATATATTTGTATAAATCGAACAGTGTTCCACAATGTATGGAGACAGATTTTTTTTATCATGCTTATATCTATGTAAATATGCCTAAATTGATCATCACATAACTTTTATAAAACAAAAAAGATCAACAAGAAAAATTAAGATTAATTAGCGAAAGAGCTAATCAACTTACACCTTTGCAACAATTTTTTGTCTAGATTCACTCGTAAACGTTAATCTCCAATCTGGTTTATCAACATCTTCTTCCACTTTGATCTTATTATCCATCAAATTCAATTCTAATAAACAAAATAATTTGTATCTTAACTAAAAAAAATAAAATAAAAATAAAATCGATTTGTTTTATTAAGGAAAACGAAGAGCGTTTTCTGAATACCCAAATTTTTTTTAGAGAAAGTTTGATTACAATTACAAAGATTAGAATGTAGTAGTATATTTATAGTGATTAGGATTTCTCTTCGTGGGATTTCAAATTACAGGATTGATTTATTTATTTTACATAACATTAAAACTTCTACTTGTAAGTTTAGAGATATTCTAGGATTTGTTTGTTTAAGGAAACGGTTTGAGTTCTGAACTACTTTAACTCCGTAGCCGTTAGATTAGATTCCATTCTCAGAAGATTCTTGTAACAACTATATGAACGGCTGTGATTTCCTTATGCTAGGGTCCTTGTTTACCGAGGTGGGACCACCATAGAAGCAGTTTTTTTTAACACAGTGTCTGATTACGCATACCGTTGTCTTTTTGATGTTTCTTGGCTGCAGAAGAAAACCCACGGTTTTGCATTTTGTGTGAAAATTGTCCAATTCATTTCTATGTTTATGCGGTTGACTATGCCGTTGATGGACTTTTGATTCTTTTTATTATTTTCTATTTTCGGCGCGGGTTATAACCCCTAAAGTGTCACTATCCATGTACAAAAACCCCAATAAAATAAATTGTTCACAAAAAATCTCATTTAACATAAACTGTCTATTTTAGCCTTCTAGTTTAAATCACCCCAACAAAAATAAAAATCAACCCCACCACCACCGCCACCACTGCACTGCACCACCACCACCGCGCCACCACCACCACCGCCACTGCACCACCGCCGCAACCGCACCACCGCCACCACCACTGCACCACCGCCACCGCGCCACCACCACCGCCACTGCACCAACCAACACAGCACCACCGCCACAAAAAATGAATTTCATTGATTAATATTCAACAAAATAAGAAAACAATGATGAAACCAAACAGAAAAAAAATGATGAAAACCAAAATGATGATACCAAATAGAACAAAATGATGAAACCAAACAGAAAAAAATGATAAAACCAAAATTGGTTTCACCAAAACTAAATGAAACCTAATTAGGTTTCATCATTTTTCCACATATTGTCATTTCACCAACACAGCTTTATTGATGAAACCAAACCAAAATAAACTAGGCAAAATAAGAAAAAAAATGATGAAACCAAACAGAAAAAAATGATGAAACCAAAAAGGGTTTTACCAAAACTAGATGAAACCTAGATGAAACCTAATTAGGTTTCATTATTTTTCTACCTATTGTCATTTCACCAGCACATCTTCAATGATGAAACCAAACCAAAATAAACTAGGCAAAAATCATTCCAACTAATCCATAAGCTGTTTCACAATTACCCTAGTTCAACACCACTATCATATTACCGGTCTTCTTCCAAATTCCAAATTTCTAAGAAATGAAAAAATACACATGCCTTGGTTATTGCCATTAAATCTGGGCGTTTTGATGGTACCACCAACTCTGTAACTCCATTTCAGTCATCATTTTAGCTCAATCTGCAGTCTCAGCTGCCAACTGAACTCCACCATGCTCAACTGATTGTTCACCACAATACCAATGCATCTCTATTACAGCTTCCCTACACAGGAACAACTTCACTGCACCAGCACAACAAATAAAAAAATATGTAGTTCATTAAACAAGTAAAAAACACGCAGAGTCGGGATATTCTGTACCCTGCACAACAAATAAAAAAAGACGTAGTTCATTAAACAAGTAAACGATTATGCCGTTACTCCTATACATTGGCTTCATTTTTCAACCAAATTGACATTACTATGACAGCATTAACCGAGACCAACTTAACAAACGGTTAGCACACAAAGAATGACCAGCGGATTAAAAAATTCTACATAACAACACAACAAACATCAAAGGGTCAAATCTACTCTACCTAATTTCTTCTTCAAATTGATGAACACCTAAAAATGCCATTGCTTCGATAATAAAAAAAAACGACAAAATCTTCAGAGAACCGACATTACTACCATTTCAGCTAAGTAGGGAGATTCATCGACACACACAGGCTGAAGAAATTCCCACTGAAACAACTAGATGTCATTCTAATTTTTCAATTTGTTCAATAAAAACAAGCTTAAGATCATACACATCAACCAAAATGAACACAAATCGAACTCAATTCCCAGCACAAACTCAATCTACTGCATCATTTCCCTAAACATTGAACAAATTTGGATCAAACCCATTGCCCAAAACCTCACCGGCATAACAAGATCACAAAATTAAATACAAAACCCTCAAACCCAGATCTCCAAAATTCATCAGATTAAACAACAAACAATAAAAGCATTACAGGAGTTTGATTACATTACCTATAGATTCATGAGCTTTTATTATCCCATTTCTTTTTATCCACCAAAGTACTTATAACAACAATGAAATCTCCTCAATTAGCAGAAAACCCAAAACCCAGAGATACGAATACATCTCTATCACTAGTTTCTTCTCTCCTTGTTGCTATTAAAAATGGATAATCTCAAATTTTTCGGTGATTTCAATATTCTTCTTCTATTTGACGGAGGACCGGGAAATGGTCGTCCATTTGGTGGTGGTGCGGAACAAAGAGGAGGTGATAGATCTGAACATAAAAATAGGAGAAAAATATACAGAGTTGTTCGTGGAGGAGACAAATGTATTGCTGATGGTTGTAACGGAGGTGTTGCTGCTGGTTTTCGCGGAGCTATTTGTTGCTGCTAGTGGTGATTGGGGTGGGGAGAAGGAGACATATGAACGAAGAAGAAGAAGAAATGAAGATAAAAAGGGTATATTTGGGTTTTAAATAACAAAAACTAAATTTGATAATAAATATTTGACCTGGAGTTTTTGTGCCACTTTCTTTTGAAACGGTTTTTATTTGTTAAAAATAATATGACCTATTTTTTGTTATCACTAGTTTGTTAACCTATGGGTTTTGTCACTAGTTTTGTTTTGTAAATAAGAAATTTTATAAAAGGACAAAGACTCATAATGAGCCACGGTTACCGAGAGAGTAGATTGTAAGAGTTCCCAATATTAGATTAGATTTATCTAGTAGAAATTGTTTCATACTACTGGTGGAGAAGTTCCTCATTCAACATTTGAATTTAAAGGCCTAACATACTTTGCCAAAATATCCGCTATTTGGTTGCCTAATTTAGGAATAAAAAAGAAACCCAAAAAGTTGTCACAGAGATGAGCTATTCTATTTGCTTCATTAATACATACTTTAGCTTTTCAGGAGATGTCTGCATTTTTGCCATTTATGTAGTTGATGATACTCTCACAGTCTCCTTCTATGTTGAAGTTCTGGAGTTGTTTACCTTTAGCCAATCTTGCCGCCTGCAACATTCCTAAAGCCTCTGCCTCTTGTGGGTCTGAACATGCTGCTTGTCCTACTCTTACTCCTTCACAGTTTCGTGTGGCATTTATCAAGATAAAATTAAGCATAAGTAGATGGTAATAATTCAGAGATCCAAGAAGCATCTACATTGATCTTTAGAGTGTTTATATTCTGGGCTTTCCAAGTAGGGTATAATTTCTTCTTTTGCACATGTTTAGACTTAACAGTTGTTTCTTTTCTTGTAAACCAAAATTCTATGTGTCTTTGTATTTCTAAATCTAGAGTATTAGCATTCTTAGTTTTGCTCTAAAAGATTATATAACACCTTTCTTTCCATAAAAATCACATCTTAGTGAGGAGTAATTCAATAGAAATGTCATTCCTAGGTTTAGACATCCAATTCTTACAAAGATCTAGAATAGTATTTAAGGTATCTAGATTGAGAGTGACAGGGTTAGGAGAAGAGTTCCATACTGACTTAGCATATGGACAATAGAAAAGGGGTGTTCTGTTGTTTATGTTTCATTCCTACACATAGTACAGAAAGGGTGAAATCCTTAACTTTACTAGAGAGTTTAGCATTAGTAGGAAGAGCATTTTGTAAGCATTTCCATAGGAAAAGCTTAATTCTTTCAAAAATATTTAGCTTCCACATAGATTTCCAGAAAGATTCTGACAAAGATAGGCTGACTATATCCAGCCCGCTTTCATTCAGTTTCCCATACATAGATTTTACAGTAAATTCACCAGATTTAGTTAGAGTCCAACGAAGTTGATCCTTTCTAAGGTTTTGATTCTATTTTTTGCTTTTGGAAACATCAAAATATAGTAAAATAAAATAAAAATTGAGACACAATAAATCAGTGACGGTGACAAGCGATGTTGTTTATTTTTACCATAAGTGAGAGGATAAAGGAAGATAGAGAAATTAGGAAGAAGGAACGGGATTTTGGAGTAAATACTTTAGGAGAGGAATCTATTTGTTTATAAACCCGCGCTACTTCAGCGATGTGCATCTGTTTATAAACCCTTTTTTTAAGGAAAAGAGCAAAATCTTCCAATTTCGTATAATGGTAAGAATGTTTACAAAAAAAAAATACATCGTAATTGAAATACATGAACAAATACAAGACATATGTGTCCTAAAATGCAACAAAAGTACTAAACTCATGTAGTTTGTTGAGGAAATCGATGCTATTTGAGGGATGGTGTGAAGTTTATGATTCCACCATTTGAATTGTTGTTCTTCAGCAAGGCGGGCAAAGAGGAAAGAGAAGGTCTCAGTATCGGGGATTTTACGAGTCAAATCAGATAAAATCGGTTTAATCTTTTCATTTTCTGTTTTAATTCACTCTTCTTATTGGTTTTTCTTATTTAATCTTGTTTTTTCATCATGCATTGTCACATAACAAGTGTTTGATTCATTGGATATTGTGGAATCATCCCATGAATATCTATTTTTTCATCAAAGTAGTTTGCTATTTTTTCTCTTGATCTCACATATTAAGTTGTTAGAATTTTTCTTTCTTAGATTTATGTTTTTCACATTTTTTGAAACTAACCTTCCCTTATAAGGGAGTAATATCTTTTTCATGTGCAGGTGTATCCAAGATAATCATTTGTGGTATCTGGTGGTGTAATTTTCAGAATGGTCTATTCTGAAATAAGAATAGTGGTGTGGAAAGCAGTGGTGCTAGTCATCCTCTTTGCGATGATTCATACCAGTAGTTGTAGTAGCAGGAAATCCCACACTACACCCCTCATAAGAATTCATACAATCAAATCATTTTTAGATCAACAATCATAATTTTTATTAATTAATCTCACCAATTTTTACAAGATGAAAAGGAGATGAAGCTTAAGAATTAACAACCGCTATGGACTTTCTCTCTTCTAATTACTTGATCAACACTCGAAAAAAAATCTCTCCCTCCTTACGCCTGTTCAACTCTTTATATAGGGAATTACATAGTGGATGACAGCTAATCTGTCCTTTATTTTAGGATCTGACTTGCGATATCCTCGCAAGAGTTCTATTGTTAATTTTGCAAATACTCTAATTATTGCAGAGTCATCACACTTTTCTCATGTTTCTGCCATCGTCATCTGTTACGTCATTCTTCAAATCATTATGCAACGCTCGCAAAGTGTTGTTGATCAAACTTCGCAAATGTGTCCTTCTTGCGATATCATGATCCTACATCTTACCTCTTCTCATGTCTTCTCTGCGAAGGGGAGAATGTCATGAGAAATTATTTTTCAAAATTCCGCAGTTGTTCATCTTCTCAGTCTTCATCTTTTTCTACCTACAAGGCTCCGTGAATTAAGCGTAACTGTCTACACGTGTTGAATATCCCTTCACTCACCGGCATATTTAACATTAACCGGTCATCTTATTTTCCCTATATAAAGAGGGAACTGGAGGAAAGATAACTTTCTTATTTTACTTCGTCTTCATCTTCTTCCTCTTTATATCCTCTGCAAATCTTCATCGTCGGCCATTTTCTTTATTATCTGATTCACCTTCCTGCTGTTGTTCTTTTCTGCTCCCATGGAATCTCCAAGGTTTGTTTTTATTTTTCTTCTTTTGATTTTGCTGAAACTAATTTGATTTTGTTTTACTGAAATCCCCTTGTTTGTTCTTTATATAATTCCTATACTGCTTCTGTTTCATCAAAAGCACTTCCAGTACTAAATTTACAGTTCAAAACCCTAATGCTCCCAAAAGTTCACAACTCAAGGTTCCCGCGAAAAATAGAAGTGAGAATTATATAAATAGCCTTACTATCTACGGGCCTTCAAATATACCCCCTTCCACTATATTAATACCCTTATCCAAAAACACGGAAGCCAATTTCTATCGTAATCCCATTAATACCCCCGTCATATTAACAATGTTATCATACCTTTCTAACTTCAAATATCAAAATCAAAAATGAAAAGAAATAATCTCTTATGTAAACTCATCTCTCGACATTACAACCACCTTCGCATCGCCACCAACTCCGTCGCCACCATTTCCATCTCCTTCTCTATCATTTCCATCTCTATCACCATGAACAGTGAATCAAACAAACCAGTTCCAGTGCCACCTCCTACACTACTACCAAATACACCACCAACGACACCACCACCACTTCCAAAATAATCGATTTTAGATCGGTTGAACTAAAAATCGTAAACCTACTGATGAACCAACTCAAAATCAATCTCCAAAACCTAATTTCAAGCATCATGTTCATTTTGATTTTCTTCTAAATTGTACATGATTCTCATTTCAAACCTAAGTTTGGATTTCATTCTTCTTGAGATCGATAATTTATTCGGGTAAAATATGATTGAAATTAACGCAGCAGATAGTTAATGAGGGAGTGAAATGAAGAAGATTTATTTGATTCTTGGTAAGATTTTGAATACATGATGTTTCTATCACCGAGTTATGAGTACAGTTGGGTTGAGATCTTGCCATGAGCTCTGGTTTTGAATTTCACTTCATGCATGATGCTGCCACCGCTTAAGTAGACTAGAAATGGATGAAATTTAAGAGGTTTATGAAGTTGGGTTGTGGTTGGATAGGAATTTGTGAGAGATTTTTTGTTGGACTTCTAGTTAGAAAACAGTCAAGTGGTGTCTTTGTCTTAAATTTTTAGATGAAGAATGGTTAAGATTGTGGATATTTTAGACTCCGCGCATGACTAGAAATGTTGGGTTCTTATCAAAATTAAGTTTGCATGTTGATGAGAAGCTATATAAGTGGCGAAATACTACAACAAAATGGCCTCTTTATCAATAGCAAGACGTCCCCAAGAGAAATTCTTTCTCTTATGTGATTTCCATTGTATACTAAATCAGTAAGTATATTTAACAATTCAATTTATGAGATTTGCTTTACCAATAACCAGTATTCCCTTTACTTGAAGCTTGTGATTTGGTTAAATGCTATCTACTGATTTTTAATGTTGAGTGGGTTTGTAGCACGTTTTTTTTTACCACATATTCTTAAATTTGTTGCTTTCGGGTTATGAAAGGGAAATCAGGAGTAGATAATGAAACACCAAATCAAGGAAACATATGCAAGACTTTTGGATATACTGAATTTGCTAGACTTGAAATGGATCCTAGTATACTATTTCTTCATCTATATAATTGGAATCTGGTGACCTTTGACTCCTACCTAGTGATTTTTTAAACAGATAGTTTATGAACTTTTGGGGTTATAATTTCATTGCACATAAATGTTATCGGCATTAGGGTGTAAAATTAATAGCTACATAATTCATAAATTACTACTTATGAAAACTGAAACTAAGAATCTGCTACTTGTATGAGACATATGCTTTAATCTAAGCATCTATTCTCTCACTCTTTCCCTTGACTATGAGAATGAGTTTAGTGGAGTATCAATTAGTATTTTAATGCCTCTTGATGCACATTAGTTAGTAATCTTCTGTTTTGGTCCTCTACCATGAATCATAATACTATGATAACAGTGTATTAAGCTTGTTAATTTTTATGTATGTTCATCATCTTTTTTTGTGGTCATGCTTGCTTTCCCCTCCTCTTTGTGGTTTAAAGTTTAACTTTAACTTTATTATACTATAAGATATGCTTATGGTCGAGGAAAATGACGTTCAATATTGGATTATGTGTTTACAACAGAAGAACACATTCCAAAGACGGAGTAGAAATTACGGTTTCATGTTTGCAACCTCTAACCTGATCCTTCGTGTTGTGAGGAGTAACACAATGGCTACTGTTGCAACTCAATCTATTTCAGCCAGACAGCCTGTTGTATCTATTGATTGGTTACATGCAGTCTAAGGGATTCGGAGCCTGTTGTGAAGGGTATGTATATCCCGTTCTTCTTATTAGCATTTTAAGAATCAAGTAAGTAGGCACAAGTTACCTAACATTGGTTTAGTTACATACTCTATATTTGGGGACTACTATATTTGTGTATCAACAATATAAATTGACCTTATTTTAGGGATTCAACAACCAATGTTTGTGTATCAACAATAGAACTGGTAGTCAACAACCAATATTTGTGTATCAACAATAGAAATTGATCTTAGTGTAAGGAGTCAACAACAAATGTTTGTGTATCAACAATAGAATTTGACCTTAGTTTAGGGAGTCAACAACCAATGTTTGTGTATCAACAATAGAAAAATGGAATCAAAAACCAATATTTGTGTATCAACAATAGAAATTGATCTTAGTGTAAGGAGTCAACAACCAATATTTGTGTATCAACAATAGAAATTGACCTTAGTTTAGGGAGTCAACAACCAATGTTTGTATATCAACAACAGAAAAATGGAATCAACAACCAATATTTGTGTATCAACAATAGAAATTGATCTTAGTGTAAGGAGTCAACAACAAATATCTGTGTATCAACAATGGAAAAATGGAATCAATAAACAACCAAATTTGTGTATCAACAATAGAAATTGATCTTAGTGTAAGGAGTCAACAACAAATATTTGTGTACAAACAATAGAAATTGACCTTAGTTTATGGAGTCAACAACCAATGTTTGTGTATCAACAATGGAAAAATGAAATCAACAACCAAATTTGTGTATCAACAATAGAATTTGATATTAGTGTAAGGAGTCAACAACAAATATTTGTGTACAAACAATAGAAATTGAACTTAGTTTAGGGAGTCAACAACCAATGTTTGTGTATCAACAATGGAAAAATGGAATCAACAACCAAATTTGACAAATATTTTTGAACTTTTGAATTTTTGGATCAACTTCAGTTGTTGACACCTAATATTATGGCGGTGGTGGTGGCGGTTCAGGGTTCAACAGTGGTGGTGGTGGCTGAGTGGTGGCGGCGGAGTGGTGGTGGTGGAGTGGTGGTGGTGGAGTGGTGGTGGCGGTGGTGGCAGCGGTGCTGTTGGTGGATGTAAAATAATTTTTTTTTTAATGGATAAGAATTTTAAATGGAAAATAATATTGTAAGTGAGGGTATTAAGGTAATCTATTTTTTAAGGGATAAGGTATTTAAATGATAGGGGTATTTATATTGTTGTATAAGGGTTTATTTATTGGGTGTCAAAACTATGGGTATTTAATAAATATACCCAAAATAGAAAGTCTGCGAATGACAAGGTAGTAAGAAACATGGAATTTTTTAATAACAATATTGTTGCCTCTGTTTATTATCTGAGTTGTAATTCGCAGGGTGATGGAGATGCCACTAAACCTTCCAAGAAATCTCGCCAACCTAAAACTGTTGAAACTTCTGTTTCCTTTCCCAGACTTGGTCTTTCAACTTCTTCCTCTCAAACTGATCCTCTACCTCCTGTTTGCGAAAACATTGCAATAAGCTCTGATATTTTAACTAATCCTTCTATGGATGAAATTCTCATTGCAAAATCTGTTGCGAATGAAACCTCTTCCTCCCTTATGACCAATATTTCTCAAATTCATTCCACCGTAATCTCAACCATTGATCTGCCTCACACTTTACCCTCAAATGACATCTCTTTAACAAAGAATGACGATCATCAACTTTCTATTATTGATGCTGATTCATCTGAGTCTCTCCCTTTTTATAAGGAAGCTGTGGATGGAGTGGATATTGACTTCAAGGTTTTATCTGATATTTTAGCTGATGTCAAGAAATCATCTGTGGACCCTGTCAAATATGGTGTCTGCGAAATCTTAAGTAAATATTTTGGTTCTAATAGGATAGTTTCGCAAACATCCTTAGAGAAATAAGTTGAAGTTTTGAAGGAAAGTCTTCGCCTTTAACGTCAGAAGTTTCAAAACGTTTCTTTGGACTGCGAACTTCTTCGCAAGAAAAATGATGAATTAAAAGGTATGAACTTCTCATCTTCGTTCTTAACTTTCCTCTTAACAAATTTATTCTTTCAATGTTGTTCATTCCTAAAGGCTCTTTCCGCTTGTTAAGCTTTAAACCAAAAACGAATAATGGAGAGATATCAATTTGAATCTGTCGCTGAAGAAATTCATGTTGATAGAGATATTTGGATGGATTAATATAACCGATTAGATAATCTTCATACATATTTTTTTGATCAAATAGATAATCTTACCAAAGAGAACACTCAATTAGTTCAGGAGCAAAACTCATTAAGTAGCGAAATATCTCGCCTCTCTTATTCCTTGACTAAAGCTAATTTAGAGATGGAAACTTTATTAGATGAAAACAGAACTCTATCTCAGGAGAAGCGAACTCTTTTGAATATGGTGGCGATCTCTTCGCAGAATTTAGGTGTTCTACAAAAAGTGTGTGATAATCAAGAACAATCTCTTCGCTCGCTGGAAAATGAACTTAAAGAAGTAACTGAATCATCTATTGCTGAGAAAAATACACTTATTCAAGGTAGGATAACTTTAAGTTTAAAATCAAGTCATCTCAAAGAACAATACTCCAAGTTAGAAGAATCTTATTCCTCTCTTGCGAAGGAAAATACTTTTATCATTTCTAAAGAAAATAATCTAAAATATCGCCTGAATGGTTTAGTTGGAGATAAGTTCGATGATGCGATGAATCATTGGGAAAATACTTGCTTGGCACTAATTCAAAATCTAATTTCGCAAAAGAAAGGTAGTCATATTTTGACTGCCTAAGCCATTTTTTCTCTGTTAAATTTCCTTGCAATATTCTCTTGCGAAGTATTCACCCAAATAATATTTGTACTTACTTTTCGCAGAATCTAAAAAAAAAGCTTCATTCTTCCATTTCTACTTTGGATTCTAAGCTTGCCAAGCTTCGCAAGGAAAATGGTTCACTCGCTGCTCACCTTATCCGTTCTCGCGATCTAGCAGAAAGAAAATATGACTACCTTGCTTATTTCAAAGACATGGAGATTAGAAACCGTGATAGAGCTTTCCTTCGCCAATCTCATCTTAGTGCTGAAGTTCTTGTGAATGAGATTTTGCTGTCCAAATCTCTTCCTCCTATATCAATCAAACCTCTGGAAGTAGATGAAGATGAAACTCCTCATGCTGCCGATAGTGATTTTGATTATGAAAGTGGTGACGATGCTATTTCTCAAGAAGATTTAGAAGAATAAGAAGAAATTCCTCTTAAAGAAGGAATTGTTGGTGATGAATCGATTGCTGGTGATAAGCCAAATGAGGAGGAATCCAGAGTCGGCCAAAATAAGGAAAACACTGGAAAAGATGATAAAGCTGGTGGAGATGATAAAGCTTGCGAAGAAGATATTGAAGTCTGAGCTCTAATTTTATTTTCTTGAATTACTCTTTCTTTTCTTGCGAACATTGTACTTTGGACCCCTTTTGAATTCAGTTATACTTTTGGTATTTTAAGAGCTTGTGAGAAAGATAATGACATCTTGTTTATTAATTCCCATAATTTCCTCTCATTATCTTTCTTGTGATATATGATCTGTATGAAAAATGATTAGTACTTTATAAAAATTTTGTTTTATCATGTGGTCTTATTTTTCCTTCCTAAGTAAAGGTCTTATTTCATCTTTTTTCTTTGCAACAAAATCGCAGGACGTTTCTACACTTTCATGTTGAAACCCATTGACCTTTCCTTAACTTTATGTTCTTTTGTATTTTTGTTGCGATAATATGACATGCCTAAATTTTCTTGCGAAACTAAAGCCCCATGACATTGTCGTCTTGCGACGAAATTGCAGGACGTTTCTACACTTTCATGTAGAAACCCATTGATCTCGTCTTAACTTTTCTTTTGTATTATCTCTTCAGGACTGTTGCACAAATATGACAAGTCTTGATACTCATGTGAGTAAAAAGCCTTATGAAATTTGCGTCTTAAGACACTTATCATCTCCCTAATGGAGGGTGCCGCCCTTATCTTCCCCCTGGTTGCCTTTTCAAGGAGACGTACTTCTGCCATACAAGACTAGATCCTCCCATCCAGTCTTAACAATAACCAGTAGTGTTCGCAGCCTCTTATCCATTTTGCCTATATGGCTTATGGTTACGAGACTGCACCCTAAGTGGGGTTTTCTTCAGGCCGAGTGCATCATAGCCAAGACTTGCCAAGAATGGCCAGGGTAGTTTCATACGCCCCGGGAACTCTTGGTTCAACCGTGTACCTCTGCGCCTTGGTCATACTCTGCACCCCTTAGGAGATCTCTTATTACCTTAGTCGCCCAACTCAAGTCATATGCTCAAGTTTGAGAATCCATGGTGTCTCTCCCGGATGGGATTTCATTGACCCCAACTCTCCATAACTCAGGTTCCAGCAGCGGTGTAACCCTATTTATGAGTCATGCAACAGATACCCCCTTCTATGACGTACTTTAGGTCCTCCATATGCCTCTTGCGAAATTTTATTCGTGAACTAGGGTGTACGCCATAAAGGTTCGTCCCATTTTATTTTGATTTTCTCTTGTGAAATTTTCGTAGATTCTTATTTTATTTTGATGTTGAATAATCTCACAGTGAATTTTTCATAAAAAAAAATTGTTCATACTTACTTTGTTGCATCATACATCATTTCACCATCTAAGGATTCTCAAAGTTCCTCACGGGTAATATCTCTTTAAATATAGTCTATTCCATGGTCTATCAAGTCTTTGACCAACATCTTTACCCTCTGGACCCCATCAACTTGTATGCCCCTGTTCCAATTATATCTTTTATAATGTAAGGTCCATCCCATTTCCTCGCTAATTTTCCACCACCTTCTCGCTGATAAATTGGCGTCTCGCGAAGAACCAAATCACCTGGATGAAATTCACGTGGCTTGACACGCTTATTGTATTCTCGTGCTAACCTTCGTTTATAATTCTCCATATGTTGTAAAGACTTTTCTCTCTTCTCCCATGCCTATATTTTTGTTGTGGGTATAGCAACTTTTGTTGGTAACACTGCCTCAACCCCATATGTTAGACAGAAAGGTGACATTCCAGTTGCTTCTCGCCTAGTTATGTTGTAAGCCCAAACTGCATTATGTACCTGTTCACACCATGCTCTATGATTTCCTTCTAATTTTTTTTCTTCGATATATCTGCGATTGTCTTATTTGTTGCCTCTGCTTTCCCATTAGCACGTGGGTATAAAGGAGTAGATTTTCCATATTTTATCTTAAATGCATTAAGCAACATTTCTATATTCTTCCCTTCAAATTACTTCCCATTATCGTATACCAATTGTGCTGGAATTTCAAATCTGCAGATGATATTTTCAAAAATGAATGTAAATATGTCTTTGTCGCGAATATGATGTACCACTTTTACTTCTGCCCATTTTGTGAAATAATCTGTTGCGATAATTAAGTATATTTTTTGTCCAGGCCCTGGTACAAATGGTCCCACAATATCTAACCCCCACTTTCCAAAAGGCCATACACTGGTTGAGGATGATAAGGGTGCTCCAGGTGCATGTATTCTCTTTCCATGTCGCTGGCAATCTTCGCAACGCCTTGATACTTGTTTTTCATTTTCATGCATATATGGCCAATAATAACCTTGCACTTTTGTTTTGTATGACAAAGATCTTCCTCCACTTTGACTGCCGGCGTCTCCACTATGTAACATTTTTAACATCTTTTCTCCTTCTTCTCGTGTCAAACGTCTAAGTGATAGTCCATTAAATGATTTTCTATACAATATACCATCTCTTAATTCATAATTTATTTCACGGCTCTTTAATTTATGTGCTTCCAATCTGTTTCTTGGTATTTCCCCTCTCTCTAAATATGCATGAAGTTATGTTCTCCAATCTGCGATATTGTCTTTTGGCCCTTCCTCATCACCTTCTACTATCATTACATCTACCTCTTCTTCCTCTTCTTTATTGATTGATGGCGATAAAAGTGTCTGTATCATTATGCATCTCGCAGTTGGATCTGTCATCATGCTTGAAATGAAAGCATAAGCATCTGCGAGCCTATTATCCTTCATTGGTATATGCCTCCATTTTATTTTTGGGATTTTCCCTGACAATTCTTCAACAAGTTTCTTTTATTTCCTCAAGGATGGTTCATTTGTTGTGTATTCTCCTTTTATCTAGCGAATGACTAGCTGCGAATCACTGGTAATTCTAGCATTTTCTAATTTCATTTCTATTGCGAATTTTAGAGCATGTACCACAACTTTATATTTTGGTTCATTATTAGTGGATGCGAACTCCAACTTAAATGAAAAAGCCATATTTATTCCCTCAGGTAAAATTAAGACAATTCCATCTCCATTACCTTCCCCATTTGAGGACCCATCTACCAATATCTCCCATCTATTTGGTTCTGTTAACAAGTTTTTTGGATCTCCCTGTTCTTCTTCTATATCCATCATTTCCCCCACAACTTCATCATCTTCTAAAGGAAATTCTTCTAGAAAGTCTGCAACAACTTGTGACTTTAGGGAAGATAATACTTCATATTTAATTTTGAAATGTCCTACTTGCGCATTCCACCTCTCAACTATGCCTGATCTTTTTGAGTTCTTCATCACTGATTCAATTGGTACCTTTGTTAACACTTTAACTATATGTGCCTGATAGGTGTCTAAAACACCTAATTTTATATCTAGTATTTATGCTTTCTTTGCGAGTTTTCATGTAATTATGTATCTTATGTGTGAGTTTGAGTTATTAGGTGCAATGGAGTCCTTGGGAACAAAAAAAACACGAAATCATTCATTTGGAACGAAAAGGAGCATAAAGGACCAATTCACAGGCAAGCAAAGCCAGCTACGATTGATCAAGAAAGAAAATAGGCATGTCAGTTCTCTGGAACCGTCAAGCCATGTATGAGTTAGTACCCCTTATCTATGTCACTTGGGTGGCTATATCCATTTTATTTCCTACAGAGCCCTAAAATTAAGAGAGAAATCAATTCTCTCATCATTACTGTATCCATCTGAAATACAAAGAGGGTTATGCCTGAGATAGGGAAACACTGCAAGAAATTGATTATCAGGGTTTCTGTGTGCTTGAATAAATAGTGGTTAAACAAGATGTTGTTGCTGGTGGAAGATCAATTGATACATGAAGTTTCTGTTAAATAATTAAAGGTTTTTATCTGTATATGAAACTAAAGACAGGGGGAAACCAGTTAGGGTTTGAGTTAACCCCAGAAATCAGTCGACGGCAAGAAATCATGTACGAAGTGAGGTTGAAATTAAGAGTTTATGAAGAAGCTAAGATGGGGTTTGAGCAGAATAGAAGAATATGGGTTTGGTTTGTGGACACAGAGTTGATGTTGATGTCGAACTCAGAAACTCAGAGAAGAATTACATGGAGATATTGGTGGAATGAAGGGTTTGATTTGTTTCTGTAATGGAAGAACTGAGATTGAATTATGGGTTTGAGCTGTTATGTTTACAAGGATTTTGAAATTGAATGATTGAAGATGGTGGATGTGATAAAATGGGTTTTGAACATAGATGATGGAATTGAGATGTTAAATCGGAGACGGGTTTTGTTTGGATTCAGTTGAAGAACAGATTATGATGTTGTAGAAACAATTGAAGATGGGTTTGTGGCTATTGGAAGTTGGTGATACTGTGAATGAGATGATGGGTTCGATTTGTTATCAAGAATAAGAGGAGCAGATGCTGGTGATGGGAAGAGATATAGAGGTGCAAATGAAGGTTCTTTAGGTACTGGTTAGATTGAATTAGATTGGTTGGCTGTGCTATGAAGTCAGGTGGAGTGATGGATGTTTCTGTGGTATCGTGGTGATGGGTAGAAAATGGAAGTTGCATCATTGGTTGGTGACTGCAAGCAAGAAGTTTCTGATGTGCAGATGGAAAGCTGGAGTTGGAATTGAAGGTACTAGCTTGATGCAGTGGAGGAGTTGGTACTGCAGTTATGATACAGAGAAGAACAAGGTGAATTAGGTGTTGCTGGTCATGGCTTGAGGCAAAGGTGAATGTGTGAGCTGAAATGAAGAATAAGCTGGAACTTGGGGCTTAAGATGGATGAAAGGTTGCCAGGGTACGCTGGCTTATGGACTGTGTACAAGGTTTTTTTGGCAGTAGTTGGACTTGATTAATAAGGCAGTGGAAGCAGTTGAGCTGTTGCCGCAGATGAAAGCGATAATGCTGTTATGAAGGAGAATGAAATAATTGTGTTGATTGAAGTTCTGATGCAGTTAGAAATGGAAAAAGATGAATCTGAGAATGTCTCTTAGCTGATGCTGCTACAGACATGGGAAATTTGGTTGTGCTGGGGATGAACTATTGAGAATTTTAGATTGATTCGCAACTAGAAGTATAAGTCTCGGGAATGGATTATTGATGTTCAAGGCGGGGATGTTGGTTCTGTAATTTAGTTTTGGTGGTTTGTGGAGGTTGAATTTATGTTTGCAGTTGAACTGAAATTGAAGTGAATGGATGTTTGAAATGCTGTGCTTTTGGATGGCCAGGGAATTGGTGATTTCAGAGTGATATTGGAGATGGGATTGAACACATAGAAATGAAGTTGTAGTGCTAGTGAGTATGGCAAATGCAAGATCGTAAGGACGGTTTTGGATCTGGGATTTGAGGTAAATAGAAAAACAAGATGGAGTTATGTGTGACTGAAATAGCCAGTAATGAAGCTGAGAAGATTAATGGAACAGTGACTTCTCGAGGTTTGAAGTCTGGTGGATAAGAAGCTGAATTGTGTTTGGGTACTGTGTATGATACATCCCAGCGTGACATGAACTGAAATGCACAGTTGGTGGATAATTTAGAGAAGCAAAAGAAGAATGAATTTGGATTGCTGATGTGCAGAAGGCTGGCTCAGGTGCTTTGTTGCTGAACTGAATGAAATGGTGAAGATAACAGTGTTTGTTGCCATTGGATGTGCTTCTGGTGCTGAGAGGACAGAGCTGCAGTCAGGTTATGATATTAGAAGCTGTAGTTGGGCAAGGTTATGGTAGGAGTGGATTATTTCTTCTTGTTTGATGCTGTTGGTTCGAGAGTAAGTTGCAGTTGCAGCTGAACTGGAGTTATTGCCCTTATAGATGTATGTTAGGATTGATACAACTGCAGGGAGTGGAGGAATGGCCAGAAATTTGGCCGGAATTCAGACAGAAACAGGGGAGACTCGGCTAGTCTCGGATTCAGACGAGTCGACTCACCGATCTAGGTCTGACTCGGATGGACTTGGACTGTTTTTACTGGGCTTCACTTGTGGGATGTTTTAAGGACTGGGTTTTGGCAGAAGGGTCCGACCTAATTTGCAGAGTATATAAAAGGGATTTTCTTTATCTGATAGCTGGGATCTTATATTCTACTTTTACTTCTGCTTAGGGTTTACAACATGATAGAACTTCTTTTTCTCCTTGTTATGAACTCGATGAGCATGAGCTAATCTTATTATTGGTGTGGATTAATTTGATTTCACATAACATGTTTCTTGTTCAATAAATTATTTTTGTCTCATATTATCGTTTATGATTCACCATTAATATTGTTGCATGATTGAATGTTAGTTTTGTCAAGTTACAAATTGGTAGAACTCACATGCATATCCTTTGCTAGATTAGGGTTATTATACGCAAAAGTGATAATTCCTGATTGCAAGTAGCATAAATATGATTATAGTTTGTAGTGATATATTCTTATGATCATATGTGGATCATAACCTTTGTTAAATCGGATTAGTGCTTTTACACGTTCGATTGCTTTGATTGGCCTGATTTCATAGAATTTAATGCATATAGGGAATTAAACTTGATTAGTGCTTTTACACGTTAGGTTGTTCTCTTAGATAGAATTCATATTCGCATCTTTTAATGTGTTTGTTAATGACAAGAGGAAATTAGCGGGATATTCTTGCGATCAAGGTATTCTAGGGCTTTTGATAAAAGTTGAGATTAAATATCAATTCTAATTATTGTTTTGAAAGCATGTTTGTGAATGAAAATGAATCCTTAACCAATATCTCTTCTACTTGATTTATTTATTTATCTGCTTTTATATTTGTTTTAGTTATAAAAATCAGAAACCCCCCCTCCCCCCCCTTGTTATTTATAGAAAACCGAAACATATTGACAACGAAAGCCTCTCTGTGGATACGAACTCTTTCTTATCACTTACTACATTTATATTAGTGAAGTAAAAAAGTGAAATTATTTTTGATCGGCTGACAACCGGCCAAATTTTGGCGCCGTTTCCGGGGAGGCAGCGGTTGTCACTTGTTTTTGGTTTCTTATTTTATTCCTGTTTTTATTTTTATATTTCTGATTTTCTGATTTTTAACCTTAGTTTGAGAATCTTATTTCAGGTACTTATTTCTCATGGAAGGAGCATACTACATGGATGGATAAGGTTTTCAACAACCTCAATAATATGACAACTACCAATTCCAGGGGTATAATCAAAACCAAATCATTGGTTATGACCAATATTCCATGGAACCTTATGGTTTTCCTCAACAACCTTATGGCGGGTACGTGTGTGAACAACCACAAGGATTAGAGGATTCTTATGCTCGTGAACAACAAGTATCTAACTTGTTAGACAACTTTTCCAACTTTGTACAACAAGATTTTCAAAAAGATAAAGATGCTACATACGAGCAACTCCAAGAACTTCGTGAAGGTATTGCTAACTTACAAAGAGATATCGATCAATACAAAGAAGAAAGGTGTACCAAAGAATCTTTTTGGGATCAAGATGAAGATGAATAGGACTATGATGACACTTCTATAGATAACTCAAGCATTGATCTTAATAATGATCAAGAGCCTATTCAAAGGGTGGAGCTTGAGGATGATGCATTTTTGAGTGTTCTAAAAAAATTCCTCATAGTGAAATTTGGATCTGCAGTAGAGTATGTGCCTAGCAACGAAGAGGAGTATGTTGAGAATGGGACTGATTTGACCAATATTGTGGAAGACCCAATTGAGCATGCAAAAGATTGTAACGAAGATGTTGATATCGAGACTTTGGTTAAGGAAGAAACAAATGAAGAATTGTTGCAAGTTTCAATAGAGGACCACGATGTGCAAGAGGTAAGTAATTCACTTGAAGTTTCTAAGGATGGAGAGGATACTATAATACAAGAGTTGGAAGGTTTTTCTAACCCTTTGCCTATTAATTCTTCTCATTTACCTCTTATTGGTTTGAATGTATGTGCTTCGAGAATATTGTTGAATGACTTTGTTTCTCGATTTCTGCCATTATACACCTTTGATTCTCATACTCTGAATGTTTGCAAAGAAGAAACCATAGAAGTTCCTGATTTCTATGTTCTTTATACACTTCCAAGTGTAGAAAAGAATAAATGTGGGGGAAACTTTTATCGGTTAATAGCTTTGTTTCTGTTTTTTTGTACTAATATTTATGCGGAGCTAGTGTTTTCAAAACAGGTGCTATGGAAGGATCCCCAACTTTTCCGATTATTGGTATATGTAGAATGAGCCTTGCAAGGATAAAGTCGGGCTGACGACTTTAAACCAAGCGCTAATGGGAGGCAACCCACTGGTTTTGTGTACTATCTCTATGTTTTTATTTTTATTTTAAGTCTTTTATCTTTATTTTCTTATTTGGATATTTGCATATCAAAACTCCAACTTTTAGAGATTTTTGAACAATTTAGAATAAACACTAGCCTTTCTAAGTAGATGGAATTTTTTCTTAACGATGAGGTGTATATATTGGCTGAGTTGGGATTAGATGCCAACTAAATAGCTTGTTTAGTGTTTATCCTCTATTGTTCCGAAATAGCTATGAGTTGGATAATGAGTTTTTATTATTCATTTTATTTTCATATTGTGTATATATATCATGTTATGAATTTCCCATCTTGAACTTTACTTTGAACGATTCAATTTACATTGAGGATAATGTAAAGTTTAAGTGTGGGGGAGTGTTCTCATATAGAGTTTTTAGCCTTTTTAGTTTTTCCCTTGTTTCATAATAAAAAAAAATTTTGCTTTATGAACTCCGAAATCTAGAAACTTGTGCCTTTAGGATGACACTTCCAATATAAGTGGATGGAACCATTTTGATTGCAGGAGTTGAGGAACCAATTAATTGAAAGGACGAACATAGCTCAGAAATTACAAATAGCATGATAGTTGTTACCATATCTCGGAATATCACCATATCACGTTCTATTTTTATTTTTCCATATTTATATATTGTTATCTAAGTGAATTGGTGGGTCACTAAACATCAAGTTGTTATTACTTCTAGGATGAAATAGATTGATTGAAAAAAAAAAAAACCGACCAATTAGACCAATCGGAATAAAAAAGACACTTGGATAGCAATATGTGTGTGTTCTCCCTGTCTCCGTCTCCTAAACAAGCGTGGAATGCAGGATCCAATGGAACTATCATGTAATCTCTGACAAGAATCATGCGTTTGGATCCAAAAGATCCAATCATGTTGTTAAATTAAAAAATAATAATTTATTATTGTGTTGAATAAAGTCGACTCCTGGTTCCCTTGTATATGCTAGTTGAGTTGATGTAGAATTAAGATTGTTGACCGCTGGTTCCCTTGTATATGCCAGTGTGTTGACACTAGAATTCATACCAATAGCTCAATCCAATATGATGCATAGGTTCATCTTGGCGGTGACCTTCAGACAGATATGGGAAACACCGATCATTTTTTAACATTCGCAAACATCTACCTCTATATCCATCTTCATAATCTTTTCATTGTGATTGTGGTTAGTCAGATTCCGAGTATTGTGGTTTGTTCGACTTTCTAAGAAAAACTTTATTTACTTATATATGAATTGAATTTGAATCAAGGTACCTCCTCCTGTAATCATTTTGGATTCGTTCATAGACTTTTCACAGGTAGTTGGAATTTGGAGTAAAAGGTTTTGTAGGTACACCTCTTGTAAACCTTCACGAGACTAAAACTCGTCCACTAGGGACACATAGGGGTTCAAAGGCTTGTTATTTATGCTAAGAGTAACCGTAGCCTCGACGAGACGGAGTTGTATATATATTTTATAATTATTTTGTTTGATTTGCTCGAGGACTAGCAAAGTCTAAATGTGGGGGAATTTGATAGGTGTCTAAAACACCTAATTTTATATCTAGTATTTATGCTTTCTTTGCGAGTTTTCATGTAAATTATGTATCTTATGTGTGAGTTTGAGTTATTAGGTGCAATGGAGTCCTTGGGAACAAAAGAAAAAGAAATCATTCATTGGAGCGAAAAGGAGCATAAAGGACCAATTAACAGGCGTGCAAAGCCAGCTACGATTGAGCAAGAAAGAAAATAGGCATGTCAGTTCTCTGGAACCGACAAGCCATGTATGAGCTAGTACCCCTTATCTATGTCACTTGGGTGGCTATATCCATTTTATTTCCTACAGAGCCCTAAAATTAAGAGAGAAATCAATTCTCTCATCATTACTGTATCCATCTGAAATACAAAGAGGGTTATGCCTGAGATAGGGAAACACTGCAAGAAATTGATTATCATGGTTTTTGTGTGCTTGAAGAAATTGTGGTTAAACAAGCTGTTGCTGCTGGTGGAAGATCAATTGATACATGAAGTTGCTATTAAATAATTAAGGGTTTTTATCTGTATGTGAAATTGAAGAAAGGGGAAACCAGTTAGGGTTTGAGTTAACCCCAGAAATCGGTCGACGGCAAGAAATCATGTACGGAGTGAGGTTGAAATTGAGAGTTTATGAAGAAGCTAATATGGGGTTTGAGAAGAATAGAAGAATATGGGTTTGGTTTGTGGAAACAGAGTTGATGTTGCTGTCGAACTCAGAAACTCGGAGAAGAATTACAGGGAGAAATTGGTGGAATGAAGGGTTTGATTTGTTTCTGTAATGGAAGAACTGAGATTGAATTGAGGGTTTGAGCTGTTATGTTTACAAGGATTCTGAAATTGAATGATTGAAGATGGTGGATGTGATAAAATGGGTTTTGAACATAGATGATGGAATTGAGAGGTTAAATCGGAGACGTGTTTTGTTTGGATTCAGTTGAAGAACAGATTATGATGCTGTAGAAACAGTTGAAGATGGGTTTGTGGTTGTTGGAAGTTGGTGATACTGTGAATGAGATGATGGGTTCGATTTGTTATCGAGAATAAGAGGAGCAACTGCTGGTGATGATGGGCAGAGATATGGAGGTGCAACTGAAGGTTCTTTAGGTACTGGTTAGATTGAATTAGATTGGTTGGCTGTGCTATGAAGTCAGGTGGAGTGATGGATGTTTCTGTGGTATCGTGGTGATGGGTATAAAATGGAAGTTGCAGCATTGGTTGGTGACTGCAAGCAAGAAGTTGCTACTGTGCAGATGGAAAGCTGGAGTTGGAATTGCAGGTACTAGCTTGATGCAGTGGAGAAGTTGGTACTGCAGTTCTGATACAGAGAAGAACAAGGTGAATTAGGTGTTGCTGCTCAGCTGGTCATGGCTTGAGGCAAAGGTGAGTGTGTGAGCTGAAATGCAGAATGAGCTGGAACTGGGGGCTTAATATGGATGAAAGGTTGCCAGGGTACGATGGCTTATGGACTGTGTACAAGGTTTTTTTGGCAGTAGTTGGACTTGATTTAGAAGGAAGTGGAAGCAGTTGAGCTGTTGCCACAGATGGAAGCGATGATGCTGTTATGAAGGAGAATGAAATAGTTGTGTTAATTGAAGTTCTGATGCAGTTGGAAATGGAAGAAGATGAATCTGAGAATGTCTCTTAGCTGATGTTGCTACAGACATGGGAAATTTGGTTGTGCTGGGGATGAACTATTGAGAATTTTAGATGAGTCGCAACTAGAAGTGTAAGACTCGGGAATGGATTATTGTTGTTCAAGGCGAGGATGCTGGTTCTGTAATTTAGTTCTGGTGGTTTGTGGAGGTTGAATTTATGTTTGCAGTTGAACTGAAATTAAAGTGAATGGATGTTCGAAATGATGTGCTTTTGGATGGCTAGGGAATTGGTGATTTCAGAATGATATTGGAGCTGGGATTGAACACATAGAAATGAAGTTGCAGTGCTGGTGAGTATGGCAAATGCAAGATCGTAGGGACGGTTTTGGATCTGGGATTTGAGGTAAAGAGCTAAACAAGGAGGAGTTATGTGTGACTGAAATAGCCAGTAATGAAGCTGAGAAGATTAATGGAACAGTGACTACTCGAGGTTTGAAGTCTGGTGGATCTGGTTGAATTACTATTATGATACATCGTTGACATGAACTGAAATGCATAGTTGGTGGATAATTTAGAGAAGCAAGAGAAAAATGAATTTGGATTGCTGATGTGCAGAAGTAGATGGCAAGGCGAGGATGCTGGTTCTGTAATTTAGTTCTGGTGGTTTGTGGAGGTTGAATTTATGTTTGCAGTTGAACTGAAATTAAAGTGAATGGATGTTCGAAATGATGTGCTTTTGGATGGCTAGGGAATTGGTGATTTCAGAATGATATTGGAGCTGGGATTGAACACATAGAAATGAAGTTGCAGTGCTGGTGAGTATGGCAAATGCAAGATCGTAGGGACGGTTTTGGATCTGGGATTTGAGGTAAAGAGCTAAACAAGGAGGAGTTATGTGTGACTGAAATAGCCAGTAATGAAGCTGAGAAGATTAATGGAACAGTGACTACTCGAGGTTTGAAGTCTGGTGGATACGAAGCTGAATTGCGCTTGGGTACTATTATGATACATCGCACCGTGACATGAACTGAAATGCATAGTTGGTGGATAATTTAGAGAAGCAAGAGAAAAATGAATTTGGATTGCTGATGTGCAGAAGGCTGGCTCAGGTGCTTTGTTGCTGAACTGAAGGAAATGGTGAAGATTACAGTGTTTGTTGCCAGTGGATGTGCTTCTGGTGCTGAGAGGATAGAGCTGCAGTCAGGTTATGAAGTTAGAAGCTGCAGTTGGGCAAGGTTATGCTAGAATTGGATTATTGCTGCTTGTTTGATGCTGTTGGTTCGAGAGTAAGCTACAGTTGCAGCTGAACTGGAGTTATTGCCCTTATAGATGTATGTTAGGATTGATACAACTGCAGGGAGTGAAGGAATGGCCAAAAATTTGGCCGGAATTCAGACAGAAACAGGGGAGACTCGGCTAGTCTCGGATTCAGACGATTCGACTCACCGATCTAGGTCTGACTCGGATGGACTTGGACTGTTTTTACTGGGCTTCACTTGTGGGATGTTTTAGGGACTGGGTTTTGGCAGAAGGGTCCGGCCTAATTTGCAGAGTATATAAAAGGGATCTTCTTTATCTGATAGATGGGATCTTATATTCTACTTTTACTTCTGCTTAGGGTTTACAACATGATAAAACTTCTTTTTCTCCTTGTTATGAACTCGATGAGCATGAGCTAATCTTATTATTGGTGTGGATTAATTTGATTTCACATAATATGTTTCTTGTTCAATAAATTAGTTTTGTCTCATATTATCATTTATGATTCACCATTAATATTGTTGCATAATTGAATGTTAGTTTTGTCAAGTTGCAAATTGGTAGAACTCACATGCATATCTTTTGCTAGATTAGGGTTATTATACGCAAAAGTGATAATTCCTGATTGCAAGTAGCATAAATATGATTATAGTTTGTAGTGATATATTCTTATGATCATATGTGAACCATAACCATTGTTAAATCGGATTAGTGCTTTTACACGTTCGGTTGCTTTGATTGGCCTGATTTCATAGAATTTAATGCATTTAGGGAATTAAACTTGATTAGTGCTTTTACACGTTAGGTTGTTCTCTTAGATAGAATTCATATTCACATCTTTTAATGTGTTTGTTGATGACAAGAGGAAATTAGCGGGATATTCTTGCGATCAAGGTATTCTAGGGCTTTTGATAAAAGTTGAGATTAAATATCAATTCTAATTATTGTTTTGAAAGCATGTTTGTGAATGAAAATTAATCCTTAACCAATATCTCTTCTACTTGATTGATTTATTTATTTTCTTTTATATTTGTTTTAGTTATAAAAATCAGAAAACCCCCCTCCCCCCTTGTTATTTATAGAAAACCGAAACATATTGACAACGAAAGCCTCTATGTGGATACGAACTCTTTCTTATCACGTACTACATTTATTTTAGTGAAGTAAGAAAGTGAAATTATTTTTGCTCGGCTGACAACCCGCCAGTGCCTGAAAGTATATGCGGAGTTTAAAGGTCGCATAAACCAATGCTAGAATTAGTTTTTCAATCTTAGAATAATTTCTCTCTGCGGCATTGAACGTCCTGCTGAGGTAGTAAATTGGTTTTTCAACTCCTGCATCTACTCGCAATAACACAACACTTAATGCATGTGAAGTTATCGTAAGATAGATTAACAACTCTTCTCCCGGTTCTTCCTTTTGTAAAATAGATGTATTCACCAGGTATTCTTTTATTGCTTGAAAAGCTTTCTCATATTCATCTGTCCACCTAAATTTTGTCCCTTTTATAAGGATGTTGAAAAAAATGTTTGCATTTGTTTGATGATCGCGAGATAAACCTTCCTAGCGAAGCCAAGAGACCATTTAACGTTTGCACATCTTTTATTGTTGCTGGTGTTGGAATATCTCGAACATCTTGCACTTTTTCTGGATCAACTTGTATTCCTTCCTTGGATACAATGTATCCTAAAAACTTTCCTGATGCAACTCCAAAAATGCATTTTTCTGGATTCACCTTGATGTTAAAATGCCGCATCTGTTCAAAAATCTCCTTCAGATCTTGTACATGGTTTTTAGCTTGTTTACTTTTTTACCAACATGTCATCTACGTACACCTCTAACATTTTGTGTAGCCACTTTGCGAATACCTTCTCTACCATTCTTTGATATGTTGCTCCTGCGTTTCTCAAACCAAATGGAATTTTTGTATAACAATATAACCCTCTCGGAGCGAAAAAAGCAGTATGTTCTTGATCTTCTTCAGCGAAAGGAATCTGGTTGTATCCTTTATACCCATCTAAGGAAGATATTCTATCATTTCCTGCTGCTGACTCGACCATTTGAGGTATATTTGGTAATGGAAAACTGTCTTTAGGACAATCTTTGTTTAGATCAGTAAAGTCTATGCAAATTCTTATCCCATTATTTTTCTTTGGAACCACAACCATGTTTGCTATCCACTCCGGGTATTTTGCTTGTCTTATAATTCCTGCATCAAGCATTTTCTGTAGTTCCTCTTCTATTTTAGGATGGTAAGTTGTTGCGATTTTTCTTATCCTCTGCTTAAATGGTTTTACGTCTTTGTTGATCTCCAATTTATGACATGAAACTAATGGATCTATTCCAGGCATTTCATCCATGTTCCATGCGAAAATATCTGTATATTCTCGCAAGAGATTGACGGTTCTTTCATCCTCGTATGTATCCATCTTAGTTCCAATTTTTAACATTTTAGGTTCTTCTTCAGTTCCAATATTTACTTCTTTTGTTGGTTCTGATGTAGTGTAACTTGCTTCAGGTTCTCCCATTGGTGTTGGTTCTTTTAATTTTCGCTGGTTTATCTCCTTCCTGCGAAATTTCGCTGGGTACTCCTTTTCCTTCTTCCGCTCTTATCATGTAGATTTTAAACTCCTCTTCTTTCTTTGCCTTTTTCGCCATCTTCCTGCGAGCTTTTCGCTTCTTCACTCGTCCTTCATAATTTTTTACTTCAATTTGATAACATAGTTTTGCACCTTCAATATCTCCCCTAATTTCACCAATCCCGTTTGGCATAGGAAACTTGATGCACTGGTGTAATGTTGATGCTACATCTTTGATTGCGTGTATCCATGATCTTCCCAACAACATGTTATATGGTGACTACATATCCACCATATGTAGCGTTATTTGTGTTTCAATTTCTTCCAGCGAAATTCTCACTGTTATTTCCCCTTTTGGTTTAGTTGTGGACTTGCCGAAACCATGAATATGATATGTTGGATGAGACATTTCTTCATATTTGTATCCCATTCCTTTATATACATGATAAAATATTACATCCACTGAGCTTCCCGTATCTTCCAAAGTTCTATTCACCGCCCATTGTTCCATAAATTTTGCTGATTTCTCCTTTTCTTTTCGTATAGCCGTTACTGTGATTACCAAAGGAAATGTGTGGCTCAAATTTTCTTTTGGTATCTCTGCTGCTGTGAATGTAATTTTCTGCTTTTCCCAATCCTTCAACGGAGATATCTTTTCTACCGTCATAATCTTCTTTTCTTCAAAATCTCGTTTATGTATCCTCCCTCTAATGTTCTCATGGAATTCATTAACCATAGTTTTTGTGATTATGTTGCACTCCAACCTTCTTTTATTCTCATTGATCTTAATTATCCTTTCTCCAATTGATTGGTTGTTTTCTTTTATCATTTTCTTGATTTAAATAGTTTTCACAATAATCTCCACAATCTTTAATCAAATTTTCGTGATTTGATAATCTTCATTCCCTATTTCTAGCGCCAATATGTAGTAGCAGGAAATCCAACACTACACCCCTCATAAGAATTCATACAATCACATCATTTTTAGATCAACAATCATATTTTTTATTTATTAATCTCACCAATTTTTACAATATAAAAAGGAGATGAAGCTAAAGAATTAACAACCGCTATGGACTTTCTCTCTCCTAATTACTTGCTCAACACTCGAAAAAAAATCTCTCCCTCCTTACGCCTGTTCAACTCTTTATATAGGGAATTACATAGTGGATGACAGCTAATCTGTCCTTTATTTTAGGATATGACTTGCGATATCCTCGCAAGAGTTCTGTTGTTAATTTCGCAAATACTTTAATTATTGCAGAGTCATCACACTTTTCTCATGTTTCCGCCATCGTCATCTGTTACGTCATTCTTCAAATCATTCTGCAATGCTCGCAAAGTGTTGTTGATCAAACTTCGCAAATGTGTCCTTCTTGCGATATCCTGATCCTACAATAGTATAGTATCTTCTTATGTCCCCTTAGACATCAGTAAAAGCCAATATGTTGATCTCCCTGTTCATCAAAAAATATTTTCCAAGATCTAGTTTCTTATGAAATTTCAAAATTTGCAGTTCCCCCCTAAAACCGAGCTTTCAAAAGCTAGTCAAAGCAGAAACTTTCTTTTTTTTGAGTCAATCCGTTACATAAAAATATATGAGTTTCCATGCTTACATCCGTTCACATATATCAAGCATAATTCGTGGTATCCCCTAATCTATTTAGCATAATATTTCCAAGTCATAAATGAAGATTATTCCAATGTTCAACAAAATAACAATATCTCTTTATCCTCATTTTTTTTAGGAGATATTCATTATGATAGTAGAAATATCTATCTTTCTCTGAAGAATTTCTGTAAAACTATATATACTCATCGCCCAATTAAAGGAAAAATCAAAACGAACTCTTGTTTCATAGAAACTACTGCCTCAGATCTTAAGAGATAAAAGTACAAACAATGACTACGATCTCAAACAGTCGTGCAAACAAAGTTACCCTTTTGTCAAGACAACTAAGAAATGCATCTTTAGAGATACCAAAAGAGAGAATGGTTTTGTAAGATCATCATCTACTATCACTGCAGCTGCGGAAGAATGGTATTATGTAATCTCAGGGCATGTACAAAGAAAAGACTCTGATAAGGGTAATCAAAGAAGAACTCAACTCATTGTGGCGAAAGTATAGAAACAAGGAGATTCATATTATGGGTAATAACTTGATGTTGGTTAGGTTAAATAATGAAGCAGAACAAGATGAAGTTATAAGAGATGGTCCCTGGATTATTGGATAAGCTTTATTCGCAATCAAAAACTTTGTAGCTGGAACTGCTTCCAAAGACTATGACTTTACGCATCAAGTGTTCACCGCTCAATTCAAGTATCTCAGGATATAACATCTGAATGTTACAGTTTTTGATGAAGCTATTGGTTTCATGGGTAAAAAAAAATTAAAACTACGCCAGAAAATTGCAAGCCGAGAAATTGAAATATTGTGAAAGCTATAGTAGAAATGGATCTAAAAAAACCATTATATCGTGGTGGCTGGTGGAAAACTATAGGCGATGGGATTCGTTATCACTAGGAATTACAACCCAAGAAGATATGTGACAACTAGTGGGTTATTGATCACCAAAATGAAAAGTGCGCAGAATGGAATTGGCTATTATATATGGATATCCAAACAACAGCTGAATATAAGGAGATATTACAAAATGAAAGAGATGTTTATGAAGGAGGTGATGAAAGAAGTATGTCTACTTCAATTACTGAAGAGTTAGCGGATATTGAAGAAACTGAAAAACATAGACAAAACAAGAGGTTGAGAAACTATACCCTTAATCAAGAACCATGTATAAACCCATATAACATCCATGTCCACCCACCAAAAACTCTAGGAATTGAAGAAGCTACTAGTATGAACAATATTTCAGCTCAAGAGATAATTTTTAACAATCCAGAGGAAATGCATTCTGAATCCACAAATGGTTATCAAGGAGACATATCACAGGTATCATTCACTGTCTTACACTTAAGTATTTTTAATAGTAATTTATTTTGGTATTCTGTTGGCTTTTTTTCTAGATTAAAAATGAAAATAATTGCTTGGAACTGCAATAGTTTTGCAAATAAAAATACTAGAAATTATATCTCTGATTTGAATATGATGCTTAGATTAGACATAATATTTTGGCAAGAAACAAAAAATTGTAGTGATAATATCCTCAGGTTCATAAGATCTCTAAGCTTCCCAAAATCTTTTTATGTTCCTTCTATAGGGGAATCAAGAGGAATTTTCCTTATATGGAAAGATGGCTTTGATATAAATATCTGTTGATGGTGGATTTTAGTTCAGGGCTAAAGTTGTAAAATTAATTTTTCGTGTAACCATCCTGCAGAGGATGAGATTATTTTATAAGTGATGAATACTTCTTCACTTTACTAATTCACCTAGAATAGAGCATGTAGCAACCATACCCCGAATATTATGTAAATTTTAGCATTATTGATTAATGCATAAAATGCCTCGTATTTCCTGTGATGTTCCTAGCAGAATCCTTATTGTTGGTGCGGCATGATAACAGATTGTTACTCGCAGCAGAGTAGCATGAATATCCAAGTACCAGTAGTGAGGCATGCACGAAATGCCCATAGAGGCTGTAAACTCTCGGTGTGTTATACTAGCCCGATCGAGCGTCTAGACTTTCCGTAACAGTCTAGAAACAATCCCGGTCATCCAACTTCACTAGCATGATTGGATAGTCTAGATCGAATCCAATACCCCCAAGCAGGTATTGGAACATTCACTGCCGACCCAATGCGGGCCCCGCATGATCGGCCTCCCCAAAAGGGGCGGAATAGCTTGCCAAATCGTCCAAACCAAGCGGAATGGACAAAAAACCCTAAATTAGGGTTTGCGGCACATTACATGTGTCGCAAAATGATCTCAACCATCCATCTTCGTAGGCATAGATGGAGGGTGTAGATGTAGATTCAAAGGGCCCAGAGCATGTCAACACGATCATTGTGGGCCCGACTACACACATGACCAATCGTTCAGGACCAACCATGATTGGTTGTCCTAATTCGTGCATGCCAAACCAAGCATGACGCACGGCCGGGAAAACCCTAAATTAGGGTTTGCAGCACCATCCTTGTGTTGCAAAATCATCTCGAGCATCCATCTTCGCAGGCTTGAATGGAAGGCAAAGATGAAATATTAGGGAAGGCCGAACATGCTACCATGACCACCGCGGGCCTGGATTCATGTCCGACCGGTCGGCCAAAGCCAACCTTGGTCAAGCGCCTTGATTTGCGTACCCAAACTAGCGTGGTCGCGCTTCCCAAATCACAAACTGATCACGACCACTCAACTTCGCCAAACAAATTGAGTGGCTTAGATCACGTTTCCATGGGACAGTCAGGTATAGGCGTGAATACCATCCTGCCACCTACACGCCGGACCAAACGGCCAAGACCGACCAAGCTTGGTCGTCTCGAAACGCACGCCTTGAAGGTGGCATACCGCCCCCCTTTAATAATCCTTTGCGGCATAGGATTTCTGTCGAAAATTGATCTCATCCACTCAACTTCACCGGTAAATTCGAGTGGCCTAGATCAAACCTTCGTGGGACAGTGAAGCATGGAATGGACATCAGCATGCTGTCTACACGCATGCATGATCGGTCCTCCATGAAACGCCTCCCATGCTTGGATTAGACCAAGATGAAGGAGTACACTCGCGCACCTCCTAAACCCTAATCCGAGGGTCGCAGATGTGGGTCGCAAGTCATCTCGTTTGTCCAACTTCGCCAGCTCAGACGGACGACCTAGGATAAGAGTTAGGCGACTAGTGAAGTATCACCGTGATCACTGTATGACACTCTACCACACCATGTGGTCGGTCAAGGGAAGATTTGTTAGCGCAGCCTTTAAACCCTCAAGTGAATCAGGCATGACATGATGCTCAACATCGATGCTTCATATATGCCGAATACATTCGATGCATAGAATACACACGATACTTTACATGTATCGACTTCCTAACTAACTTAGTTATTTAACTAGCATTACATGCTACCTTCTATGGGTCCCACGATCCACACACTCAAGACATCAATCATGTCACAAACTGGGGGATACATACTAGTGTATTGGTCTGGCGGTTTACAGTGCGCAGCGTGCAACGCGCCATCACAAGAACGTGTTAGGAAGACATGGATGGTTAGTGATGATGGGAGAAGTGGGCAAGATTGATCGTGTGACACTAACGCACCACTCCACTACTCCATCGCTCCACTTCCTCCACTTCCTACGAGAGACGTGAATAAGGCTCAAATGACTTATATAAATAGGTTCTCCTCCCTATTTCCAGTTAGAGCACAACAGAGAAACCAAGTGTTAATACAACACATATTCAAACACCCAGAGCCTGCTTGCATTAATCGTAAGCCTTATCACCTTTCTGTTACAAGTCATAAACAAGCCTACACCTTCACAATCTCAACACCTTCTTCGCTTCCCTCCCTAAGATCAACCTCATCTCATTCACTTTGTGACCAAAACAAGTCTGGAATGGCCATTCCTTGGTTTAGGTCAGAATTGTATAGATTGATCTCTCGAATCAAAAGCACTCATCGTGCAGTACATTTGTTTAGGGTTTAGATTCAGTTCTCATCCACACACCCCAAATTACCAAAACCAGCAGAAGTAGTTTTCACCCATAAACAATTGGCGACCACAGTGGGAGATTAATCTCTCGGTTGTGAAGTCAATTTCTTCAATACCCAATCCTATTGGTTGATTTCAAGATGGTTGGTCTTAGGACTCAACAAACAATTTCGAATTCCAAACGAAGTTCTTCCAACGAATAGGCTCCTCCCTCCAATGGTATGTCTGATGGCGTGGCTGGAAGAATCCCAACATTGATAGAGTTGGCACGAGTACAGGAGATTCACGCAAGGAACATGGACCTGATCAAGGGGATAGTAAACGGTATACTCGATCTCCTCATCAAGATGACATCAGATATGAGAGGTTCTCCTGTCACGGATATTTCTACATTGGGGACTGATCCTTGCAACGATCCTCCTAAAATTATCAGTTTTACCATGAACCAGAGACCGGTGGACCAAAAAGCCGCTTCTCTAGTGGAAAGTTTGTGCGAACTTTTACACCTCTCGAAGGACCAGCGAGCGGAGACGTTTGTTGCAATCAACCACATAGCCTTAGACTACAATTAACTCCTTTAGGCCCAAAAGCTTCCAAAACGTTGGATATGTCTGTGAATAATGTTACATTTACATATGAAGACATGATGGCGGAAGAAGGTCATAACCGGGCCATGCACGTTACTGCGCTCATCAAGGATTCATAGTTCAAGAGGTCCCTCGTCGACACAAGAGCGTCCTCAAATGTGATTACCCTCAAAACACTCAGGACATCCAAGGTTCGCCCAAGAAAAATTGTGCAGCAGCCTACCACGATGACATATTTTGAAGGAAACCAAACCAATACATACAGGTACGTCAATCTGAATTTATCTGTAGGACCCGTCTAGTATAAAGTGAAATTCGAAGTCATAGAAAAGGATCCGGACTACCACATGATATTGGGGAGACCGTGGCTTCATGACAATAGAATTGTTCCTTCAATATATCACCAGTGTTTGAAGACTATGTTGAATAAGGAAGTCGTTCGGATCCCCGTATCGTTCTCTCCTTACGCACCTATCTGTGGCGTAGAGCTGTTTGATCCAAAAGAAACTCCGCGGAGAGAATCAAGGAAAGTTCATTGCACCCCACTCCTCACGTGGGAATCAATCCAGGAGGAAGACCGACTTGCATCGTTGAAGGCTAAGCCCCATGACATGTTAGAACATCCTTCTTCATCTGGTGAAGCCACGACTCATGTTCACACTAAAAGGGAGAGAACTTTTATGGCAAGCCGCGATCAGAAGGGAAAGACCGTATACCGACGCCGTTGTTAGCAATTAGCAGGGGAGGCTACTACCCATCCTCTCCGCCCAATGGAATGCTACAACAACGAAGATCCACAAGAAAAGGTATTGGACGCTCCACGACAGCTGCAAGACGGAACCAACTCCACGACCGACTAGCTCGAAGTTTTTAATATCGGGAGTGAGGAATTCCCCAGGCCTATCTCTATCAGCTCAACCCTGTCCACAGATGAATGCACGAAATTTGTGCAACTTATCAAGGAATACCAAGACATATTCGCTTGGACGTATGAAGAAATGCCCGATTTAGATGAAAAATTGGTCACCCATCACCTTCATCTCATACCTGGATCCAAGACGGTCGAACAGTCTCCGAGATAATTCAGGCACGAAGTGGAAGAGAAGATCAAGACCGAGATACAAAAGCTGCTAGCCACTGGCTTCGTTAAACTCATTCATCACCCAACCTGGTTGGCTAATGTGGTTCCAGTAAAAAAGAAAAATGGGCAAATCAGATGCTGCGTGGATTTCAGAGATCTGAACAGATGTTGCCCCAAAGATTATTTTCCTCTACCTAACATCAATATGTTAGTATATGCAACCAGTGGACACGACATGTTCTCCTTCATGTACGGATACATCGGGTACAATCAGATAAGAATGTACGAGCACGACGCAATTGCTAAACGCTCAGGTTGCAACATCACATGCCCTGCTAGAAAGAACAAGCCTGCCCGTCATAAAGAGCCTCATGATGTTCGTGGAAACATATATCTCACCAACAGGAAATACAAGCTTCATCCTTCTGTAAGCAGTTTCGCTGAAGAAGCAATAGGAAGACCACCGAGATACAACATCCTGCACGTCCAAAATTACCAACTCCGGACTCCAGTACCATATGCACGACTGCCACAGTGGTGAAACAACGTCCAAGATATTCCATATCTGGATTGATGGTAGCTACGTCAATGAGAGACGCTTTCAAAATCTGTCTCCCGCAGAAGAAGTAGTTGCGTTACCAAAGGAGTATGACTGGGGACTGCTTACCACTTCCCATCTCAAAGATGGTGAATTTAGAAAGATGCAAGCACGCTATCATTATGATTCCAAGATGGCCAAATATGAGGATATACTCTAGAGAGCAGATGTAAAGACCGCCTCGTGAACCTAGCGTGGCAACATCTATCAAGTCGAGAGCCATGGATACTCACGGGCATGGGACAGTCTCCCTTTTCTCTATTCCATGAAGAAACATCAAGAAAGCCACCGGTTCCAGCGTATCCCTCTAATAACGAGACGATATCTACCGTTGTATGATGAGTTCCAAGTTCGTGCAAGTTGCTATCACTCCTCTTCCTGCTAGTCTCTTTTGATCACAGCTGCAGCTAAGAACCGTTGTTCGTTTGTTGATACCAGTGCCCGAGCTTCACGATAGAAATAACCACTATGGACAGAGGTAATCCGAACTTATGCATATTTTATTTTCCTGTGAAGAAATAATAGAGTCATGGAGAAGAGATGGCGATGTCTTTATTATGGTAAACTCACCGACCATACAAGATAGAACCATATAAATCACGCTTGGGGACTGAGGATCGGCATGAAATTCCTTCGCCGTCAATTAAGGACTTCTTCAACATAAGAAAAATGGTCAATTAAGAAGCATGTAATTTGTAAGGGGAAACCAAAACGAAGAAGAGGCCACTTCAACGCTTCCTCCAGCAGAAGCAGCTTCAAACGCTCCCTCCAAGCCGCTTTAATGTTCTCTCCAGAAGAAGGTGTTTCAGCCCTCTCTCCAGAAGAAGAAGTCACTTCAACACTTCAACGCTCCCTCCAGCAGAAGTTGCTTCAACAATATCCGGGTCCTGTTCGCTCCAGAAGCTGCTTCAACACTCTCCGGGACCTGCCCACTCCAGAAGTTGCTTCAACACTCTATGCAGGACCCACATCCCCATTTGAGCACACACGGTTCATTTTTGAGCAAAGCAAGCACACAGTGGGTCCCACGTTTGAGCGAAGAAGGCGGCAAGGTCAAGGAAGCAAGGTCGGTGTTTGGTCAAGATGGCAGGATCGGTTTTTTAAGGATGACACTCGAGCAAGCACATCAACAGTACGGGAAAAGCAGGCACATGACAGGGCAGACGTCTGAAACATGTACACGGTGGACCCGTGTTTGATCGAAGCATGCACATCTGTCCATGTTCAAAGCAAGCATGCTCATGTCAGGTCCCACGCTCGACCGAATCAGGCATAGCAAGGTCGGTCGAAGCAGGCACGCGGCAGGTCCCACTTGATCAGGCACAACCGGCCCCATATTGGTCGAAGTAGGCACAACCAACCCCAATCCAAGCAGGCACGAGGCACACAGTGGACCCATGTTTAACCGAAGCAGGCACATCAAGCCCACATTTGATCAAGCAGAGGCAATAGCCCTATGAACGAAGTAGGCGCAAAAGTCTATCGATTAGGCAAGATAGACATCATGCTAGGGGAACGCTCGCCCGGACGTCTCTTGAATGTGACATGCTCCAAGGACAGGATGACCCGTCTCTCCTGGTAACATCTAAACTTTGTCTCAAAAGTTTTATCTTTATTTGTCACCATCTAATGCATACCCCACAATAGTGTAACCATTATGTGCTAGGCAGGGGACTTAATGTTGATGGTGGATTTTAGTTCAGGGCTAAAGTTGTAAAACCAATTTTTCGTGTAACCATCCTGCAGAGGATGAGATTATTTTATAAGTGATGAATACTTCTTCACTTTACTAATTCACCTAGAATGGAGCATGTAGCAACCATCCCCCGAATATTCTGTGAATTTTAACATTATTGATTAATGCATAAAATGCCTCGTATTTCCTGTGCTGTTCCTAGCAGAATCCTTATTGTTGGTGCGGCATGATGATTGATTGTTACTCGCAGCAGAGTAGCATGAATATTCAAGTACCAGCAGTGAGGCATGCACGAAATTCCCGTACAGGCTGTAAACTCTTGGTGTGTTATACTAGACCGATCAAGCGTCTAGACTATCCATAACAGTCTAGAAACAATCCTGGTCATCCAACTTCACCAGCATGATTGGATAGTCCAGATCGAATCCAATACCCCCAAGAAGGTATTGGAACATTCACTGCCAATCCAATGCGGGCCTGGCATGATTGGCCTCCCTAAAAGGGGTTGCATAGCTTTCCAAACCGTCCAAACCAAGCGGAATGGAAAAAAAAACCTAAATTAGGGTTTGCGGCACATTACATTTGTCGCAAAACGATCTCAACCATCCATATTCACATGCATAGATGGAGGGTGTATATGTAGATTCAAAGGGCCCAGAGCATGTCAACACGATCACTGTGGGCCCGACTACACACATGACCAATCAGTCAGGACCAACCATGATTGGTTGTCCTAATTCGTGCATGCCAAACCAAGCATGATGCACGGCCGACAAAACCCTAAATTAGGGTTTGCGGCACCATCCTTGTGTTTCCAAATCATCTAGAGCATCCATCTTCGCAGGATTGAATGGAAGGCAAAGATGAAACATTAGGGAAGGCCAAACATGCTACCATGACCACCGCGGGCCCGACTTCATGTCCGACCGGTCGGCCAAAATCAACCTTGGTCAAGCACCTTGATTTGCATGCCCAAACTAGCGTGGTCGCACTTCCCAAATCACAAACTGATGACGACCACTCAACTTCGCCAAACAAATTGAGTGGCTTAGATCACGTTTCCATGGGACAGTCAGGTATAGGCGTGAATACCATCCTACCACCCACACGCCGGACCAAACGGCCGATACCGACCAAGCTTGGTCGTCTCGAAACGCATGCATTGAAGGTGGCATACCGCGCCCCTTTAAGAATCCTTTGCGGCATAGGATTTCTGTTGCAAATTGATCTCATCCACTCAACTTAACCGGTAAATTCGAGTGGCCTAGATCAAACCTTCGTGGGGCAGTGAAGCAAAGACATGGACATCGGCATGCCATCTACACGCATGCCTGATCGGTCCTCCATGAAACGCCTCCCATGCTTGGATTCGACCAAGCTGAAGGAGTACACTCGCGCACCTCCTATACCCTAATCCTAGGGTCGCAGATGTGGGTCACAAGTCATCTCATCCGTCCAACTTCGCCATCTCAGACGGACGACCAAGGATAAGAGTTAGGCGACCAGTGAAGTATCACCGTGATCACTGTCTGCCACTCTACCACATCATGTGGTCGGTCAAAGGAAGATTTGTTAGCGTAGCCTTCAAACCCTCACGTGAAGCAGGCATGGCATGATGCTCAACAACGATGCTTCATATATGCCGAATATATTCGATGCATAACATGCATAGAATACACACGATACTTTACATGTATCGACTTCCTAAATAACTTAGTTATTTAACTAGCATTACATGCTACCTTTTGTGGGTCCCACTATCCACACACTCAAGACACCAATCATGTCACAAACTGGGGGATACATACTAGGGTATTGGTCTGGAAGTTTACAACGTGCAACGCACCATCACAAGAACGTGTCAGGAAGACATGGACGGTTAGTGATGATGGGAGAAGTGGGCAAGATTGATCGTGTGACACTAACGCACCACTCCACTACTCCATCACTCAACTTCCTCCACTTCCTACGAGAGACGTGAATAAGGCTCAAATGACTTGTATAAATAGGTTCTCCTCCCTATTTCCAGACAGAGCACAACAGAGAAACCAAGTGTTAATACAACACGTATTCAAACACCTAGAGCCTTCTTGCATTAATCGTAAGCCTACTCACCTTTCTGTTACAAGTCATAAACAAGCCTACACCTTCACAATCTCAACACCCTCTTCACTTCCCTCCCTAAGATCAACCCCATCTCCTCCACTCTGTAACCGAAACAAGTATGGAACAACCATTTCTTGGTTTAGGTCAGAATTGTATAGATTGATCTCTCGAATCAAAATCACTCATCGCGCAGTGCATTTGTTTAGGGTTTCGATTCACTTTTCATCCACACACCCCAAATTACCAAAACCAGCAGAAGTAGTTTTCACCCATATACAATGTCATATACCATGATCGAAACATGATACACTGCTTAGTGCATAGTGACCCTTCTAAACCAAAATGGCGTATGTCTTGTGTGTATGTCTCCCCATACCCCAGGAAAGGAATGATCAATGGAGCTTTATAAGAGACATTTGCAATACCTTTGAAATTACTGCTCGTTGGATTCTAATTGGTGATTTATACATCACCTTACATGAAGATGAAAGAATTAATAATAGTGTATCTTCATGTTTCTCTTCTAAAGCTAGCAATATCATTAATGAGGCTGGTTTGAGTGACCCAAGTTATCATGGAAATCCATTTACATGGACAAGTAATAAACATGGTACATGGAAAATAAAATCTAGACTAGATAGGGCTTTAATGAACTCTGGTTTTTTATTAACTTTTCTTGATACTTGTCTGAAGCATTTACCTTTATTATCTTTTGATCATTGCCCTATACAGTTAGATTTGTTTCCTAAAAAATTTTGTAATGCAAAGAACTTGAAGTTTTTTTAATGTTGTTTAAGAGATGCTAGTTGTAAACTTCAAATCCAATCTTCTTGGTCCAACATCATAGAGGTTCAGCAGGTTATGTACTCGATAAAAAGTTGACAGAAACCAGAAGAGACCTATCAATCTAGAACAGAAGTACTTTTGGCAATATAAATGACAAACTCAAAGAACTTCAACAACAATTATCAGAGCTTCAAAAACCTGGTATGTATGATGTGGAAAATACTAAAGTTGTTCAAGAAGTGGAAAAATAAATTGAAGAGTTGCATCAATGTGAAAAGGTCTTGTATAAGCAGAAATCTAGAGATTTTCTACCATGAAGTAGATCAAAATACAAAGCATTTTCATCTCCAATCCAATGGGAGAAGATCAAGAAATAAAATCGAAACTTTAAAGAAGCAAGATGAAACGTGGTGTAGTGGTAAAGAAGAACTTGAATCCTTATTAGCTGATAACTTTAAGAATATTGTTAGAGCATTACTCGGTCGAACTCGCAAGCGTTGCTATCTCAAGCTTGTTTGTCAAATTTAGATGTCAAAACTATATGTCTTGATTTTTAGTCTACTTATAGCTAAGTCTCGAACTAGGATAGTTAAGTGTAGTCGTGCTCCAGACTCCATGACGATCATCTTACGAAGATGAATAACTACTCAAGGAACCATTAAAACTTCATCCGACTAAAAGGTATGTGGATACTTGAACTTATCTATCACTTAAAATTCTATCTACTCAACATCCTACTCTTGATACAAAAGTCGTATAAGTATGATAGTTTTCATACATACACATTTTCTAGTTCGAGCCGAGCTTACTCGCCTATCTATTTTTCGAAGTATGTGTTGGTAAGCTTTCGCTTTAACCATTTTTCATCTTTACTCGTGACAAAATTCATGATGACGTTTCAATCTTGAAAATAGCTTTGATGATGATAGTTGTGAATAACGACTGTTATAACATAATAGAATAATGTTTTGATGATTGAAATGTAGAGTTGAGATTACCATCTATGGGTATAAGCATATATAGTGTGTTTGCACATTAGTGTATAAATCCATGTGCCGAAAACCAAGTATGTGCATATGATATTGGTAAAGGATATTGGTTAGGTACGCGTACTGGCGGAACTTTTCCTCCGGAAAAATTCTGCTGAGTTTGGAATTTACGAACTCATAAACCAGTCACCTTAGATACGCGTACCCGTACACGGACTGGCGAAACTTTCGAAAAATTATGCTAAGTTTGGAAACTCAAATCCGATAGCCAAGGTACGCATACCCATACACGTACCTAAGCTGGTTACTTCTCAAATCAGTAGTTCATGAACTTAAAACAATAAATTATAAGGAATGCAATCTTTGCAAACCGTGGCTATATTGTTCATGAATTGATCCAAATGAATCAAACCAATTTTGTTTCAATTGTGTCTATGTATAAAGACCTAAGAAATTGAATAACTCTTTAACTAGTTCTTTTGAAGTCATTTGAACTAGTTATGAGAAAGATGAATACGATTAATATGAAAGTGCTCATATGGCTAACCATTAGTTAACTATTTGTGAACCAACTAAGTATACACGTTTAGGTATGGTTACTCAAACCTAAATGAAATACATTTCATTTATGTGTGACAATCTAAGTTTCGATCTAACGGTTGAAAGATATTAGCTTGGTTGAATTAGGTTTTTTATCTAACGGTGAATATTGAATGCTTTGTTATTAAGATAACATTAATTGCAAACCCTGATTTGAAAACTATATAAAGGAGAACTCTAGCAACTGGAAAAACTAATCCCCACACCTCCTGTGTGATACTATTTGGTTTAGATAAAGTTGATTCTCCTTTAACCTCAGGTTTCTTCTCGAGACCCTGTAGGTTAACGACTTAAAGACTTTATTGGGATTGTGAAGCTAAATGAAACTACTTCTTATGTAGTTGAGCGATCTGATCTTGCCATTTTTCTATCTTACGATTTCAATTGAAAAATTGACTTGAGATTATATCTCCGATAAGGAAAGATAAAAAAAATCACAAACATCTTCGTCTCATCGTTTGTGATTCCGCAATATCTTGTTTTGCTACCATATGATTAAGATTATTGTGAGGTGATTGATAATTCTAGGATGTTCTTCGGGAATATAAGTCTGGGTTATCGATTGGTTCTTGTTCACCTTGATTTCTATCAAAAGACGGAAAAAACTTGTAGGTTTATCTATGGGAGACAGATTTATCTATCATCGTAGACTTTTGTGTGTGATACAGATTTGTTTATTCAAGTCTTCGACTTTGGGTCGCAACAACTCTTAGTTATGGGTGAGATCATCTAAGGGAATTAAGTGTGTAGCATCCTGCTATGATCAGAGATGTAAGGAGCGCAACTGTACCTTGAATCAGTGTGGGATTGATTAGGGTTCAATTACTGTCCAGACCGGAGTTAGTTTGTAGTAGGCTAGTGTCTATAGCGGATTAATACAGTGTAGTGTTCAATATGGACTAGGTCCCAAGGTTTTTCTGCATTTGCGGTTTCCTCGTTAACAAAACTTTCGGTGTCTGTTTTATTTTTATTCTGCATTATATTTTGTTATATAATTAAAATATCACAGGTTGTGCGTTGTATCGATCAATTGTGAAATCCAACCTTTGGTTGTTGATTGAAAATTGATTGATCCTTGGATATTGGTCTTTGGTACCATCCAAGTTTATATCTCTTGTATTTGATAAAGACTCATAGATTTCTATTTGTTTGAGTATAGATCAAATCGAGAGATCGAGATATTAACTCATTGATATATTTTTATTAAGATTGAGTCTGACTATCTAGTTGATTCTCTTAAAAGTATATTCGAGTTAGTCCATACTGATTTCCAATCAAAATATTTGGTGAAGTTGTTAGACCCCCGCATTTTCAATTGGTATCATAGATAGCAAACACGTTTAAAGACCATACAAGTATGTGTTTGTAGAAATATGATTCTATGGATAAAGTAGTATCTCTCATCTACGCATAGTCTATGTCTTCCCATACTTTTAACTATGTCAAGTATCTTGGTTTTTCCTCAAAGGATAATTCCTTAGCTGATTCTTCCGAATCCAGAGAAAAAAACGAGACAATTGATAGGATGTCAGAAGTAGAAAGAAATATCACCAGAACTAAAGAAAATCCAACTGAAACGATTGATTTTCGCAATCATTCTCAACTCTTGGATGAATTTGATAAGTCTCTTGGTAGAGAACGTGAACTCTATAAAATCATTGAGTTTTTATCTAACAATATTGAAAGACTCACTCAAGAAACTATGCTGCAACAAGAAAAGATTAGTATCCTTAAGAATATTGTTAAAGAGGGAACAATTAGAGAAAAAAGTTTGATTGAGACATACTCATCTAATTTGAAAAACCTTCGTGTTGAATCAGAGAATATTACTGCATCTCTTCACCTAGACCAAAAACAATCAATCTCCTTTACAAAGGAAAACACTGTAATGAGAAATTCTTCTATGTCACTTGCTGATTCTCAATGTGAGTTACCTAACATGAAGATAAACTCACCAAAGGAAATCCCTGCAAAAAATAAACGGCAGGCTTCCAAATGGGACATGGGTTCGAAACAAATACCTTTCAACAATTCTCTTCCACGAACTTGTTCCTTATGTGGGAAAAGAAATCATAGTGCTAAACATTGTTTTTCTAGGAAGAAACAGATCTCCGATCTTCAAAATATTCTTCTATTTATCGTCAACCGATTTAATCATCTGATGGCATTAGCATTGGATTTCACTCCCACAGAATACCAGAATTCTCGTAAAAAGATTTATAATGATCACTCATTTCAAAATCTTTACAGGTATCGTGTTCACACTCGTGGTGAAAACTACACCACAAAAACACAGTTTCCCAGTGTCTATAAGAATAAAACTGGTAGATATAAGTCTAGAAGGTGGAGACCTATCACAGTTAATCCTCTAGAACCAATCTCTAGAGGCCCTAGACTTAGTCATCAAAAAGTTACATCTAATGGATTCTCAAAAGGGTTGTAATAAATTTATATGGATTTGAAAACAGTCAAAGAGAGGAAAGAAATACAAAAGTCAGACTGTCGTATGGTATCCCAAAATCGTCTCTCAACACTCATGGTGAGATCATATCTCATCCTGCTACCTAACTATAGGTATTCTCATCCTTGTGTCTAACTTGAGAGGTGCAAGGATTTTGCAAGAGAGATGCTCAAGTCTTTTGTTGGTTAACATCCGTTCTGTAGGTTTGTTGTTTGTTTTACAGGTTGAGATTTTTTAGTTATTCTCTCTGTATCTAATGTAATTCTTTTGCTCTATCTCATCAGATATTGAGCCTTGTTTGAAAGACACATTTTGAGAAACAGTATGTATTTCCTCTTGGGTCCTTCTTGATCTTCTGGTATCTTTTTCGGGTCCACGAACGTCCAAGTCTTCTCTAAGAAAATCTATGGTTTCTATCAAGGGTGTTTCTCCCTTGGTTGATAACATATATATTTCTTGTATGTGTTTATCATATTCCCAGAAAAAGATGTTTATTGGAACCTCTGTTGAACCTCTAAAAGAAGTAAACATTGAGATGGAAGAAGATTCTAAAGGATGTGATTCAGTTCAATATCTGATTCTTGAAAGAAAAGAGTATAACTATTGGATAGGAGAATCTGTCAAGGATTTAATTCTCATTCAGAATGAGGTTAAAAATAAGCTTGCTAACCTTCAAATGCAGATAAATCAACTCATTGATCGACAAGAAAAAATCCTTGATAATCAAAACATCTTGATCAGGAACCAGAAGAAGGTCATCCTTGACTGTGTCAAATCCAGGCATCTTGATTGCCTCATTGACCGAAAAACTAATGTTCTAACTCATAAACATGGTATCTCTACGGTCAAGAAAATCAAGGATATCAGTGACTCCTATTTTGATGGACCTTTTCAAAGGTATGAAGTAATCAAAGAAATTTGACTTATTTTTCTAAGAAACTTCTTAAAAGAATTTTTATTCTTGTTTTTGTTTAAGAAGGATAACTAGGGTTTGGAATAGCCATTATTGTGAGTAAATATAGCTATGTCCAACGTTTTCATCTTGCAATGTTTTTAGATTTATTTATTTAAATTCTAAAGTTGATTTTTGCAGTATTAATCTTTATGGTTTTATATATTGTAATATGTTATGGGATATGTATGTTTGCATCAGTGAACTATTATTGTCCCATATAATGTCAAAAGTTATCTCTTTCATATGTCGATATGCATGTATTATACAAGATCGATGAACTTTTGACAAACAAAATTTAAGCATATTATGTCATTCATTGATAGAAGATAGGTTAAAATCTTTTGTATACGAGGATTATGCCTATTGTATGTCACTGTGAAAATAGTGGTAGAAAATAGAATGAATCATTGTATATTCCGTGGTATTGATCTTCCTTGATCCATACCTTATGTATATAATGTGCGGCTCCATAAGTCTTCTTATGTGAGCATTTCCAACTAAACTAATCATAGATTCGTTTGTGGATAATCTGGTTGTATATTCCGATTAAATTAATCATGGGTTTTTTTGTGATTAGTTTAATTGAGAATTTTGGATACAAAATCATTTTTGTGGTTCTTGGTGTCCAAAGAAATCCTTATTTTCTTGTAAAAGTAAGGTCGCTCTTGTTGTTATTTCGGGAATGACATGATCAAATGGGGGAGAGTTATTTTGAACTTGTGCTTAATTTACATATCTTTGTGGGGAGTGTGGCTGTGGAATATTTTAGGAGTTATCGTGTATCTTTATAAACTCCTAGATGAATGCATTTAGCTTCGGATTTATGATTGCATCTAAACAAAGTTGATATGTACGTTTCTTTGCTCTTGAAGCGTCTCTGTGGAAATTTCATTAGGATCCCGTTTTCGTACCTTTGCCATTTTTATTGACAAAAAGGGGCAGAATTAATATGTAGTTCACACTACAAATACATATGGTTTTCAGATCATTATGTAAGGGGGAGTGGTTTTCATGTTGAGATGAAAGTATTTACTAAGGGGGAGTGATACATATCACCATAGTATTGTTGTCAAATTTGTGATACTATTGAACTTTGATACTATGTAATAATATTATGACACTTTATAACAATGACTGAGAGATTTTGTTTTCTCATGTTATGGCTACGGATCTTCAAAAACTATGATGCTAAATTGAACATCTATGGAATCATGGGAGTACTTGGAAAAGATGAAGTTTTCGAGTAATGTTGAAGCACCAAGGAGATTAAGGATGTGGATGAGAAGCTACAAAGTTTTATTTATGTTGTAATCCATATGTATTGATAGTTTTGTCACTAAAATTGACAAAAGGGGAGATTGTTAGAGCATTGCCCGGTCGAACTCGCAAGCGTTGATATCTCAAGCTTGTTTGTCAAATTTAGTTGTCAAAACTATATGTCTTGATTTCTAGCCTACTTATAGCTAAGTCTTGTACTAGGATATTTAAGTGTAGTTGAGCTCCAGACTACATGACGATCATCTTACGAAGATGAAGAACTACTCAAGGAACCAGTAAAACTTCATCCGACTAAAAGGTATGTGGAGACTTGAACTTATCTATCACTCAAAAGTGTATCTACTCTATCTCCTACTCTTGAGATAAAAGTAGTATAAGTATGATAGTTTTCATACATACACATTTGTTATTTCGAGCCAAGTTTACTCGCCTATCTATTTCTCGAGTAATTACTCAACTAGTTCTTTTGAAGTCATTTGAACTAGTTATGAGAAAGATGAATACGGTTAATATGAAAGTGCTCATATGGCTAACCATTGGTCAACTATTTGTGAACCAACTAAGTGTACACGTTTAGGTACGGTTACTCAAACTTAAATGAAATACATTTCATTTATGTGTGACAAGCTAAGTTTCGATGTAACGGTTGAAAAATATTAGCTTGGTTGAATCAGGTTTTTCAACTAACGGTGAATATTGAATGCTTTGTTACTAAGTTAACATTTATTGCAAACTCTAATTTGAAAACTATATAAAGGAGAACTCTAGCAACTGAAAAACTAATCCCCACACCTCCTGTGTGATACTATTTGGTTTAGATAGAGTCGATTCTCCTTTAACCTTAGGTTTCTTCTCGAGACCCTGTAGGTTAACGACTTAAAAACTTTATTGGGATTGTGAAGCCAAATGAAACTACTTATTATGTAGTTGAGCGATCTGATCTTGCCATTTTCTATCGTACGATTTCAATTGAAAAATTAACTTGAGATTATATCTCTGATAGGGCAAGATAAAAAGAAATTACAAACATCTTCGTCTCGTCGTTTGTGATTCCGTAATATCTTGTTTCGCTACCATACGGTTAAGATTATTGTGAGGTGATTGATAATTCTAGGCTGTCCTTCGGGAATATAAGTCCGGGTTATCGATTGGTTCCTGTTCACCTTGATTTTTATCAAAATACGGAACAAACTTGTAGGTTTATATGTGGGAGACAGATTTATCTATCATCGTAGACTTTTCTGTGTGATACATATTTTTTTATTCAAGTCTTCGACTTTGGGTCGTAACAACTCTTGGTTGTGGGTGAGAACAACTAATGGAATCAAGTGCGTAGCATCCTGCTGGGATCTTAGACGTAATGAGCATAATTGTACCTTGAATCAATGTTAGATTGATTAGGGTTCAACTATAGTCCAAACCAAAGTTAGTTTGTAGTAGGCTAGTGTCTGTAGCGGCTTAATACAGTGTGGTGTTCAATATGGACTTGGTCCCAGTTTTTCTGCATTTGCGGTTTCCTCGTTAACAAAACTCATAGTGTCTGTGTTATTTCTATTCCGCATTATATTTTTTTATATAATTAAAATATCACAGGTTGTGCATTGTATCGATCAATTGTGAAATACAACCTTTGGTTGTTGATTGGAAATTGATTGATCCTTGGATATTGGTCTTTGGTGCCATCCAAGTTTATATCTCTTGTATTTGATAAAGACTCACAGATTTCTATTTGTTTGAGTATAGATCAAATCGAGAGATAGAGATATTAACTCCTAGAAATACTTTTTTTTATTAAGATTGAGTCTGACTGTCTAGTTGATTCTCTTAAAAGTATATTCAAGTTAGTCCATACAGATTGCTAATCAAAATATTGGGTGAGGTTGTTAGACCCCCATATTTTCAAAGATAATGACTGCATCTAATTCAAACATAGACAAGCATTTGGTTACTCTCTTACCACCCTGTATCACTGCAGAAGATAATGATTTTCTAACAAGAATGACAGATGAGAATGAAATCTGATGAGTGCTAAATAGTTCATATTTATACACCGTTTTATTTGCTAACTCATCTTTTGCGCTTTAAAATCATATATTATCCCAAATTCTGTATTTTTATTGTTTTCGAGAATAAATACTTGTACTAATTAATTTTGTGTGTTTAGGTACTAAATAAAGATTGGAAGAATTAAGGAGCCAAAAGAAGTGGAGAATTGGTGACAACGGAAGAGAGATAACAAAGGCTCGCGATAGAAGGCAGTGAAGAATATCTTTTGCACCTCATCCGCAAGTGAAGAATGTGGCTTTCACGTCTCAAAGACTAGAAGTGGGCTTGTGATATTAACTTTGAAGAATGATTGAGCTTATAAGAAAATTCTCTAAGTGATAAAACCCAAGATCTAATATCCAAACCCGGTTTCATCCTGAGCCGTCGGATCAATCTAGATGTTGAACATCCAATGTCATATCCGCATAGTACATCAGAATTGCTACATATGCCTAACACTCTAACTTTCTATCTCCCCCCCTTGTACGAACAAGAAAGCCAAATACACCATCACTTCACTTTCTTCTTCCCGACAGTTGCAGTTCTATCATTTCACTTCTCACCACCATCAATCAATTTCCCGACCACCTCTGAAGCTCAGCCAACCAATCAGTCACCCTTTGCTATCAATCAATCTCCTAGCCTCTATCTTTCTCCATCATAGCTTCTCCTCCATTGCAGTAACCTTAGAAGCTAGGGTTGAGAGAGATAAGGCTAGGGTTATCTTTAATAGCTAAAAGCAAACATCTAATCAAGAGTACAAGTCCGAATTGCAGGAGGGGTTTGTCAGAAAAAACGAATTAAGTGAGTGGTTGTTCTCTAAATTATCAAATTCTAGTATTTTTGAGAAGAAATTGATGTATAAATAGGGCAACTGTTGTGTAACAAATTATCCAATTCTAGCTAGATCAACTAGTTTTCAGAATATATTTGTGTTTTAATCATCTTAATAATGTTCTAAATTACCTTGTTAGGTTTAGATGAAACCCTAGCATGTCTCTGTGTTATTCATAATTCTTGTGTTGTTCTTGGATGTTCAAATTGTTTAGGATAGATTTGATCATAGTATGTCAACATTTTACTGTCACAGTGTATGCCATGTATCCATTGTAGTTAGAGTTATACTATGTTGATCATACTATAACTCATGTTAAACCAGACTATTATTGATCCTTAGACTGGTTGTGCTTTAACTTGACAGTTAGTACTTTGGAGAAATACTTTAGTTGCGATTAAATTATCCATCGGAGAAACACCTTAGATACAGGGTAAAAACTGGAATCTTTTAGAAGGAAAAGAATAGTGCTAGCATTTGAATACATAGTGCAAGATAGTGGTGGATTTGACAATCCTAGTGCCTTTATTCTCGGTGTTAACCTCTTTGATATTGCTTCTTTATTTTACTGTCATAATCTTCATCAATATCTTGTCGTATCGACACAACAAAACCACCCTTTTGTTACTTCTCATTGAATCAGTTTAATAAAGACTTTAGAATCGATTTTATACCCACGTTGTCTCTGTGGGATCGACCTGTATTTTCTCTATCTCCAATAGACATTGTGCACTTACAGTTAGACATAGTCGTAGGCTTCTTTAGAGACCTACCAAGTTTTTGGTGCCGCTGCCGGGGACTCGGTGGTGGTGTAGCTGATCTTTTATTCTGTCTTACTGATTTTAATTCAATTTCTGTGTATATTTGTTTCATTTCTAGATTATAGCATGTCTTTAACTTAGATAACTCAATCATCTGTGTAGATAATTTTCATCTCATCTGTGTAACTTTGTTCTGTAGTTTATTAGTTGCACCAGTAGCTGTGATTTTTCTTTTAACTTCTGCCATTTTGTTTATCTTCATACCATTCCATTCCATTTAAAAATAAAAATAAAAATTGTTAAACTGTGCACTTGCTCCATCTGTCCTACAGCTTGCATCTAGAATCTTCAGCTGCATCTTTAGTTTTTGTTCATGTAGTTTCACCTGTAGTTGTATATGCTTTTTTGGGTTTTAGTTTTACTATTTTAGTATAAATTAGTTGTAGATGTAATTTTATAATTCAGTCATTCTCATAAACTGCATGTGGTTTCAGTTATGGTAGTTGCATCATCGTCTTGTATTTTTACAGTTTCTTTCATATTAAATCGCATCTGTAGGTTAAGCACTTACATCATCTAGTTTTTCATTGCCTATATCTTGCATATCATTGTCTATAAGTGCATCATAGCTAAATTACATTCTGTGACCTGTAATATGTCATCCGACATCTCAGCATATTAGTCAATAACTTTACATTTCATCCTATAGTAATCATAAAATGTTCTCTCATAGGAGCATCATTTATATGTACTCTACATTCAGTTACCATTTACATAATATCGCAACTGTATAAAGTAGTTCATTGTCACTATCACCCTATATAATTTTCTATCCCAGCATTCTGCATAGCATCTCTGTTCTGTTTACATTTGTATCTTATTCATAGTTTTTGTTTCATTCTGTCCTGTTCAGAGTTTTCAACTGGACAAATCTCAGTTTTCAGTTAATACTTCAATATAGTTCACATCATCTGCCCTGCAACTCTAAGTTGTAACCATCAGTGATAAACAACTACTTTCTGCATTTCTTTGCCTTCTCTGTACAATTCTGAGTACTGACAAGTTTAGTTAAACCACCAGGTACCTAATCTTATGATGTGCAAGTAAAATAGGAAAGGAAAAAGGGAGCAAGATAATTTGTGGAATTTCCTAAACCCGATTTTGCGCCGGCGGTTTGTTCTTCAACTCCCTTCCACTCTAATTATTTAGAACATGTTCATGGTTTCATCCCTGAAACTGCTTGAATCTGTGAGCTATTCTGTGCTCTGTGCATTACTACTTGTTTGGGTAGTATAACAATTGGAATCTATGTACAAAGGTATGATTTTGTGATATTTGAGTTATACGTTGGTTAGCTGAATTTGTTGTTATCTGTGCTAAACTCGTATGATTATGAATCTCTGAATCTGTCTGTCTGTTAAACACCATCTGTGACCTGAAATTGTCACTGGCTAGTTATTTCACTTTTGATCTTTTAATCTCGAAAGACCCCGTGCTTTTGTCATTGGAACTATCTACCATTTTCATAATCGTTGATCCGTGTTATGCAATGACCGACTGTTGAACTAGTCGCCTTAGCACCTTTGTGCATGATTCTGTAGCATTTGATTGAACTCTTTGCTTACTAAATAAAATATATGCATGTTGAATGTTTTTTTTATCTGGATGAGCATACTTCAATCTCAGCAAAGTTCGTGTCTGTATGCTTTTGGCCCTGAATTTGTTTGCCATCTATCCAAACTTTACTTCCATGATGTACTCATTGTTGCTTTCCTAAGATATACAACCTAGTGAATCTGTGTGCATTAATTCCAAAAGCTAGACTGTGGTTTACATGAGTGTTTTCTCCCTGTTTCGAATTTTTTTGGTTGTCTGGGTTGATATAACATGTTAATTGGCATGCTTTCTAGGCTATGATTGTAACCTTTAGAGACCAAAATAATCGTCTAGTAAAAATTAGCCAAGAAGAGATTTTTGATATTCCTAGTTCAGAGGTAGACAACCCTGACCAATCTGAGACAATGGGCGATGAACTAAACCAACCTCGTAGTCTCAAGGACTACATATACCCAACTAGGGAAAGCCATCCTTCTTGCATCATTCTACCAGCTGATGCTGGCCAATTTGAACTGAAAGTAAGCACAATTCATATGTTGCATGTGTTTCTATGGGTTGATGCTGAAAACCCTTACCACTGATAGGTGTGATAAACACCTAATTTTATATCTAGTATTTATGCTTTCTTTGCGAGTTTTCATGTAAATTATGTATCTTATGTGTGAATTTGAGTTTGTTAGGTACTTTGGAGTTGTTTGGAGCAAAAGAAGAAGAAACAAGGCAAAAGGTGCAAATGTTATTGGATGCGATTACTTCTCATATTTGTTTTTATTTCTTCATCCCTGTCTGAAAAGTATGTCGGCTTTAGTGATGCAAATTTTCTGTCTGAAAAGCACGACAACTTTAGTGATGACTTTCATTGAAGAAGAGGTGAATACGAGGAGTAAAAGATGGCTACCGCTGGTGGAAGAATTCAAAAGAAGGAGAAAAAGTTTATCAGGAGCCGGCTAGGATGCGAAACAAAGGAGTCGGCTTGGTTGTGCAAGAAGGAGGTGAAGGACGTATTGTTAGTCTTTCATAACTGACAATTCAGTCTAGTGGAGAGTTTGGGTTGTTAGTTGTTCGGAACCGACAAGACACATAACTAGATGGCCCATATCCATTCTTATTCATTGGGTGCCTAGAGTCATTTCTGGGTAACCCCTTATCTATTCTACTTGAGTGGGTGTAGCCATTCCCATTCTTACACAAACCTAGATTTCAAAGAAAATCATTTTTCTCTATCATTTGGTTTCAAAGTCAGAGAAAGGGTGATTCAGAGAAGTGAGAGTAGCGGCACCTCAGTTCAGAGAAAGGGAAGATTGAGAAACTGAAGATGGTACTGATTTGAATCGAGAAGGGTTGAATCTCGTGGATCTAAGAATCGAGTTGATTGAAGAAATTTGATGCAGTGATTTAGGGAGAAATATGGAGATTAATGGATTTGTAGTTGAAAGCCATAGGGTGAACTGAGATGGAGGAATCTATTGCTCAGAATCAGAGCGAGAAGAGAGTGGATTTGATGTTGAAGGGGTTTGATTCCGGTGGTGTTGATATGAAGAACAAGTCACAGCAGGGGTTAGAGATGATTGAAAGTATAGAGCTCAGACATGGGTTGTATGTGATTCCATGTCCAATAAAGTGAAATAGCTGTTAGGGTTTGTTCTAATTCATGCTACAAGATAGTTCAGGTGGTGAAGTACTAAATTGCAAAGAGATGATTCTGGTGTTGTTTGTGTTAGCCTGGTGGTTTTGGTTATGTCAATGATGTTGCTCGGTGATTGAGTTACAGTTACAGCTGAGCTTGAGATGGAGGAAGCAGCTACTGCAGGAACTGAATTAAAGGCACATGGGTTGTAGCTGGTGCTTTGAAATTGACAAGATGCTGGAATTGCAGTTGAGTTAGTGGTATGATGCTGTAATGCAGAAAGGGACTGCACTGAGCTGTTGTACTGGGATCATAGGTCTGTGTTTGGTTGGTGCTAATGGGTTTATGTAAGCTGAACTACAAATGTCTTCGCATGTGCGGTGAAATGAAAGAGAACTGAGTTGACAGTGAAGCTTATAATGGCTGCTGGTGGTGGATTGAAAGATACAGCAAAGCTGAGAAGCAGAAATTTCAGTACATTAGCTGAAATGCTGCTATGAATGAACAACTGGGTACTGGTGGAGCTGGTTGGATGAATGAATGAGGCAATGCTGGGATGCAATGTATGGCAGCTGCAGCGAAGTGCCTGAGGATTGCGCAAGTCACGGAAAGTGGAGTTGCAGAGGCCATGGTAGGTGTTGCTGCCATGGATGTCTACAAGAGTTCGAGCCGCGATGGAGTTCAATGAAATAGGCATTGTGCAGGAGGTGGATTTTAGAGTAGCTGGTGTGACTGAGATGAACTGAGCAACACAGTTAATTGGTGGATGCAATGGTTGAGCTTGAGTGATGTTGCAGGTGGCTTTACGGTGGTCTATTTTGCAGGGGCAATGGCGCTCGAGTTATGCAACTGAGTTTGATAGCATTACTGTTGAGTAGTGAAGGTAGTGGTTCTGAGAAGATGGTTTTAATTTATGGCATTGCAGGTGCAGTGTAGGTAATTGCAGGTGCTCGGATTCGGAGTTGTTTTGCTGCTGTTGTAATTGTAGAATGAAGCTGTTGTGTCAGGGAAGTAGTATTGGTATTGTTCTGCAGTTGGATTGGTGATGTTCTCAAGGCGTTGAATTACAGAGAGCTTTGAGGTGTTAGCTTATTGCAGATGAAGTAATTTGATGCTGCTGCTGATAGGGAAGAGCTAGGTTACAGGCAAGTTTGGAACTGGTGCAATTCACAGCCATCATGGCTGGATTGCACTTGAGAAGCTCAAGGATAGCACACCACAGGTTTGGCCTGTGCAAGATAAATTAAGGGGCGCAACAGCTCTAGCCTAGAGATTATTCAACTGAGCTTGACTGTGTTGACTGACTAGGACCGGTGACCGGGTGGACTTCGCCGGTCACCTGAGAATTTTCCGGCGCCGGATTCCAGCCAGTGCACCAGTTTTCCGGCGAGCATATTTTTGGGATATATTTTCACATGGGTTTCTCTCACTTGGTTCATGGGCTTGGTGGACTTCTTGCTATTGGACATTGGGCTTTGAAGACCTAATTTTGGAAAGTTGGAAAAGCTATAAAAGGAAGAGTTTCTATTCTTTTAAGGACGAATTACTTATCACGTATTTTTCTACTGGAGTTTGAAGGAGAGCGATTCTACTAGGGTTTGCTTTCGTTTATTTTTCATGTTCTTCATTTTATTCTTGATAATAATTATGATGAATCAAAATACTATGAGTAACTAAATACCTTTTATTGGTTATGGGATATAAAGTGGATTTCACAAATAAAATATGATTCAATGCATTAGTTTTGTCTCAAGTTTATTGTTTATGATTCATTGTTTATATTGTATATGATTTGATTGTTTGATTGGTTGAGTCCGGAATCAATCCGATTTGCATTCATTTCTAAAGCTATATTAGGGTTTTCAATACGAAAACGTTGTTAATCCCTGATTCTAAGTAGCATAAATGTGGGTAGTGCTTGTAGAGATATATCCTACTAGTCACATATGAATCATAACTTGGATTAAATTGATTTAGTGCTTTTACACATTTCGATTGCTTTGATTAGTCTTATTCCATATAGCTTATTGCTTTTAGGGAGTTAAATTTAATTTGCTTTTACACTTTAGGTTGCTTTCTAGGAAGAATTCACATATGCATCTTTTAATGTGGTTGTGATGAAATCAGGGAATTAGCGGGGTATTCTTGCGATCAAGGTATCCTAGGACTTTTAGTAAATGAGAGATTAAATTTCAATTCTAGTCATTGATGAAAATATGTGTTTGTGAATGAAACTATCCCGTGACCAATACTTTCTTCATATTGATTACTTTAATACTTTATTGCTTTCAAATTAGTTTTATAGCCTTTGATAACTCAAACCCCCCCCCTTTGGTTACTAAGAAACTAAAAATTTGCATAACAACAAAAAGCCTCTCCGTGGATACGAACTCTTTCTTATCACATACTATTTTTATTTTAGGAAGTAAGAAAGTGAAATTATATTTGCGTCGGCTGACAAACGATCAACCACCATGTTACAGAATTCAAGGAAATCTGTGGGACTCTGCGTTTTAATCAAATGCCTGAAGAGTCTCTCAAATTGAGACTATTTCCTTTCTCTTTGAAAGAAAAGGCCAAGTCTTGGTTGTATGCCGTACAACCACAGTCCATTGCAACCTGGGATGCTCTTATGAAAGTATTCTTCAAAAAGTTCTTCCCAAACCATAAGACTGCGACAATTCGTCAAAGTCTGAATAGTTTTGTGCAATTAGAAGGTGATGTAGTTGCAGGAATTCCCACACTACACCCTATTCAAGAACTTACTAACATCTATGACATAATTTGAAGATTAAGAACACTTTTTATTAATTTGATCTTAAGGAATTACAGAAATCAAGAACACAGAACACTTGATAAAGATTTTCTCTCTCCTAAAACTTTCCTAACACTCAAAAATTCATTAGCCTCTCTGGAACTATTCATCTCCTTTATATAGGTATTTACATAGTGGATTAAAGCTCATGAAAGCTCATTTACAGCTAAGATTCCCTTCAATTTCGGATCTGAGTTCTTGCGATAAATCGCAGTTAGCACCGCCTTTAACTTTCGCAGGTTTTATTGATATATCACAGACATCTCACACTTTCTTCGTGTTTCTGTCGTTTTCAGTTATTACGTCATTGTTTAAGTCATCTTTGGATGTGTCGCAGAATACTACTGATGTATCGCAGAGTAGTTCTTTTATTATCGATATATCGCAGAACAGTCGTTTATTTCTCAGGAATATTGTTGTGACAATATTCTGATCCTACATCTTGCCTCTTCTCATATCTTTTCTACGAAGAAGATAAAGATCATGAGAATTTAAATTTCTTGATTTGCCGCAACTCCTTGTCTTTTCATATTTCCTTTATTCTGACACGTCTCTATATCCATCGCTAAATATTCTACACATTTTTTTTCTTCATTTATCCTTGACACGTATTCTTCCAACCGTTGAGTTCTTACCATTCACGTCCTTTCTTCATTGAATGCATTGATATTCTCGAAAATTTTATTCTCTTATAAATATCGTCTTTGCTAATCCTTCCTCTTCTTTTTACTTTCGCTTTTCTTCTCTGCAACTTCACTATTCATCGTCTTCTTCCGCAAATTCCGGATCTCAATTATTCTTTCAGTTTTCTTCTTTTCTCTTCTTTGTTTTAATCTTCGTTCCCATACTAAAAAATGGCTCCTGCTAAAAAATTAGGTCAATCCACTTTGAAAAAACACCAGCAGAAGCTTCAATCCTTAGGTTTCACATTTTCTGAAATCCCCGATCAATCTTTAGACTCTGATCTCTCCATTGATCTTGTTTCAAGATTTCCTTCTTCTAACGAGAAGATACTTGTTTCGCTAGGTCAATTAGAAGCTGGCCTTCCTATTCCTCTTTATAACCCAGATCTCCCTCTTTTTTATGAGATTATTTCTCATGTTAAACTTTCGCGAGCAATATGCAACTTAGTGGAGATTGTATTCGCCTCATTCTTGAATATGATTCCCGTGGAGCTGGTAAAGGATCCCTTTATCCTGATGATGCGAAACATCCTGATTATGAAAAAATACCAATTATTCCAGCGAAATATACCGTGGAGAACTTCTTTGCGAATTATCAAGTGATTCCAATGAAGAAAGAAAGTACGTGTTAGGCTGTTCGTTTGAATAGGGATAAAAAAGTTGCGAAGGATAAAATTCTAATGCAAGATATAGACTATCATTCCACAAGAAACAATCTTCCACGCTTCTCCAAGGATGATAAATGGTGTAGATTTCCTCTCCTCCTTGAAGGTCCATATATTTCTGGTACTCTGAGCCTTCCTGCGAATCCTGCATATCTTGCGGCTTATCATCCTTGGATTTTTAATTGGACTGAAAAGAATTCTGAGGTATATCTCGCGAAGTTAATCATTATTCGCAAACTTAGATAAATATACTGTTCTCACTAGTTATTGAATTATTTTTTATCAGATTGGAAAAATGAAGGCTAGCTACGCCAGTACTGGGAATCCTAATCTCCTAAATTTTTTGAAAACTTTCACAGATGAAGTAAGAAACATTCTCTTATAACTTTTAACAATATATTGTTGCCCCTGTTTCTTATCTTCATGTGTGGTTGTTTTCTAGGAAATACCATTTGTCGCAGTAGTTGAAGCCAAGGATAAAGGCAAAAAAGTAATAACTCCAAATGAGAGTTCTGGCACTTCTCCTCATCGCAATAAGAAAAACTGCTGAGAGTCCTCCAAAAAAGAGAAGAAAAACTCAACCGCTTAAAGAAATTTCCTCTGTCGCTGAAAAAGATAATGAGGTTGAAGAGAGTGGAAGAATTAATAATGACGCTACCATGGGCACCTCTTCAATACGTTTTTCCTCCGCAAGAGTTAGATCTGCGATGGGTCTTTCTCAACCTGAGACTCCCATGGATCAACTGTCAAATATCTTTAGAAATCCCATGCAAGGTATTGGGGATGACAATATTGCTCACGCTTGCAATTATCTTTCAAAAATCTGCGATGCTTCCATCTTAACTAATAATAAAGATCTTAAAGGAGTTTCGAGATTTATCAACCTAGATTTTCTTCACGCACTAGCTTCATTGGTATGCCCCTTTTCTTTTATTTTTCTTGTAGTAAACTTTACATTTGTCATGAATATCGAAGTTTTTTTATTTACCCTTACTTATTTTCTCTTGTATGCCACAGACTGCTAGAGCTTCTTTTTCTGTTGCTTCGGAATTAGAAAATAGATTGTCATTATCGCAAAAAAGGCTTACTGATTCACAATCTGAATCTGCAAAACTTCGTGAAAAGAATAAGCAAAATGAAGATGAAATATCCATTCTTCGCGAAAAATGTAAGCAATTGGAAGCATCTGGGAATACTGAGCTCCTTAACAAGAATAAATCGCTTGAAGTAGATGTTGAAGTTCTTCAACAAAAACTAGTTGACAAGGAGAAGTTCTGCAAACAAATTATTGGTATGATTTATTTATTTATTTTTTACTTTCTTCTTTCTTGTTATTTTAGCTTATTTGAACAACCATTTTGCAGATGCCTATAATCTTACTGATGAAGCTCTTATTCTCAATTCTTTTGATGAACCCATAGATGAATCCATTCTTCTTCAGCGTCTTAATGACGCTTTAAATAATTATTCCGATGAAAAAATTAATGCTCTGTCTATCGATGAGCTTAAATACCACATTTCCCTTATAAGAATGGATTATAGATCTACTTTGAGTATATCCAATAGTTTTAAGACTTGTAGGGATGAATTTGGAAAAAGAATCAAAACCTTGAAATCCCAAAAGAAGGAACTTGAGAAGGATAAAGAACGCATTACTCTTCAAGGCGCTGAAGCTCTATCAAAGTTCCGCAATGCCCTTATTGACACTGAACTTGAGAGAGATAGACTTAAGGATGAAAACATTGAACTTCTTAAAAGAGAAAAACAAATCCGTTCCCATCTTCTCATTCAAAATGATGATGAATTCGCATGGGCTGCGACAATTCTCGATAATGCTAGGAAAAACTTAGCAATAGATGTCAGTCTTCATACCGAACAGGCAACCTTGATACAAGAAATGATTCATGAAAGAGAAGGTTATTTATTGCTCCTCTAACATCTTTATATTTTTTGTAAATTTTTGATAAATTTCTAACTTGTTATTGTATTATCGCAGAATCTGAAGAAAAACATTCTTCAAAGATAGCAGAACTTGAAGAAGAAAAAAGTAGTCTTGCAAATAATCTTGCTTCCCGCAATGATAAAATCTCTAGACTGCGAGAGAAGATAAAGATATCCAACTCCAATTTGCGTAGTAACCTTCTCACCATTCGCAATAATGCTATTGAGAAAGTCTGCCAAGATAATGATCTTCCCCTTAGTTTATATCCTTGCCTTTTGGAAAATATCCCACCCAGTTCAAGTACCAATTATTTCTGATGCCGAGGCTGATATAAATGAGGATGAAAGCGAAGATGAAGAAGAAACTGATGATGAAGATAATGAAGATGAAGATGAAGATAATGGCGAAGATAAATCCCAATAGTTATGCTTCTTCTTTTTGATCTTCTCCTGTATTTTTCCCTTTCTTTCTTGCGATAATTATCTGCGACAAATTGTATCATTCTTTCTGCAAAATACTTGTAATTCCCGATGTTCTTCAATATATATAAATTCCTTTTTTGCCTCTATCCGTCTGTTATTTATATGAATTTATCATATAATGATTAATAAAAATATTTATTGTTCTTATACATCGTTCCCATACTTGCCTCTTGTTATTAATCCGCAATATGATAAATGAATCATCGTAAATTTTTCTGCGAACTATATGTTTCGCAGACATAATTTTCTTGTGGTCTTATTTTGCCTTCCTAGTTAAAGGTCTTATTATGCCACTTTTATGTGACAAGATCGCAGGACATTCTTACCTTTATACGTAATAATCCATTGATCTTGCCTTATCATTTAATTTTAATTTCTGCGACAATATGATAAATCTAAGCCATCTTGTGAGATTAATCTCTCTTTGCTTTTTAAGACTTATGATATTGCCGTCTTTGCGATGAAATCGCAGGACGTCTTTGCAATTTATATCCTCTTATTATTGATTTCATTTATCTCATTATTTGATCTTATCGCAAAAACCCATTGATCCCATCTTATCATTTCTTATTAGGCTTTTTGGCCAGTCATGCGGCAATATGACGGGCCTAAATATTCTTGCGAATATAAAATCCCATGACATTGCTGTCCCTGTCACGCGACAATATGACGGGCCTAAATATTCTTGCGAATATAAAGTCCCATGACATTGCCGTCTTTTTTGATGCACAACTCCCTAATGGAGGGTATCGCCCTTATCTCTCCCCCCGGTTGCCCCTTCAAGTATTATACATCGGCCATACAAGACTAGCACTTTCCCATCCGGTTCTGCCAACAACCAGTTGTTTTCGCAGCCTTGTCCTTTATGCCTTATATGGCTTATAGTTACAAGACTGCACCCTAAGTGGGGTTTTCTTCGGGCCAACACATCGTAAGCCAAGACTTGCCATGGATGGCCAGGGTAGGTTCATCCATCCCGGGCACCCAAAGCTCAACCGTGTACCTCGGCGCCTTGATCATACGTTGCATTCCTTAGGAGAAACTCTCGGGAGCCCAACCAGGGTATAACCTTATATAATTGGGAATCCAAGTTATCTCTCCCGGATGGATTTTCAATAATCCCAAATCTCCATGACTAGGTTCCAGCAGCGGTATAGCCTTTCCCATAGCCATGCAAAGAGATACCCCCCTTGTGACGCACTTTAAGGACATTGCCTCTTACGGAATAGAATCCGCGAACTAAGGTCTACGCCATAAAAGTTCGTCCCGTTCTTATATATTTTTAGGCGATTTGCACCCTTATTATGCATTTGCATTAAAAATTCTTATATGATTAGAAATCACCAACTTTTCTTTTTTAATAGAATTTTTTTTCATTTTTGAGAAGAGTTTTTCTTATATGATTCGAAATCATCTTGTTTTTTGATTGTTCGCAATATGATATTGTTGCACTTCTTTTCTTCTGTGATGAATGATTATTCGCAACCTCTTGTTACTTTATTTATTTTCTTGCGAGAAACGATTCATCGCAACATCTTATACTTTTTGTGCTCTTGCGAAGAATAAAGATTCCAACTTTTCCCCATCTTCGTATGATCAATCGTTATTGAATCTTTTGGAACAAACTATTCTTGAAGTATACCCTTTCCCCGCAACTCTATATTGTCCACCATCAATTTCTCAGCTCTCTGATTTTGCCTCCTGTTATGTTGCCAATTACGATTTCGGGCGCTTCTTTCTTCGCAAGTATTAATGTCAACTTCATAACACTTTTTGCCTTCAAACCAATCACCTTTAATTATCCCAATACCACGAGGATGTGGAAACTTTATGCATTGATGATATGTTGATGCTATTCCCAAGATCCCATGGAGCCATGGCCTTCCAATTAAAGCATTGTAAGGAGATTCTATATCCACTACGCAAAACTTAATTTTTGAAGATATCTTTTTCAATGGAATTTCCATAGTAATTTCTCCTTTTGGCTTGTTTGCGGTGCCATTAAAACCATAGATCTTGTAAGTTGAAGGGATTAGCTCATCATCTCTTCCACCTATTGTGCGATAAGTATGATAAAACAAAATGTCCACCGAGCTACCAGTGTCAATTAAAACTTTATCTATTTCCCAAGAATCTCTTGCTGCATCATCATCATCTTCTTCTTCTCTGTATTTTGGATTTATCTCTAATTTTACCACCAATGGGTTGTCATGCATCTTCCCAGGCTCTGGTATCTCTTCTGCAGTAAAAGAGATAACTTGTTTCTGTCATTCTTCTAACGGAGAAATCTTTGCAATATTCATCACCTCTCTTCCCTCTATATCCCTTGCAAATACTCTTCTTAGCACATTGTCATGGAAATCCTCTATCGTTTTTTGTGAATGTACAATTGAATTGAAGAATAGATTTTTTGCTGTAACTCCTACTTCAATGACAAATGTTTCTGCTTCTTTTGCAACATTAACTCTGCGAATTTCTGGTGCTTGCGGCAATTGTTGCGGTTGTAAATATCTTGCTAAAAATGATTTAATTTTCCTTGTTCGATCATTCGCAAAATGATTCTTTTCACATTTCTACAATTATTCACAGAATGACCATGAAAATGATGATAAGGACAAAATTCTTGATTGTGATTGTTGGGATGTGGTTCCTTCCCCATGTTCCAGGGTGAGGGTATATTCTCCATTAAAATAATCGCTTCCCAAATCTTGTCTATACCAGTATTTAAAGGCGGCAATTTGATATCTTCCCACATATTCCTCTGACCTCTTTGCTCTCTTGAATAATTCTGCCTCTGTCCACCATAAGTTTCTTGCGGTTGATCAAACCGTGGAACCTTATTATTGTTATTGCGATTATAAAAATTTCTCTCCTTTTCTAATTCCTCTTGATCTCTACTCCCCATTGCTACTATCTTAAGTTGATTATCAGTCTCCATTTTCTCTCGCGGATTTTGGGAAGTACTTGCTACTATATTAATCATCCTTGGTAACAAACTTCCATTTACTGCGGCTAAACTTGTGCCTGCAAGAGTTGGATAAGACTCCATCTCATTTTGTTTTTCCTCCAAAGAGATATATTCCTCTTGCAATTCTCGCAACTCTGTCATAGTGATTGTGTTTTTAACTCTGAAGACCTGGATGTATAATAGATTTGTCGCAAACATAGCATTTATGAAGGAAAAAATGAGATATCTTTCATCTACTCTTCCTGCCATTTCACTACACATTGTCCTCCACCTTATGGTTAAGTGCTTCAAACTCTCACCAACCCTCTGTTTCAATCCAAACACATCTTCAATTCCAGGTCGCGCAGAATTATTGCTGATGTAGGCTCCTAAGAAAGTGGTTTGCAAGTGCATGAACGAAGTTATTATATTCTTGGGAAGACTTTCGAAACACTTCAATGCTTCGCCAGTTAAACTTGACGCAAAATATTTGCACAAAACGACATCATGGTTCTCCCATTGTAGCATACATCTAATATAATCTTTGATATGTTGGACATCACACGTAGTTCCATCAAATATACTGGTCAACACCGGTAAATTTCATTTTGGAGGTATCCCTCCTAATTGTACCTCTTGAGTAAATGGAGTTTTCGCAGCCTCTTCGATTGCCTCATCAAGTTGCCTTCTTCCTCCTTCTCTTCTGTTATTTATCATTCCTCTCATTTCTGCCAATTCTCGCAAGATTTGTTCATTCCTATCAGAATTTTGCTCCATTGGTTTTTTCAACACAGCTTCTCTTCGTCTGCGTTCATGCCTTTCTTGTCTTGCGATGTTTCTCGCTTCTTCTCCAACATCTTGGTTTTGCCTTCTTCTGCGACTTTCTTCTTCTTGCAAGTTAATTTGTCTTTCATTATCTTCTCTATGAATTTCCTCATCCCTTACTGTTTCTCTTCGTTGCCTTTCTATGTCTCTGCAAATTCTCTCATATTCCTCATTGAGATTATCATTATTACGATTTTGCGCATGTCGTCTTTCTCGATTGTCATGATTATTCTGACACAACGCTGCTTGAATTTCTTGCTCTTCTACTTCTTCTCGCAATCTCTCTCTTTCTCCTGCTAAGCGTACTTTCTCAATATAATGTCTCTCAATATCATCTTCGATAATCCTGTAATTTCTTCGAATCTCTTCATCACGTAACATTCTCCTTCTCTCTTCTTGATTTTCTCCCTCATCCTGATTATGTCTAATGTCTAAAGTTTCCCCGCGTGAAATATGACGATCATTTATCAAATTCTCGCCAACATTTTGTGTAGGGAGATTCTGCCTTGTTTCTTCTCTATATGATCTTGAATTTGATCTCATGCTGCTTCTCGATCTTCTATTTTGCAACCTCAAATTTTCCATTCTTAATTCATGATTTTGTCTTGTAAGATTGGCACGCTCTTCTGCCTCTAATCTTCTTTCTTCTTGTATCCTTTGTCTTAAATCATCTTCCATTTCATGTTCTTCATGAATTAATCCTCCATCCATTTCTTGATTTCTTTCCTCTCCTTGATTTTCCGCCTCTTCTATCGAATCCGACCTCCAAGTATGCACACTTACTCTATCATAATCCATATTTCTATCTTGTGCTCGTGTTTGTTGATTTGGTGGTTGGGTTAAATTTTCTGCTTCATTTCTCCTTCTACTTCTTCCTGATCTGTTCCTTAAAGATCCTTCCAATTCACCTGTTCCTTCCCCTGCAATTCTTTTACTTCTTCTCACTGTTGTTGGTGGTTCTGACGTATTTCTTCTCCTTCTAGCCATTTCTCTTCAATTCTAATAATTTCTTCAAATCTTCAAACTGTAATTTGAAATTTCTCAAGTTTGATTGTCCCTGTTTCTGGGCGCCAAAATGTAGTTGCAGGAATTCCCACACTACACCCTATTCAAGAACTTACTAACATCTATGACATAATTTGAAGATTAAGAACACTTTTTATTAATTTGATCTTAAGGAATTACAGAAATCAAGAACACAGAACACTTGATAAAGATTTTCTCTCTCCTAAAACTTTCCTAACACTCAAAAATTCATTAGCCTCTCTGGAACTATTCTTCTCCTTTATATAGGTATTTACATAGTGGATTACAACTCATGACAGCTCATTTACAGCTAAGATTCCCTTCAATTTAGGATCTGAGTTCTTGCGATAAATCGCAGTTAGCACCGCCTTTAACTTTCGCAGGTTTTATTGATATATAGCAGGCATCTCACACTTTCTTCGTGTTTCTGTCGTTTTCATTTATTACGTCATTGTTTAAGTCATCTTTGGATGTGTCGCAGAATACTACTGATGTATCGCAGAGTAATTCGTTTATTATCGATATATCGCTGAACAATCGTTTATTTCTCAGGAATATTGTTGTGACAATATTCTGATCCTACAGGTGACACCTTGGACAAATATCTGGAGAGATTTAATGAATTATTTCTCCAATGCCCTCACTATGGATTTGAAAAATGGAGACTTATGTAAATTTTGTATGAAGGCCTAGATGTCAAGACCCGAACAACAGTGGAGTCAATGTGCAATGGTGCATTTATTGACAAAAGTGTTGATGAGTCTTGGACCTTCTTAATCGAAGTCGCTGAAAAGACTTAGCAATGGGAGTCCATCCGTGAACCTAAAAAAACTGCCCCTGTATCGAATGCCCATAGAATTGAGTCTGATTTTGAAGAAAAAGCAAATGTTGCATCCTTGGCTAGGAGAGTAGAAGCGCTAGAGCTGCAGAAGAATGTGAAAAATACTTCCCCTACTCTCTGTGACCAAATTGAAATGGCCACTTGTGTTGCATGCCACAGTTCAGACCATCTAGTGGATAGTTGTCCAAACCTACAAGCATTCTATGAGTCTAGGTTTGAGCAGGCTAATGCTTTGTATCACAAGCAAGAAAACAACCCTTATTCTCAGACCTACAACCCGGAGTGGAGGAATCACCCTAATTTTTCATGGTCTAAGGGGCCTATACAAAGAGGCACAACTAGTAATAATCAGGGATACTCATATCCTAGAAACCCTCAAGTGCAATCACACACACAATACCTTGTAGAGAAAAAGCCTATATTTGAAGATAGTGTCGGTCTGTTGGCCCAAAATCTGTTGCACCTTCAAAAGACCACTGACCAACATTTCTCAAGTTTAGAACTTAAAATGGGCCAAATTTGTGATGCATTGAATGAGAGAGAAAATGGTAAACTCCCTAGTCATCCCCAACAAAATCCAAAGAACACATTTCAAGCAAGTACTTCAACTAGCAATGAGTCTTCACATAATCAGGTAAATGCTGTCACTACCCTTCGTAGTGGTAAGGTTGTTGATAACAATGTAGGTGTACCACAGTCAGTCGAGTCTAGATCAGACACACCGGTGCATACAACTCCATAGAAAACACCCGTTGTGAAAAAGGAATCTGAGCATGATAGTGACTCTAAGAATTCCACTGATGTCAATGTCCCTGAACCATCTAATGTGCCTTTATCTCCATTTTCTCAAAGGTTGAGGCAAAAAAAAGGAAGTACACACTACAATGAGATGTTGTAAATGTTTAAACGTGTAAACATAAACATTCCATTTTTTGAAGCAATCAGGAAGATACCTACCTATGCTAAATTCTTGAAAGATTTATGTACACAAAAGAGAAAGCTTCATATGTATAAGCGTGCCTTCCTCACTGAGCAGGTAAGTTCAATTATTATAAACAAGACCCCACATAAGTTTAAAGACCCAAGTAGTCCAACTATCTCATGTACTATAGGTGATCATATAATCGAAAAGGCTTTATTGAACTTAGGTGCTAGTGTTAATCTTTTTCCATATTCTGTGTATGTGCAGTTAGGTCTTGGGGAGTTATAACCCACCCCTATTACACTATAATTATCGGACAGATCTGTAAAAATCCCTCGTGGTATTGTTGAGGATGTGTTAATCAAGGTTGATAAATTTTATTTCCCTGTGGATTTTATTGTGTTAGATACTCAACCTATGCAAAATCCAGAAAATCATATTCCTGTCATTTTCGGATGTAAAACTTCCATGACGCGTACCTAGGGTGACTGGTTTTTAAGTTCGTAAACTCCAAACTCAGCAGAAATTCACGGACATTGAAAAGGCGAGGGTACCCAAATATACCTCAAGCTATTACTTTTCCTTCCTATAAGTCCTTTCCCCGAAAGTGATTATCTATGCGCTGAGTCGAGATAATACAACAAATTGGTTCACACTTTGTGTGATCGTCTATGGATACGAGATCGAGGTAATACAACAACAAAGTGTATTTACTTGATATTAAGGTTCGGACTTAACCAAATACAATAGATTCAAGTATCAAGTAAATAGGAATTAACATTTGTGCAATTTACTTTAATTATAATAAAACAATTATAATGCGGAAATATAAAGTAAATGACACATCAATATTTTGTTAACGAGGAAACCGCAAATGCAAAAAAACCCCGGGACCTAGTCCAGAATTGAATACTCTCAGGATTAATCCGCTATACAAAATAAACCAACTTCGTATAGTTGAGACCAAGATGTTAGAGCATTACTCGGTTGAGCCCACCAAGCATTGGTATGTCAAGTTTGGTTGTCATATTTTAATGAAGCAAAACTCATTTAAGAGTCGCTTGATTTAAATGTACTAGAGTCAACTTCGTATATGTTAGCTTGAAAGTATTAGGGTGAGACATTACAAGTATTGCGAAGACTTGAAGAAGTGAAGAAGTGCGGAGCTACAACGACAACATCATCCTTCGACTTGAGGTTAGTGATATTTGACTTAAACTGTTTCATTCCCTAACATATCTTCTAAGTCGTGCATATTGAAAACATAAAACAGCGAAGAATGAACACTCTAGATAGACATAGTATTAAGGAATACAATATGAAGTTTCTTGCTTAACCATTATAAGACATCGACGTAATTGTATGAATGCTATTGTGATTATGTATGGGTATGAGGTGAGGATTTCATCCTAGGGAATAACGTTTACATGTGTTCTAAGGAAGTAATTTCATGATATGTGTTGTGAACCGAAAATGAAATCGCCAGGCGTTATTGGGGCTGTTCTACATTGCATATCTTATGAATGACCAATATGTGTGATTAGTATAACCACTCATGACTTGTTTTTGTTCTTGGTAAAACTATTCACATGAAGCCTGAATTATGTATTGGTATGAATTTTATTAGTGAAACGGATCTTAAGTAATCACCTGGGGTATGATCGGGTTGTGAGTGTCTGAACTTATTACTGGAAAAAGGGGAAACGATCCTAGTAAGAGGTGCAGTGCATCACAAGGGGAACCGATCCTTGTATGAGGTGCATCAAGGTTTATGGAATAAAGGGGAACCGATCCTACGAACATGTGCAACATGTTTTTGGGAAGGGGGAACCGATCCTATGGACATGTGCAGTGCATAAAAGTTAGATACCTAATATTATGTGGGGAACCGATCCTAGTACCTAGTCATCCGTATCTTTGGTAAGCTAGTGTAACTATGCACAATACTCACATGGAGGTAGAACCGAAACTTGTTTTGGTAGAACCGTAAACCCATGAGTTTGATTGAGTGAAACTTGATCAATCACATAGTTATTGAAAGTCAGATGAACCAATTATAAACTTGTTTGGAAGTGTGGAAATCGGTTTCAAGTGATCAAGCATGGAAAATACTTGCAAGAGTTAGATGTCATCACACTTTGAACACAGTGAATTAATGCTTATTCTATATTGTTTAAAGATATTCCTTAACGGCTAAGAAGGAAGTAAATCCCAAGATCGAATTTAAATAAGTTAAAAATATTTTTAATTATATATGGAAAATAAGAATTAGTAATGTGCATTTGCTAATTAAAGATTTTTCAAGGAGATTTCGATCATATTTTTGGACAGTGCATTCACAGGAATTATGAAAACCGAATTTTGGTTAATATGGAAAAATATCTTGAGTATATTTTCGGTTTTGGAAATTCCTTGGTTTCCAAACTTCCTTGTATGTAAATACTTTGAGTTTGAATTTCTAGCAAACTAATCCTGCGTGACATCAGACTTACTCTTTTGTCTTTGTTACAGGTGAAGCCACCTATTAGAGAGGAGAGTAATCTAATTAGGTGAAATCTCTTACGTCCGCCCAATTTAAAGTCTTCTTTGGGATTGAGAAGCTCTAGCGCGACCCATTGGTAGGAAACTACATATTGCAGTTTATCTTTAGTTTTCGTATTGATTTGATTGACTAATGGTGGTTGAACTTTGATTGCATCTAGTTTGTTTATGATTGAGAATCTTCTCTTCTGATATAAGATTCACTCAAACTAGTTCAAGGTTTCGACATGTATCTTTAGACTGTTGTTAGATCTAAAGACGATCTTGTGATAATCCATTGTTAACGGACTCCGTTCTGTGTATGATTGATCATAAGAGATTCAAGTAGTTGTGTGCAGGTGTTTATTGAAGATCTAAGAAGATTTGAAGACAAAGAAGATATTGAAGATTTCTGACTTGGTTTTTACAATCTTTGGTGTGCACAATACTTGTTTGGGAAAAAAAGGATCCATTTAATAATCGGTTTAACCTTGTGGTAGATTAGATTGATTAATTCAGTAAGATCGGCATCAATACGATTCCTTGTGATTAAAGGTATTGATTGGCTTAATCTTAACGATTGCCTTTGGGTGATTGAATATAAGATAGATCTTGGAACCTGTCAAAGGAGTTTATGTTAAGATAAACAAGGGAACCTTTGCGCAACTCATATTACTTGGTTGAAGAGAGTTGATACCAAACAGATTTGTTGTTCCTATACTGTTTGGAATACGAACCAAAGGAATTGGTCCAAGTACGTGACTTGTTTACAGGTTGGAAGCGTGGAAATACAGACGGAACTAGGTGAACTATAGGTGTTGCTTGGTCTCAACTATACGAAGTTGTCTTATTTTGTACAACGGCTTTGTAGTTGCAGGATTTCCCACACTACACCCTTGTTAATATTTTGCTATAATCAACTATGAATTGAAGATGAAAAACGACACTTTATTATTTTGTTTTCAGAAATGCTTACAAAAATGGAAGAATTCAAGATTACAACTATTCTCTTGAAGTTTCTCTCTCCTCAAGACTTTATTAACTCTCAAAAATACATCATCCCTTTCTGGACACATTGGGTCTATATTTATAGGGTAGTTACATAGTGGATGACAGCTAAGTTTTCCTCTTATTTCGGGTTGATCCTGTGATTGTGCCGCGATAGTTGCAATGTTAAATCTCGCAAGTTTTGTAACCATCGCAGAAAAAACATGCTTTTCTCATGTTTTCTTCAATCGTCATATATTACGTCACTCTTTTGAAGGTTTTTGTGACACTCGTGAAGTGTCGTATAAAATCTTGCGTTGATGCTCGCTGAGAAGTGTTGTTAATCTCGCAGAGAAGTATTATAGCGATATTCTGGTCCTACATCTTGCCTCTTCTCATGTCTTCTTCGCAAAGTGAAGAGGATATGAGAATCTTCAATTTTTCAAAGTGCTCGCAGCCTCTCTTCTTTCCATATTTTCTTCTCGACATTGCTCCGTTAGTTTAGATTTAACCTCTTACACGTGTTGTAAATTCATCTTTTTACTGATACGTCTTTACTCAACAGGTTATTCCCTTTTTCCTATAAAATGTAGAGTTAAACTTCAAAACTAATTTTCTTCTTCTATTTCTCTATCTTCTTCATCTGTTTATTTTATCTTCCGTCTGCAAATTTTCTTCTTCTTCATATTCTCCTGCTACTATTCTAATGGAATCATCAAGGTATGTTTTTTTTTATAATAATCTTTATTTGATTCAATTTTTACTCATATTTTTCGATCTTCTCTATTTGATCCTTCATAACTCTCGTATTATGTCTTCTCTTTAGTGGAACTATCCTTAACACCCAGTCCTCAGGTCAAAACCCTAATGCTCGCAAAAGACCGACTGAGAAGAAGAAGAGAAGTTCTGTGAATGATAAGGTGGTAAGAAACACATCCTATTTCTTAATAACAATATTGTTGCCTATGTTTCTTATCTAAGTTATTATTCGCAGAATGTCGAGAACATCGCTAATCCTCCCAAAAGATCTCGTCATTTCAAAGCTCTTGAGGATGATTTCTCCATCCCCACATTAACATCTACAAGAATTACTCCCACACCCTCACAACTGGGTACTCTTCCTTTTTCCTGCGAGAACATCGCTGCCAATACCTCTACTTATTTTGATTCATTGACAAGTCAAGCTCCTGAAATTGTTGTGACTGAAGTTCCTTCTAGCCCTTTACTGCCTTCAACTGTTGTTTTTCCCAACACTCCTCCTTCTGATAATACAACCATCGCAAATGACTCAAATCGTCAACTTGCCCTTGTTACCACTTCACCCTCTTCATCTCTTCCTCCATCGAATGGAATATTAGCTGGAGTTGATATTGCTTTTAAAATTTTATCTAATATTTTAAGCGATACTAGAAAATCTTCTACTGACTCTCTCCAATATGAAGCTTGCGAGACTTTACTTAAATATTTTGGCTCTGATAACACTGTTTCACGAGCATCTTTAGAGAATGAAGTTGAAACTCTGAGAAAAAGCCTTCAAGTCAAAACTTCTGAATGTGATACTCTGAACCATATGCTTCACAACACTTCTCTTAACTGCGAGAACCTTCGCAGAAAAAATGACGAATTAAAAGGTACAATTTTCTTGCCTTCACCCTTTTGTTTTTCTTTTTTGTTTTTATACCCTCTGTACTCAAATCTCCTTCTTAAATTCTTGATTCATATATTAGTTTCAAACCGGATTCGTTTCATGGAGAGACTTAAATTTGAATCTATTGCTGACGAAGCTCGTGTTGAAAGAGATTCTTGGATGGACCAGTATAATAGATTAGATAACCTCTACACATATTCGATCGATCAAATAGATAATCTTACTAATGAGAATAACCAACTATCGCAAAGTCAAAATTTATTAAGTAACGAGATTACTCGTCTCTCATATTCATTAACCAAGTCTAACTTGGTGGTAGAATCTTTATCAGATGAAAATAGAACTCTATCCTAAGAGAAACATAGATTTTCAAGCTTGATGGCGATTTATTCGCAGCAATTGAATAATCTACAAAGAATATGTGATAATCAAGAGCAATCTCTTCGTTCCCTTAAAGATGAACTCAAGGAGGTAACTGAATCATCTGCTGCTGAGAAGGATAAACTTATCAAGGGAAGGTTAACTCTTAGTTTGAAGGCCAGCGAGCTTCAAGACCAATACTCTGAATTGAAGAAGTCTCATTCTTTACTAACAGAGGAAAACTCGTATCTACGCACCAAAGAAGAAAACATGAAATCTCGTCTGAAGGGTGTGGTTGGCGATAAATTTGATGACGCTATGAATCAATGGGAAAACTGTTTATTTACATTAATTCAAAACTTAACCTCGCAGAAAGAAGGTAGTCAATTGACTGCCTCTCTTGTTGACCTTTCTGTCAAATCTTGTGTTATATTTCTCGCAAAATCTTTGACTGAATGATCTTTTATCACTTTTGTTACTCGCAGAATCTGAAAGAAGTCTTCATTCCACCATCGCTGATCTTACTGCTAAATTGGATAAAGTTCGCAAAGAAAACAAGACTCTTACTTCCAATTATATTGAAGCTGGTGACAAAGCAGAAAGAAGGCTTGATTATCTTGAGTACTTCAAAAATATAGAGATTAGGAATCGTGACAGAGGTTTCCTGCGCAAGGTTCACCTCAGTGCTGAAGTTCTTGTGAATGATATTCTGCTCTCCAATTCTCTTCCTCATGTATATGTTCCTCCTCTAAAAGTTGATGATGATGAAACTCCTCTTCCCATGGATAAGGAATTAGAATTCACTGATGAAGAAAATACCACCCAAGAAGATGATGAAGAAGAAAGAAGTCCTCTTAAAGAAGTAACTACAAGCGGTGAGAAGAATACTGATGAAGCTGACAATTCTGGAAAGAATAATGATTCTGGCGAGCAAGAATAGTGAATCTGGCGAGACAATCGTCAAAACTTGAATTTTATTCTTCCTTTCTTTTTCTTTTTCTTTCTTGCGATTAATATAACTTTTGAAATTTTGAGAATTCAACTTTTAATTTTGTTTACTTTGAATATCCTCAAGGAAGATAATGAAATCTTATTTCTCCACTCCCTTACTTGCCCTTCATTATCTTTCTTGAAATGGTGAATTATTTCATGTGTCTCCTTTCTGGAACTGTGAATATATGAATGTTTCTGCGATGTAATGAGTACAGCTGCGATATTCCGAAAAATTCTGAAAGAGTTTACGATGTTACGAATCTGTCTTCTTATATATTTTCCTACGATTAACAAATCTTTCCTGCATCTTAAAATAGAATAGTTAATTTTTTTAAGATTATTCTGTTGGTCTTATTTTTCCTTCCTAGTTAAAGGTCTTATCTTGCCAAAAAAAAAAAAATTCTTTCTGCGACAAAATCGCAGGATGTCTTTACATTTGCATGTATTGACCCATTGATCTTGTATTTTCTATTTCTATTTTTTTTTAACATCTATGTGACAATATGATAAGTGTAAACTCTCTTGCAAGAATTAAACCTTATGACATTGCCGTCTTGCGATGAAATCGTAGGACGTCTTTACACTTTCATGTAAAAACCCATTGATCTCATATTAACTTTTTTCTTTTGGCTTTCCGCCTTTGTATAACTTTAGTCACGCGACAATATGACAGGCCTAAATGTTCTTGCGATCATAAAGCCCCATGACATTGCCTTCTTTAGACACTTATCAGCTCCCTAATGGAGGGTGCCGCCCTTATCTTCCCCATGGTTTCCCCTTCAAGGAGGGAAAATCGGCCGTACAAGACTAGCTCCTCCCATCCATATTTTCCAAAAACCAGTTATTTTTCGCAGCCTCTTGTCCTTTATGCCTATATGGCTTATAGTTACAAGACTGCACCCTAAGTGGGGTTTTCTTCGGGTCGAGTGCGTCATAGCCAAGACTTTCCAAGGATGGCCAGGGTATTTTCGTACGCCCCGGGCACCCTTGACTTAACCGTGTACCTCGGCGCCTTGGTCATACTCTGCACTCCTTAGAAGAGGTCCTTAGTCGTCCAATCAGGGTATAACCTTATATAATTGGAAATCCAAGGTCCCTCTCCTGGATAGGTTTTCTTTAACCCCAACATCTGCATAACTCAGGTTCCAGAAACGGTATAACCTTATCACTGAGTCATGTCAAGAGATACCCCGTTATATGACGCACTATTAGGTCTTACATTTGCCTCTTGCGAAATTTTATTCACGAACTAGGGTTCACGCCATATAGGTTCGTCCCATTCTATTAATCTCTGCGAAATTTATTCGTCATTCTTGCGATTATGCTCGCAGTTCATGCTTTGCTTTATTATTAGGAGAACCTCGCAATCGTAAAAAAATTTTTTTTTTTTTTTTACAACGTACTTGTATCTCTTATCTTGCAGAAGTTGTCATTAATAATAGTTTTTCAGATATATTCTATTCCATGGTCTGTCAAGTCTTTGACCAACATCTCTCCCTTCAGGGTCCATTAGTTTGTATGCCCCGGCTCCAACTATATCTTTAATAATGTATGGTCCATCTCATTTTCTCGCCAACTTTCCACCATTCTCTCGCTGATAACTTGGTGTTTCTCGCAGCACTAAATCGCCAGGTTGAAATTCACGTTTCTTAACACGTTTTTTGTACTCGCGAGCTAATCTTCGCTGATAATTTTCCATATGTTGGAAAGTTTTTTATCCTTTTTCTTCTAATTCATCCAATTTATTTAAAATCATCCCATCACTTAGATTTCTTTCCCAAGCCTCTCTTTTTGTTGTAGGAATAGATACTTCTGTTGGTAACACAGCTTCAAATCCATATGTCAAACAAAAAGGTGACATTCCAGTAGCTTCTCGTCTAGTTGTATTGTAGGCCCATATTGCATTATGCACCTGTTCACACCATGCTCTGTGGTATCCCTCTAGTTTCTTTTTTAAGATATATGCGATTGTCTTATTAGTTGCTTCAGCTTGACCATTTGCTTGTGGATATAGAGGAGTAGATTTTCCACACTTTATCTTAAATGCATTGAGTAGCAATTCTATATTCTGCCCTTCAAATTGCTTTCCATTATCAGATACCAACTGTGCTGGAATCCCAAATCTGCAAATTATATTCTCAAATATGAATGTAAAAATATCTTTATCACGAATATGTTGTACTGCCTTTACTTCTCCCCATTTTGTGAAATAATCTGTTACGACAATCAGATATCTTCTTTGTCCAGAACCAGGTACAAATGGTCCCACTATATCTAACCCCCATTTCCCAAAAGGCCATACACTTGTTGAAGATGATAATGGTGCTCCTGGTGCATGTATCTTCTTTCCATATCGCTGGAAATCTTCGTAACGCCTTGAGAGTTGTTTTGCATCTTCATGCATATATGGCCAGTAATAGCCTTGCATTTTTGTTATATATGCCAAAGATCTTCCTCCACTATGATTACCAGCGTCATCACTATGCAACATCTTCAATAATTTTTGTCCTTCTTCCCTCGTCAAACATCTTAGTGATGGACCACTAAAAGATCTGCGATATAATACTCCATCTCTTAATTCATAATTGGTTGACCTACTTTTCAATTTATGTGCCTCCAGTCGATTTCTTGGGATTTCTCCTCTTTCCAAGTATGCATGAAGATCTGCTCGCCAATCTGTAATGTTGCTCGTTAATTCTTCTTCGCCAATTTCTACCATCATCACATCTTCCTCTTCTTCTTCCTTGTTTATCGCTGGTAATAAAAGGGTTTGAATTTTTATGCACCTCGCAGCTAGATTGGTCATCATACTGGATATGAAAAAAAAATCATCTGCAAGCCTATTATATTTCCTTGATATGTGTCTCCATTTTATTTTTGGAATTCTCGCAGATAAATTTTCGACTAACCTTTTATACTTTCTTAAAGATGGTTCATTTGTTGTGTATTCTTCTTTTATTTGGCGAATAACCAACTGTGAATCGCTGATGATTCTATCATTTTCTAACTTCATTTCTACCGCAAATTTTAAAGCATGAATCATGGCCTCATATTCTGTTTCATTATTAGTGGATGCAAACTCCAATCTATATGAAAAAATCTGTTTTTTATCTTTCTGGTGAAATAAAAACAACTCCAATCCCATTTCCTTCCCCATTTGATGATCCATCCACCAGTATCTCCCATATGTCGGGTTATGTTAATAGCTCTTTTGGATCTCCATGTTCCTCTTCTACATCCATCATCTCTTCTACAGCTTCATCATCTTCTAAAGGAAATTCAGCTAAGAAGTCTGCGATAACTTGTGACTTTGGAGAGGATAAAACTTCATATTGGATATCAAAGTGTCCTACTTGTGCATTCCACCTCTCAACTCTGCCTGATCTTTTTGAATTTTTCATTACTGACTCAATTGGCACTTTTGTTAACACTTTGACCTTATGTGCTTGAAAGTAGATGTGAAGCTTAAAAGTTGCATGTACCAATGCTAGAATTAGTTTCTCAATCTTTGAATAATTTCTTTCTGCAGAATTGAACGTTTTGCTGATGTAATAAATTAGTTTTTCTACCCCTGCATCTACTCGCATCAATACAACACTTAGCGTATATGTGGTTGTTGCAAGATAGATCAATAATTCTTCTCCCAGTTCAGCTTTCTGTAATATAGTTATGTTCATCAAATGTTCTTTTATTCCTTGAAAAGACTTTTCACATTCATCTGTCCACTTGAATTTTGTTCCCTTCTTGAGTATATCGAAAAAAAGTTTGCACTTGTCTGAAGATCGCGAAATGAATCTTCCTAGCGAGGCTAAGAGTCCATTCAATTTTTGTACATCTTTTACCGTCACAGGTGTTGGCATATCGCAAATTGCTTGTATTTTTTTAGGATCAACTTGTATTCCTTCTTTTGATACAATATACCCCAAAAATTTCCCCGAAGTTACTCCGAAAGCACACTTATCAGGATTCACTTTAATATTAAATTGCCGCATTTGATCGAAAATCTCTTTCAAATCTTGCACATGATTCTCAGCTTCTTTGCTTTTGATCAACATATCATCTACGTACACTTCTAATGTTTTATGAATCCACTTTGCAAACACCTTCTCCACCATTCTTTGATATGTTGCACCAGCATTTCGTAAGCCAAAGGGAATCTTTGTATAACAATATAATCCTTTTAGAGAAAAAAATGCGGTATGTTCTTGATTTTCTTCAGCTAGAGGGATTTGATTATATACTTTATATCCATCCAACGATGATATTTTGGCATTTCCTACTACTGATTCAACCATCTGTGGGATATCTGGTAATGGAAAACTATCTTTAGGACAAGCCTTGTTTAAATCAGTGAAATCTATACAAATTCTTATCCCCTTGTTCTTCTTTGGGACCACTGCCATATTTGCAATCCACTATGGATATTTTTCTTGCCTTATAATTCCTGCATCGAGCATCTTCTGTAATTTTTCTTCTATTTGAGAATGATATGTTGTTGCGATTTTCCTTATTCTTTTTTTAAATGGTCTTATATTTTTGTTGATTTCTAATTTATGACATGCTATTGATGGATCTATTCATGGCATCTCATTCATGCTCCACGCGAAGATATCTTTATATTCTCGCAAGAGATTTATAGTTCTTTCTTCCTCATCTGCCTCCATTCTAGTCCCAATTTTCAGTATTTTAGGCTCTTTTTCACTCCCAATATTTATTTATTTTGTTGGTTCTGCTGCAATATAACTGGCTTCAGGTTCTCCCATTGGTGTTGGTGTTTTCATAACTCTCGCGAGTTCATCTCCTTCTCGCGAGATTTCGCTGGGTATTCCATTTCCTTCTTTTGCTCTTATCATGTAAACTTTAAATTCTTCTTCCTTCTTTGTTTCTCTCGCTAATTTTCTGCGAGCCTTTCGCAGCTTTGGACGTTCTTCATAATTTCTTACTTCAATTTGGTAACACAATTTCGCAAAATCTGTGTCTCCTCTAATTTCTCCAATTCCACTGGGTGCAGGAAATTTGATGCATTGATGCAACGTTGATACTACAGCCTTGATTGCGTGTATCCACGGTCTTCCTAATATCATGTTATACGGTGATTCCACGTCTACCACACATAACGTTACTTGTGTTTCAATCTCCCCTAGTGGGATTCGTACCACTATCTTGCCTTTAGGTTTTGTTAAAGACTTTCCAAAGACATGAACATGATATGTTGAATAAGACATTTCTTCATCCTTATATCCCATTTTCCTGAAAGTATGATAAAATATTATATCTACAGAACTTCCTGCATCCACCAAAGTTCTATTCATAGCCCATCCTTCTACAGATTTTATTGATTCCTCCTTTCTCATTGGTATAGTGGATATTGTGACTACCAATGGAGATGTATGACTTAGATTTTCTTCTGGTATTTCTGCTGCTATAAATGTGATCTCCTGCTTTTCCCAATCTTTCAATAGTGATATTTTTTCCACCGTCATAATTTTCCTTCCTTCAAAATCCCGTTTGTGTATCTTCCCTTTGAAATTTTCATGAAATCTATCAATCATTGTTCTCGTTATCATACCACACTCCAATTTCCTACAATCCTTTTTGATTCTAATCATCCTTCCTTCAAATATCTTACTGACTTGTTTTATGATTTTCTTAATCTTGAACAATTCTTATCTTTTTCTTCACCTTTTCCTATGATTTTGCTAATTCAATCCCTGTTTCTAGCGCCAAAATGTAGTTGCAGGATTTCCCACACTACACCCTTGTTAATATTTTGCTATAATCAACTGTGAATTGAAGATGAAAAACGACACTTTATTATTTTGTTTTCAGAAATGCTTACAGAAATGGAAGAATTCAAGATTACAACTATTCTCTTGAAGTTTCTCTCTCCTCAAGACTTAATTAACTCTCAAAAATACATCATCCCTTTCTGGACACATTGGGTCTATAATTATATGGTAGTTACATAGTGGATGACAGCTAAGTTTTCCTCTTATTTCGGGTTGATCCTGCGATTGTGCCGCGATAGTTACAATGTTAAATCTCGCAAGTTTTGTAACAATCACAGAACAAACATGCTTTTATCATGTTTTCTTCAATCGTCAGATATTACGTCACTCTTTTGAAGGTTTTTTTGAAACTCGTGAAGTGTCGTATAAAATCTTGCGGTGATGCTCGCTGAGAAGTGTTGTTAATCTCGCAGAGAAGTATTATGGCGATATTCTGGTCCTACAAGCTTAATCCTGAGAGTATTCAATTCTGGAATAGGTCCCGGGGTTTTTCTGAATTTGCGGTTTCCTCGTTAACAAAATCTTGCTGTGTCATTTACTTTATATTTCCTCATTATAATTAAAGTAAATTGCACAAACGTTAATTCCTATTTACTTGATACGTGAATCCTATTGAGCTTGGTTAAGTCTGAACCTTTGCATCAAGTAAAAACACTTTGTTGTTGTATTATCTCGATCTCGTATCCATAGACGATCACACAAAGTGTGAACCAATTTGTTGTATTGTCTCGACTCGGTCCATAGACAATCACTTTTAGGGAAAGGACTTATAGGAAGGAAAAATAATAGCTTGTGGTATATTTGGGGTACCCTCGCCTTTTCAATTGGTATCGGAGCAGGCAAACACGAAAAGATCTAACAATCTGTGTTTGGTGCGATCCATCCTATAATATATGAGTCAAAATAAGCAAATCAAAGCTAAACTTATGAAGAACTCAGTTAAACAATATCAGAGAAGGCCAATAAGAACCGGTCTCAAAAGTCTTTTCAAAAGAAAAAAAAAAGTCTATGACTAAAGACTCAGTCGCATATCAGGCTGCTGATCAGAAAAGGTTGAGTTCAAAACTCAAGAAACCTGTTTTGGATTCAAATCCAATTTGTGGTGAAAAATCATCTGGAAAGAGATTCAATTCACTTATATGTCCAAGTTCTGAATCTGGTAAGATGGTGAGGAGATTATTCAATAAAATCGAGAACCTTTCAGGAAAATGGAAAAACTATTGACAATTCAGATAAAGTCATAGAACTTATAGTTCAATTGAATGTAAGGATGTGTGAAGAAAAGCGATATACAATTAGTCTCCAAAACAATCTGATCGATTGCAAGGAACAAATAATGAACTTTTGTAACAAAGTTCATCTACAGGCTACACAGTGTGAAACTCTTACTCATTCGCTGGAGAAATCACTACTGAGAAATACGATCCTTACTGAAGATCTTCTTACAAGAACATGCCAAAAGGTATATCTAGACAAGTGTCTAGAAAATTATTTCCATCAAGGAATTAACACCTTACGGGAACAAATAAAATGTCTAGAACAAGAGGCATTAACAATTAGTCAAATTACTAATCTTGATCACACGGGTTCTAGTTCAAAGAACATTCCATCATGGGCTCAGGATATACTTGAACAGATTACATCTCGAAATAATCCTAATCAAAAGGAAGGGTTCAACACCTACGATCGGGAGAAAGTATCTTCAAAATGGGGACTTGATGAGGTAAATCCTCATCCTAATGCTTAAATCGCATTAGAATGTGCATCCTTACTTTGCCCAATCTTCGGATATAAGGAAGCACATGTAGCTGGGAAATTAGAATCCTAATAACATCTCTTATTCAACATAGAGACATTATACGATCTACCTTAAGAAAGTTTGATAATCTTATAAGTAGAAAGGTTGTGTTACAACAACTCGTGTAAGAAGGATTGTGGTAAAATATATCCCGTGGTATTATTTTCGAAGCTAATCTCTTTGAGAAAATTGTGTATAACACATTAGATGCGAAAATATTTTCAAATATGCTTAGAATTATTTATGTAAGGCTGATATTTATGTTTGGTATGTGTTAAAGGTATTTCAAGTATAAGTTCTCAGCATGTCTGAAAAATTATACCAAAGGATGTATTCTTAAACCGGATCTCAAGAAAATCTTCTGAAAGCTTTGAGTGGAATGACTTCTAAGGAAATAGTTCATCTTGATAATACCTTCAATAAATCTGGTTATGAAGATGCAGAAAAATAAAAGGAAGATGTTACTAATCTCCTTGTCCAAAACAGTTTGGATGCCAAGAATGATATTATCAATCTTCGTCAGGTTCTCCTCAGTACCATATTAACTCATCATAGACATGCAGCACTTCTGAGAACTGTTATTCGTAACCAAAGGAAGCTGATCAAACTTGGAATTGACAATAAGGAGTTCTCTCATAATATTAATCGAAAGGTTAATGCTCTAGCATGTGAACATAATCAAGGTACCGTGTGTAGAATCCGAGATATCAGTCGAGATGCTGTTGATGAAGATCCTGAAAAATTTGAGGAAATGGAAGGTGATCTTTGAAAAATTGAGATTGAAAAAATAGACATCAATTTTTGATTGCTTTTATTTATTGTATGAGTCTATTGAATAAAACTATTATGAATAAAGTTATTTGATTTATAATTTTTCTTGTGATAGTTTTTTATTTGCATGGTCTTTAATGCTTTATTTATTTTCTATGTATGTGTATGAGATGTTTGATTTCGGTTTTATTACCTTGATATTTGATCTCATAATATGTTGTGTACCCTTATGGTTTGGGTGACTTTTTTATTTAGCAGGATTAAGGTCTAGCCCAAGTTGGTAGGCTTTATCAAAGGATCATGAGGGATTCCTGTAGAAACAATATGTGAAAAAGTCACAATATGTTGAATCGGTTTTGGTTTAGCATAAAAGCATATGTGTTTCGACGGTTTTCAACTTTTGCTTGCAATTGCTAAAACCGATTTTCAACCTTTCTCTGGTAAAGGTTGGTTGTTGTTATTCTTTTGTTTCTGACATGAAAAAGTCACAATATGTTGAATCGGTTTTAGTTTAGCATAAAAGCATATGTGTTTCGAGGGTTTTCAACTTTTGCTTGCAATTGTTAAAACCGATTTTCAACCTTTCTATGGTAAGGGTTGGTTGTTGTTATTCTTTTGTTTTCGACATGCCCAGCTTGTCGCTAGGTTTCCAACCAAAAGTATGTAATTTTCTTTAACATGAGAATGACAACATAATGGTATTTCGATATCAATTCTCCCGGAAGAAGAAACCGATGGAATCATATTTGGAGAAGTTGGATGCGAAATTGAGGTAACAATCTTGTTAGTTAATTTTTTTCCTGTTTTAAGAAAAGCCTATTTTTATTTGATATATATTTTGCTTTTGCTTAAAAGAAAGTGTTGGTACAATTGATGTGTTTATTCCATTATGTATGTATGGATGTATGTGTGATTCAATTATTTCCGGTTAAGTAAAACTTTTGTTATCTTACTTTGTTGTGTGATATCATTAGTTTAGGCTTACAAAATTTGGTGCAATTGCGGTACTTTAATGTCTATGTTAATTAAATTGCTTCCAGTTAAGTAAAACAATTGTTATTTGTGCTTCATTGTGTAGTATCAATTGTTTAAGCTTACAAAATTTCGATGCAATAGTGAAACTTTGGTTTATGTGTGTTGTTTCTATTGTATCCGGTTGAGGTGAATATTTATGCAAGTTGATTTATTGGTTTGTATGAATTATTTATGACTTAACAAATGAATATGTTGACGGGACGAGTTGTTTAGTCCAATTCGATTCCGGATAAGATAAACTAAGTTAATTCTGATCTTAGTTAGACTTATCAAAGTGGAGGATTCGGTTATTCAAGTCTAGCCGAAATCCTAAACAAGAAAATGCTAGTTAACTAATCTAGTATTTGGCTTGTTTGAAATCTAAAGGTCTAAGTTATATGGATAATTAGAACCTGATGAGAAAAATGGAGTTTATCTTTGTTTTGGTCTTATCGAATGAAGAGGTTGTACTTATACAATCGGTTTAGCATAGGAACTAAGTTGTTTAGTTGATTTTTGGTTTGCTAAATTAGTTGGTAAAATTGCTTCGGGCAATTATTTTCATGATAACATATCAAAACGAAATTACTTGTAGTTTCGTTTTTTATATTCGTTATCAAAAAAGGTATGTGGAACCCTCATGCTTGACTCAATAGGTTGCAAGTCTATTTTGAGATTTGTAAGATCCTTTTGGTGTTGTCCATTATTTTTTCACTTCTTTGTCATTTTTGTGACAAAAAGGGGGAGAAATATATGGAATAAACAAGTGATGCTGGTATCAATTTATGGTTGATTGGTGTCACTAGGGAAGAGGACAATGGTGCTTGAACGTTTACCTAATGAATGAGGAAAAGCATAGACTAAGGGGGGGGTAACATATCATATGATTGGGATAACAAAGACGTGCGGATTGAAAATCTACCTAGGTCACCTTCAGGGGGAGTATAAGCTTTGTTATTATAATGTCAACAACGGCATTTTAAGGATTGAGTTAATGCAGGTTATGTGCTGTTGGATTCGGGAATCATGCGTATGTGTAATGAATTCTTGTAATTTGTTTATCCGTATGATTGTAAGAGTTTTGTCACTAAAATTGACAAAGGGGGATATTGTTAGAGCATTGCCCGGTTGAACCCACCAAGCGTTGGTATGTAAAGTTTGGTTGTCATATTTTAATGAAGCAAAACTCATTAAAGAGTCGCTTGATTTAAATGTACTAGAGTCAACTTCGTATAGGTTATCTTGAAAGTATTAGGGTGAGACATTACAAGTATTGCGAAGACTTGAAGAAGTGAAGAAGTGCGGAGCTACAACGAAAACATCATCCTTCCACTTGAGGTTAGTGATATTTTACTTGAACTGTTTCATTCCATAACGTATCTTTTAAGTCGTGCATATTGAAAACATAAAACAACGAAGCATGAATACTCTAGATAGACATAGTATTAAGGAATACAATATGAAGTTTCTTGCTTAACCATTAAACTTTATATATAAGACATTGACGTAATCGTATGAATGCTATTGTGATTATGTATGGGTATGAGGTGAGGATTTAATCCTAGGGAACAATGTTTACATGTGTGCTAAGGAAGTAAGTTCATGATATGTGTTGTGAACCGAAAAGGAAATCGCCAGGCGTTATTGGGGCTGTTCTACATTGCATATCTTATGAAATACCAATATGTGTTATTAGTATAACCGCTCATGACTTGTTTGTGTTCTTGGTAAAACTATTCTTATGAGGCTAGACTTATGTATTGGTATGACTTTTATTAGTGAAACCGATCTTAAGTAATCACCAGGGGTATGATCGGGTTGTGAGTGTCTGAACTTATTACTAGGAAGAGGGGAACCGATCCTAGTAAGAGGTGCAGTGCATCACAAGGGGAACCGATCCTTGTATGAGGTGCAGCAAGGTTTATGGAATAAAGGGGAACCGATCCTATAAACATGTGCAACACGTTTTTGGGAAGGGGGAACCGATCCTAGTGCATGCAAGTTAGATACCAAATATATGTGGGGAACGGATCCTGGTACCTAGTCAGCTGTATCTTTGGTAAGCTAGTGTAACTATGCACAATACTCACATGGAGGTAGAACCGAAACTTTTTTTGGTAGAACCGTAAACCCATGAGTTGTGATGTAGTGGAAATTGATCAATCACTTAATTCTTGAAAGTCAGATGAACCAATTCTAAACTTGTTTGTAAGTGTGGTAAATCGGTTTCAAGTGAGCAAGCATGGAAAAGACATGCAAGAGTAAGATGTCATCACACTTTGAACACAGTGCATTAATGCTTATTCTATATTGTTCAAAGATATTCCTTAACGACTTGGAAGGAAGCAAATCCCAAGATCGAATTTAAATAAGTTAAGAATCTTTTTAATTAAGGGTTTTTAATTATATATGGAAAATAAGAATTAGTAATGTGCATTTGCTAATTACAGATTTTCCAAGGAGATTTCGATCATATTTTTGGACAGTGCATTCACAGGAATTATGAAAACCGAATTTGAGTTAATATGGAAAAATATCTTGAGTATATTTTCGGTTTTGGAAATTCCTCGGTGTCCAAACTTCATTGTCTATAAATACTTTGAGTTTGCATTTTTAGCAAACTAATCCTGCGGAACATTAGACTTATTCTTTTTTCTTTGTTACTGGTGAAGCCGCCTATTGGAGAGGAGAGTAATCTAATTAGGTGAAATCTCTTACGACCGCTCAATTTAAAGTCTTTTTTGGGATTGAGAAGTTCTAGCGCGACCCGTTGGTGGGAAACTAGATATTGCGATTTATCTTTAGTTTTCGTATTGATTTGATTGACTAACATTGGTTGAACTTTGATTGCACCTAGTTTGTTTATGCTTGAGAATCTTCTCTTCTGATATAAGATTCACTCAAACTAGTTCAAGGTTTCGACATGGATGTTTAGACTGTTGTTAGATCTAAAGACGATCTTGTGATAGTCCATTGTTAACAAACTCCGTTCTGTGTGTGATTGATCACAAGAGATTCAATTAGTTATGTGTAGGTGTTTATTGAAGATCTAAGAAGATATTGAAGATTTCTGACTTGGTTTTTACAATCTTTGGTGTGCACAATACTTGTTTGGGAAAAAGAGGATCCAATTAATAATTGGTTTATCCTTGTGGTAGATTGGATTGATTAATTGAGGAAGATCGGCATTAATACGATTCCTTGTGATTAAAGGTATTGATTGGCTTAATCTTAACGATTGCCTTTGGGTGATTAAACATAAGATAGATCTTGGAACCTAGCAATGGATTTTAAGTTATGATAAACAAGGGAACCTTTGTGCAACTCATACTACTTGGTTGAAGAGAGTTGATACCAAACAAATTTGTTGTTACTTTACTGTTTGGAATACGAACCAAAGGAATTGGTCCAAATATGTGACTTGTTTACAGGTTGGAGGCATGGGAATATAGACGGAACTAGGTGAACTATAGGTTTAGTTGCTTGGTCTCAACTATACGAAGTTGTCTTATTTTGTATAGCGGCTTAATCCTGGGAGTATTCAATTCTGGACTAGGTCCCGGGCTTTTTCTGCATTTGCGGTTTCCTCATTAACAAAATCTTGTTGTGTCATTTACTTTATATTTCCGCATTATAATTAAAGAAAATTACACAAACGTTAATTCTGATTTACTTGATACGTGAATCCTATTGAGTTTGGTTAAGTCCGAACCTTTGTATCAAGTAAACACACTTTGTTGTTGTATTATCTCTATCTCATATCCATAGACGACCACACAAAGTGTGAACCAATTTGTTGTAATGTCTCGACTCAGTCCATAGATAATCACTTTCGGGGAAAGGACTTATTGGAAGGAAAAGTAATAGCTTGAGGTATATTTGGGGTACCCTCACCTTTTCACAAGAAACTGAACCTATAGTTCGCCTAGTTTCGTCTGTATTCCCACACCTCCAACCTGTAAACAAGTCACGTACTTGGACCAATTCCTTTGGATCGTATTCCAAACAGTAAAGGAACAACAAATCTATTTGGTATCAACTCTCTTCAACCAAGTGATATGATTTGCACAAAGGTTCCCTTATTTATCTTAACATAAACTCCTTTGCTAGGTTCCAAGATCTATCTTATGTTCAATCACCCAAAGGAAATCATTAAGATTAATCCAATCAATACCTTTAATCACAAGGAAACGTATTGATGCCGATCTTCCTCAATTAATCAATCCAATCTACCACAAGGATAAACCGATTATTAATTGGATCCCCTTTTTCCCAAACAAGTATTGTGCACACCAAAGATTATAAAAAAACAAGTCAGAAATCTTCAATATCTTCAAATCTTCTTAGATCTTCAATAAATACCTGCACACAACTACTTGAATCTCTTGTGATCAATCACACACAGAACGAAGTCTGTTAACAATGGATTATCATAAGATCGTCTTTAGATCTAGCAACAGTCTAAAGATCCATGTCGAAACCTTGAACTAGTTTGAGTGAATCTTATATCAGAAGAGAAGATTTTCAAGCATAAACAAACTAGGTGCAATCAAAGTTCAACCACCATTAGTCAATCAAATCAATTCGAAAACTAAAGACAAACCGCAATATCTAGTTTCCCACCAACGGGTCGCGTTAGAGCTTCTCAATCCCAAAGAAGACTTTAAATTGAGTGGCCGTAAGAGATTTCACCTAATTAGATTACTCTCATCTCCGATAGGCGGATTCACTAGTAACAAATACAAAAGAGGAAATCTATGTTACGTAGGATTAGTTTGCTAGAAATACAAACTCTAAGTATTTGTAGACAAGGAAGTTTGGACACCAAGGAATTTCCAAAATCGAAAATATTCTCAAGATATTTTTCATTACTCCACCAAAATCGGTTTTCATAATTCCTGTGAATGCATTGTCCAAAAATAATGACCGAAATCTCCTTGGAAAAATTTTAATTAGCAAATGCACATTACTAATTCTTATTTTCCATATATAATTAAAAACCCTTAATTAAAAAGATTCTTAACTTATTTAAATATGATCTTGGGATTTACTTCCTTCTTAGCCGTTAAGGAATATCTTTGAACAATATAGAATAAGCATTAATGCACTGTGTTCAAAGTGTGTCGACATCTTACTCTTGCAAGTCCTTTTTCATACTTACTCACTTGAAACCAATTTACCACACTTCCAAACAAGTTTAGAATTGGTGCATCCGACTTTCAAGAACTACGTGATTGATCAAGTAACACTCAATCACCAATCATGGGTTTACATTTCTACCAAAACAAGTTTCGGTTCTACCTCCATGTGAGTATTGTGCATAGTTACACTAGCTTACCAAAGATATGGCTGACTAGGTACTATGATCGGTTCCCCCTTCCCAAAAACGTGTTGCACATGTTCATAGAATCGGTTCCCATTTCTTCCATAAACCTTGCTGCACCTCATAGAAGGATCGATTCCCCTTGTGATGCACTGCACCTCTTACTAGGATCGGTTCCGCTTCTCCCAGTAGTAAGTTCAAACACTCACAACTCGATCATACCCCAGGTGATTACTTAAGTTCGGTTTAACTAATAAAAGTCATACGAATACATAAGTCAGGCCTCATGTGAATAGTTTTACCAAGAACACAAACAAGTCATGAGTGGTTATACTAATCACACATATTGGTCGTTCATAAAATATTCAATGAAGAACAGCCCCGATAACGCCTGGCGATTTCCTTTTTCGGTTCACAACACATATCATGAACTTACTTCCTTAGAACACATGTAAACATTGTTCCCTAGGATGAAATCCTCACCTCATACCCATACATAATCACAATAGCATTCATATGTTTATGTCAATGTCTTATATACAAAGTTTAATGGTTAAGCAAGAAACTTCATATTATATTCCTTAATACTATGTCTATCTGGAGTGTTCATGCTTTGATGTTTTATGTTTTCAATATGCACGACTTGAAAGATATGTTATGGAATGAAACAATTCAAGTCAAATATCACTAACCTCAAGTGGAAGGATGATGTTGTGGTTGTAGCTCCGTTCTTCTTCACTTCTTCAAGTCTTCGCAATACTTGTAATGTCTCACCCTAATACTTTCAAGCTAACCTATACGAAGTTAACTCTAGTACATTTTTGAATCTTAAATGAGTTTTGGTTCACTAAAATATGACAACCAAACTTGACATACCAATGCTTCGTGAGTTCAACCGAGCAATGCTCTAACAATCTCCCCCTTTGTCAATTTTAGTGACAAAACTCTTGCAATCATATAGATAAACAAATTACAAGAATTCATTACACATACGCTTGATTCCCGAATCCAACATCACATAACCTGCATTCATTCAATCCATAAAATGCAGCAGCGGCATTGTAATAACAAATCTTATACTCCCCCTAAAGATGAGATAGGTAGATTTTCAATCCGCACGTCTTTGTTATCCAAATCATATGATATGTTTCTCCCCCTTAGTCTATGTTTTTCCTAATTCGTTAGATAAACGTTCAAGCACTATTGTCCTCTTCCCTAGTGACACCAGTCAACCATAAAATTGATACCAGCATCACTTGTTTAATCCATATATTTCTCCCCCGTTTGGTCACAAAAATGACAAAAAAACGAAAAAATAAAGGACAACACGAAAAGGATCTTACAAATCTCAAAATAGACTTGCAACATGTTGAGTCAAGCACGAGGGTTCCACATACCATTTTTGATAACCAATATCAAAACCGAAACTACAAAGTAATTACGTTTTGATATGTTATCATGGAAATAATTGCCCGAAGCAATTTTCCCAACTAGTTTAGAAATCCAAAAATTAACTAAGCAAGTTAGTTCCTTTGCTAAACGGATTGTATAAATACAACCACTTCATTCGATAAGACCAAAACAAAGATAAACTCCATTTTTCTCATCAGGTTCTAATTATCCATATAACTTATACCTTTAGATTTTAAACAAGCCAAATACTAGGTTAGTTAACTAGCATTTCCTTGTTTAGGCTTTCGACTAGACTTGAATAACCGAAACCTCCACTTTGATAAGTCTAACTAAGATCAGAATTAACTTAGTTTATCTTTTCCGGAATCGAATTGGACTAAATAACTCGTCCTGTCAACTTATTCATTCGTTAAGCCATAAATAATTCATACAAACCAATAAATCAACTTGCATAACTATTCTCCTCAACCGGACGCTATTGAAACAACATATGTATCAAAGTTTCACTATTGCACCGAAATTTTGTAAGCCTAAAAAATTGATACTACACAATAAAGCAACATAACAATTGTTTTACTTAACTGGAAGCAATTAAATTAACATAAATATTAAAGCACCGCAATTGCACCAAATTTCGTAAGCCTAAACTATTGATTTCACACAACAAAGCAAGATAACAAAAGTTTTACTTAACCTGAAACAATTGAATCACACAAACATCCACACATACATAATGGAATAAACATATCAATTGTACCAACTATTTCGTTTAAGCGAAAGAAATATGTATATCAAATAAAAATAGGCTTTTCTTAAAACAGGAAAACAATTAACTAACAAGATTGTTACCTCAATTTCGCATCCAACTTCTCCAAATATGATCACATCGTTTTCTTCTTCCATGAGAATTGATATTGAAATACCATTATGTTGTCATTCTCATGCCAAAAACAAAAGAATAACAATAACCAACCTTTACCAGAGAAAGGTTTAAAATCGGTTTTAACAATTGCAAGCAAAAGTTGAAAACTGTCGAAACATATATGCTTTTATGTTAAGCCAAAATTGATTCAACATATTGTGACTTTTTCACATATTGTTTCTACCGGAACCCCTCATGATCCTTTGATAAAGCCTACCAACATGGGATAGAACTTAATCCTGCTAAATCAAAAAGTCACCCAAACCATAAGGGTCCACAACATATTATGAGATCGAATATCAAGGTAGTAAAACCGAAATCAAACATCTCATAAACATACATATCAAATAAATGAAGCATTAAAGTACCGGCTATGTAAATCAAAAACTATCACAAGAAAAATTATAAATCAAATAACTTTATTCAATAGACTTATACAATGAAAGCAATCAAAAACTGATGTCTATTTTTCTAATACAACTCAGTCCTTCATATCAACACCACATGAAGGTAGGTTTCTATTTTTATTTTTCATCTTGTGAATTTCTTCATGTAGAAAACCTTGTTGCTTAACCGTAACCTCTTGCAATTTGAAATTTTCGTGAAGGACTATGCAAGAGCATGTAGTTCTATCTTTGATTGAACACAAAAGAGTGTGAATGCTTCAATATACTGATCTTTCTTCAGCGTATTCTCTCTTTCCTTATTGCTAAGCCAATCTCCCTTTTTGATTTTACCCCTAATCTCAAGAAAAGCCCCTGACTTATTCTTAGGATGATCATTCTGATCTATCATCTTTTCATACAAAGATGTTTGATCCAGACTCATGGTTCAGACAAGGAAAGATCACAAAAAGAAAAGTATCTCTTTATATTTCTCATATTTCCGAAAATATAATATATCAAATATACGAATATATCAAATATTTTCAATTACTAGATTTTATTTCCATAATCTACACAAAAGGTGCCTTGATTTCTTCTTCATCACTCGAATATGGCACACATGGTGAGGAAAGAATTCTAATTCCGATCAGGTGATATTAGTATGAGATTTTCTCTCATTATGGAACTTTGATCAACCCGAGTGTTCTTGATCTAGAATCATATGAGAAATTCTCCTTTTGTTTCCTCGAACTAGCGAAGTATCTTGACTTTGGTTGTCTATGCAACACTTAGCAGTTTTGTTCTTGAGACATTTTTTGCATCTTATCTTATCCTTTCCTTTACCATTAGGTGATTTAATAACATCGTAATACATGTCTATTCTTAGAATGAGTAAATCACTAATGGAGGAGGAAGAAATAAGATTCACAACTAGTACAATATTAGCTATTTCCTCTTCGTCAGAATTGTATGAATCTGAGGTCTCATCATGAGTTACATCCAATGCCTTACTTCCAGTGTATTTCTTACGATTGGGGCAGTATTTAGCAATATGACCAAACCCTTTACACTTGAAGCATTATGGATGATATTCATCATCTTCTTCATGTTCCTTTTTGACATGAACTCGATCATGTGGTCGAGAAGATTGGTGAGTATCCTTTATGAATCTCTTATTTCTTGACCTTAAGAGATCTCGAAACTGTCTAGTAATCAAACATAATGATTCTTCGATTTCATTATCAGAGTTTCCTATAATCTGTTCATCTGAATCATCCAACTGTCTATTCCTTTCCATTGGAACTTTAGGAATTTTTTTAGCTTTAAAAGCAATTCCTTTGAATAGACTGTGATTCATGATCAAAGATCTTTAACTTTCCAACGAGTGTGCTTCGTGAGAGAGTAGAGAGATCATTTGCTTCTATGATTACATGCTTCTTAGAATCGTATCTTGGAGGCAACGATCTGAGAATTTTGCACACTATATCTTTTTCAGAAATAGTCTTTCCTAGAGAGAAAGATGCATTAATTATCTCAGAGAGTTTAAGATGAAACTCTTAAAAAGTGTCGTTGTCATCCATTCGAAGGTTTTCCTAATCAGACGTAATAGTTTGAAGTCTAGCTTCTTTTTCTGATGTGTTTCCTTCGAACACAATTTGAAGATTATCCCAAGATTCTTTCGAAGTTTGACATGTTGATACATGATGTTGTAGATCACGGCTTACAACATGTATTATAGCATTCAAGCCATCTGAATTCTGCTTAGCTGGTGCCTTTTCTTCGTTAGAAAAATCTACTAAGCGTTTAAGCTCAGTATCCGAATTTTCTATCTTTGGAAGAATATAACCATTGACAACTAATAGCTAAGTATTAAAGTCTCGTGATTGAAGAAAAGATCGCATAGCATATTTCCATCATAGATAGTTTGTTCCGTCAAATCTTGGCGGTACGTTAATTGAAGTCGATTCATGAGAACTCGAGTTCATTCTTATAGGATGGATCACACCAAACACATATTGTTAGATCTTTTCGTGTTTTCCCGCTCTGATACCAATTGAAAAAGAGAGGGTACCCCAATATATCTCAAGCTATTACTTTTCCTTCCTATAAGTCCTTTCCCCGAAAGTGATTGTCTATGGACTGAGTCGAGACAATACAACAAATCAGTTCACACTTTGTGTGATCGTCTATGGATACGATATCGAGATAATACAAAAACAAAGTGTGTTTACTTGATACAAAGGTTCGGACTTAACCAAACACAATAGATTCACGTATCAAGTAAATATGAATAAACGTTTGTGCAGTTTACTTTAATTATAATAAAAAAATTATAATGCGGAAATATAAAGTAGATGACATAGCAAGATTTTATTAATGAGGAAACTGCAAGAATTGAATACTCTCAGGATTAAGCCGCTATACAAAATAAACCAACTTTATATAGTTGAGACCAATCAACTAAACCTATAGTTCACCTAGTTCCGTATATATTCCCATGCCTCCAACCTGTAAACAAGTCACATATTTGGACCAATTCCTTTGGTTCGTATTCCAAACAGTAAAGGAACAACAAATATGTTTGGTATCAACTCTCTTCAACCAAGTAATATAAGTTGCACAAAGGTTCCCTTGTTTATCTTAACATACCAGGTTCTAAGATCTATCTTATGTTCAATCACCCAAAGGCAATCGTTAAGATTAAGCCAATCAATACCTTTAATCACAAGGAAACGTATTGATGCCGACCTTCCTCAATTAATCAATCCAATCTACCATAAGGATAAACCGATTATTAATTGGATCTTTTTTTTTCCAAACAAGTATTGTGCACACCAAAGATTATAAAAACCAAGTCAGAAATCTTCAATATCTTCTTTGTCTTCAAATCTTCTTAGATCTTCAATAAACACCTGCACACAACTACTTGAATCTCTTGTGATCAATCACACATAGAACAAAGACTGTTAACAATGGATTATCATAAGATCCTCTTTAGATCTAACAACAGTCTAAAGATCCCTGTTGTAGATGGTGGATTTTAGACGAATGCTAAAATCATAAACCCATAATTATACGAACCTATGATCCAGAAGTCAAGCGTGAGTATTGAGACATGGATATCTCATCAAATTCTCTGACTGAGAATACTTTCTCTCAGAGTACATATAGATATGTAGTATCACAGCTGGACAACATCATATCTCATGAATACTGAACACTTCAGTAATTATTCCTATATAGTATCACGGGATGGACGGCTCCTAGATAGGTTGCTCTGCTAGTATGGAGCGATAACGTCTTCAGGATACAAACAACGAGTTTACCCTGACTATATAAAGGATATGAAGATCCTTCAAGCTCATATCAGAATAATTAATGCTCCTAGACAGCTTGCTCTGCTAGTATAAATTCATAAATTAATTATTCCTAAATTCTTGGATTCATCCGCAAAATTTCTGAAAATATTCAAATATTTTCGCAGATATTTCATTACGCAAACCATGGTTATTCCCAGCAGAAATTCATGGGTTAGTAATAAATATTCGATGCAAGGGTATCGGAGCTACCTTTGAGCAAGCCCTTTCTCAAACCTAAATTCTCGGATTCATCCGCAGAATTTCTTAAAAATTTTCAAATATTTTCGCAGATATTTCATTACGCAAACCATGGTTCTTCCCAGCAGAAATCCATGGGTTATTAATAAATATTTGACGCACGGGCATCAGAGCTACCTCTGAGTAATCTCTGTTTCAAATGGTGCAAGTGTATTCAACGATGGTGCATTAACAATCACCGCACGAATGAGTATTTCAAAATACGACGAAACGATGAACCTATGCGCAATATGATGAAAATAAAAAATAATTAAAAATTGACCAAGGTGCTGGGAGCACGGACCCACTGACCGGCCGACCGCACCGTGGTCAATCCCACACCAGTTTTATATTTTTATCATATTTTTGTTGTTTTCCTTGAGTTCATGAAAAACCTTTCACTTGAACAAATATCCTTTTTTTTGAGGAAACTCCTCAATTTCATGGTGCTTCCTCCGCGCGGAGAAAATAATATAAAATTAGGAAAACATGATGTGAGCATGACCATTGGCCAACCGGCCATGCCTTGGTCCCATCCAGCCACACACCTCATGGTTCCTCATAATTTTATTATTATTTCCCTAATTTCATGAAAACTCCTTAATCTCATGATATTTCCTTGGTCCCATGAAAAATAATAAAAATTAGGGAAACCCGTGTGCACGGGCCATGGCCGGTCGGCCAAACCCTAGGTGGCTCACACGTCCCACTTTTTATTAGCATATTTTTCATGTTTTCATAATCCCATGAAGTTCCTTGATTTCATGATATTTCCTTCAAATTATGAAAATTCTTTCAAATCATGAAATAATACATAAAATTAGGGAAAACGCATGGGACTAGGCCCTGGCCGGCCAACCATGCTCCAAGCCAGTCCCACACGCCCACACGTCCCTTATTTTATTTATTATTATTTTTTATGTTTCCTTCATCTCATGGAAACTCCTTGATTTCAACAAAAACTTTTTAATTTTGGCAAAACTCATTCATTCTATCATATCTCCCTAAAATCATGAAAAATATTACAAAAATTATGAAAAACGTGTGTGATGGCTCCCTTGGCCGTCCGGCCATGCCTTGGCCATGACCGGTCACACACTTTATAATTCTTTCACTTTTTCACTATTTTCCTTCATCCGATGAAGTTTTGACGGTTTTATCAAAAAAAAACCTTAATTTTGTCATATTTTCTCAAATGGTCGCTCAAACGTGCACCAGAAAATATCAAAATTCTCAGGACAGAGACATGGACGTCTCAATGACGAAAGAATGTTACCTTGACCGAATAGGGTTGGCTTTTTGGCTCGCAATGATCCAGTCCCAAGTGTTTTCACAATTTGACCTAATTTGCGCAATTGCACGTATTGGGTCCAAAACTCTCCAAATAATTTTAGAATTTGACGGAGCGATCATCATTCGATCCCGTGATCACCCATGGCTGGTTTCATGACCCCTTTGTCGGTCCCTCACCTTTTCATAATTGATTAGGTTTTATCACCTAATATTGAACCCAGCAGTAATTCAATAAATGATTAAACTAGCATTTAATCATTCTTTCATCAACTCACCAACTCTTCATAAAGGTCTTGGTTTTTTCTCACGTGAGCATATGATAATTTCATGGTCGATCCATAGTCCCATGAAGCAGGTTCTCCTTCATTCCATGGTTAATTTTCAAATAAACCATCAATTGGTCATCAATTGATCAAATTAGGGTTTCTTAATCCAAGGATCATGCATGATTCCAGATTCAAACACTAATAATTTTGCAATGATCTCATGATCAGTATTCTTATTAATTATGCTTGGTTCAACTACCAACACTTTAATTAATATTTTATTTTGGTCACGCTGCCAATAATTTATCGGATGAGCAACACTTGCTCAAATGAGCAATATTTACTTGAATCAACGAATATTGGAACTATCAATATTAAACAAATTATCGAGCAACACTTGCTCACCTCAACGTGAGGATCCACCACTGTCTCAGTAGACGCGCTTAATTCATGAGTTGCAGAACATTTTATAAAATCATGTTTAACTCAGCAAATACGTGGATTCATCGTCCCACGAAGTCATGAAATCAACAACTGACTAAATTAACCACGAGACATCAATCGTGTCATTTGGGGGTATATAAACTAAGGTTTTGGTCTGGCGGTCTACGACACATGTGTTCAAACACACGATGGAATGTGATCAAGTCGTGCAATCAGTTGAAGGAGTTAACAAAATAGTGGGTGGAAAATCAACCAAGTCTCTGCACGATGAGCGCAACTGGTTTCAACCACTATTTCCATCTCTCCACTCTTTCACTCCATCAACTGTCACACTTCATGGGATCATGGTGTCTACAATTCCAGCAATATAAATAAGTTTCTAAATCATGATTGAAAGAACAAGAACGGCAGCAACGAAATCGACGACGATTTAACGCCTCACTCATCAATTGAGCAATTACTCTCAACTGGGTAATTTCAATCATTCAGAGCTTATCTTATTCAGAATTCACAACACACCTACAATCTTTGATTACCATTGATTCCACACATTTCTTAGCTTCCGTCCTATAGATCAACCCATCCTCTCTTATGACCAAATTTACTCTGGAACGACCATTATCTTGGTTTAGGCTGGAGTACTACAGATTGATCTCTCGAACTTAAAGCACCCCCTTCACAGCGGTGCATCTATGTGAGGTTGAACATTTCGCTCGGTTCAAGGAATCTCCTCCGCACGGTCGTCTCCTCAATTCCACAAAAAACCAGCAAATCGTTTTTCCCCATCTACACCTGTCGAAACCTTGAACTAGTTTGAGTGAATCTTATATCAGAAGAGAAGATTCTCAAGCATAAACTAACTAGGTGCAATCAAAGTTTAACCACCGTTAGTCAATCAAATCAATACGAAAACTAAAGATAAACTGCAATATCTAGTTTCCCACCAACGGGTCGCGCTAGAGCTTCTCAATCCCAAAGAAGACTTTAAATTGAGAGGCCATAAGAGATTTCACCTAATTAGATTACTCTCCTCTGCGATAGGCGGATTCACCAGTACAAAGACAAAAGAGGAAGTCTATGTTACGCATGATTAGTTTTATAGAAATGCAAACTCGAAGCATTTATAAACAAGGAAGTTTGGACACCAAGAAGTTTCCAAAACCGAAAATATTCTCAAGATATTTTTCATTACTCCACCAAATTCGGTTTTAATAATTCCTGTGAATGCACTGTCCAAAAATAATGATCGAAATCTCCTTGGAAAATCTTTAATTAGCAAATGCACATTACTAATTCTTATTTTCCATATATAATTAAAAACCCTTAATTAAAAAGATTTTTAACTTATTTAAATTCGATCTTGGGATTTACTTCCTTCTTAGCCGTTAAGGAATATCTTTAAACAATATAGAATAATCATTAATGCACCGTGTTCAAAGTGTGTCGACATCTTACTCTTGCAAGTCCTTTTTCATACTTACTCACTTGAAACCGATTTACCACTGTAGTTGCAGGAAATCTTACAATACACCCCTCACAAGAATTCATAACAATCAACACATTTCTTAAGATTAATAACAACACTTTTTATTAATTGAATCTAGAAATTTTATCAAAAGGAAATGAAATCAAGAATACAACACTATTTTGGACTTTCTCTCTCCTCAAAACTTTCTTAACGCTCCAAAACTTATCTCTTCATACCCTATGCCTATTTATCTCTTTATATAGGGTATTCCATAGTGGATGACAGCTAAGTTGACCTTTATTTTCGAATGTGACTTGCGGTATTTCGCAAGTTTACAAATGTTAAAATTCGCAAACGTCCTAAATTTCGATAGATCATCACACTTTTCTCATGTTTACGCTGTCGTCATCTGTTATGTCATTTCTGAAATCACTATGCGACGTCTTCGCAGTGTTGCTGATGAATATTTCGCGAGTGTGTTGTTGTTGCGATATTCTGATCCTACATCTTGCCTCTTCTCATGTCTTCTCTGCGAAGGGGAGAATGTCATGAGAATTTGTACTTCAGAATACTGCAATTGTTCATCTTTCCATATTCTTTTCCCGACAAGATTCCGTGAATTAAGTATAACTGCCTACACGTGTCGAATACTCCTCTACTCACCGGCACATTCATTGTTATCCAGTCACCATTCTTTTGTCTATTTAAGGAGAGATCTAGTAGAGAGATAATTTTATTCTTTTACTTCTCCGCCTTCCTCATATTTACGCTCTCCGTAAATTCCTCATCGTCTGCAACTTTCTTCCTTTGAAGATTTATCTGCTACTGCTTTCATGGAGTCATTAAGGTAGATATTCTTGTGATTTTGTTGAAACCTATCTTGTTTATTGAAATTATCTTGTCTGATTTTATCTAACTCTATGTAATTTCCATACTGCTTCTGTTTCATCAAAATCACCTCTAATATCAAATTTTCAGTCCAAAACCCTAATACTCCTCAAGATTCGCAGCCCAAATTCGCTGCAAGCAAAAGAAAGCTTGTGAATCGCAAGGTAGTAAGAAACACTTATTCTTTTAATAACAATATTGTTTCCTTTGTTTCTTATCTGGATTGTGATTCGCATGGTGATAGAGATGCCAACAAGCCCCCCAAGAAATCTCGCCACCTTAAGACCATTGAAACTTCTATTCAATTTTCTTCACTTATCCCTACAAAATCTCTTGCGATATCTTCGCAAACTGTTTCCTTACTTCCCATCTGCGAAAATGTAGTCTCAAATTTCATCCCTTCAACTGATCTTCTAGCGAATGAATCTATTCTTATTAACCCTTCTGCGAATGAAACCACCTTTTCTCCCATTGTTAATGCTTCTCAAGTCGACTCCTCCTTAATCTCAATTACTGATCCTCCTCAAACTTCACATTCAAACGATACATCTATCATGAAGAATGATCCAATTCCTCCATCTTCTATCATCACCACTTCTTCATCTGAATATCTTCCTTTTTGTAAAGAAACTATGGAAGGGATAGATATTGCTTTTAAAGTGTTATCTGATATTCTGGATGATGTTAAGAAGTCACATGTTGATCCTATCAAGTCTGGCGTCTGCGAGATTTTGAGTAAATATTTTGGTTCTGATATAATTGTTTCACAAACTTCTCTGGAGAAAGAAATTGAAGTTTTGAAAGAAAATCTCCAAACCAAGACTTTGGAATGTAGCAATCTTCGTCTTGAGATCCAAAAGTTCCAAAATACCTAGATAGATTGTGATAACCTTCGCAAGAAGAATAAGGAGCTATAAGGTACAACTTTCTTAACTTTGCTCTTAATTTATCCTTTTCAATAAATTTGTTCTTTCTGTATTCAACTTTCTTAAAATCCTTTGTTCGCTTTTAAGTTTTAAAACAGAAACGAATAATGGAGAGATATCAATTTGAATCCCTTGCTGAAGAAGCCCGTGTGGACAGAGATATTTGGATGGATCAGTATAATCAATTAGATAATCTTCATACATATTCTGTCGATCAAATAGATAATCTTACAATAGAGAATGCTCAATTAGTTCATAAGCAAAACTTAATAAGTAGTGAAATATCTCGCATTTCTTATTCTTTAACTAAGGCTAACTTGGAGATGGAAACTTTATCAGATGAGAATAAGACCTTATCTCAAGAAAAACAAGCTCTTTTAAATAAAGTGGTGATCTCTTCGCAACAACATAACATTTGTCAAAAAGTATGTAATGATCAAGAACAGTCTCTTTGCTCTTTGAGAAGTAAACTTAAAGAAATAACAGAGTCGTCTGCTGCTGAGAGGGATGAACTTATCCGTGGTAGAATATCTTTAAGTATAAAGGCAAGTCAACTCAAGGACCAATACTCCAAACTAGAAGAATCATATACTTCTATTGCGAAGGAAAATTCCTCACTTATTTCTAAAGAAAATAATTTTCAATCCCACTTGAAAGGTTTAGTCGGAGATAAATTTGATGATGCAATGGACCGCTGGGAAGATAATTATTTGTCTCTAACTCAATATCTTGTTTCTCAGAAGGAAGGTAGTCATGAAAATTTGACTGCCTCAACCATCTTTTATCTATGTTAAGTCTTTGTGTAATATTTATTTGCGAAGTCCTCATCTTAATGAACTTCTTGTATTCTATTTTTTCGCAGAGTATGAGAAAAAGCTTCATTCTTCCATTTCTATCTTGGAATCTAAATTGGCTAAAATTCGCAAGGAAAATACATTACTTGCCTCTCATCTTGCTCGTTCTCACGATCGAGCAGAAAGGAGATTTGATTATCTAGCCTACTTCAAAGATATTCAAGATAGAAACCATTAGAAGGCATTTTTTCGCCAAGTCCATCTCAAAGCTGAAGTTCTAGTGAATGACTTTTTGCTGTCCAAGTCTCTTTCTCCTGTATCAGTTGAACCTTTGGAAGTAGATGATGATGATATTCCACATGCTGCTGATAGCGATTTTGACTATGAAAGTGGTGAACAAATTTTTTCTCACGAAGATTTCTCAATTGAGGAAGAAATCCCTCTTAAAGAAACAATTGTTGGTGAGGTCCCAGATGAAGAAGAATCTAGAATGAATGAATCAACTGTTGGTGATAACCCAAATGAATTGGAAACCAGAGTAGACCAGAATAAGGAGAATACTAGTGAAAATGATAAAGCTGGCGAAGAACGTCCATTATCTCCTTATGGAGAAACTAACACTGAAGTCTGAGATTTATTTTTATTTTCTTGAATTACCTCTTCTTCTTCTTTTCTTGCGAATGATTTATTTCAGTCAACTTTGAGATTCATTTGCTCTTTTTGTATGCTTGAGAGAAAGATAATGACATCTGGTTTATTAATTCCCATACTTGCCTCTCATTATCTTTCTTGCGATGATTTTTTTTTCCTGCACAATGAATAGTTAATTTTTATAAATTTTATGTTTTGTCATGTGGTCTTATTTTTCCTTCCTAGTTAAAGGTCTTATTATGCCACCTCTTGTCATTGCGACAAAATCGCAGGACATCCTTACATTTTTTGTGTAAATACCCATTGATCTTGCCTTAACTATCTCTATTTCATTGAAATTTTTGTTGCGACAATATGACAGGCCTAAAAAATTCATGCGAAAATAAAGCCCCGTGACATTGACGTCTTGCGACGAAATCGCAGGATGTCCTTACACTTGCATGTAATGACCCATTGATCTCGTCTTATCTTTTTCTCTTGTATTATTGCCTCTTCAATATTGTTTCACAAACATGACAAGTCTTGATACTCCCGTGAGTAAAAAGCCTCATGACATTTGCGTCTTAAGACACTTATTAGCTCCCTAATGGAAGGTGCCGCCCTTATCTTCCCCCTGGTTGCCCCTTAAAGGAGACGTACTTCTTCCATACAAGACTAGCTCCTCCCATCCAGTCTTGACAACAACCAGTTGTTTTCGCATCCTCTTATCCCTTTTGCCTATATGGGTTATGGTTACGAGACTGCACCCTAAGTGGGGTTTTGTTCAGGCCGAGTGCATCATAGCCAAGACTTGTCAAGAATGGCAAGGTACACTCCAGATGCCCCGAGCACTCCTGACTCAACCGTGTACCCCGGTGCCTTGGTCATATTTTGCACTCCTTAGGAGAGTCCTTATTACCCTAGTCGCCCAACTCAAGTCATATTCTTAAGTTGATAATCCAAGGTGCCTCTCCTGGATGGGTTTTTATTGACCCCAAATCTTCATGACTCGGGTTCCAGTAGCGGTGTAACCTTTTCGCTGGGCCATGCAATAGGTACCCCCTTCTATGACGCACTTTAGGTCTCACATTTGCCTCTTGCAAAATTTTAATCTCGCAAACTAGGATGCACGCCATAGTAGGTTCTCCCCATTCTAATATGTCATTAATCTCTGCGAAATGTTCGCACATTGTTATTCTGTTTTGGATGTTTGGAATTTTGGAATTTCTCTTCAATAAGATTTTTGCAAATATTCCTTTTGTTTCAGTCATACATTGCTTCACAATCTACCCTTTCCCAGAATCTTTCATTGGTAATACTTCTTTCGATATAATCTGTTCCATGGTCTTCTAAGTATTTGACCCACATCTCTACCCTTTGGCTCCATCAACTTATATGCCCCTGTTCCAACTATCTCTTTAATTATATAAGGTCCATACCATTTTCTTGCAAGTTTTCCGCCATTTTCTCGCTGGTATATTGGTGTTCCTCGCAGCACCAAATCCCCTGGTTGAAATTCATGTTTTTTAACACGTTTATTATACTCTCGGGCTAATCTTCGCTGGTAGTTATCCATATGTTGTAGTGCTTTTTCTCTCTTTTCTTCTAATTCATCAAGTTTGGTTAAAATCATTCTTGCACTAAGGTTTTTCTCCCAAGCTTCTCTTTTTGTTATGGGAATAACAACTTCTGTTGGTAGCACAGCTTCAACTCCATATGTTAAACAAAAAGGTGACATTGCCGTAGCTTCTCGCCCGGTTGTGCTGTAAGCCCATACTGCATTATGCACCTGTTCGCACCATGCTCTATTATGTCCTTCTATTTTCTTCTTCAATATATCTGCAATTGTCTTATTTGTTGCTTTTGCTTGTCCATTAGCCTGTGGATATAGATGGGTGGATTTTCCATACTTTATCTTAAATGCATTGAGTAACATTTCTATGTTCAGCCCTTCAAACTGTTTCCCATTATCAGATACTAATTGTGTAGGAATTCCAAATCTGCAAATGATATTTTCAAATATGAACGTGAAGATGTCTTTGTCGCGAATATGCTGTATTGCTTTCACTATTGCCCATTTTGTGAAATAATCTGTAGAAACAATTAAGTATCCACTTTGTCCAGATCCTGGTAAAAACGGTCCCACAATGTCTAAACCCCACTTTCCAAAGGGCCATACACTTGTTAAAGATGTTAATGGTGCTCCAGGTGCATGTATTTTCTTTCCATGTCGCTGACAATCTTCGCAACGCCTTGATGTTTGTTTCACATCTTCATGCATATATGGCCAATAATAATCCTGCATTTTCATTCTGTATGCTAGGGATCTTCCTCCACTATAATTGCCAACATCCCCACTATGTAACATTTTCAACATTTCTTCTCCCTCTTTTCGTGTTAAACATCTGAGTGATGGTCCATTAAAGGATCTTCTATACAACACCCCATATCTTAACTCATAATTTGTCGCACGTCTCTTTAGTTTGTGTGCCTCCAATCTATTTCTTGGTGTTTTTCCTTTTGACAAATATGAATGAAGTTCTGCTCTCCAATCTTCGGCATTGGGTATTTGCGCTTCTTCTTCACCTTCTATTATCATAACATCTACTTCTTCCTCTTCTTTTTTGTTTACAGATGGTGATAGGAGCGTCTGTATTTTTATGCATCTCGCAGCTGGATTTGTCATCATACTTGAAATGAAAGCATTAGCATCTGAAAGTCTATTGTCTTTCCTTGATATATGTCTCCACTTTATTTTTGGAATTTTCGCTGATAATTCTTCAACAAGTTTCTTGTATTTTTTCAAGGATGGTTCATTTGTAGTGTATTCTCCTTTTATTTGGCGAATAACTAGCTGCGAATCACTTGTAATTCTCATATTATCCAATTTCATTTCTATTGTGAATTTTAGAGCATGCACCACAACTTCATATTTTGTTTCATTATTAGTGGATACGAATTCTAATCTGAAGGAAAAAGCCATTTTGTTTCCTTCTGGTGAAATCAGGACAGTTCCAACTCCATTTCCTTCCCCATTTGATGACCCATCTACCAATATTTCCCATCTATCAGGTTCTGTCAATAGATCTCTTGGGTTCCCATGTTCTTCCTCCACATCCATCATTTCCTCCACTACTTCATCATCTTCTAGAGGAAATTCCGCTAAAAATTCTGCAACAAATTGTGATTTTGGTGAAGATAATATTTCATACTTAATTTCGAAATGTCCCACTTGTGCATTCCATCTCTCTACCCTGCCTGACCTTTTTGAATTCTTCATCACTGATTTAATTGGTACCTTTGTCAACACCCTCACTTTGTGTGCTTGAAAATATATGCGAAGCTTAAACGTTGCATAAACTAATGCCAGAATTAGTTTTTCAATTTTTGAATAATTTCTCTCTGCGGCATTGAAGATTTTACTGATGTAGTAAATCGGTTTTTCAACTCCTGCGTCAACTCGCAACAGCACAACACTTAATGCATGCGAGGTTGTCGCAAGATAGATTAACAACTTTTCTCCTGGCTCTGCCTTTTGCAAAATAGATATATTCATCAGATATTCTTTTATTCCTTGGAAAGCTTTCTCACTTTCATCCGTCCATTTGAACTTTGTCTCTTTTTTGAGTATGTTGAAGAAATGTTTACATTTGTCTGAAGATCGTGAAATAAATCTTCCCAGCGAAGCCAAGAGTCCGTTTAACTTCTGTACATCTTTCACCGTCGCTAGCGTTGGCATATCGCGATCTTCTTGTACTTTCTCTGGATCAACTTGTATTCCTTTTTTTGATACAATATAGCCTAAAAAATTTCTTGACGCAACCCCAAAAGTACACTTCTCTGGATTTATCTTGATGTTAAAATATCGCATTTGCTCAAAAATATCCTTCAGATCCTGTACGTGATCTTTAGATTATTTACTCTATACTAACATACCATCCACATACACCTCTAATGTTTTATGAATCCACTCCGCGAGCACTTTCTCCATCATCCTTTGATATGTTGCACCAGCATTTCACAGACCAAATGGCATTTTTGTATAACAATATAATCCTCTTGGAGCGAAAAAAGCAGTATGCTCTTGATCTTTTTCGGCGAAAGGAATTTGATTATAGCCTTTATACCCATCTAAAGAAGATATTCTATCATTTCTCGCCGCTGATTCAACCATTTGTGGAATATCTGGTAATGGAAAACTGTCTTTCGGACAAGCTTTATTTAGATCAGTAAAGTCTATACAGATTCTAATCCCCTTATTTTTCTTTGGAACTACAACCATATTAGCTATACACTCTGGGTATTTAGCTTGTCTTATAATTCCTGCATCAAGCATCTTCTGTAACTCTTCTTCTATTTGGGGATGATATGTTGTCGCGATTTTTCTTATTCTTTGTTTGAAGGGTCTTGCACTTTTGTCAATCTCCAACCTATGACATGCCACAGACGGATTTATTCCAGGCATCTCATCCATGTTCCATGTGAAAATATCTTTGTATTCTCGCAAAAGACTAATAGTTTTTTCTTCTTCATCTGCCTCCATTTTGGTCCCAATTCTTAGTATTTTGGGTTCTTCTTTAGTTCCAACATGAACTTCCTTTGTTGGTTCTGCCGCGGTGTAACTGCCCTTAGGTTCTCCCATAGGTGTTGGTTCTTTTATCATTTTCGCAGATTTATTTCCTCCTTCCGGAATTTCGCTGGGTATCCCTTTTCCTTCCTCTGCTCTTATCGTGTAAATTCTAAATTCTTATTCTTTCTTAGCTTCCATTGCCATCTTCCTGTGAATTTTTCGCTTCTTTGCACGACCTTCGTAATGTTTCACTTTAATTTGATAACATAATTTTGCACTATCAACATCCCCTCTAATTTCACCAATCCCACTCGGCATAGGAAATTTAACGCATTGATGCAATGTTGATGCTACGGATTTAATTGCGTGTATCCATGGTCTTCCCAATAACATATTATACGGTGATTCCATATCCACCACACATAGTGTCACATGTGTTTCAATCTCTCCTAACGAAATTCACATCACTATTTCTCCTTTAGGTTTTGTGGTTGATCTTCCAAATCCATGGATATGATATGTCGAACAAGATATTTCTTCATCTTTGTATCCCATTCCTTTATATGCATGATAAAATATTATATCCACTGAACTTCCCGTATCCACCATAGTTATTTTCACCGCCCATTCTTCCATATTCTTTGTGAATTTCCTCTTTTCTTTTCCGCCACCAAAGGAGATTCTTTTCCATATTCTTTGTGAATTTCCTCTTTTCTTTCCTTCAAAATCTCGTTTATTTATTCTTCCTTTGATGTTTTCATGAAATTTATTAATCATTATTTTTGTGATTATGCTACACTCCATATTTCTGTTATCTTTATTGATTTTAATTATCTTTATTGAATTTTCCACGATATTCTAGGAAAAAAATACAAAAATAAAAAAACGTTTTTACTGTAGTTTTTCAAATTTAGGATTCTTCATTGGAAAATTTATTTCTGTTTTCAAATCACCGACAGTAAACTACAAGATCATGTTGGTACTCTTATGGTGTGTTGATGGGTTAGTTTGTTCATGCTCATTTTGGTTGATTGATTTTGTGCTTTTGAATTGTCATACAAAGGGTTGTGCTTGAGATGAGATGTGGTTCAAATTTTCTCTTGATGCACTTTGAGAGTGTTCCACCAAAGGGTAGAGATGAATGCTTTCCAGTAATCGCAAGGCGACACAATGGAACACAAATTCTTGAAGCGCGGCACTTTGGCATCTCGATACCAATATCTCTACTTGTTTGCGCAAGGTGGCGGATGGGCACTTCACAGCGGCGAAAGCATAAAGCCATCGGTTAAGTCCGGTGGCGCCATACAACGAACACAAGGAAATCACTTGAGGATAAGCATCCGACGATGCCGCCTCCAAGGAAACCAACTGAATTTCCCTAAGGGAACTTCGTGTGGAAGGGATGGCCTTGGGCACAACATTTGTTGGATGCTTTACGTAGGGGAAGGCTCCAATCGTGGCTCACGATATGGTCACGGCCATAACTAGGGTTGTTAATCTTTGGCTTGGCGGGAATTTCATTGCTTGCTGTTGGGACAATTTGGCGTCGTCGGTGTCCAAAGCGGCAATGAAAGGGGTTGGTAAGGACATGGCGAGCGTATCTACGGGATTTCGCTTTGGTGTAGGTGTTTCGGTGGTCTTGAGGCAATCCTACTTTTTTTAACCAATCCTTCTCCTTTAACTCATCCACGGGGTACAACAAGGTGATACCTTTTTATTTGCCATTAAGATAAATGTCCCTATAATCTTCTTTCCTTCAAAATCTCGTTTATTTATTCTTCCTTTGATGTTTTCATGAAATTTATTAATCATTATTTTTGTGATTATGCTACACTCCATATTTCTGTTATCTTTATTGATTTTAATTATCTTTTTCTTAATTTGGAAACGTTACAAGTGACTTTCTTTTTGATTTGTTCCATTACCTTCTTGGTTTGAACAATCTCAATCCTCAACAATCTTTTAATCTTGTTTTCATATGGTGAACAACTTTTAACTTTCAATCCCTGCATTTCTAGCGCCATTATGTAGTTGTTGACCTCAGGGTAAATCACCTTTACACAATACATCTCTCATTACCTTCTTGGTTTGAACAATCTCACTCACAAGAATTCATAACAATCAGCAAAATTCTTAAGATTAATAACAAAACTTTTTATTAATTGAATCTAGAAATTTTATCAGAAGGAAATGAAATCAAGAATACAACACTATTTTGGACTTTCTCTCTCCTCAAAACTTTCTTAACGCTCCAAAAATTATCTCTCCCTACGTTATGCCTATTCAGCTCTTTATATAGGGTATTCCATAGTGGATGATAGCTAAGTTGACCTTTATTTTCGGATGTGACTTGCGGTATTTCGCAAGTTTACAAATGTTAAAATTCGCAAACGTCCTAAATTTCGCTAGATCATCACACTTTTCTCATGTTTACGCTGTCATCATCTGTTATGTCATTTTTGAAATCACTCTGCGATGTATTCACAATGTTGCTGATGAAGATTTCGCGAGTGTGTTGTTGTTGCGATATTCTGATCCTACGACCACACTTCCAAACAAGTTTAGAATTGGTTCATCTGACTTTCAAGAACTACGTGATTGATCAAGTAGCACTCAATCACCAATCATGGGTTTACGGTTCTACCAAAACAAGTTTCTGTTCTACCTCCATGTGAGTACTGTGCATAGTTACACTAGCTTACCTAAGATACGGTTGACAAGGTACTAGGATCGGTTCCCCACATATATTTGGTATCTAACTTGTATGCACTACACATGTCCATAGGATCGGTTCCCCCTTCCCAAAAACGTGTTGTACATATTCATAGGATCGATTCCACTTTCTTCAATAAACCTTGTTGCACCTCATACAAGGATCAGTTCCCCTTATGATGCACTGCACCTCTTACTAGTATCGGTTCCTATTTTCCTAGTAGTAAGTTCATACACTCACAACCCGATCAAACCCCATGTGATTACTTAAGATCGGTTTCACTAATAAAAGTCATACCAATACATAAGGCAGGCACCATGTGAATAGTTTTACCAAGAACACAAACAAGTCATGAGAGGTTATACTAATAACACATATTGGTCGTTCATAAGATATGCAATGAAGAACAACCCCAATAACACCTGGCCATTTCCTTTTTCGGTTCACAACACATATCATGAACTTACTTCCTTAGAACATATGTAAACATTGTTCCCTAGGATGAAATCCTCACCTCATACCCATACATAAGCACAATAGCATTCATACAATTATGTCCATGTCTTATATACAAAGTTTAATGGTTAAGCAAGAAACTTCATATTGTATTCCTTAATACTATATCTATCTAGAGTGTTCATGCTTGTAAGTTTTATGTTTTCAATATGCACGACTTGAAAGATACGTTAGGGAATGAAACAGTGCAAGTCAAATATCACTAAACTCAAGTGGAAGGATGATGTTGTGGTTGTAGCTCCGTTCATCTTCACTTCTTCAAGTCTTCGTAATACTTGTAATGTCTCACCCTAATACTTTCAAGCTAACCTATACGAAGCTGACTCTAGTACATTTAAATAAAGCGACTCTTAAATGAGTTTTGGTTCACTAAAATATGACAACCAAACTTGACATACCAACGCTTGGTGGGTTCAACCGAGCAATGCTCTAACATACATGAACTTCTGCCAGTAAGCGTATGGGTACGCATACCCAACCTGTCTCCTTCACCAATACCGCATGCACACATATGCACGCACTTGGTTTCCGGTACATGGACTTATAAACTAATGTGCGAACATACTATATATTCTTATATCCATAGGTGGTTACATAATCTCAACTCTACATTTCAATCATTGAAACATTCTTCTATAATGTTAATAGTCGTTAGGCATTAAAATTCGACTATCTTCATCAAAGCCATTTTCGAGATTGAAACGTCATCATGACTTTCGTCACCGATAAAGATGAAAGTGGCTAAAGCGAAACTTACCAACACATATTTCGAGAAAATGATAGGCGAGTAAACTCGGCTCGAAATAGCAAATGTGTATGTATGAAAACTATCATACTTATACGACTGTTGTCTCAAGAGTAGGAGATAGATAGACTTTTGAGTTCTAGATAAGATCAAGTATCCACATACCTTTTTGGTCGGATGAAGTTCCATCGGTTCCTTGAGTAGTTCTTCGTCTTCGCAAGATAATCGCCATGGAGTCTGGAGCTCAACTATACTTAACTATCCTAGACCGAGACTTAGTTGTAAGTAAACTAGAAATCAAGACATATAGTTTTGATCACTAATATTGATAAACATACTTGAGATAGCAACGCATGCGAGTTTGACCGAGCTATGCTCTAACATATTTCAAAAATATCTGGTGAGCCATCCAAACTAAAAATTACTGTTATCAAGAAGAATGAGTTACTCACCTACAAAAAATGTGAAGCGTGAATGCATTACCGTGAATTCGCCACCTATAAAACGAATGGTTTCTCAGAAACTGGGTTACTAGAATGACATGGAGTTTTATAAATGGATACATACTCCATACGACCCTCAAACAGAGGTGGAGAGGAGGAGATCTCTTCGATTAATAAGTGTTGATGGTGGTCTTTAGTTCAGGGCTAAATTTATAAAAGTTTATCTACCTGACCCGACATCGGATATAGTAGACATTGATATGTCAATATTCCGCAGGGAATTTGGAGAATATATTCAAATCTGATGAGTGCCTATGCCTCTCTTCATATTATACTGAAACTCAAGATCCTAGATGAATTTTCCACTAGTATAGAGCCTAATAAGTGTATAAGCTCCTAGCTGCATTACTCACAAATGCTGGAGCCTGCTGAGTACTTTTCTTATACTTATGTTCCTTGGAAGAACACTTAATATTGGTATGGCGTGACGGATTTATGTTCACTCGCAGCAGAGTAGCACGGACCTCCAAGTACCAAGGTTAAGGCCCTTGCACAAAATATTCAGTTAGAAAGCAAAGAATAAACAGAGTCGCGGAGTAGGAGAAACAATGAGGGAAGCGTGGCCATGCCATAGGCTAGCCGGTGCCACTTGGCCATGACCCATGCTACCAACCGTCTCTTATTCCTTTGTCGACCAATCCGGTCTCTTTAAACCTTCCACACTTTGTAGATGGTGGATTTTCGACAAAATCTAAAATCGTAAACCCATAATTATACGAACATCTGATCCAGCAGTCAGACGTGAATTCTGATACACGGGTCTCTCATCGAATTCTGAGACACGGGTCTCTCATCGAATTCTATGATTGAGAATACTTTCTGTCAGAGTACATGTACATATGTAGTCTCACAGTTGGACAACGACATATCTCATGAATACTGAATACTTCAGTAATTATTTCTATATAGTATCACGGGATGGACGGCTCCTAGACAGCTTGATCTGCAAGTATAGAGCGATAACGTCTTCAGGATACAAAAAACGAGTTTACCCTGACTATATATAGGATATGAAGCTCCAGCAAGCTCATATCAGAATAATTAATGCTCCTGGACGGCTTGCTCTACTAGTATAAAGTCATGAATTAATTATTCCTAAATTCTTGGATTCATCCGCAGAATTTCTGAAAATATTCAAATATTTTCGCAAATATTTCATTACGCAAACCATGGTTCTTCCCAGCAGATTTCCATGGGTTAGTAATAAATATTGGACGCACGGGTATCAGAATTATTTCTGAGCGAGCCCTGTCTCAAACCTAAATTCTTGGATTCATCCGCAGAATTTCTGAAAATATTCAAATATTTTCACAAATATTTCATTACGCAAATCATGGTTCTTCCCAGCAGAAATCCATGGGTTATTAATAAATATTCGATGCACGGGCATCAGAGCTACCTCTGAGTAAGCCCTGTTTCAAATGGTGCAAGTGTATTCAACGATGATGCATTAACAATCACCGCACGAACGAGTATTTCAAAATACGACGAAACGATTAACCTATGAAAAATAGGATGAAAAATAACAAATTATTAAAAATTGACCAAGGTGCTGGGAGCATGGACCCACTGACCGGCTGACTGTGCCGTGGTCAATCCCACACCAGTTTCATATTTTTGTCGTTTTCTCTGAGTTTATGAAGAACCTTTCATTTGAACGAGTATCCTTTGTTTTGAGGAAACTCCTCAATTTCATGGTGCTTCCTTCGCACGGAGGAAATAATATAAAATTAGGGAAAATGTGATGGGGCGTGACTTTTGGCCAACCGTCCATGCCTTGGTTCCATCCGTCCCCACACCTCATGGTTCCTCATTATTTTATTATTATTTTCCTAATTTCATGAAAACTCCTTAATCTCATGATATTTCCTTGGTCCCATGAAAAATAATAAAAATTAGTGAAAACCCATGTGCACGGGCCATGATCGGTCGATCAAACCCTAGATGGCTCACACGTCCCGCTTTTTGTTAGCATATTTTTCATGTTTTCCTTCAAATTATGAAAATTCCTTCAAATCATGAAATAATGCATAAAAAAGGGAAAACGCACGGGACCGGGACCTAGCCGGCCAACCATGCTCCAAGCCGGTCCCACACATCCCTTATTTTATTTATTATTATTTTTTATGTTTCCTTCATCTCATGGAAACTCCTTGATTTCAACAAAACTCTTTAATTTTAGCAAAACTCCTTCGTTTTATCATATTTCCATAAAATCATGAAAAATATTACAAAAATTATGGAAAACGTGTGGGACGGCTCCCCTAGATGGCCAACCTTGCCCAAGACCATGATCAGTCCCACACTCCATAATATTTTCACTTTTTCATTATTTTTCTTCATCCGATGAAGTTTTGACGGTTTTATCAGAAAACCCAAATTTTGCCAAATTTTCTCAAATGGTTGCTCGAACGTACACCGGAAAATATCAAAATTCTTAGGACTGAAACACGGATGTCTCAACGACAAAAGCATGTTACCTTGACCAACCAGGGTTGGATTTTTGGCTCGCAATGATCCACTCCCACGTGTTTTTCACAATCTGACCTAATTTGCGCAATTGCACGTATTGGGTCCTAAACTCTCCGAATAATTTCAAAATTTGACGGAACGATCATCATCTGATCCCGTTACTACCCAGGGTCGGTTTCATAACTCCTTGGTCGGTCCCCATATTTTAATAATTAATTAGGTTTTATCACCTAATGCTGAACCCAGCAGTAATTCAGTAAATGATTAAACCAGCATTTAATCATTCTTTCATTAACTCACCAACTCTTCAAAGAGGTCTTGGTTTTTTCTCACGTGAGCATATAATAATTTCATGGTTTATCCACGGTCCCATGAAGCCGGTTCTCCTTCATTCCATGGTTAATTTTCAAATAAACCATCAATTGGTCATCAATTGATCAAATTAGGGTTTCTGAATCCAAGGATCATAATTCCAGATTCAAACACTAATAATTTTGCAATGATCTCATGATCAGCATTCTCATTAATTATGCTCGGTTCAACTTCCAGTGCTTTAATTAATATTTTATTTTGGTCACATTACCAATAATTCATCAGACGAGCAACACTGGCTCAGATGAGCAATATTTACTCAAATCAAACTGTCAATATTAAATAAATTATCGAGCAACACTTGCTCTCCTCAACGTGAGGACCCTATCACTGTCTCAGCAGACGCGTTTAATTCATGAGTTGTAGAACATGTTACAAAATCATGTTTAACTCAGCAAATACATGGGCTCATCGTCCCACGAAGTCATGAAATCAACAACTGACTAAATTAACCACGAGACATCAATTGTGTCACTTGGGGGGATATCAACTAGGGTTTTGGTCTGGCGGCCTACAACACGTGTGTTCACCCACGATGAGAATGTGAGCAAGTCGTGCAATCAGTTGGAAGAATCAGCAAGATAGTGGGTGGAAAATTAACCAAGTCTCCGCACGATGAGTAATTGGTTTAACACGATTTCCCACTTCCCCACTCTCTGATTCCAGGAAACTGTCACACTTCATGGGATCATGGTGTTTTCAACTCCGGCATTATATAATGTCTCTGAATACTGATTGAAATAACAACATTCGAAGAGTTTTCAAACATTCGAACAACAATAGTCTGAACGAGCAATTTCTCACCAAAGTTCATACATGCGCTCTTTTGTCTACATGAACTCACAGAAATTACTCTCAATCAGGCAAGATTCAATCATTCAGAGCATTTCACGCTGAATTCATAACACACCTACAATCTCAGACCATCATTGATCTCACACATTTCTCAGCTTCCCTCCTACAGATCAACCCATTCTCTATTGTGACCAAATTTACTCTGGAACGGCCATTGTATTGGTTTAGGCCGGATTACTACAGATTGGTCTCTCGAACTTAAAGCATACCCTTCATAGCGGTGTATCTGTGTGATGTTAAACATTTCGCCAGGTTCAAGAAATCTCCTCCGCATGATCGTCCTAAATTCCGAAAAAAACCAACAAATCGTTTTCCCCCATCTACAGATTGGCGACCACAGTGGGAGATCATTCTCTCGGTTGCAACCTCAAGCCTTTACAAGATGGTTGGTCTTAGGACTAACTCAAATACTTCAAACTCAATCCAGAGTCCTTCAAACGGGAATGCTCCTCCTTCTAACGATATGTCTGGTAGCATGGATGATGGAAGAGTCCCAACTCTAACTGAATTGGCACGAGTCCTGGAGATCCACACCAAGAACATGGATCTGATGAAAGATACAATAAATCACATACTTGATTTCCTCATCAAGCTAACGTCCGAGTTAGCCAGAATCTCCGCTTCGAAAGTCCCACAGGGGACTGATTTGTTACACGATAACCGTCAAATCAACAGTTTCACTACTTATGAGAAATTAGTAGACCAGGAGGTGGCACAGCTGGTCGAAGGTTTATGTGAACTCTTACGCTTTTCCAGGAAGCAGCGAACCGACATGTTTGCTGCACTCAACCAGATATCATCTGAAGTACCCTTAGCCTCTTCACCTCTATCTGAAGAAACATTCATGATGTCTGAACATTCAATCAACAACATCACCTTTGGAGAAGAGGACCGCATGGCAGGCGAAGGACATAATCGAGCCTTGTACGTGACCGACTTTACCAAGGATTCTGAATTCAAGAGGGATCTCTTTGATACAGGCGCTTCTACAAATATCGTCACTATGAATACTCTCAAGGCGGTCAAGTTTCCACGAAATAAGATCGTTTGTCATCCCATCTTGATGACAGGTTTTGAAGGAAGCCATATCCATACATATGGATACACATATATAGACCTTAAGGTGGGGCATATTAAATCAAAAGAAAAATTCCACGTGATCGAACAAGAGCCTGACTATCACATGATACTCGGACTACCATGGCTCCATGACAACAAGTTGGTTCCTTCAACATACCATCAATGCATGAAAGCTCTAATCAATAAAAAAATTGTTCGTATTGCGGCTTCATCATCTCCTTACGCCCCGGTCTATGACGCTGAATTCCTTGAGTCTCAGAAGAACCTACCCGAACCTCCGAACAAGGTTCACAGTGCTCCGCTCCCAAGTTGGAAGTGCATCGAGAAGGTTGCAGACAAGCCATTGTCCTCAAACGTCACGACAGCTAAGTCATCTGCTATACCAATCAAGCGCCGCAAGGATCAAACTTCAACTCATGAATCTAAATTCATCACCAGTCGCGACCGGCACAAGGATTAATAATTAACAGGGGAGAATGATGAAGAGTCTCCCCGCCCCGAAAAATCATGTCAGAGTGAGTCATCACTCGAAGAAGAGGTTCAAGATGCTCCTCGACAGTTACAATATGGAACTAACTCCACCACTGATGACCTCAAAATGATCAACATTGGAACAGAGGATGATCAAAGGCCGATTCTAATTAGCTCAGCACTGCCACCAGAGGAAAGGACGGAGTTAATAGCACTACTGAAAGAGTATCAAGATATCTTCGCATGGACGTACGAAGAAATTCCTGGTCTGGATGGAAAATTGGTTACTCATCATCTGCACATAACCCCTGGTTCCAAAGCCGTCAAATAGCCTCCTAGACAGTTCATACATGAAATCTAAGAACAGATCAAGGTCGAGATTCAGAAATTATTGGTAGCAGGATTTATCAAACCTATTCAACATCCAACATGGCTGGCAAATATTGTTCCTGTCAAGAAGAAGAACGGTCAAATCAGATGTTGTGTTGATTTCAGGAATCTGAACAAATGTTGTCCAAAGGATGACTATCCTTTACCCAACATTGACCTGCTCGTGGATGCAACCAGCGGTCACGGTATGTTCTCATTTATGGATGGTTACAATGGATACAATTAGATAAATATGTACGAGCATGATACCGACAAAACTACATTCTGTACTCCTATTGGGAACTTCCACTACACGGTGATGCCTTTTGGATTAAAGAATACTGGTGCTACCTATCAACGAGCCATGACTGCTATATTCCATGACATGATGCACAAGCAAGTGGAAGACTATGTCGATGATGTCGTGGTGATATCGAAGACTCGAGCATCTCATTTACAAGTTCCGAGACAAGTCTTTGAAAGATGCAGAGAATACAAATTAAAGATGAACCCTCTGAAGTGCGCTTTTAGTGTTTCCTCCAGAAATTTTCTAGGATTCCTGGTCACAGCAGAAGGAATCAAGGTCGATCCAGATGAGACGAACACTATTACCACCATGCCTCCTCCACGCACCGTGAAGGAACTCCAAAGTTTTATGGGCAAGGTAAATTATATTCGACGCTTTATTCCTGTATTAGCCCAGCTTATTGCTTCGTTTACCCCTCTATTGAAGAAAGGAGCAAGCTTCACCTGGACAACCATCCAAAAAGAAGCATTCTAGAAAATACAGCAGATATTGTTATCACCCGCTGTCATGAAGTCTCCAGTGCAAGGTCGAATTCTTATACTTTACACGGCATCTAGTGATTGCGCTACCGAAGCACTCCTTGCTCAAGAAGACGATGAAGGCATCGAACGGCCGATCTACTAGTTCAGTCGTACAATTCGAGACTCTCAACTCAGATACCCAAAGGCTGAAAGAGCATGCTTGGCATTAGTGCATGCAATCCAGAAATTCAGGCACTACTTACTATCCAACAAAGTCGTGCTCGTTTCCAAGGCTGACCCTATAAAGTTTCTACTTTCAAAGCCATCCTTGATAGGAAGGCCGGCAAAATGGTTACTTCAGATGTTAGAATTTAACATAGCATGTATGCCACCAAGGGCAGGCAGTAGTATACTTACTCGCTGCTTTTCCAGGAGATGATGCAACGGTACTACATGAAGACGTACCTAGTGAGTTTTCAGACATCTTGATCATCAAGGAAGAGACATGGCTTCTGTACTTTGACAGTTTCGCTACTCCTAGAAATGATACTGGAGGAGCAGGCATAGTGCTCGTCTCTCCATCCGACGAGGTTTTCTCACATTCATTGAAGCTGGATTTCCACTATACTAAAACTTTAGCAGAGTATGAAGCATTCCTACTGGGATTATCCTTGGCCAAGCAATCCATAGCAACGCATCTCGAGATAAGGGGAGATTCAAAACTACTGGTTAATCAAATGAATGGAACCTATTCCCTTAAAGAAATCACACTGGATCCCTTTAGAACTGATGCCCAGCGGCTGCTAACCCACTTCGTTGATGCAACGATCGCCCATACTGGGAGAACCAACAATAGGCATGCCGACTTCCTGTCAACTCTCGCCTCTAAGTTGCAATTTGAAGGAGCATAAAAGACAATCATTGTGCAAAGATGTATTGTTTCATCTACATGGCTTGCTCAAGTTGAAGATATTCGAGTAGATAATTGGCGAGCACCTATTATTCACGAATTGAACAGTTCTCTTTCAGAAGGGAAATTCAGTCTCAAAGAATTGAATAATTATTTCTTACTTTATGGAGCATTATATTATCAAAACTCTAATGGGTCTTTATCACGATGTCTTGGACCTGATGATGCGGATGAGCAACTCAAGCGCATATATGAGGAAACATGTGGACGGACACTGGTAGTATCACTCTACCGAAAGCTTAAAAGAATGGGATACTATTGGCCTTCCATGGAGGTTCAATCAAGAGCTCTGCAAAAGTCATGTCCCAACTGCCAGACGCCTCCCCATCACTTGGAAGTTCTAACGTCCCATCACACCGGGGACTGGAGGGAACCTTATATCAAGTACCTTCGGGACAATGAACTGCCGCCAGAAAAGAAAGAAACAATCAAGCTCATTCAGGGAGCTAAAAGATTTGTTTTTCTCGATGGGATTTTATATCGCAGAAGTTTTGGTGGAAACCTACTGAGATGCTTAGATGAGCATGAAATCCCAGTGAGTCTAAAGGAAATGCATGATAGAGAGCATCAAGGAAAGAAGAAATTATTTCTCCAGGTTCGTGAGAAGTATTACTGTCTGACCATGGAAGATGATGAAGATGCACACGTTCAAAGATGCCATCAATGCCAATTCCATGGTAATCTCATCCACACTCCTTATCTCCCATTGAATCTTGTGAATAGTCCATGGCCCTTTTATAGCTGGGGACTGGACATCATCGGGAAAATCAGTCCAACATCTTCAAAAAATCATGAATACATCCTCACTGCAACCGAGTATTTCACCAAGTAGTTTGAATCCATTCCTCTTCTAAGCACCACATGAGTCACAATCGCAGCCTTCATCAAAGAGTACATAATATGCAGGTTTGGTGTTACTAAACACATCGTCACTGATAATGGAACTCCTTTCGCCAACAAGCATGTTATAGAATTACACGAAGAATATGGCATCAAACAATTTTTCTCTACACCGTACTATCCTCAAGGAAACGGGCAAGCAGAGAGCACCAACAAAAATTTGATCTGGATTCTCAGTCGAACAGTTTATGATAATCCCCGAACCTGACATGAACAACTTCCTATGGCTTTATGGTCTTATCGAACCGCGCCAAGGAGCTCGATTGGAACCTCACCATATTCTCTTGTTTACGGAGCTGATGCAATATTACCAGCAAAAATCAAAATTCCCTCAGCAAGGATCGCAGCATCCAGTGGAATACGATGGGATGAAACTGAAGTGTCCAACTCAAGGATCGTTGAACTGGACACGCTCGAATCGAAGAATCTCCAGAGATTACAAAAAAATGGTAAGACCTCGAACATTTCAAGTAGGATATATGGTATAAAAGACAGCAAAGCACATTCAACAAAACATGTCCACTCCCAAGTTATCTCTGAAATGGGAAGGACCATATGTGTTTTATCAAGGAAGTATCTAGCGGATACTACAAAATCTTAAAAATTGATGGAGGTGTAGAAGGAAATATAATCAACGGCAAGCGGCTCAAAGCATATTACGCCTGATCCTTAGAGAACAAATACCTTTTCATCATTCCATCATTGCAAACATTTTCAAAAATATAATTTTCATTCCTTGAAAGAGAATTCAAATTCTCCTTTGATTCATTAAATATTCCATAAATGAGCAAAATTCATCTATACCGTGATCAATTATTCCACCTAGACAGAAATTAATTCAAAAACAACAATCATAAATGCTCACTCAGAGCAAACCGTCCAGCAATGGATAATCCCTATAAGAAACTTTGTCAAGTTTCTTCTAAAAGATCCTAGTCTTTACCTTCAGATCCTCGACTGCCTTCTCAACCCTGGAAGATTCCAGAGCCAATAGCTTCTCCTCTTCTAATAAAGCATTGGTCGCGAAAATTGTATCAGAAGCCTCTACCGCCTTATGGATCTTGATTATCTCAAGTCGACGACGAATACAGCTCACGTTGAACCGCAACGTATAACAATTCAATATCATATCATCCCATTCATGCAACTCATGGTTTTTGACATCTCGCAAGTGCCTTTGGTTCATCTCCTCAATAATTGGCAACAGTCCAACAACCGTGGTCAAGAGAGTCATAGGAAAGCCTTTCCATACCTCTGTAGTAGCAATGTGGCCATACTTTTTCCATATCCTGGTGTATAAAGGCGCGTGACGTTTGATAATGACGAACCCACCAACCACTTCATTGTCCGGGAAAGTATTGATTAAAGGGGCATCAAAAGGGAGTCCAGTTGTGGGATATTCACGGGTATGAACAACGTCTCCCACTTCCACGGATCCTACAGAAGCTTTACCAACTCGGTCAAGGCTATCTTCAACCTCAACTACAGTCACATACTTTCCGCTCCTCCTTCTGGCGTCAACGACGACACGGACATCCGCCTGCAACAAAACGGAGAAGTATTTAATGTCAAGGGAGCGTAGTATAATCCCAAGAGTTATGAGGTTACTTAAAGATGATCCATCCTTAGCACGATATGACCTGTATCGCACAGGAGCTCTGACAGTTCGCTTGGGCCGAGAAGAAGCGTTCTTCTGATTACCATGCAGAAAGTTTTTCTTTAATGATCAAATCATCATCATCTTGATCAGGAAAAGATAAGAGGGGTGAAAACTTATGGAGATACACGCTTGATAGGTGTCTAAAACACCTTTATATTTATCTATTGTTTATGCTTTCTCTGCTAGTTTTCTTGTAAATTATGTATCTTATGTTTGTTTTTGAGTATTTAGGTACTTTGGAGTCATTTGGATCAAAAGAAGAGGAAACATGGAAAAAGCATTGGAGGTGGATTGTGTCTCATTATTTGCTTTTATTTCTTCATCTCAGTCTGAAAAGTATGTCCGCTTTAATGATGCAACTTTTGTCTGAAAATCATGACAACTTTAGTGATGAAAAGAAATTGAAGAGAAGAAGTGGATTTGAGAAGTAAAAGACGGTTGCTGTGGTGGAGGATTCGAATAAGAAGAAATCACCCAATTTGAGCCAAAAGGGCAGAAAGGTCATTTCCCAGGCAAACACTATCTGGAGCCCAGTCAAGGTTAAGGGGCAAACTCTATTTGGAGGAGTGCTAAACACAAATCAGCCTAGGTTAAGGGGATGCCAGATAGGGTATCCCTTATCATTTATCATAGGGTGCAATTATCATTGGGTGTAAGTATCTACCCAACCCTAAATCGAGAAAACCAAATCTCAAAATCATTCTCAATGATTATGAGCTGAAAGAAATGAGAGAGGAAAATAAGCAGTCATTGCTTCTGTTAATTCCAAAAGATTGAGAGTGGAAATCAAGAATAACTGAGATGATTCTGCTGTTGAGAAGCTGTTATTGGTGGCGCGATTAATTAGGGTTCTAATTTCTGTAGAAGAACAATATTCGATGTTGCTATGATTTTGGGTTCTGGCGATTCTTCACTATGAATGATGGGTTCGAATCTGTGTTGCCGTTTGAGATGAATTTAGTTTTGTTTTTTTCTGCGGTTCAAAGAATAAGATGAAGTAGAGATTCAACTCAGAGAAGCAGAGTTAGAGATCGAGAAAAATGATGAAGCATGAACTTCAGGTGAAAGATTGGATCGAGATTGAGAGTTTAAAGAGCTTAGATTGAAATGAACCTGTGGTGGACAAAGAAATGAAGTCTGGGTTCGATTTGATATTGAATAAGGAGCTCAGGTTAGGGTTTCTGGTGGAATCAGATTGAAGCTAACAGAGATTGAGATGGGAATTGAAATTCTGCTTGGATTGTAAAGAATGGGTATTGGTTATCACTCTGATTGAGTCTTGTTATGAGTAATTTGGTGGCTGAGTTGAGCAGTGAATTCAGAGATGGGTTGGTGGATTGTATGGAATTAATCTTGGATTTCAGCTGTAGTTGGTGCCTGAGATAGAAGTGGGGTTACAAATGCTAATGGTAGCGATGCAGGTGACGAATGGAGATGACTTAGTTGTAGTTAGGTGGTAACATGGAACTGTGAAGCTAGAACAGGTGTTGATGGGTGTTTACAAGGTGATAGTGTAATGGAGTTGTGAGCTCAGATGGTTGCAGAAGGCATTGGTTGTTACCTAAATGGGATGCATGAAGGTTGCATCTGCTGTTATGATGGGATTGAAGTTGAGAAGGAGATATTGAACTTGTTGAGTTATGGAAGGATATGAGCTGCTACTGGTTCACGAGTTAACTGGTGACGATGGACCGAATTAGATGGTGCTATTGTGGAATGGACAAGTGGTGTTTCTGTGGTTACTGCAATAAGTTTGAACTGCAGGTTACTAGCATAATGATTGTGTTTGAACTGAGTTGTTGTAGCTGGGAATGGAGCAACTGAGGTGTGGAGCCAAAGGAGATGAAGTTTCTGTTAGATTGCAGGGGAGAATGTATATGGAATGGATGCGGTGATGGCAATTGCAGTTGGTGTGGGGCTGTTTAGGGAAGAGTTGGTGGTGATTTGAAGCCTTGAAATGGAATGACAAGAAAGTGTTCTGTTAACACTAGCAAAACAATGAATAGATGAATGTTTGGCTATAAAGTGTAAGATGACAGTGTAGCTGAACAGCCATCTTGGCTGTGTATGATAGTAAAGCTACAGAGCAGGGCCATCATGGCTGAGCACAAAGATTGCACAGCTCTAGACAAACCAACTCAGCCCACTCAGATCTGATTCGATTCTCAACTCAGCTTCTGACTTGTTTGACCCGGAGTTGACTCATTAACCCGGTGTGACTCGCTGAGCTTGACTAATTGACCCAAGTTGGACCGTTGACTGTTTGACTTTTCAGGTGACCGGCAACGACTTCTCTATCCGGATTCCGGCCAATTTCCGGCTAAAACCCAGTTTTCCGGCGAGCATTTTTGGGACATATTTTCTACACGGGTTTCTCTCACTTGTGGGCTTGGTGGATTTCTATCTAATGGACTTTGAAGAGTTGGACCTAATTTTAAAGAAAAGATACAAAAGGAGAAGTTTTATTCTATTCTTGGAGCTTTTGCAGAGAACTACTTCTAGGGTTTGCTTTCTTTTATGTTCCATCTTCTTTATTTGAATATTATGATGATGAACTCCATGAATATGTATAGCTAAATACAACTATTGGTTATGGGATAAAATTTGATTTCTTCAAGCATGTTATTTGATTCTATGAATTAGTTTTGTCTCAATTCTATCGTTTATGATTCATTATTTATATTATCATATGATTTGAATGCTAGTTTGGTTGAGTCCGGAATCAATTGGATTTGTTTTCATCTCTATAGCTATATTAGGGTTTTCAATAGGTAAAAGTTGTTATCTCTAATTTCTAGTAGCATCTTGTGGTTAATACTTGTAGTGATACATCTTTTTAATCGCATATGAATCATAACCTTTGTTAAAACGAATTAGTGCTCTTACACGTTTGTTTGCATTGATTAGTCTTATTTCATAGAACTTATTGCTCTCAGGGAATTAAATCTAATTGTGCTTTTACACTTTAGGTTGCTTTTTAAAAAGATTTCACAATAGCATCTTTTAATGTTGTTTGTGATAAAATCAGGAAATAAACGGGATACTCTTGCGATCAAGATATCCTAGGGCTTTTGATAATTGCGAGATTAAATTACCAATTCTAATGATAGATGAAAAATACATGTTTGTGAATGATACTATCCCTTGACCAATATCTTCTCCTTATTGATTATTCAAACTATTTGCTTTGCTTTATTTTATTTTATTACTTTGATAAAAACAAAACACACTCTTGGGTTATTTCGGTTACTTAAGAATTTGAAAATTGCATAACAACACTCGCCTCTCTGTGGATACGAACTCTTTCTTATCACGTACTTCATTCGTATTTAGTAGAGTGAGAAAGTGAAATTATTTTTGACGCATACGACACGCATCAACGCTGATATTTCGTACTTTGACTGAGTATCATCTTGAGAATAAATACCATTGCTTGGCATAGTGGCAACAGGGTATGATCACGAATTCTCTGCACGATGAAACTAATTCAGGAATGGAAGAAATATTTGCGTAGACAATAGCCTCGAAGTCTTGAAGATATACGTTAGACACGGTGGAGGTTTATCTTCTGTGGATAGTCAATTCTGTTGTGGGTTTTACTGAAACCCTAACATTTCAACAAGGGCAACACTAAAGACACGGACGAAAAACAGCTGAGATTGGCATGCATGGTCAAGTTACATGGACTCATGTGTAACACGTATTATCTCAGCCTATGCAACACATATCTTTCAGTTCCTTCTACAAACGGAAATCACTAAGGCGAATCGAAAGTCATGATGGATTCAAGGTACGAATATTGGTTCATTTACTCAGAAGAATTTACATTAATAGAAGCGTTTTCTCATTCAAAGGAAAATTCTAAATTATGAGAAAATTTGTTCAAATCATCGAAGAAATGTCTACTACGAAGCCTAAAGAACATTCAGATGTTTTAAAGAAGGAAAGAAGACAAAACTACTCGTCAAACTCATTGTCAGAATCGTCATCACTATCCTTCTTGTCATCCGAGTTGTCATCACTATCTTCTTCATTATTATAATTAGTGTCGACGGGTCTCGAATAAGCTTCTGGATCATCATATGAATCTGAATCTTCCTCCGATTCAGCTCCAAATCGCTTCATGGACCTCTGGTACTCTCTTTCATTTTGATCAGTCCAGGTCCCGGGTACCTCCCATATGTCTTCTTTAGAATCATCGGCATCAGATTCAGCAGGCAGCCCTTCCATGAGACGTTTATCCTCAACCCTTTGCATTCTGCGCCGGATTCGATCATTCTCACGCTGACGAGCATCTTTTGCGGCATCCTCAGCTTTTATTTTCCTTAGTTTAGCGAAAGAGACCCTCTGCTCATTCAAGGGTATGCCAGACTTCGGCCCCTCACCCTGAGAGGATTTGGATTTCGATACGGAAACTTTGGAATCTTCATCAGAAGAGATAGAGGAATAAGAATAATTGATGTTGTTGGACATTTTCTGGAATCAGAAGCGCAAAGGTTAACAACCTGCAAACAAATCCATCGGCGAAAATGGTAACTCTTAACTCTTACCTTTTACGCTTCCACTAACAGTAGTGAGAGTAATGCTAGAGTTAATGCTCTGAAACCGTCTGCTTCTTCGAAACCTACAAAAGACGTTCAAAAACTCAGATTTTTCGTAAAATCATGAACTTTTCTACTGTGTGAACATTCTCCATAGAATCATGGAAATTTAAACATTATTTCATCACAAATAATTTTTATCTCTAAGCAACGTCACACGAAACTCAAGTTTTGATTTTAGAGAAATAATATATATTTGCATATATGTATATAAACAAAACATTTATTTACTCACGTAAATAAATAAATATTTTCAACATGACCCAGACTCATAAAAATAAATTGTGGAACACTCCACAGTTCAAAAAAAAATAATCCATGAATCTACTATGGTTTTGCAAAACCCTTTTCCTTCGTGTCGTCATACGTCCTCAAAGGTTTATTTCAATTTTGTGAAGACTCACGCATTATATGATAAAGTTTTACATGAAAGCTCATACACAAAATTTTATCACTGGACACAAGTTCATATATACATATATAAGAGAACTAGTTTCTCCGCATCATCGTTATTCTTTAAAACGAATATTTTACTTCGGTTTTGTGAAAAATTCACCTTTTCGTGATAAAACTTTGGCTCACATGAAAGCTCAACAACATAGTTTCATCACTGAACCTACATATTCATATATGAAGGGAAATCACTCCTAAATCAGGAATTATTACTAGTTTTCAAAAACTAACGAACAAACGTTTTCAAAACGAAGGTTTTCGACGAAACCCACACTCATATATACACGGGTATATAATTTTATCATGAGCAATATGTGAACAACCCATAAAACTCATAAACATCAGCAAACATAAAAAAAAAGGGGGTTCGATGCATACTTGCCGGCGCTGGCCGGAAATTGGCCGACGGTGGCTACGGCGACGGCGGACGATGATGCTCCGGCAAACTTTTCTTCTCCTCTTGATGATGGCGTGAAGGTGATGAGGTGATGAAGCTCTGGTCGTGTGGGAAAATTTTTAAAAAAAAGGAGCAATTCCTTTTATATCAAACTTTATATCCAAAACCTAATTTTCTAAGGATTTCCTTATTGGTCCCGGCCCGCGAATCCTAAACGACCAAGGTCCTGTCATCCAAATCAGCGGCTCAACACCAACTTATGATCGTCAAACAACATTATATCATGCTACTAGAATCATCTTTCAAGTCATGGTGCGCTCATACGATCGAAATCCCGTAACATCTTAACTTACGACTGAGTTCAATTACTTGTATTGTTATGACCGCAAAATCACCATTCAATACTGACTGAGGAACACGGCTTTCTTCACTAATCATGGGACTTAATATATATGGTGGATTTTCGACAAAGGATAAAATCGCAAACCCATAATTATACGAACCACTGATCCAGCAGTCAGACGTGAATTCTGAGACACGGGTCTCTCATCGAATTCTCTGATTGAGAATATCTTTCTCTCAGAGTACATGTACATATGTAGTCTCACATCTGGACGATGGCATATCTCATGAGTACTGAATACTTTAGTAATTATTTCTATATAGTATCACGGGATGGACGGCTCCTAGACAGCTTGCTCTTCTAGTATAGAGTGATAACGTCTTCAGGATACAAACAATGAGTTTACCCTGATTATATAAAGGATATGAAGCTCCAGCAAGCTCATATCAGAATAATTAATGTTCCTAGATGGCTTGCTCTGCTAGTATAAAGTCATGTATTAATTATTCCTAAATTCTTGGATTCATCCGCAGATTTTCTGAAAATATTCAAATATTTCACTACGCAAACCGTGGTTCTTCCCAGCAGAAATCCATGGGTTAGTAATAAATATTGGACGCACGGGTATCAGAATTATCTCTGAGCGAGCCCTATCTCAAACCTAAATTCTTGGATTCATCCGCAGAATTTCTGAAAATATTCAAATATTTTCGCAAATATTTCATTACGCAAATCATGGTTCTTCCAAGTAGAAATCCATGGGTTAGTAATAAATATTCGACGCACGGGCATCAGAGCTACCTCTGAGTAAGCCCTGTTTCAAATGGTGCAAGTGTATTCAACGATGATGCATTAACAATCACCGCACGAACGAGTATTTCAAAATACGACGAAACGATGAACCTATGCAAAATAGGATGAAAAAATAAAAAATTAACCAAGGTGCTGGGAGCATGGACCACTGACCGACCGACCGTGCCGTGGTCAATCCCACGCCAGTTTCATATTTTTATCATATTTTTGTTGTTTTCTCTGAGTTTATGAAAAACCTTTCATTTGAACGAATATCCTTTGTTTTGAGGAAACTCCTCAATTTCATGGTGCTTCCTTCGCACGGAGGAAATAATATAAAATTAGGGAAAACGTGATGGGGCGTGACTATTGGCCAACCGACCATGCCTTGGTTCCATCCGGCCCCACACCTCATGGTTCCTCATTATTTTATTATTATTTCCCTAATTTCATGAAAACTCCTTAATCTCATGATATTTCCTTGGTCCCAAGAAAAATAATAAAAATTAGGGAAAACTCGTGTGCACGGGCCATGACCGGTCGGTCAAACCCTAGATGGCTCACACGTCTCGCTTTTTGTTAGCATATTTTTCATGTTTTCATAATCCCATGAAATTCCTTGATTTCATGATATTTCCTTCAAATTATGAAAATTCCTTCAAATCATGAAATAATGCATAAAATAGGGAAAACGTACGGGGCCGGGCCCTGGACGGCCAACCGTGCTCCAAGCCAGTCCCACACATCCACACGTCCCTTATTTTATTTATTATTATTTTTTATGTTTCCTTCATCTCATGGAAACTCCTTGATTTCAACAAAACTCTTTAATTATAGCAAAACTCCTTCGTTTTATCATATTTCCCTAAAATCATGAAAAATATTACAAAAATTATGGAAAACGTGTGGGACGGATCCACTGGCCGGCCAGCCTTGCCCACGGCCATGATTGGTCCCACACTCTATAATATTTTCACCTTTTCATTATTTTCCTTCATCCGATGAAGTTTTGACGATTTTATCAGAAAACCCTAATTTTGCCATATTTTCTCAAATGGTTGCTCGAACGTACACCGGAAAATATCAAAATTCTCAGGACTGAAACATGGAAGTCTCAATGATAAAAGATTGTTTCCTTGACTGACCAGGGTTGGATTTTTGGCTCGCAATGAGCCAGTCCCTCGTGTTTTTCACAATCTGACCCAATTTGCGCAATTGCACGTATTGGGTCCTAAACTCTCCGAATAATTTCAGAATTTGACGGAACGATCATCATCTGATCCCGTGACTACCCAGGGTCGGTTTCATAACTCCTTGGTCGGTCCCCATATTTTAATAATTAATTAGGTTTTATCACCTAATGTTGAACCCAGCAGTAATTCAGTAAATGATTAAACCAGCATTTAATCATTCTTTCATTAACTCCCGAACTCTTCAAAGATGTCTTGGTTTTTGCTCACGTGAGTATATAAGAATTTCATGGTCGATCCATGGTCCCATGAAGCCGGTTCTCCTTCATTCCATGGTTAATTTTCAAATAAACCATCAATTGGTCATCAATTGATCAAATTAGGGTTTCTGAATCCAAGGATCATGATTCCAGACTCAAACACTAATAATTTTGCAATGATCTCATGATCAGCATTCTCATTAATTATGCTCGGTTCAACTACCAGCGCTTTAATTAATATTTTGTTTTGGTCACATTACCAATAATTCATCAGACGAGCAACACTGGCTCTGATGAGCAATATTTACTCATATCAAACTATCAATATTAATTAAATTATCGAGCAACACTTTCTCTCCTCAACGTGAGGACCCTATCACTGTCTCAGCAGACGCGTTTAATTCATGAGTTGCAGAACATGTTACAAAATAATTTTTAACTCAGCAAATACGTGGAATCATCGTCCCATGAAGTCATGAAATCAACAACTGACTAAATTAACCATGAGACATCAATCGTGTCACTTGGGGGATATCAACTAGGGTTTTGGTCTGGAGGCCTACGGCACGTGTGTTTACCCATGATGATAATGTGAGCAAGTCGTGCAATCAGTTGGAAGAATCAGCAAGATAGTGGGTGGAAAATTAACCAAGTCTCTGCATGATGGGTAATTGGTTTAACACGATTTCCCACTTCCCCACTCTCTGATTCCATCAAACTGTCACACTTCATGGGATCATGGTGTTTTCAACTTCGACATTATATAATGTCTCTGAATACTGATTGAAATAACAACATTCGAAGAGTTTTCAAACATTCGAACAACAATCGTCTGAACGAGCAATTTCTCACCAAAGTTCATACATGCGCTCTTTTTTCTCCACGAACTCACAGAAATTACTCTCAATCAGGCAAGATTCAATCATTCAGAACATTTCACGCTTGATTCATAACACACCTATAATCTCACATCATCATTGATCTCACATATTTCTCAGCTTCCCTCCTACAAATCAACCCATTCTCTATTGTGACCAAATTTACTCTGGAACGACCATTGTCTTGGTTTAGGCCGGAGTACTACAGATTGGTCTCTCGAACTTAAAGCACCCCCTTCATAGCGGTGCATCTATGTGAGGTTAAAATTTTCGCTCGGTTCAAGGAATCTCCTCTGCATGTCGTCCTCAATTCCGCAAAAACCAGCAAATCGTTTTTCCCCATCTACACACTTCCATGAGTTGTGGCTGGGCCCATACTTGCCGGCCCTATTCCCCATCGACCAATCAGGTCGCATTAAACCTGCTAAGTGCACCAAAAGGGTTTCCACGCCCGTGCTTGTCCTCCCCTACTTTTATTGACCAATCAATTTGCTCCAAACCTTCCACAACTTTAAAAGAGGTGGAAATTGTGTCAAGAAGTCGCCATACTAAGTTGGCTTCCCAAAAACCATGCCAACATACTAACGACATGCTAAACATGCCAAACAGGAATGCCAAGTACACATGCCAAATGTACCACTTACCGCGGCAGCATGCCAAAATGTACCAACCCACTCTATGTTCGTGACCATCATCACAACCGACTTCAATTATGGCTAGCCTAACCGCGACCATGCTCTAGTGGCGGTGGATGAAATCCTAACTTCTAATTGTGGCATAAAACTATGTCGCCTCGGGCCCACAAGCCGTGTGGACTTAGGAAATCCTAAAAAAGGCGCCACACCACAGCCACTCGTGGAAATATTTTCTCATGTGACCGTTTCTACACGGTGGCCTGCCTATGGCTCCTCTGGCATGAATCTGGCACCGTTTGTATAAAATTCCATGCCACGGCCACCTACAACGTGTCGCATGCCATATGCGCTAATTAGGGTTTCGGCATGCCAAACCCTAATTTAGACAAAGTTGCTACCCAACCAAACCATATAATGTTCCACGGAGCATTGGGATTGATGTGACCACTGAAACTGATGTTGCCACACCACATTAGAGTCTAACACCAATAAGCCAAAATCTAGTGACCATGGCTACGCCAGGCGCTACCTGCACCATCGTGTCGCTGGCATGCATAGGTTATGTCATCCATGCCACCATGCCACTGGCATGCACGAACTATGCCAGCCATGCCGCAGTGCCACTGGCATGCGCTAAAAGCACCATTATACCATTGGCATGTGCCAATGGCGTAACTACGCCATTATCAGGCGCCAACAGGGTATGGCCATAATCAATGGCTACCCTTCCTCATGAGATGCAATCTTAGTTGTCCAAGTTCTCCACCGAAATGACAGGCTTATGGCAAGTTTTAGGCGACCAGCCGAGATAAGCCTAATAGCACCACATGTTATTTCTCCTGCAACAAGTCTCTTGACCTTGACTTTCCACACGTAGAAAACTGCTACATGTTTTCCACGAAAACACTCGATACATCAAACATGTCACAAAACTGGGGGATACTCATCAGGGTATTGGTCTGGCAGTTTACAACGTGCAGTGTGTAATACTCCCGTTATAAGAAAGTGTTAAGAAACAGAATATTTAGTGGTGGCATGAAGTAATGGGTGTAAACGGATCCACTTCCTTCATCATTGAAGCATGGTTTCCGACGGTTATACGTTACTCCACTCTTCCATCACTCAATCGTTCCCACTTTCTACGAGACCAGGGTACGTTTTCTTATGACTTGTATAAATAGGTTTCACCTATTTCCACCAAACAACAAGTTTTGGTCAGCAACAACATAGTATCCAGAAATTACCAAAGAACTAATAGCTTTTCATTCTGCAAGCTAGTTCCATTTTCTGATACAAGTTATAAAACAGCCACACCTTCGGAATTAACCATTTTGGTCTCAACATTTTATTCGCTTCCCTCCCTAAGACCATCCCTTCTCCTTCACTTTGTGACTGAAGCAAGCCTAGAACGACCATTTCTTGGTTTAGGAGAGGATTATACAGATTGATATCTCGAATCAAAAGTACTCCCGTGTAGTGCATTGTTTAGGGTCTGGACTTGTTTCTTATCCACACACCCAAATTTACCAAAAACAACAGAAATAGTTTTCACCCATAAACAATAAGTTGATTGGTTTTTATAAATATCCATGTATTTTCAGGTTTATTAACCTTTACCAGCTACTCAATTATAATAATTAGTTAGTTTCATGATTAGAACTGGTTTGTATTTAATTTAATTTTCTTGTTGTTCTAGGTTATTTTTATTTATGATTTTTAATATTTTTATTTCAAGAACAAGTTCATGTCAATTAATGTTAGATGTTATATTATGTACTAGAATATAAACCATGCCGTAACGGCACGACTCGATAATTAGTAATTTCATATGCTCTGGATTTGATTGTTGTTATTCGTCTGCAGTTATTAACTAACACGACAATTGATTCTAGAATATTTTTTTACGAGTGTCATGTGTTTTAACCGAGTTTATTTTAACATTAAAATGATCAACCACGTTTTATACTTTATATATAAGGTTACACGTCTATCAGAGTTACGGAATTAACATAGTCTATTGTTACTCATCAATACGCATCGCCACCACAAAACAACATGATATCATTTCTTTCTCTACCACCACCCAGCGGCGGAGCCAATCATTGACTAACCTGACTCTATCCCTCCTTAAAATTCTAATAAATACATAAAAATCTTTGATTTTATCCTATAAATAGTACTTATCCCATATACATTTAGGTGTTAATCCACCAAAGTTTACATGTTTCTTAAAAAAAAAAAAAAGGTAGCCCCCTCGATGTTAATTTATGACTCTGCCAATTCCATTACCACTGCCGCCAACCCCTATAGGTTGTTGAGCATAGTCCTAGTTTTTTTTTATCACAAATGACATGTATGATATTTAAATTGTACAAAATTAGGTCGTATATTCTCTTTATATTGCAATGAATTATATTTTAACATTAAAAACCATGATTTATACGACCATGTACTAAAGATAGCAGGGGTACCATTTTGGTGATCCAACGATCATGAATATTTTGTCCTATATGATTTGATATCATCCATGAAATATACAGTACCTGCCTTTATCAATCGTGCTAAAAAAATCAACCACATCTTTCACAATACAATGTTATCTGTGTTGTAATGATACAAAACTAATATTGTCCGCCACTACTCACCATCGCCACTACTTCTTTGACCACCACCATCAGGGGTGGAACCAGGATTTTGAAGAAGGGGGAGCAAAAATTCTTGGCAAGTTGGATACGGGTGAAAAATGGGCTTAGTAACCCATTTTGTGATTGAAAGACCAATAATAATTATAATTGAGCTTGGCTCCGCCCTTGATTACCACGAATGTTTCCGCCTCCACCACTTTCTAAAAACTTCCACCGCTTCCACCTCCCCTGACTACCACTCGCTACCGCCACTAATGTGTACTGTGATTTTTATTTTTATCAATATTATTTATTAATAGATTTAATATCATCCCTGGAATACATGGTACCTTAATCGTGCTAAAAAAAATTAACCACATCTTTCACCATACAATGTTATCCGTGTTGTAATGATACAAAACTAATATTGTCTGCCACTACTCACCACCGCCATTAATTCTTCGACCAACACCATCAAGGGCGAAATCAGGATTTTAAAGAAGGGGGGGCAAAAATTCTTGGCAAGTTGGATACGTGCGAAAAATGGACTTAGTAACCCATGTTGTGATTGAAAGAACAAGAATAACTACAATTGAGCTTGGCTCCCCCCTTGAATAATTATTGGGCACTAATGTTTCCGCTTCTACCACTTTCTAAAAACTGCAACCGCTTCCACCGTCCACTACCGCCCCTGACTACCACTCACTACCGCCACTAATGTGTACTGTGATTTTTATTTTTATCAATATTATTTATTAATGGAAATACATATTTATTAAATTAATTGAAAAAACATTTATAATTAAAAAGTTTATAAATCATTTTTTCATGAGCAATCAGTGAAACAATAATTAATAAAACATTTTATAATGAAAAAAAAATAGTAAATCATTTATTATGAGCAATTAGTGAAACACTAATGAATAAAACACTTTATAATGAAAAGGATTAATAGATCATTTATTATGAGCCACTAATTAATAAAGTATTTATATTATTCAAGTTGAACAAATTACGATGGTAGATTTATCCCCTCCTAGACAAATCTCGGCCGTTCTCAATCTAGCCAAGCTTTGTTTTGTATTCTTGATATTTCATCTTTTAAATTATATTATTAAACAGAAATGATCTGAAATCATGGAAGGCTCAAACAGATATGATATTAGTTTTTAAAATTCAACGCGTTCTTAAAAATTATAAACACAATACATTTATGGCAATTACTTTTGATAGCAAAAACATACACAACAAAAACAAGCCAAAAAAAAGGTGGAAATACAGACCAAATTACAAACTCATACCAAATTCTTAAGTTTTCACTTTTAACTCAGGGATTCCAAATATCATATTGATATATTTCATTCAGTTGGGTTCAAAGTCATTTTTAGTTGTAATAGCACGAGGTGGTAAAGTTTCAATTGGATGTACAAAACGGCTCTGTACACCATCTGATCTTGAAGGGCGTTTAAGGTGCAAGTCATAGTTTTTCTCATGTAGATCCTTTTATTACACCAACTTAACATTATGGAGATGAATATTGGTTTGGGATATGGTTGGTTAATGCACTTGAATGGGTGTTTGTTAATAATAATTCCTCTGAGAAATTATTATGCAGCTGTACATACTACATTAATTCTCATATTCTGAGTAATGATAACAATAAAAAATCCACTTAATTCAATTATAGTTTTTCATTTTTTCTGTTTCATTGTAATGTAAACATGTAATGTCAAAGGCAGTATAAAACTAATCCAAAATGCAAAGGTAACAATTGTACCAGGGATAGATGTCAGGTTTTACGTTTGTTTTACAGTCAGGGTTGCTGTGTAGGCCTAAAGTATGTACACTAAAAAGGAGAGGTTGAGTCGGGGCCGTAAGGTCTAGATATATTTTCTTATCTAAGAATATTACATTGTTTAAGAATATTTCCTTATCTAAGAATAATTCAATTTCTAAGTATATTTCCTTATCTAGGAATATTACCTTGTCTATGAAATATTCCTTTTCTAGGTATATTTCCTTATCTAGGAATATTACCTTGTTTAGAAATATTTCCTTATTTAAGAATACTGCCTAAGAAATTTATCTTCAGTATAAATTGATAATTGTTAAGTTCCCAAAAGAGGAAAGATAAACCTATATCATGCCTAAAAAAACTGTATCATCTCACCCCCCCCCCCCCTAAAACTTGAACTCATGTGAAAATTAGAACGGGAGATGAGGGAACTCGAGAGTTCCTTTCTCCCTGGTGAACCATTTCGCCTTGCTTGGAACTTGACCTTCACGTACAATCAGAAAAGTGTCATTCTCGCCTTGTCTTGTCTTAGTCGCTCTTAGCTTCATAACCACAAGTCTCCTACACGTGGAAAAATCATCTTGTTATCCTGATCTTGTAATGGTGGATCAAACAACCTCAAGTGTTCGACATTATTAACGGTGAACATTCCTAGATAAGGTGGTAAATCAAGATGAAAGGCATTGTTACCAATCTGGTCGAAAATACGAAAAAATCCACATCTTACTCAATTTAACTTCTTACCTTTCCCATCTGATCGTTCCATATCTAAATTCAACCATGGTCATTTTGTTCTTCTAATGTATTCCAATTTTCGAGTAACTCACCAAGTTGTTCGTAGAGAGATCTAGCGAATACCATAAACCACAAGAATCTTCCCTAAAAGAAACTAACCTGCTTCAATACCAACTTAATACGTATGATCTCTATACCTTGTTGACTATTATTTTAGAGGCAGAATTTAGAATAATAATAGACGAAAACAAGAAAACAGAAAACATCAGAAAACTAGATTCCAGTAAATTATCTTCTCTGGAATTCTAACTATAAAACTATTACAATTCTCTTTGTTACGCTCACAATCTCTCTAAATAGTGGATAATCTTAAACTGTTTGCTAAGCTTGTTTTGACAATAACATAAGTGTTTGTCTACAAACTTTCTCTGGTTTTATGTGTCACAAACCTCCTTCTAGGTTTGTCTATATCATAAACCACATTATCTAGATGCCTTTAGCTACGAGCTAAACATCTCTATTTATAGCTTTAGTTTTGTTCCCATACCTTCTAGGAATTTATTTCCTCATCTAGGAATATTTCCTTATCTAAGAAGATTTCCTTATCTAGATATATTTTCTTATTTATAAATATTACCTTATTTAAGAATATTTTCTTGTCTAAAAATATTTTCTTATCTAAGAATAATTTCTTTTCTAAATATATTTCCTTATCTAGGAATACATTAAAAACTCTATATATTGATACTCCATATATTAATAAACTTTATATATTAATAAAAAAATTATTGTCCTAACTTGGGGGCTCTAGATCGTCTATACCAGAAATACTATACACCTCTGCACCGGCCAATAAATGGACGCCACGTGTTCGCTTTTCAACATACCAAAATCAAATATTTTGAGTTTATTAAAGTTGTTAAAATTAAGAGATTTTCAAGGAGATAAAAATGGAAAATGTTTATCCTCCCTCAATTATCTCCATATACTGTAAAAATGGATAATAAAGAAGATAACAGATTTATCTGCACATTAGGATGGTCACGATACCTAACGCCAGTGATGCTGATGGTTGCAGTATACAAGAAAGTAGAACATGATGCTCCTGCTTAGGATTGGACATGAACGTATTCTGTCTTTTGCCATTTCTCTGTAAACGATTAACCTTTAGGATGCAATATGAAGTTATCTCATTTGTTATGGCATGAGCTTTTGGATGCTTTATAATGGAAATTATGTCAATGACTTTGCATACTGAATTCTTGCATGGTATAAATTTCTCTTTTACTATGGCATGAACTGCAGATGCTTTATTAGTAATGAATTTATGTCAAGGACTTTGCATCCTGAAATGTTGCGTGATAGAAATCATCTACTATAACCATCAATAATTTTCTACATTTATAGAGATCGGTAACATGCATAAAATGATTGATCGTACTGGATCTAGTTAATAGCCAAGAACCATTTACATCAAGCTCCTCTTCATAAAATGGCCAACATGGGTCTGGTTTTTTTCTACGGTAGATCATGATATAAATGTATTACAAACTACAGAGGGAAAATGGTGATATTAATCAACCATTGTCTTTTTATTGAGATGTTACGGCTGTTTGTCTATGTTGGTCGACATAACAAAATTGAAAACAGTTGAAGGTTTAGAAACATGTTGTAAGATGAGAGCAATAATTATGAGACCAAAGAAATTTTTGGCCCGTACAAAAACAAAAATTAGTCCATGGAGGTACGATATGAATGAGAAGAGATAATTGAGGGAGGATAAACGTTTCCATTTTTATCTCCTTCAAAATATTTTAATTTTGACAAATTTAATGGACTCAAAATATCGGATTTTGGTATGTTGAAAGCAAATAGGCGGCGTCCATTCATTAGTAGGCGCAGAGGTGTAGAGAAGTTTTTGGTGTAGACGATCCGGAGCCTAACTTGGGCCGATTATAAATAGTAATAAACTCCATATTTTAATATTAATAGGTTTTTTTAGTCCCGACATAAGGAATTTACCTCCTTATATTAACATATAGTCGTCATTGTTGGAACTTACGGATCTTATTACATTAAAATTTAAGATGAAATAAAATACTAATGTGTAGTTATTTGAGAAAATGATGTAACTTTTCGGATTGTTATGGCATCTTTCAATTTTGCGGATGCATAAGACCTCATTAATATTGTCACTTTCTTGTTGAAGCCTAAACATTTCCAACTTGTTGAGCATTTTGAAAGCTTATTGCTAAGAAACTTTTGGTATTTCCATACGATTATCATCAGGAAGACATCCATATACATTATCACTTACATACTTTAAATTAGCAAAAAGACCATTAATTTTGGTATACCTCCATATATTAATAAACTCCATATATTAATAATTTTTTAAAGTCCCATGGCTATTAATATATAAAGTTTTTACTGTATTATCTTTTCCGGGAAATATTCCTTTTGAAAAGGCGAGAGTACCCAAATATACCTCAAGCTAAAACTTTTCCACCTATAAGTCCTTTCTCCGAAAGTGATTGTCTATGGACTGAGTCGAGACAATAAAACTAATCGGTTCACATTTCGTGTGATTGACTATGGATACGAGATTGAGACAATACGACAACGAAGTATGTTTACTTGATAAGAGGTTCGGACTTAACCAAACACAATAGGATTGCTATCAAGTAAATAGGAATTAACGTTTATGTAATTTACTTTAAATTTTAATAACAATAATTATAATTGCGAAAAATAAAAGTAAATGACACAACAAGATTTTGTTAACGAGGAAACCTTAAATGCATAAAAACCACGGGACCTTGTCCAGAATTGAATACTCTCAGGATTAAGCCGTTATTCAAAATCAAACCAACTTCATATAGTTGAGACCAAGCAACTAAACCTATAGTTCACCTAGTTCCATTTGTATTCCCACGCCTCCGACTTGTAATAAGTCATATACTTGGAACAATTCCTTTGGTTTGTATTCCAAACAGTAAAGGAACAACAAATCTGTTTGGTATCAACTTCAACCAAGTGATATGAGTTCGACAAAGGCTCTTCTATTTATCTCAATAAACTCCTTTGTCAGGTTCTTAGATCTATCTTATCTATAACTTACCGAAGTAACTATTAAGATTTTATAATCAATACTTTTAATCACAAAGAATTATATTATTGTTGCCGATCTACACAACTAATCAATCCAATCTACCACAAGGATAAACCGATTATAGTTGGATCTTCTTTTACCAACACAAGTATTGTGCATACCAAAAATTATAAACACAAATCAGAAATCTTTAAACTCTTCTTTGTCTTCAAATCTTCTTAGATCTTCAATAAACACCTACGCACAATGACTTGAATCTCTTGTGATTAATCACATACAGAACGGAGTCTGTTAACAATGGATTATCACAAGTTCTTCTTTAGATCTACAAATAGTCTAAAGATCCTTGTCGAAACTTCGATCTAGTTTGGGTGAATCTTATATCAGAAGAAAATATTCTCAAGTATAAACAAACTAGGTGCAATCAAATTTCAACCACCGTTAGTCAATCAAATCAATACGAAAACTAAAGATAAACCGCAATATCTAGTTTCCCACCAACGGGTCGCGCTAGATCTTCTCAATCCCAAAGAAGACTTTAAATTGAGCGGCCGTAAGAGATTTCTCCCAATTAGGTTACTCTCCTCTCCAAATAGGCGGCTTCACCAATAACAACACAACTGAGGAAGTTTGCTGTCATGAAGGATTTATAGAAAAGGAAGTTTGTACACCAAGGAATTTCCAAAACCGAAAATATTCTCAAGATATGCATTATAATTCCAAATTCGTTTTTCATAATTCCTGGAAATGCTCTGTCCAAAATATTGACCGAAAATCTCTTTGGAAAATCTCTAACTAGTAAATGCACATTACTAATTCTTATTTTCCTAAAATAAAAATTATAAACCTTGAATAAAATATTCTTAACTTATTTATTTTTCGATCCGAGATTTTCTTCCTTTAGCTATTAAGGAATAACTTTGAACAATAAAGGATAAGCGTTACTGCATGTGTTCAAAGTATGTCGACATCCTTACTTTGTAAGTCCTCTTTCATACTTACAACCTTGAAACCGATTTTCCACACTTCCAAACAAGCTTAGAATCGGTTCATCTGACTTTCAAGAACTATATGATTGATCAAGAACATTCAATCACAAATCACGGGTTTAACAGTTCCACCAAAACAAATTTTGGTTCTACCTCCCTATGAGTATTGTGCATAGTAACACTAGCTTTCCAAATATTCGGTTGACTAGGTACTAGGATAGGGTTCCCCACATATATATTGAATCTAACTTGTATGTGTTTCACATGTCCATAAGATCGGTTCCCCTTTGCCTATAAACGTGTTGCACATGTCCATAGGATCGTTTCCCCTTTCTGCTACAAACTTGATGCACCTCATACAAGGATCGATTCCCCTTTGTAATATGTTGCACCTCTTACTAGGATCGGTTCCCCTTTACCCAGAGTTGGTCATACACAAAATCACAAAATCCATCATACCATATCAGGTGATTACTTAAAATCTTACTAATAAAATTCATACCAATTCAAAAGTCAGGCCTTTGTGAATAGTTTTACCAAGAACATAATCAAGTCATGAGCGGTTATACTAATCACACATATTGGCATCTCATAAGATATGTAATGAATAACAATACCAATAATTCCTGGCGATTTCCTTTTTGATTTACAAAACAAGTTCATGAATTTACTTCCTTAAAAAACATGTAAAACATTGTTTCCTAAGATGAAATCCTCACCTCACACCCATACATAATAACAATATCATTCAAACGATTATGTCGTTGTCTTATTTACAAAGTTTAATGGTTAAGCAATAAACCTCGTATTGTATTCCTTAATACTATGTCTAACCAGAGTGTTCATGCTTCGCAGTTTTGTTTTCAATATGCACGACTTGAAAGATACTTTAGGGAATGAAACAATTCAAGTCAAATATCACTAATCTCAAGTGGAAGGATGATGTTGTCGTTGTAGCTCCTTTCTTCTTCATTTCTTCAAGTCTTCGCAATACTTGTAATGTCTCATATCCTACTACTTTCAAGCTAACTTATACGAAGTTGACTCTAGTATATAATCAAGCGACTCTTAAAATTAGTTTTGATTCACTAAAATATGACAACCAAACTTGACATACCAATGCTTGGTGAGTTCAACCGAGCAATTCTCTAACACCTTTTCTAAGGTATATTTCCTTATCTAGGAATATTATCTTGTTTATGAATATTTCCTTATCTAGGAATACTGCCTAAAAATCAGTATTTCATCCTAAAGTATAAATCTATCCTCAATATAAATTTAGGATTGCTAAGTTCACAAAATATGAAAGATACACTTGTATCATTATCTTCATATGCCGGATGGGATATATGTCCGACTGGATCCATAGTGAATTTTATTTCTTCATCACTCTTATGTTGAGGATATATTATATCTTCGCTTGGTATTCTGGTATGTTTTTATTTCTTCATCACTCTTATGTATTTATTTTATCATTATATCTTTGACTTATATTATTCTCTCTCAGGTTGGGAGAACTTCATTTGTTGTTGCCTATGACTTGGATAGAAGACGTGCATCTTCCCTTAAGCAGAACATTGCTCTTCGTGGAAAGAATGAGAAGTTAGAATTTGAATTTTCTAACCTCTGCGAGAGGAATGAACAAATGGAATTTGAACTTGCTAGTCTTCGCGAGAAGAATAAAGAACTTGAGAATAATCTTTCCCAACAATCGCTCAAAGTATCCAATCTTGATACTGCTAACAAACAACTCTTAGGTATGATAATCTTCTTCTTTTCCTTCATAATTTTATGTTTCATTATTCTTTGTTACTTGATTTATCACTCTCAGACATTTATGGTCTCACTTATGAGGCTTTAACCATTCGTTCTTTTCCTGAACCAATAGACAATGATACTCTTCTAGAACTTCTTAATAATTCTTTGAATAACCCTTCCAATATTAATTCCCTTTCCATAGATGAACTCGGATCTAAGTTTTGCCTTTTAGAAATTGATCACAGATCTTGTTTAGATATAACTCACAGATTCAAACAACTTTATCACAACTCCAAAGTTGAGATTAAAACTTTAAAGGCCAAGAACAAGGATCTTTCAAAAGACAAAGACCGTATATCTAGACAAGGAGCTGAAACCTTAGCAAATTTCCATAAGACCATTCTTGAAGTTCAAATTGAAAGGGATGGGCTTATCCGCGAGAAGGAAGGTTTTATTATAAATAATGATGAGGAGTTCGCTTGGACAGCGAAAGTTCTTGACAATACCAGAACTAATTTAGATGTAGATGTTAGTCTTCATATTGAACAAAAATCTTTAATTAAAGACTTGATTTCTGGAAGAGAAGGTTGTTAACTGTTCTCTCTTGTTAATTCCTTGCTTTTGTTATTCTTCCTTGCAAAACTTCCAACTTATTGTTGTATACTCATGAGAGCCGAAAAAGAGATACTGAAAGAATTGGAGAACTTGAAGCTGATAAGAATCAGCTCGCAAGTACCCTTGCTGCTCGCATCGAAAAGTATTCAAGATTGAAAGACCAATTAAGAATTAACGCTGCGAATTTTAGTAGTACTCTTGTTGATGTTCGCAATAATTCCATTAAATTGGTCTGCGATGATCATAAGATCCCTCATTCTACATATCCTGATCTTGCAAAAGAAGTTCCAGCAAAAACTCCAAACCTTGTTATCTCCGATAGTGAAGTTAGAGAATCGATGAGGATGAAGATGATGGTAAGGATGAAGAAGGAGAAAAATCTGGCCACAATGATGGTGGATCTTAATTAGATCTATTTCTTCTTTTATCTTCCTTGTAATTTTGTACACTTATTTTTTGCTTCTCGTAATATTACTGCGAGTTTTTCTAACTTGATGTATAAATTTCTTTTGCTTCTATCTGTATGAATTAGAAAAAAATTCTTTTCTGAAACATGATTAATCAACGCAATTATTATTTTTTAACAGCCTATGTAAATGTGTCATATCTGCGTGAATGTGTCATATAATAAGATTTACGTAATTTTATCGTATAATGATGAATAATAATTTCATCACTCCGTGCATTCCCATACTTTCCTCTATTATTCATCTGCAATATGAAAAAATCGAGTAGAGCTTAGATATTCATTGTAAATAAAATTGAATTGCGAGCATCATCGCAAGTATCAGTTGTATACTTTTATGATCTATGCATGAATATCACAAATTTCATAATCTCTGCAGAAATATCGCAGTCAGTCAACTTCTTGTGGTCTTATTATGCCTTCCTAGTTAAAGGTCTTACTTTGCCACTTTATGTATTTGCGACAAAATCGCAGGACGTCTTTACACTTGTATGTAAAAACCCATTGATCTTGCCTTATCTGTATTTTTTCAATTTCTCTGCGACAATATGACAAATCTAAGTTCTCTCGCAAGAACAAATCTTTATGACATTGTCGTCTTGCGATGAAATCACAGGACGTCTTTACACTTTCATGTAAAAACCCATTGATCTCATCTCATCTTTTCTCTTATAGCTTGTTGCCTCTGTGTAATCTTTGTCACGCGACAATATGATAGGCCTAAACGCTCTTGCGAGCGTAAAGCCCCATGACATTGCCGTCTTAAGACATTTATCATCTCCCTAATGGAGGGTGCCGCCCTTATCTTCCCCCTGGTTGATCCTTCAAGGAGGGAACATCGGCCATACAAGACTTGCTCCACCCATCCAGATTTACCAACAACCAGTTGTTTTCGCAGCCTCTTGTCCTTTATGCGTATATGGCTTATAGTTACAAGACTACACCCTAAGTGGGGTTTTCTTCTGGCCGAGTGCATCATAGCCAATACTTACCAAGAATGGACAGGGTAGGTTCATCCGTCCCGGGCATCCTTGGCTCAACCGTGTACCTCTGCGCCTTAGTCACACTCTTCACTCCTTGGAAGAGGTCCTCAGTCGTCCAACCAGGGTATAACCTTATATAGTTGGAAATCCAAGGTACCTCCCCTGGATAGGTTTTCTTTAACCCCAACATCTGCATGACTCAGGTTCCAGCAACGGTATAACCTTATACCTGAGTCATGTAAATATATACCCCCTTATATGACGTACTTTAGGTCTTACATTTGCCTCTTGCGAAATTGTATCCGCGAACTAGGGTGTACGCCATAAAGGTTTGTCCCGTTCTTTGTTTCTTTTGCGAATATCGCAATCTTTTGTTCTTTGAGTAACCTTGAATAATCTTGCCACTGTACTCGTTGCTTCTAATGAAATTTCTTCTTTTGATCTTATTTCAACTTTTGCATAAGTTTTTCAATTTCATCCTTCTCATTCAAACAAAATAAAACAACAAACCATTTATAGACTTCATCATTTTACCTTCCTACTCACTACTTTTTGCTTCTGCTCTTTTGTTGCGTTTAATTATTTTTTTTCCATTTGCGATATGCTCGCCATCTATTTTCTACTGCTCAGATTGATTTTGCAGCATCTCATCTTCTCGCTGCTCTATTGTATCTACCATTAACCTGTCACATCTTTGTCTTTGGTTGATGTTCCGCTTCCAATTTCTATTCTTCGCAACTCTATCTTCACAAGACTTTATATCAATCTCATAACATTTCTACTCTAATTCCAATATCCTTTGATGACCCCGACACCATGTGGATGTGGAAATTTAATACATTGATGATAGGTTGACGCCACACCTAAAATTCCGTGTAACCATGGTCTGACAATTAAGGCATTATAGGGTGTCTCCACATCTACTACACAAAATAAGACTTTGGACTTGATTCCCTTTAATGGTATCCTCATTGTGATCTCTCCCTTTGGTTTATTGGCGATACCATTGAAACCATATATCTTGTATGTTGAGGGTATTAAATCCTCGTCTCTCCCTCCCATGGTCTTATAAGTGTGATAAAATAATATATCCATCGAACTACCTGTATCAATCAACACTCTATTAATTGCCCATGAATCTTCATTTTCATCCTCTTCAACTTTATCTTCATCCTCACCTTCATTTTTTTTTTTTTTTTGTTTTGGGTTTATCTCTAACCTCACAACCAATGGTTGATCATGCATTTCTCCAGGTTCAGGTACTTCTTGTGCGGTAAAAGAAATGGTTTGTTTTTTCCATTCCTCTAATGGCGAGACTATCGCAATGCTCATAATCTCTCTTCCATCTGTATCTCTCGCGAAGACTCGGCTAATAACGTTGTCATGGAAGTGCTCAATAGTCTTGTATGAATGTACGATGGAATTACAAAACAAATTCTTTGCCTTTGCTCCAACCTCTATTACAAATGTTTCTGCTCCATTTACAGTATTCACTCTGCGAATTTCTGGTGCTAGTGGTAGCTGCTGAGATTGTGGATGTCCTATTAAAAAATGATTTAACTTTCCTTGATCAATCATCCTCAAAATTATTCTTTTTACATTCCTGCAATCGTTTATTGAATGTTCATGAAAATGATGATAAGGACAGAATTCTTGACTTAGATTATTCTGATGTGGCTCTTTTCCCATGTTCCAGGGTGATGGTATATTTTCCATCAAAATGATTGCTTCCCAAATCTTTTCTATGCTGGCATTCAAGGGTGGAAGCTTAATTTCTTCCCATATTACTCTTTGATTCCCTTGTCCTCTAAAATTATTTTGCCTCTGACCACCATAATTCTCTTGCGGCTGGTCCAATCTTTGAATTTTATTATTTCCACCGCGATTGTAATAATTCCTTTCTCTTTCATAATCCTCTTGATCTCGACTTCCCATAGCTACTAACTTTTGCTGATTTTCAATCACCACTTTCTCTTGATTTGGCTGCGAGGTGCTCGCCACATTGTTGATCATTTTAGGAAGTAAACTCCCGTTCGCTGCTATTGATCCGGTGTTTGCAATTGGGTATGATTCCATCTCATTTTATTTTTCCTCCAAAGAAATATATTCTTCTTGTAGTTCTCGTAGCTCAGTCATTGTGGTGGTATTTTTGATTCTAAAGATTTGTATGTACATCAGATTGGTTGCGAACATTGCATTGATAAAAGATAAAATGAGATATCTCTCATCCACTCTTCCTGCCATTTCACTACACATTGTTTTCCATCTTATGGTTAGGTGTTTCAGACTCTTGCCAATCCTCTGTTTTAATCCAAATACATCTTCAATACCGGGTCGTGAAGAATTATTTCTTATATATGCTCCTAGAAATGTAGCTTGCAAATGGTCGAAAGAAGTTATTGTATTTTTAGGTAAGCCTTTGAACCATTTTAACGCCTCGCCAGTTAAACTAGATGCAAAGTATTTGCATAACACAGAGTCATGGTTTTCCCATTGTAGCATACACCTAACATAAGCTTTGACATGTTGAACAACACAGGTAGTCCCATCAAAGAAACTGTTTAACGCTGGTAAATTGCATTTTGGAGGAATTCCTCTTAGTTGTACTTCTCGAGTGAATGGAGTTCTCACAGCTTCTTCAATGGCTTCATCAAGTTTCCTTCTGCCTCATTCTCTCCTATTATTCAACATTCCCCTCATTTCTGCTAATTCTCTTAAAATTTATTCATTTCCAGCTGAATTTTGCTCCATTGGTCTTTTTAGCGCAGCTTCTCTTCTTCTACGTTCATGTCTTTCTTGTCTTGCAAGATTTTGTGTATCTTCATCTGCATCTTCATTTTGTCTTCCTCTGCGATTTTCCTCTTCTCTTCTTTTTTGGATTCGCAACTGGTTATGTCTTCCAATTTCTTCTCTGCGAGTTTCTTCATTTATCACTGTTTCTCTTCGCTGTCTTTCTATTCTTCTTTGTATTCTATCATATTCCTCATTGATATCATTGTTATGACGATTTTGTGTGCGTCTTCTTTCTCGATTATCATGATTATTCTGTCGAATTGCTTCCTGAAATTCTTGTTCTTCCACTTCTGCTCTTAATCTTTCCCTCTCGCAAGCCAGACGTGCTTGATCAGCATAATGTCTCTCAATTTCGTCCTCAATGATTCTTTGTGTTTCTTGCCCATGTAATATTCTTCTACATTCTTCTCGATTTTCTTTATCATTTTGATTATTTCTACCCTCTTGATTTTGTCTACCATTTATAGTTTCATCGCGTGGAATATGACGATCATCAATTATCTCTTCTTCTCTATGATGTTGTTCTTTATTTGGGTTTTGCATTCTTTCCACATTTCTCATAAGGGAATTTTGCCTTGGTTCTTCCCTAAATGACCTTGAACTTGATCTAGCAGTACTTCTTGATCTCCTTCTTTGCAATCTTAAATTCTCCATCCTTAACTCATGGTTTTGCCTTGTTAAATTCGCACATTCATCTGCTTCTAATCTCCTTTCCTCCTATATTCTTTGTCTTAAATCATCTGTTGTTTCATTTTCATTTTCTCCATGAATTAATCCTTCAACCATTCCTCGATCTCTCTCTTTTCTTATTTCATCTCTTAATTCTCGATCTTCTTCTTCTTCCACTGAATCTGATTGCCAAGTATGCACGCTAACTCTATAATAATCCATAGCTCTACCTTGTATTGGTGTTTGATGATTTGATTGTTGAACCTGATTTTCTTCATTGTTCTTTGTTCTATTTTTTCTTGTTCTTATTCTTGAAGATTCTCCCATTTTATTTGTTCCTCCACCTGCAAGTCTTTTACTCCTCCTTATGGTTGTTGGTGGTTCTGATGTGTTTCTTCTTCTTCTAGCCATTATTGCGTTATATCTTTCACTAATTGTTCCAAATTCCTTTCAATTACAATGTCAATTTTTATCTTTTTCTTCAAGTAATCCTCAATTCGTCCCTGTTTCGAGGGCCAAAATGTAGTTGCAGGAAATCCTACACTACACCATTGTTAAGATTTCACAATAATCAACTCATACTTGAAGATTAAAAACGATTTTTTATCATTTAATTCTCAGAAATGTTTACAGAAATGGGAGAGATCAAGAATACAACTATTCTCTCGAAGTTTTTCTCTCTCCTCAAGATTTTCTCAACTCTCAAAAAATACATCATCCCCCCTCTGGACATACTGGGTCTCTATATATAGGGTAGATACATAATGGATGACATCTAAGCTGTCCTTTACTTTAGGATTTGATTTAAGATCTTATCGCAACAACTATAATATGAAATCTCGCAAGCATTGTAACTATCGCAGATAAATCATGCTCTTCTTGTGTTTCCTCAATCGTCAGCTATTACGTCATGCTTTAACCTACTCTGTGACACTCGTAAAGTGTTGTTGAAGAGCTCGCGGTATTCTCGCAGAAGTGTTGTTTAATCTCGCAAGAATATTGTCATGGAGATATTCTGATCCTACACCATCTTTCCAGCATGGGGATGTCCTAACAATAATGGGGCTATGATCAGACCCTAATGGTGGAAGATGATAGACTATAGCTCGGGGGAATAAGTTGAACCACTCTGGGTTGGACAACACACGGTCTAGTCTAGCTTCTACAAAGGCTTGTCCACTACGCTTATTGGACCAAGTAAATTCATTTCCTACAAATCCCAAGTCCATAAGACCTGTTTCATCTATTAGGTTAGAGAAAAAACTTTGGGCTTTTTGATAAAGTACCCCTATTTTTCACATTACACTAAAAAAGTTCCCCTGTTTTTTAGAAATTTGTTAAAGTACCCCGTTTTATTCAAAAGGCAAATTCCATCCAGTTAAGTGCTAGGTGGCAGTTATCTTTCCAATTAAAAGTCTTATTTACCCCTGAACTACATCTCCTTGGTGGGAAGGGTAAATGATCCGACAATTCTGAAAATGGTGTAACGATCCTGAACCGGGTTCGGCGAACTCAATGCGTTTTCACGATCTCCGAACCGGCTCGACGAACCTAAAAATGTTGTAGAAGGTCGTTTTCTTCCAACCAAAAACCCCAAAACACTTGAAATGATGAACCCTTCTTGGGAAATGATGTAACGAACCTGAAAGCGGTGTAACGATCTTGAACCGGACTCGACGAACCTGAAAAATGATGTATAAAATCAATGTGGCGATAATAAAAGGGTAAATATGTAAAGTAAAATAGTCTTAACTAACATTGGATGGAAAAACTAACGTAAGGGTACTTTAACAAATTTTAAAAAAACGGGGGTATTTTTTTAGTGGGTATCCAAAAAGAGGGGTACTTTATCAAAATTCTCAAAAACTTTTTTCTTCAGACCTCACTGGTTTACCCCCTTTCTTCTCTTTCTCCATTAGAACAAAATTCATATCTCCAATTACCATCCATGGTTACTCTACTGAGGCAGCTAGATTTATAAAATAGGTCTAGCTAAGATGTTTTTTAACTTTATAGGGACATCCATAAATATCAGACAAGAGCCATTCAAAACCCCTAGATTTAGTAGTAACCACTACATCGATTTGGTTGTCTGAGCTATGAATCAATTGGATCGAAATCTTTGAAGACCAGGCTAACACAAGACCTCTTGTAGTACCAATTACCCCTGTGGGTTCAATGACTATCATATCCAGGTATTGAAGTTTTTTTGATAAAAGGTTTGATGTAAGCTTCATTGTGCTTAGTTTCCTGTAGGAAGAGGATATCAGGGTTTTGATTCTTAATGAGGTTTTGTATATGCAATTTTGTAATTTTGTTTAACCCTTGGCAATTCCATGCTAGAACATGTAGAGACATAATTTGAATTAATCTATAAAGAGACTTGAATTGAAAAATTGAGTAAATTTGAATGATTTTAGGTTTTTGTGTTACCTGTATTTCTCCCAACCTACTTCCCTTGTTGATTGAGCTAGCAGCAGCTTGTGTTGTGGTAGAGTCCAGAATTCCTATCCATTTATCATCATGTACTTTGTTTTAGATCTTGAGGGAATGTATCTGAGGTTTATCTCTGCTTGGCTCCAGTCTCCCATCCTTGATAACTGGTGAAAATTGTTTTTCTGGTATAAGGCTTGCAGATTCAGCAGATTGGTGGTTTGGATGTTGTGGTTTTGACTGAGGGAAAGGGATTGCTGGAAGATTTATTTGATGGGTTGTGGCAGTGCTTACAAGTGGGTGATATGGGTTTTGAGGATGGTTCTATGTACACACCCGGAATGTAAAGTGTACAGTTAGTTATATTCCTTTTCGTCCTTCCTAGAGTTATAAAGTTGATGTGGAAGCTTGATTGTTGGACTGAGTTCGAAATCCAAATTAGTGATTCTTTCCTTTTGTTTCTTTTGTCTTTGAGCCGTGATGTGTAGCATAGCTCTCATCAGTGCCTTTTCATAATTTGTCTTTAGAAGTTTTGTGGCTAGCTTTACATTGGCTCTTTTCTTCCTCCTACTGACTCTCTTCTTTCCACCACCAGTATTTCCTCCCACTTGTGCCTTATTATGAGAGGTTGATGTTGCTGGTCATTTCTCTATAGTGCCATGAACTCTGTTGTTGTTGTTTTTGCCTTCTTTGATAATTGTTCCCTTCTTTACCACATTTTCTGATAATTTTGAGTTCTCAAATAGAGCGACAGGGGTCTTATGTGCTTCAAACTGATAAGATTTCCTCCATGTTTCCGTATCAAGCACCAAAGTTGTTTTTATCTTCATTCCATTACAAGTAGCAACTCTCTGGACCCTTTCCCTAGTCTTGTCTTCTCCTCCACTGTTCAGAGATTTTGTTACTGTCCCTGTTCATTGAACTTTGTTCAACTGGATTTTTCTTGTTAGTTTGGTGTACTTTTTGAAACTTTCAAAGTCTGGTGGAGGTTCTACAAAGACTGTTGGATCAACCAATTTGAAAGCAGAATTTGGGTGAGTAGCATAGTTAGCCACCTTTGGTGGTCCATGATCAAATCTGAAGCTGCTGGACTTTCTTCCCTTCTTTTTGAAAACTCTGTCATTCTCAGTTCATGTTCTTTGGATTTTATGTGCTAGAGACATTTCCTCACCTTCAGAGAGATATCTTTTAGAGTGTACATCCTCACTTTCAACTAGAGTCTCTTGAGGTAAAACTCATATTTTGAAACTTGGTACTCTAGGCTCAACTAGTATCTATCCCTCCTTAGCCCTTGTTATATCCTCCTTTTCCTCAGCATGTGAAGAACTTGCTTCCCCTGTTTGCATTCTCTGTGGTTCAGCTAGCAAAAACTGTGATGAAGCTTTGTAAATATCATTTGATAAGGCTTGCATATGTTCCTCCACAAAGGCATTGGTGTCTTCTTTTTCTTCTAGTTCTACCATTATATCATCCTGAGGTCGATTGTATAGTGGTTGAGTAGCAGCACATTTTGTCTTAGGATGATTTAGTATTCTATAGTGTTTGCAAAATCCTTTTGGAAGTTTCTCAAAGAAAATCTTCACAATAATTGGTTCATTTTTCCCCATATAGACTGGAATATGGTCCCAAAAATTCTTATTGACATTTATTTCTACCAAAACTCTAGGACAGGAGAGTGTTTGTACTGATGGTTTTTCCACCATGAGACATGGAGCCATTGTGCTCGCTATATCATGGGGGATCTGTCCAGATGTGCATTCTGGTGGAAGATCAATCAGTCTAGCCCACATTGTGATGATAATCATGTTGACTGAAGCAGGAGAAACACTAAAAATGTATTCTTGGACCACCAGGAGGAAAGGACCATAGACCCAGAGGTTTATAGATAGAGCATATAGTACATCAGTTCTTGATTGTAGTTTAAAGACAAAAATATTGTTTTCCTTGCCTCTGAAAACAATTATGCAATCTGGTGAGTAATCAAGCTGCCATACTTGTTGTACAAAAGCCACTGCTCTTTCTTTTTTCATTTTAAAAGCACATTTAATTTTGGTTATTATTTGGAGAGTTTCCTGTTTTCTACTTTCAGCCACTTGATCTTCATTTAAGTTATACCCTCTGTTGATATCCAGATTTTTGAGCATGTTTGCAGCAACATCTGAATGATTCATTAAGAAAAGATTGGATGGTAATTTCAAGCACTGAGCGGGTAAATTTGAGATGTTTATTTTGAGTTTCTTTACACCATGAGACTGCCAACATTGTTACCAGCTTAAGGTACCAGATACAGAATATCCACAGAAGATAATTAAGCCCAATTTTGACTAATATGAATGGTGACTCTTGCAGTGAGGCACCATCTCCCCATAACTTGACCATGATGTACTGGCATAGTCAATAATCTATTCGCTGTAGATCAGAGAGCAGTTGGGAGTTTAAAATACAGTTGGGTAGGTGGTTACTAACAAGGCGGGGGAGAAAAGAGAATTTGGAATGGATTAATTGAATGCAAGCTTGAAAAGGTGTTTCAAAAGGAAGAATCCAGGGAGAAAAATTGACTGAAAAGATTGCTTAAAGTACACATTTAAAGGGGTATGGGTTGTAACTACATGAACCAAAGAGGTTGGGGAAAGAGGTTGGGGGAGTGAGTGAGACCAAAACAGTGTTGTGCATTTATTTGCTTCGCATACTGTTTGCTATATGATTTCTAGTAAACCTGAACTGATTTTGGGAGAGATACCATTTTTTTTTGACACGATCTGCGATGGGATTCGAACCTCTGACCTAACAACTCGAGAGTTCGATCCTAGCCAAATGGACTATCCCCAGTTGGTTAGAGGTACCAAAGCTTGGGAGATAGTTTAGATGGGTTTTGATTAGTTTTTTTTTTTTTTGATAGAAACTGGAGAAGCTTGAGCTACCTCAGATGAATACTCTACAAAATATGCAAAGGATATTAGCACAAAATTGAGAATGGTTACGGTTTTACCTTAGAGATCCATTGCTGCTGGCTAAGGGAGCTTGGGGAAATCAGATAATAGTTACTCTTCACACATTTCCTGTCAGAGCACTTTAGGAGAGAGAAATTTTGATGCAATATTTTTTAACTTTTTTTTTACAATTATATATATATATATATATATATATACACCCCTTATGGATAATAATTAGTAAAATTTAGAAACAGTTTATCTTTCAAACTATACCACGAATATTCGTAAAATTTGTATCATTGAAAAGCATTTTAAAATATAAACATAGTTGGACAAAACCTCTTTCCTCCGATTTTTTCTCTGCAAATCGGAGGCCAACTCAGTCCATTGCCTGGTTCTTACCCTGTTTAATGTTTACAGAATTGTTTCAGAAACCTGCCATTCATCTAGTTATTCTTATCCTCGGTTACCTTAACTACAGATTTTTGAGCAATCTAATAAATTCCACAACGAGAAAAGAACAACAAAAAAGTACCATTTCTTCCAAAACCAAACATAAATTCCTTCCAAACATCTTTGCAAGCAATAACCAAGAGTTCAAAAACAACATTAATAGTAGAACTCAAAGTAAAGAAAACTCCATATATAGTAACAGCTTGTTCATCATCATTACAAACAAAAAATCTAAGACCCATTACCACCATCATTACTTGCAACCCAAATTTACAGACACCATCGAAATTGCAAAAAAAACAACTACTCAAAATACATCCCACTAATACTACCAATTCCAACTGCTTCCCACAATTACCACAAGAACAAAAACTTAAACACCATAACACGATCTCCGACCGAGAAGAGAAAAAACCAAGAGCAAGAAACTTTCCATCACCTTCAATAACAGATTCAAGAAGTTGGGTAGACAAAGAAATCACCAGAAGAGCCAATTCAAAAAAAAATTGTTAATCATCTTCAGTCTTTATAAACATCCAAAAAATTTGGCTTCTTCAGGCAACTTTGTGGCTCTCACCACACATCCTGCTACCCCCATTTCTTTCACCATTCGCTATCTTCACTGTCATATGGAGCAGGAGAAGTTCCACTTGAATCTGTATCACCATCCAGGCCAATATCACCATAATAAGCTTTCACACTTACACTCAAGTGTATCTGCTCTCCTTCGTTCATGGTGCGTGAGAATATTTTTGGGTTGGCTAGTTCATATGCAAAGCGATTTCGCAAATGCTCCCCATCATAAAAAATCTCTCCATCCCCTCTTCCTCCATCTCCTTCATCTTCTTCATCTGTATCCATTTCATTGACCTCCATCCCATAATCATCTTCAACATCTGCTTCAAACCCATCAGATTAATCTGAATCTTCTTCTGTCATGCTTCCATATTTGGGTGTCTTGGCACTTATGGAATTTCTCCTCTCTTGCTGCTCTCCCCATTCCTCATATTTCCTCTCTCGCCGCTCATAGTATTTCGACAACCAGGCTTCATACACCTTTTCATGCCTTCTCGCCTCTTGTTCTCTCATTTTAGTAGCTTGCTCCTCTTCCCTTTGTTGGTTTTGAAACTGCTTATGCCTCTCAATCTCTGAGAGAACAATCCCATGCATCTTCTGCAATTCATCGAATCTCAATGACCTCAAAAGAGATTTGGCTAACTCAAACTCTGGAGATTCTGGATATGCAACAGTGGTGGTTTGTGATAACCCCGATGGAATTCCTTCATTACCCCGTGAAAAATCTCTGGACATTTCTTAAATATGTAAAATTTTACCTAAATCTTTTCTCTTCTGGTGAAATTTCTATAATTCTTTTCTTGAGTTTTGCTAATTACCCCGTCAAACCCCTTCTTATAGCCACCAACATACCCATTCAATACCATTTAAGACGCTTGGTTAAGCGTCATGTCGCTTTGTTTACCACGCCTCTTCAAAGCCATGCATTTAATTTTACCATTTCAAATCATAATTACACTACTAAGACCTATTTTCAACACCTAAAACCCATTATAACCCCTACCCCCTATGTAACTCCTATTAAGAGGACCCTTGGTGAATTACCAACTTCTGAATTTTATCTTTGGGGCCTAATTAACATTTCTTGTTACATGCAGATTGGGAGATGGCAGCACCAGTCGAGAGGCACCACTGCAAACTGGGGCATATTAGTCGGGAACTATTCTAGTACACCCACCATACATACTGGCCTAGTATGTATACTACTACTCCACCTTATCATCAATTCATAAAGGAAATTCTACCTCCTTTTACTTCCATTATTACTCTTGAAAGTTTCCACCATCACCTCTACGTCACTGCTAAAGATTACAAACAAAATAAATACTCAACAACCATCCATCACTATTCTAAACTATCCCAAAATGATCCTTACATCATCACAAGTCACATGCTGTCATGGTTCTCATCCTATAATACTCACGTGAATACCTTGCAGCAAAGACAAACTCAAAAGTCTGTTAATGAAAGTGACTTACCATTTACCAAGCATCTCACTCAAAGTACAACCTATAACCTCTTTCCAACAGTCTTGCACCAAATACACCCTGAATTATGTCCTAATTTTAGTCAACATTATTCTCATTCCTTTTTTAAGGTTCAAACTCAAGAAACTACAAACTTCTCTCATACACCCCTTTTCTATTTTGCCTGCTCCACATATCAACACAATATTCAACAAAACTTTTTATTATTATTTATCTATTTGATAATAGCTACTGGGAATCTTAATCTCATCCAAATATCTGAAATATATATTCTCATCACTTTCACTATGGAAAATACTTCTTCTCTTGAGGAATCCCATAACCTTAACCTTGATATCCAAGCTCTCACCTCTCAAATGTCTAAAAAGTTAAACCTTTCTTTTTCCCTTACTAAACTTATTTTTATTGACAAGTGAGTTATTCTAGCTGAAGCTGATACTAACTAGAAATGGTGTATGGCCTGCTACATATGTTGTGAAACTCTTATCCCAACAACTTCAATCAGATACTATATTTGCAATAATTGGACTTTGGCTCAACACCCTTCTGTTACCACTTTTAATGGTCAAAGAAATAAAGTTCTGATACGCTTCCTTTCAGAGGAGGATTTCAAAAAAATCAATTCTCAAAAACCTTGGTTCATATGTGGTTATCTCTCAGTTCTGAAAGTAGTGCCAGTAGAAGGTTGGCTTCCAAACCAACAAATCACCTTTGATGAAGAGATTATGTGGTTCATACTGTGTAATATACCAAATGAGTGCACATAATTTGAGGATCTGAGGCTTCTTTATAATGATATGGGTGTTCTCATCGAAGCTCAGAACCCTTTTGGCAAACAACCTCACATGAAGAATATTAAAGTCTGTATCAGAATTCCAATCCAGAAAGCTATACCAACAGGCATTCCCCTTTTTACTAATGGAAGAAATGAACATTTTCTTATTGAATGCAGACATATCATAGTTCCAAGATATTTCTGTACCTCTTGTCGCATTCTTGATCACAAGGATCAAAATTTCCCTGCTTGGAAACTTAAACAAAATAAAATCAAAGAATTGAATCTTAGTTGCAACAACTACAATATCCCAAGAGTTTCAAAGCTTATGATTCCATCTCTTGTCAAAGATACAAATACTTCATCTGCAAGTACTTCTGAGACTAACACTCGAAATTCTGAGGATATTCAAGATACTCCTATGAGTCCACCTATTGAAGTTAAATCTAAGAGAAAATCCGTAGTGGTTGATCAAAGAATGGAAAACACTGCTCAACAAATTTTTTCCAACACCTTTCAAATGGGTCCCTTTGTCAATAGATCCACTGCTTTGAAAATCTTTGATGTTGGTCATGTTCAAAAGCATACATCTCAGATGAAAAATTGCTTGCCAATAATAGATAAGCAACTTACCACCCAAAACATTACTGTAACTGCCTCAGTTATTGGTTCTGAGTCAACTCCTAGTGGGTCGATTCGTACTACCAACTCCTCAAGAAGATTCAAGACTGCTGCTTTACCAAATATCAGCCATATTGTCTCTAGAGGAGCTGTTAGTTCTTCTGAAAAAGATGTTATAGCAAATCTCAAAAGAAAGATCAATCCCAGGTCTGACCTAAGGAAGTGTACCAGAGCTAACTCAAATGTTATTGGTCTTGAAGCTATTTCTGAAGATCATACCTCCAGTGAGCCGGATTATGATCATATATGCTCTACAATCACCAATCTGGGTGAATTACTAGACATAGACTTGTCCAATTGATCCCTCAACACCCAAACTAGGTTCAAATCCTTTGGGACCTTCACAGTTCCTGATGATACCTCCCCAGTAAGCAATGGCGTCTACAATAATTCCCCTCTCAATGCTGCTAGTCCTAATCTGATTACTTCCTAAAGTTCTACTCAAAGCGGTGATGGATCTAATTCTCCTCTTGGAAGTGGTTCTGCCTCTCCCACCTAGGTAAATTTCATTCCTAATCAACCTATTCTTGATAATTCAAAACTGATCTTTAACCAATTCCCTGTCAATAAAATAAATCTCATAGCATGGAACATTAGAGGCTTTGGAAAGAAATCAGCTAATAAAGAACTTATCTTGCTTTGTAAAAATGTTAACCCTGATATTATATTCCTATCTGAGACCAAAATGGGTAAAGATTTGGATGTTAGGAAACTTAAAAATATGGGTTTTCCCTGTACCTTCAATGTCCCTAGTGTTGGTAGGAGTGGAGGTCTGGTGTTGGCTTGGAAAAAAGAAATTCATTTGAATGTTATATCTTCTAGCTTAATAGTTCTCTTAGAGCTTCTTTTTGGGAACAACAATGTCAGCAGACTATTGCTCCCATTGGTGAACCAGTTTTTGTTATTGGTGATTTTAACACTCTTTTAGGAACTGAGGATAAAAATGGTGGTCTAGAAGTAAATGATTCTGATTTTGAACTTTTAATTTTTTTTTGCTCTACTCACAGTTTTCATGATCCTGGGTTTTCTGGCCCAAGATTCACTTGGTCTAATATGCAACAAGGACCTGATCTAATTCTTGAAAGACTTGATAGATGTTTTCTTAACCAAATGGCTGAGGATATTTTTCCTAAATTATGTGTTAACAATCTCCCAAGGGATTATTCTGATCATTGTCCTATGCATATAGGCTTTAACTATAAGGAAAATAGTATGCCTAGGCCTTTTCATTTTATGGCAATGTTGATAGAGGATCCTACCTATAGATATATCATTGCTAACTCCTAGTCTGTCAATGCCATAGGCTCTCCTGCCTATAAACTAAAAGCCAAACTTCTGAACACTAAAAAGGGTCTTAGAGATTGGAACAAATCTTCTTTTGGTAATATTCAATCTGATATATCTACCACCAGAAAAGACTTGTTAAATTTACAGATATGTAATCCCACTGATACCACCTCTACTTCTAGACTTAAAGATAGACTAGGGTATCTTTACAACCTAGAGGAACTCTACTAGAAAGATAAGTCTAGAGAAGTCTGGCTCATTGAGGGTGATAGAAATACTCCTTATTTTCATAGAGTTACTCTTTTCAGAAGAAAAAGGAATGCTATCAGCTGGATCAAGGATTCTAACAATGCTATTCTAAATGATAGAGATAGTATTGGAAACTCCTTTTTAGATTATTTCAAAAATCTTTATTCCTCTCAACCCCAAAAATTTCATGAAGAAATCCTAAATGATCTCCCTGTTAAGTTTACTGTTGACGATAATGATTTGCTGAATATCCCCCTCACTACTGAGGAAATAAAAAATGTTGTTTTTCAAATGGGAGGCAAAAAAGCTCCTGGGCCAGATAGTTTTACTGGTCTCTTCTACCAAAAACACTGGGATATAGTGGGTGAATCTATGGTGGATATGACCCAGACTTGCTTTAGAACTGGTCATATTGCAAAAGTTTTCAACCATACCAACATAGCTCTTATCACCAAAGTCCCCCTGGCTGAGCTGGTCAACCAGTACAGACCCATTGGTCTATGTCACTTCATTTATAAAATTCTCTCTAAAATTCTTGCTAACAAACTCAAACCCTTTATGAACAACATTATATCCAAAAATCAAAGTGCCTTCATACCTAAGAGGAGTATTTTTGATAATATTCTTCTTGCCAATGAAACCATATATTCTGTCAATCATAATGACAAAGTTGAGGGCACTGTTGCTATTAAACTTGATATGTCTAAGGCTTATGATAAATTGGAATCGGGTTTTATAGAAAAAGTTCTGAGAAAAATGGGCTTAGCTGAAAAGTGGATTAAATTCATAAATCAATGTGTGTCTACTGTCTCTTATTCTGTTCTTCTTAATGGTAGTCCTACTGGTTTTTTTTCAACCTGAGAGAGGTCCAAGGCAAGGGGATCCTTTATCCCCTTACCTTTACATTATCTGTGCTGAGGCTTTATCTTTTTATATAGATAGTCTTCAAAGAAATGGTTCTCTTAAAGGTATAAAGATTTGTAAAAATGCCCTCTTCTATTTTCTTCTGCTACTACTGAAAATTTCAATGTTATAAAGAGTTATCTTCAAAAGTATTGTCTTGCTTCTGGTCAAGAAATAAATTTTGAAAAGTCTGGTATTCTTTTTAGTAGAAAAATCCATGAACATAGGAAAGCCATTTTAGCCAATATTCTGGATATCCAAAGCAGGGACTTGGGGAGAAATATCTGGGTACCCCCACTGTTTTTCAATCTTCTAAAATTCAAACCCATATGAGCATTTTACAAGCTTTAGATGCCAGAATAACTGTTTGGCTCCATAAACTTCTTTCTCAGGCTGCTATAACTTCTCTGGTAAAACACATTGGCCAGGATACCCCCCCTCTACCAAATGGGAGCTTTTCTAATCCCTAAGCACCTTTGTAGACAGATGGATGCTCATCTATGCAAGTTCTGGTGGGGAGAATCCTTAGATACAATAGATAAAAAGCTTCATCTTTTGGGGTGGGATACTCTTTTCTCCCCTAAATCTGAAGGTGGTCTGGGATTTAGAAAAGCTGAGTTAAATAATCTAGCTATGCTAGCTAGAAATGCCTGGAAGATCATTGAAAACCTTGATTGTATGTTAGCAAAAAATTTAAAAGTTATGTATTTTCCTAGGACTGATTTCCTCAATGCCAAGTGTCCTCCCCATTGATCTTGGACTTGGAAATATCTTCATGCTATTAAGGAGTTGATTAAACCCTTTGTGTCCTGGATTGTAGGAGATGGTAAATTTATCAACCCTTGGTGTGATAAATGGATACCAAGTTTAGGGTCTGCTATTCCCAACCCTTGTACTCCTCTAAATCCCAGCTTAACTGTTGATTATTTCATTGATAATACTACTAGAACTTGGATTGTTTCTAGACTCACTACTCATTTTGAAGATGCTTCTGTTAAGAAGATTATCACAATTCCCTTAAGCCATCTTTGCACTCCTGATAAGAGGTCTTGGGACCTCTCGAAGAATGGGAAATTTTCTTCTAAATCTGCTTATTTGGGACTCAAAGGCTCTTACCCTTCTCCCTATAAGACTCTTTGGTTACATATCTGGAAAATTAGAGTTCCTTACAAAATTCAACTTTTCCTTTGGAAAGCTACTAAAAATGCCTTACCAGCTAGAAATGTTCTCCATACCAGAATGCCTATGCATTCTGTCGATTGTACCATGTGTAAGGATCCTCTTGAAACTATTATGCATGCTTTGGTTCTGTGCTTTCTCCTCTAAGGTTTGGTTTTTGTCTTAGTTTTGTATAAATACTGCTTTCTTTACTCAAATTGTTTTTTCAGCAGTGGCTTGTTTTCTGGTTGCTGGAAAAAAAACTATAGATTGCCTGATGAGGATCAACATCTCTTTGTTGCTATTCCATGGTCTATCTGGACTAGTAGAAATAAATTGGTTTTCCAAAACTTGTCTGAAACTCATAAATCTGTCTTTGAAAGAGCTAAAGTTATGCTTCTTACTAGAAATAATTATGTTGTAACCACTCTTTCTAGTCATGTTGGCCTGAATCACAAATGGATGCCCCCAATGGTTGGATGGTTCAAATGTAACACTGATGGAGCCTATGATGACATCTCTGGAGATAATGGTGCAGGTTATGTGATGAGAGATCACAATAGTAAAGCTTCCCTCTGTGTTGCCTTACTCTTTGAAGTCCTGTCAGCTGAAGCTAGAGCTATCTGGGGAGTACTCAAGAAAGTTGTGGAACAGATGATTACTCATATCATTGTTGAAACTGATGCAAAAAACTTGGTGGAACAATTCTCCTTAGGTATCTTTGATGGTGATGCTAGGACAGATGCTATCTTTAAAGACATTCAGCTTTTGCCTCTAGTTTAATTGCTTGTAATTTTACTTTTCAACCTATAATCTGTAACTCTGTTGCCCATGAATTAGCTCTTTGGGCAAAACAGAAGAAAAAAAAATCTATGTTCTGGTCTATGCCTCCTGCTTGGCTAGCTCCAGCAGTTGCAGTTGACCTTTAGCCTGTTCCCAGGCCTTTAAAAAAAAAACATTTTGAAATACCTACCCATCGAATCAAATTCTAATGAGTTCTTCATGTTTTAATAACTACCAAAATAAGCTTCAGTTTCAAAAGAAAAAACTACCAAAATAAGCGAATCAGCTCAACTTAATTTCTAACCTTAAAATTAAACTCAGATAGTGGTTTCTTACTCCTATTTCCTTGGGAGACCAAGACCAAAACCACTTGAAAAGAACTAGTCCTAATCAACATACTTTCCCGTGTACGTTTAGGACCACATTTCTTCATCAAAATAACTGAATACTTCAAGAAGTACTATATTTACTCGTATAAGTGTTCTGCAAAAAACATCAATATTTCTAGCTAGCTTGTTTTGTTTGATCATGGGTTCCATAATGAAATTCAAATATACTACTTCTTTCGTTGTTTTGATGATTTTGGGAGTTTGGGTGTTCGAAACCACCGCATTTAGAACTCTTCGTGATTTATACATGATGGAGAAACACGAGCAGTGGATGGCTAGTCATGGACGCGTATATGCAAATGCAGATGAAAAGGAGAAACGTTTTAAGATTTTTAAGAACAATGTTGAACGTATTAATTTGTTTAACAAGTACGCAGCAATAAATGCAAAACCTTACAATTTAAGCGTGAACAGCTTTGCAGATCTAACAAACAAAGAGTTTCAAGCTTCTCGTAATGGTTATAAGAGGTTGTCATATTCATCAAGAAATACATCCTTACCATCATCATCATCATTCAAATATGACAACTTGACTGTTATACCTCCTAGTATGGATTGGAGGACAAAAGGTGCTGTAACCCGTGTCAAGGACCAAGGAGAATGTGGTAAGTGAATCAAGTGACTAAGTACTTATTTATATAACTGTAAAATTGATGGATTAATGTTATCAAAATTTAGGTTGTTGCTGGGCATTCTCAGCAGTGGCAGCCATGGAAGGGATCAATAAACTCAGAACAGGAAGCTTGATTTCTCTATCAGAACAACAGCTTGTTGATTGCGACAGAAGTGAAAATGAAGGCTGCAATGGTGGTCTGATGGATGACGCGTTCAAGTTCATAGTGAAAAACAAAGGCCTAACAACTGAAGCTAATTACCCGTACAAGGGAGTTGATGGTACATGCAACCTCAAGAAATCAACTAGCATTGCAGCTAAAATCACTAGTTATAAAGCTGTTCCAGCAAATAATGAGCAAGCTCTACTTCATGCTGTGGCAAACCAACCTGTATCCGTTACCGTTAATGCAGGCGGGTTCGCCTTTCAATTTTACTCAAGTGGAGTTTTTACTGGCAAGTGCGGGACCCACTTAGATCATGGTGTTACGGCCGTAGGATATGGGAGTAGTATACACGGTGGAACAAAGATCAAGTATTGGCTGGTGAAGAATTCTTGGGGTACTAATTGGGGTGAGAATGGATATATAAGGATGCAAAGAGATGTTAATGCTAAACAAGGTCTATGTGGCATCGCAATGGACGCTTATTGTCCAATTGCATGAAAATTCCAAGAACTAATGTAAACTACATCAACTGTGATAAGCAATCCTTAATTTCATTTTATGAAATTAAAAACAATATGTCAACCATGTGGTCTGATAGTTGGTATGCTCCCTCCCAATGCGGAGGCAGGAGTTCAAATCCCGTAATTACCAGAAATAACTCTTATAAGGAGTTAAGGATGTAGCTCAAGACTTTCAAACCATCAAATATATATATCATTAGTATAAAGCAGAGTTTAGCTAACTTTGCCTATCTGAGTGGTGGTCAGGATTTATCCTTGGCAAAGATAAATCAAAGGTTGTGGTTCTCCGTGCCACACCCTACAAGTCGCACACGTTGTGTTCATTCCAATATTATGAATTAAAAATGAATACTCAAGTCAAGATATGGAATTTCAAAAATTATAACGGGGAGGTTCAAACTCTTGACCTATTGTGTCATAAGAGTGGCCTCTAACCATTGTTCCACCTTAGTTGGAATTGATAGAAAAGATAAATCAACAGTGGTTGTTTGTGCAACTTTAATATTAATTAGTATAAGTGTTTTATTAATTAGTATAAGTGATTTGTCTAGAGAGAAGATAAATCTATGGTCATGGTTTGTTCAACTTAAATATTAATTAGTATAAGTATTTTATTAATTGATGTCTCATTAATTTCTCATGATAAATGATTTATTAATTTTACATCATAAATATCCCTTAATTAATATTAATACATATCTCCATCAATAAATAATAATTTTGACAAAAATTATTTCAATAGATATTAGTGGTGGTGGTGGTGGTAGTAGAGGAAGAAGTAAGTGGTGGAAGCGGTGGAAGGTGTTACTAAGTGGTGGAGGCGGTAACATTAGTTTTGGTGGAAGAAATAGTGGCACTGGATGGTTTTAATGGCGGTGGTATTGGTTTTTTCTTTTTGAATCAAAAATAATAAAAAAAATTACATGACGGGTAACATTGTATTGTGAAAAGTATAGTTGGTTGTTTTTGACACGATCAAAAAATGCGGATAACAAATGCTTTTGGGATGATACCAAATCATATAAGACAAAATGGTTGTTTTTGGTACCACTGCTATCTTTGGTAACCATTTGTACGCATGATTTTCAGTATTAACAAAAAACATATAGTTGAATAAATTAATTGACGACCTAAGTTTGTTAAATCTAAACTTTATACATGACGTGTGGGATTAAAAGTTATAAGTGTGCCAAATATTCTACGAGGGATGAAAAATGGTGGTGGTGGAGAAAGAAGTGATATCTGGTGGTTTGTGGTACTGACCGGTATTGATGAGTAGTAATTGACTATGTTAATTATGTACTGCTACAAAAGGATAACACTATAAATTAGAAATGTGGTTGATCGACTTAATGCTAATATAAACTCGGTTAAAATACATGAAAATTAAGAAGAAGAAAAAAAACATTTGGATGTCACGTTATATAATAAATAACACTAAAAACTACATATTTAGTATCAAGGTTTCTCCGTCCAATAGATATATCTAAGGTTGTATTGAGATCCCGTAAGCAGAGGGCGGGTTGGTCTTGGATTTTTGAATGATAATGAATATAATGAAACTCTCCCTCTCGGTTTCTCCAATGAAAACCGAAACCTTCTAAAAAAAATAATCAATCGAACAACACTTAGATGGAATGCATCACCACCAGTGTAAACTTCTCTGAATTGCTACATATCCAGTGAAATTTCTACATTAATCTGGTGATTTCGTCCTACCGTAGTTTTTAACGAGGCATGCAATTAAATCTCTAATAGTGATTTTAAAGGTATTTAATAATTACAAAATTCTCTTATAAGTTTTGTTTATGCAAGTATTGATTTAACTTGGGTTATTTTATATTTTTGTGTTAAGTTGATGACTTTTTAATTTGAATACATGTTTGGTTAACAAACTTTGATACATATAGGGTATTTTATTTGTAGAACTGATGTTAGTCTCTCATTTTTCCCGTTGGCACTTTGTTTCGATCCCGTATTTGTAGACATTATTTGATTAATATTGGGGTATCTGTTTAATCTCAAGGCCGATTAAACCCAATATGTGTTGTATACAATGAAGGCGGCAGAAGTTTGTGTCGGCTTTACCTTGAAACTAATAATTTTTCTTCGGAAGGTTAGTTGAATTTATGTAGATACAAATATCAATATGACTATGCTCTTTAAAACTCCAAATTACTTGAGTAACACTAGATGTGAGAACGTCATTCATGCACTACTTAGCATAATTGGTGTTAAGTTTTTTTATCCACAAATTTCTTCAATTTTATGTTATCAATATGATTGATAAAGAATCTTACACATGTTTTGATTTACTATTATAAGTTTATTTTTTCAACTCACATGTGTATATCTCAGCCTTCCAATAGCCAAGTGTTCTTCATTTTTATAACTCTCACATTAGCAAAAAATAAATAAATAGTGTTTATCTATAGTAGGGAAAATATTATGGGTTTTTTCTTCACTCCTTAGAGCCTTAGTTATTGATAATTTCGGAACAAATGTATTCATAAACATCATGGAGTTGGATTGGCAGTTTAGGTATATGTACTGTTAGATGAAATATTCTTTTTGAAGTTTGAAATTATAATATGATGGAACAATAAATGGGGAAATTTTTTATTTACTGTATTTTTTATTTTATTTTTCATGTTAGCACAACATTATTACTCCGTCCAGATAATAAATTGGAATAACATGCTTAAGTAAAAAATAAAAAGATCAGGTAACCCGTTTTGTTTCCCAAAACCTATTTGAATATCAAAATAATTACTCACGAATAAAATAAAGCAAGATGAATGTGAACAATATCGTATTAGAGACAAAACATCCCGTGCCGTTACGACACGGGTTAAGATCTAGTGTATATATATATATATATATATATCGAGGAAGCAAAATATAACGACAAACAAGATGAGGAAAAATCGCCTTGACTTTTTGTTTTTATTATTTTATTATTTTTTTAACACATATATTGAAAATTAAAAGGCGCTACAGATGGTAAGGAAGGTCCATGCCTCATTTCTATCCTAGCAGAAAAAGAGGATTTCACTTCCTCAGATATTTTTTCAGACGAGAAGACAATTATTCTTTTCTTCCTAGCTTCCTGAGATAATCATCTATCTACTACAAACAAGCACTTCCTATTAACGAACTTAAGCACGTTGTTCAGAAATTTAAACACACTATTAAAATAGATAATATTTTTCTGCACTTCCTTGGGATCTTTAAAGTTGATTGTAGATAATATTGTTCGTCTTTCTCACTCGCATACGCAAGACACCTTCCTGGTAAACTAACATTGTTGATCCATACTCAAACCTAACCTCCTCGATATGACAAAGAACATATATTTATGTGTATTAGGTATCATCCTGGCCTACGTTCCGAATGATCGACTTCGAAGAAAATAAATTTAGGTTTTTGAGCAAATTTTCCTCAGCAATCTCAATTGGAAGAAGAAAAGGAAAGAAAGATTAATAAAGTAAATATTGTGACCATTTCAGGAAGTTAATGAAACTACCCAAAATAATTGCAGTGGTAATTTGGTATTTATGTACCTTTTCTATAACATTAAAAAAAAAATAGGGATATTGTGCCTTGCAATAATAAAAAAATAATATTGTGTGTTCCTTAGCCTAATTTCTCCATTTGAGTGGCATGCTTGTCCTTGGCCAAAGTTTGTTGATTTAGATACAAGTGGGTTATTGCCTAATTTAGAAATTGAAGTGTTTTTGGTATATTAGGAAAGTGGGATTCCATGGCTCAACGGATTTTGAAGTGTTTGTGGTATATATATTTTATTTTATTTTGAAGCATGAGATTGTATTAAGATTAATAAGCGGAAATTATACGAGGGTATGTTCTACCCAAGGAGTCATCCATTACAACTTGGTTAATGCAAGATGGGACTATGTGATCCCACACCAAGGTTGAAAGTTTTTCTAGGTGGCTATGGTCCGCAACAAGGTTCGCCAGCCTGTCTGCAACTTGATTACCTTTCCTGTAGATGTGTGTAATGATGCATTGTGGGAGTTGTCTCATGATTAGCTTGGTTTCCGAGAAATGTACCAAGGAGGCTCGGCATCTGAAGATAGGAAACGAAGCAGATTTTTCGAGTCAGTTTCAAAATGAACTAGTGCCCAACTTCGTTCTTTTGATGTTCTAGACGCTATGAGCATGGCCTAAGATTCAGCGGTAAACGTAGTGGTGATTCCGAGCGGTTGTGCTACTACTATCAGGGTGGTGGCAGATAAATCTCTACATATGAATCCTGCTCTAGCTAATCCGGGATGTCCTCTCGCTAAGCCATCTGTGTTGATCTTAATCCAACCCAAATTAGGTTTTGTACATCCTACCATGATTGTTGTGGAGGCTCGTGTTACAATTCCAGGGTCGATAGAAGCTGAAATTCCAGGTAGCACTGGAGTGAGGTTCGTTTGTGCCTAAGAGAATTCTTGTTGAAGACTGAGGGACATATGCGCTATGTTTCCTGGGTTTGGTTGCTTTTGACGATAAATGTAGTCATTCTTAGCTATCCATAAGGACCATAAAAGGAAACAAAATACATTATTGATAGAACCATGTACCTTTAACTGTAGGATTTGTGAGATTGTCGTTTGAGGATTTGGAAGGTTTGGAAGATTTTGGACGACACTTGAATGATTAGGAAGTCCCATGATGAGAGTGCTCCATGCGGTTGTAGCTACTTGACAATGTAGAAGAATGTGATCAACAGTTTCTGGATGAGAATTGCATAGTGGGCATATGTCGGCGTCGATGATATGGATATGGTGTAAAATGGAGAGGGTTGGGAGAACCTCGTTGATTTCTTTCCATAAGAAAAGCTATATTTTTGGAGGACATGAAAGTGTCCAGAGGAACTTTGATGTTGGTAGTGAGTGGGAGTGATCTGTTGTTCTTACTGATCAATTGTATCCATATGATATAGTGTACTTTCCAGATTTGGTGAAAAGGTGGATATTCACGATTCTTTGGGTTGTGTGGGGTGGAATAAGGTTTAGTTTATCGTGGTTCCAGGTGTGACTAAGAGGATCAATGAGGTCAGCGACCATCTGAATGGAGTAACAGTTCGCCGGATCCAAGGTATTAGTGAATTGTGGGATCCAATTAGCTTGAGTTGAGGTTGTTAATACATTTACGATTGTGTGGAAAATGTGTTGTTTCATTGTAGGAATGAGAGATGCTAATTGCCTCCATTGAGGGATGGTTGAACAAGGGAGGTTAGATGGAGTTTCTACGAATATAGGTTGGTGTTTCAGATATTTTTTGTTGTAAAGGGATGTCAAGACCGAATCCGGTTTCTCATAGACCCGCTTCTTAAGTAGCACCTTGTTATGATCGAGGCTTCTAAGTATGCCAATCCCTCCTTGTGACTTGGTTCTAGTCAGCTTATCAAATCCCAAGGGGTTAAGCTTCTTAACAGATGAATCATGCCCTCGGAAAAAATTCCTGGTAATTTGATCGATTTTTTTGTGCATATGTGTAGGGAAATATTGTGCTTGCATTATGTGGTTGGAGGTAGGGACTAGGGAGGATTTTATTAGAGCAAATATTCATGCAGGTGTTTTTCATTTCGTCATCCATCCCTTTGCCTTACGCGCTAACCAGTTTAGCAGAGTTTCAAACAAATGGCGAGAAACTCTTCCTTGTTTGAATTAGACTCCTAGATAAATAAGGGGTGTTGAGGTTGCGGGTATATCAAAAACTTGTTGAAGGGTACTTACCTGAGGCGGGTCAAGCTTTGGGTGGTGAATAATAATGGATTTGGATGTATTAATTTGTTGTCCTGCTGAGGTATTGTACTGTTGGAAAAGGTATTGGAGATGATTCGTACCATCTATTGAAGCCTTGTATGTTATAAGAAGATCATCTGCATACATAAGATGGAGGATTGGTGGAGCTTTTTGTGAAATTCGAAGTCCCTCCACCGCTTTTTGTGTCTCAAGATTCCCTAGGTTTGTTGAAAGTATTTCTGCACAAATGATAAACACATATGAGGAGAGTAGGTCCCCTTGTCTTATTCCTCTGGTTTGAGTGATATATCCATGTGGTGTACCATTGATGTTGATAGAATATGTGAATGTTAATATGCACAACATGATGTATTCTATAAAAATTGTTGGGAAACCTAATTTGGTAAAGGCTTTTCTAACGAAACCCCAATCCAGGCTATCATAGGCTTTTTGAATATCCAGTTTAAGAGCTATGTTGGGATCTTTAGTGTTGGTTGATGTTCTGATGTGGTGAAACAACTCACCGGCGATTAATATGTTATCCTGGATAGATCTTTGGGGTACAAAGGCGCTTTGGTAAGGGATTATTAGCAATGGAAGTAAGGGTCGTATGCGGTTGATTAGAATTTTTGAGATGATTTTATATGTGACATCGCAAAGTCCTATAGGCCTAAATTGAGATGGTTTGGATGGATGATCTACTTTTGGGATTAGAGTTAGGTTTGTGTGGTTTATGAGAGGATGGATATTTATGGATTTGAAGAAGATACGTACCATTTATATCAAATGTAAATGGGTTGTTTCCCAGAAGACTTTGAAAAACTTACTAGTATAACCATCTGGACCTGGAGCACGTTCAGAACCAATAGAGAATAAGGATTTTTAATCTCCTCGGGAGTTACTTCTTCCGCAAGTGAGGTGCATTGGTGAGGCGTTAACCTTGGGTTTATTTCATTAAACAAACTTTCATCAATCATTGTACTTGGTGCCGTATATTGATCGGTAAAATGATCAATCATTAGTTTGACAATGGAATATTTTTCTGCAATCCAATGGTTTTGTTGATCTTCAAGTTGTTGAATGTTGTTGCGGCTTTGATGGATTGTTGCTTTAGTATGGAAGAAAGTGGTGTTATGGTTGCCGGATTGTAGCCATTGAATTCTTGATCTTTGCTTCCAGTAGGTTGCATAACAGTTAAGCAATGTCATGTGATGAGCTTTGAGATTCTTTTCCTGAAGCAACCAAAACGTCAAGTCATTTCCAATATGGGTAGTGCATTGATGTTGTGCCATTTTGATTTGGGCAGTTGCTTTCTTGATCATAGTAGGGAGGTGGCCGAAATTTTCCTTGTTCCAATCAGTAAGAGTTTCACCAGTCGAGATGAGCTTGAGTTGTAGGTTTACTATGGGATCTGCATTGTTCAGTCTGGTCCATGCAGAATTTACCCTCATCAATACCCATATATCACCTACTAGTGTCAATTTCTACATATGGGTACTTAACAAAGTCTCATCATCAATACCCATATATTGCTACTTGTGTTTATATTTCTAGACAATTACGGGTCGAAGAAAATCTAAACTAGCAATAGAATTGTGCACTAACGATTCAATTTCGAACTTAAACCATTAACACATAACTCATAAATAATATTAGGATGGTAGAAATCAAACAATAAAAAAAACAATGGCAAAAGAAGAAGTTATTGCATATCGATTATAAGTTCATATTTCGGTCTTTGAAATCACCCTCAATCAAAGATTGTTTTAGCTACTCATAATAATGGAGTTCATCATCAATAATAATTGAAATAAAGAAGATGAAAAATAAATACGAAAGCAAACCCTAGTTTCGGATATCCCCCAAAGCTCCAAGTAGAATACGTGATATCCCAAAGTTGTAGAAATCCTCCTTTTTATGTCTCTTCTTAGGTCAAGTCTTCAAAGGTCCAATAGATAGAATTCCACCAAACCCATGTGTAGAAACACCCGTGTGAAAATCTTTGTCCAAAGTTGGTCGCCAAGAAACTGGGATCTCCGGCCGGAATCCGGTCAATGTTGCCTTAATTTGTCACCGGGAAATCGTCTACTTCCAGCACCTCAACTCTACATCTCTACAATCCATAAATTCACAAAAAATCCATATAAGCCAATCCCTTGTTCTTGCGAAAACAGACCCAAAAGCGCGACTCCAAACTCATATATCCCGCAACTAACTCTTGCATCCAACATTCTACCTTTATAATTCACTGAAATATTATGATTCATGCTTCAAGTTCCGAAATCCGACACCTGAAACTAGTACCATCGGCTCACCATTCTCACTATGCTTTCACGTTATTTCCTACGGAACTGGTTTAGTGATTACAAGCAAATTCCTTGTTGTAGATGCCTTCATCTCTTTTATAGATCCAATTCCTGCCATTACGAGTCAGATAACCACACTTTCCTCATTCCATAAAAACACAAAGCATTCTCAATCACATACATTTATTCCTTGCCACAGATACATTACTTCTCTCTTCTACCAGTCACAAGACTCCAATATTCAAATTTTGCCATGTCCTTGTACAACACTCCATGCAGTAACAAACAACACCTTCATGCAACTTTAATCACCACTATCCATTTCTTAGTCAGGAAGTAGGCTCAGTTCTTCCTGTGAATGCAGTCACAACAACATCAACACTGTTTCACTCATGCCTTCACTGCAACATAACCATCACTTTAGCTCAGCTGCAACCACTGCCATTCTTCCTCTCAAACACCTGCAATGCTCCTAAAATTCATCTAACTCCATTACAACACTGATTTTCTACCCGGCCACCACCATCTGCCACCTACAAGTCAAGCACCAACACCAGACCAACACTCGACATGAACCCATACCTATAGATTCTTCTTGTGGTTTTATCATCACCTGCACAATCCATTAACCGCGAACAAACTCCTCCATTTCATAGATGCAATACGTACAATTTTGAATCACAGCTTCATAACGAGCTTATTTGCTTTCTCATCAATCCATGAGTCAGCCACGGCAACACAGTCAATTGTTTCTGGTCATTTACAGCAAGACCCACTTCTTGTTTTCTTGCACAAAGTCTACATGACTCTTCACAACCCCAGGCTCACCTGCAATAGCTGCAACTTCAATCCAGCAAACCCATTTCAACTCTACAACTCCCTTCTAACTCAAGTTCACCAAGCCCTGCAATATTGAGTTCCATTTAGTCAACATACAACACTTGCAATCATCATTTCACACATCATCAGAACTTCCACCTTATTACAGCATCAAATTCATCTTGTAGCTCCAACAGACTCAAATTGAGAAAAATCCCAAATTTATTCTCAAACCCTACTAACTGAATCAATCACAAACCCTTGAAAATCATCCACATCTGTTGTAGACTTGAATCCCTTAAAACTCATCTTCTAACTGCTCTTCTTGTTATAGATTTCATCCCCAATTTCTTGAATTACGTCGATCTCTTCTCCTTCTAACTGATTCTTCAGTCAAGAACCCAGAATCGATCCAAACTGGGATCTATTCTACACTAGACCAACAACAACAGCGAAATCTTCACGAATCTCCATCTCTACGTGGATCCCGAATTCCTTCTCTGCATCTCCAAATCTCATATGGGAAAATTAGGCTAAGGCCCAACCCATGGATAACCCATAATATGAGACCCTTAATTAAAAGAAGTTTAAATCTAGGCCCCAAATTATTAAAAGACCTTGATACCCTTATGCATATGGTCAAGCCCATAATTAAATAAAATTTAAATTTAGGCCCAAAATTATTAAAATATTATGTGATGGTGTTCCAACCACCGCCAACCACCTCCGACCACCACAGCCACAGCCAACCACCTCCGACCACCACAGCCACCGCCAACCACCACAGCCACCGCCGGCTACCACCTCTGACCACCACCGCCATCAACCACCTTCGACCACCATAGACACCGCCAACCACTTTCGGTAACCACCTCCGACCACCACCAACCACCGCCGCCGCCGACCGACCACCGCTCACCACCACCTCCGACCACATTGATATTGCAAGTGTAACTGGAAGTTACACATGTATAAAAATTACACATTCATGTTGTGTATTCAATAGTGTGTAACTAAAAGTTACACATCCATATGACATGTGTAATAAGAAGTTACACATACATATGACAAGTATATCCACAAGTTACACATGCATATGGCATGTGTGGTCAACAGTTACACAACAGAAAAAAAAATATACAAAAAATACATTTATCACATTAATATTAATTTACAATAATATCTCTGTTTACCAGCTATAGTAATCGGTTGTTACTGAACACAATAAATGAGTTAAAACACTAGAAATAAGCCACTGAAACCTATACTAGAAGTTTTGCCTTTCTTTCTTGTCTTCGTCATTCCAAAATGATTTCATATCTGCAACGAAATAAACATCCATGGATTAGGTTGGATGAATAAAAAGTTAAAAATATAATATTATAGCAGAATTGTAAGGCAAAATTATAGAACAAAGATCACAGAAAAGACACATGATAACCCATCTTAGCATGTGTAACTTGGAGTTACACATGCATCTATCATGTGTAATTGACAGTTACACATGCATATGACTTGGATACCTAGCATGTGGAATTTTTTGGTTGCAAGTTTGTTCATTTTAGCATGTGTAACTAGGAGTTACACATGCATCTGTCTAGTGTAAAGAGGAGTTACACATGCATATAATATGTGTAACTGAGAGTTACAGATGCACCTGACTTGTGTAACTAAGAGTTACACATCCATAAAAGCTTGTGTAACTGGCATGCGTAATTTTTTGGTTACAAGGTTGGTTCATAATTGGCATGTGTAACTAGAAGATACTCATGCATCTGTCTAGTGTAATTTAGAGTTACACATGCATCCTACTTGTGTAATTAGGAGTTACAAAAAAACATAACATGTGTAAATAGAATTTACACATGCATCCTACTTGTGTAATGTGAATAAATGCGCAGTTTAGACATAGAATTTGAAACTAAAAACAACAAGAGAGGGATCTAAAAAGGTGTACCAGCAAGCAAAGAAATGTTGTCTTCCCCTTCCCGTTTTCAACAAGTATAACTACAATCTGAGGATCAACAAACTCTCCATCCATGACATGAAGCTCAAATTTTCCTATATGCGATACGAAGTTAACGTCAAAAGATGAGGAGTTATATAAAACAATTGTAAGGAAAAATTATAGAACAAAGATCACAGAAAAGTTAATGATAACCTATCTTAGATGTGTAACTGGGAGTTACACATGCATCTGTCATGTGTAATTGACAGTTACACATGAATATGACTTAGATACGTAGCATACAGAATTTTTTGGTTGCAAGTTTGTTCATTTTAGCATGTGTAACTAGGAGTTACACATGCATTTGACTACTGTAAAGAGGAGTTACTCATGCATATATCATGTGTAACTAAGACTTATAGATGAACCTGACTTGTGTAACTGGGAGTTACATATCCATATAAAAGCATACATTTTCAACTATAAAAGAGCTAAGAATCATCACTTCTCACCTCGTTATTTAAGAGTCTCATTGACACCAGCAATCACCTTAAATCCTTGAGAAACGGAGCTGTAAGAAATTATATGTCCAGCACTATTCAGACGGAGTTGTAAGAAATTTCACAATTGATTAGCCATGGTACCAATAGGTGAAGTCAAGCTTTACCAAGGAAAATAAAAAAGAAGAAGATAGAAGCAAGCATACAGACAGACAATTAACTGTATAAAAATAAGATAGAAGCAAGCGTAAAAATAGACAGTGAACTGTATGCTCCTTTACTTATATAAACATGGGAAACTAGCACACCATAAGTGAAGCAGGTCCAGCTGCAAATCTACCAGACTTGTAGTCCATTTATGGACACAATATAGGAAATACATATGATGTCTCGATCTAAATCCTACAAAAATCAGTTACTATTCTCTGATGCATCATTTGTATTTTTTTTCTAAGAGTTCTAGAAGTTTAGGGAGAATCATCGCACAAGATTTAAAAAAAGTTTAAAGATACAGTCCACTCAGATTTCAGTCGTTTTTCAACAAAGTTCGCTAAGTTTAAACAAGTTTAAAGCGCACGATATTGTCAGTAAATTTATGTGACAACAAGAATCAAATTGATGCATGTGTAAACTGTTGTTACACATACAAAATGCATGTGTAATAAATATTTAAATATGCACATGGCATGTGTAGCTAGAAGTTACACATCCAATTAGCATGTGTAACTAGCATCCAATAATTACTTATGGGGGAACAATCATTAGAAAATTAAGACACTCACATTCCATCCGAGAGATGCAACATCCTTATTGGTGTGATTAATGTCACCCTTAGTACTCCAACACATTCCGATAGCTTGTGTTCACAGTAGCAAGTAAACATCAATTAACCTGGAAAAAATAAGCATCAATAAGATTAGATTGGATGAACAAAAGAGAAAGAAACAAAATTAAAAAACAATGGCAAGGCAAATAACAAATATCATAGAAAGGCACTAGATAATTTATCTAAGCATGTGTAATTAAAAGTTACACATGCATATGTCTAGTGTAAATGAGAGTTAAACATGCATTTTCAAGTGTACCCATAAGTTACACATCCACATCGCCTGTGTACCCAAAAGTTATACATAAAAAAACATGGAAAAAGAACATTTTGAATAATAACTAAAAAAACATGGAAAAAGAACATTTTTTTAGGAGTAAAACTACTAAAAAAACATGGAAAAATTTCATACACAAGCAAACTCTACTACATGTAATCGGGAGTTACACATGCATATATCATGTGTAAGTAGTAGTTTCATATATCATAGGGATGTGTAATCGGCAGTTACACATGCATATTGCATGTGTAAGCCGCAGTTACACATCAGTATTATGGCTTGTATACTAGCATGAACAAGTATTCATTTATCATTCAAAAAATCTGAGGTCATAAACAATTCATTTAAAACTGAAAAGAATAAATTATATACATAAATTGGAGCTCATACTCAGCTGGAGCACCATCCTTATCTCCTCCAAATGCTCCATATGACTCCCACTACAGCTCTGCTATCCCAGCATATCAAGCGTAGAAATGGGTGGAATTAACTTACGACAAAATGGTTGGGCATTTGCTTCTCAGTAGATAGTTGCTTTGAACGAGTCCTAACACCAATATGCGGACCTTCAACAAGCTTCATATCCGGAAAATTCGCATGTGAGGCGCATAGTACATTTTGACTATGGAACAAGCACAGGAATGGGTGGAGTTAGCTTACCAGTTCCATTGGATTTCCATCAACTGGTGATACTGGTTCATGTGGTTGGGGTTCTGAAGTACTTCCTGCAAAGTAATAGAATATAAGTTATTTCCATCTTCTTTGCGAGCATTTAGGGAAAGCAAATGACTGAAGACTGACCAGCATTAAGAAGACAAGATAAACCTTATCAATTTCGCATAATGCATAGAACAATGCTTACAACCTAAAAGACAAATTCAGATATCATTTAGTGCACCAAAACTAATTGAGAAATCAAAACACAATCCTATCAGAATATAGATCTAACTATCGTAATTTAAATAATTCTGTGAAAAAATACATTCAATAAGTATGTGTAAGTAAAAGTTACACATCTAATTAGCATGTGTAATTAGAATTTTCACATTTATTTAGCTTGTGTAACTAGAAGTTACACATCTAGAAGCTACATACCTTTGTGGTAGAAGAAATGAAAACAATAAGAATGCTCTTTTCCTTATAAGAGTCTCTTTTGTATATTGCCTGAAGATAACGAAAAACTATTATTTCAAGTTTGAATAACTAAAAACCTAGTACAACATACATAGCATCCAACATTACAAGTGAATAGGGCTTCTTTATGACAGCCTTTCGCTTCATATAATAAACCTGGAATAGATGTATTACCTTTATAAGGGCTATATAGAATCATTCAGTAACGTTCCATACAAACATAAGGGTCCCTAGAGCCTCCTGCACCATATCTCTTGACTGATTTACTCTTCAACAACCTACAAAAAAAATCATCAGATCATCCAACAAGTCAAAACACAATCACACGACACGTATCATTTCAAAGGTGTACTATATTCTAGTGAATCAAAGAAATTTGCAGTAAATATTCAATGGTGTGATTGTATGCACATTCTTAGAGCCTTACTAGTGGTAGGGTTGTCACCAAGTACTTGATGAATCTCAGTCTACGAAAAGCGATATTGTCGAGAGAACCTCGAGTACGGCTTCAGCTCGGCGCATAATTTCAGCTGATGGGATAACTAATAATTCAGGACTAAGTCGGGGACTGGGAGTAGAAGCACCAATAACATTACTATCAGGAGATTCACAAGGAGTTGTCATCATAATCCGCTAGAACAATTTCTTACCAAAGGATTGATCTTATTTGAATCACTATCGAGTCTGTTCATGGCATCTCTCATGCATGCTAGATCAACCACATCAAGAACACCAATAAAATCCTAAAACCATTCATAACACAACATTATGATTCTATTATGCTTTACAAACCAAAATTCATCAAACAAAAAATTACAGAATTTTTTTTCGGAAAAAGTCAAATACACATAATAAACTGGTTACCTGTAGAAGCACACGAGCTGGTTTAAACGGAATCTCAACCTGATTAGGAGATGTATTCTCCCAATCAATAATCTTATCCATATCTTTCTGTGTCATTTGAAACTCACCACAGTTCCTAATCGCTAATTCAAGTAGAATCTTGATCGAGTATGGAAGTTTATTGTAACAAAATCAACAAACAAAAACTTCAAATATTCACGTCGATTGATCAAACAACCAAATTCCATTCCGATCACGAAATCAACAGAGTTGAAAAATCAAAAATAAAGAGAAGAGAAAGAGTTTTTCAGATCTAATGCAATTCGAGTACTAAAATACGGGGAAAAAAATGAATTGAATTAAGCTAAAACGTTCATGAGGATATTATTCTTCATTCAAATCTAGTTTTAACAAAAACTCGGAAATTAAGCTAGATGAGATAATGAAAATGAAACTTATCTACGATTTGATTCCGTGGATGAATCTTCAAATGCAGGATTAATCTTCTTTGGTTAATTATCGCATTAAACAAATCATCTTCATCTTCGATAAGATCTATTTCTTGATAAGATGCAATTGATCTTTGAAATAACTGGAATTACAGAGGAATAGAAGGAGTTGTTGTTGCAGTCGACGAAAAGTGAATGAAACCCTGGAAACATTTTTTCTACAACAGAGAGAGATAAGGATAAGAGAGAGAAAGAAAATAGAGAAATGAAAATATCTTATGATATTCCTATGGTATAAATACAAAAGGGTAGTGTCGTCATTATTAAAATTCCTAATAATTAATTATGGGCCAGATCTGAAGAAAATTTAATTTTTTGGCCTAGTAATATCATATTCTTAAAGTATGGAGTTGATAGTGAAGAATCCATTTAGTGGGGCTTGAAAATATTGAACCCATATAATAGGGTGGTTCTAGTATTTTTCACTTATCTCATATAGCAGCTACCATGACTTGTCTCAGTCCTCTGAAATTGAGGTGGAGTGTAGTGAAGAGGAAAAAAATGATTTCCTCTCTTCCAGAGTGGGTGTAGGAATAAGGCTAGTCGATATAGCTATCCTGGTGAGGTAGATAAGTGGTACCCAGATGACTCTAGGCATCCTAAGAGTTGATACGAGCCACCAGAGCATGATAGCTATTTTATCCTCCATTGTGCTTCCAATAGTACTTGCACGGGAGAAATGCCACTTTTTCTCTTCTTCGAATTCTTCCACGAATGGTAGCCGTCTCTTACTTCTCTGATTTACTTCTTCTCTTCAATGTCTCTTCATCACTAAAGCTGCCATGCTTTTCAGATAGAATTTGCATCACAAAATATGACATGCTTTTCAGACAGAGATGATGAGAAATAGTTCGTCTCCAACAGCAGTTGCACCTTTTTTCCTTTTAAGCGACGTTTCTTCTTCTTTTGTTCCAAATAACTCCTAAGTACCTAATCACTCAAAACCAAACATAAGATACATAATTTACAAGAAAACTTAGCAAAGAAAGCATAAACAATAGATAAATATTAAGGTGTTTTAGACACATATCAATGTGGGTACGAGGTTCTCCAACGTTGAGTTTCCATAACCCTGTCGAGTCGTTCTAAGATATTATCTTGTCCTTCCTGATTTTTTGTCCAGGTAAAAGGGTCGCCTCGGAATCCCAAATCCATGAGTCCTATTTGATCAATTAAGTTAAGGAATAGTTAAGTCTGAGCATATGTTACTTCTCTACACCCTTTTTTCTCCGATTGATTCATAACTTCATTAAACTCGCCAATGAGGATCCATGGATCATTGATGTTGGAGAAAAATGATGGGAAGTTGTCCCAAAAATCTTTTCTTGCATCTAGATGTGAGGGGTCCATAGATGCAAGTGCACAACCATGGATGATCAGGTGTCGTGGGAGTGACACAGACGTGTATATAGATCTGGGAATTTAGGTTGATTTGCACATCATAGTTATCTTTCCACATTAAACAGAGTCCTCCCCTCCTACCAACTTTATGGACAGATAGATGGTTCTGAAATTGAAGTGATTGTGCAATAAAAGTCATACGATTGCTGGTAGCCAAATGATGGTTTGTTCTGAGATATTAAGCTTCGAAGATGTTATATTATGGTTTGTTAGTTGATTCCTCGGCAGTTCCATGCTACAATGCTCATCTTGGAATATAAAATGAAACCAGGTTACAGAAGCAGCCGGAAACGATTAAAGTGGATATATAAAGATATTTTCAATGACTGGATACGACATAAAAACTTGAGAATTACATATGACAGAATCAATTTAAACAATACAAGGGAAATTATAATGTAAATGAGATACAGAATGACTTGATAAGACAATAGTTTGATATTACTTACCTGGGAGTTATTCAGATTAGGGAATCATGGGTATGGGACTGAGGGAATCATTTCTTCATATTCGGCACATACAACGGAGGCACTAAGGAGGTTGGACATAAACCGATTTTTAACAAGAAAACTAATGCGAATGAAACATTGGAAAAATCGAAATAGAAAATTAGTTGCACCAGATGGTTACATCCAAAGATAAAATAAATCCTAGTTAATGAACACTAAACAAAAGCCTTTAAGAAACTCCACCAAAAATTAAAAGAGACTTAAGAATTTCTGTAAATGGTCAATCTATATTTAATGATAAACAAGATTATAGCCTATTAAAAATCGAAAATGTTAAATCTCCATGGTCATTCTATCCCAAAAACAAGATCCTAGATTATAGAACAGGGAAAATGCTAAACATATATATTCAAACCTAAATCATTAAACCACACATGATTAAAAAGATAGATTAACGAATATAGTAGGGAAATGACCGGGTGTCATGCAGGATCATGTGGGGATTGCAGAGGATTTTAAACTAACTTTTCAAAGCAAATTGCATACAGCTAATCAGAAGAAAATTACCATAATTTCATAACTCATATTATTTTTTCTAGATCATTACCACAATTTCAACAGAAATTACATCAACAAGGATTAACCCATTAAAACTTAAAAATCGAACTAACCTGTAAAATCTAGAAAAATAGCCTTGATACAACTTTGTGCTTCTAGGCTTTGCTAAAAAAATATTTTCTTCAGAATTCAATTATTGTGATCTCCAAAACATTAATAGTTAATTTTCTTATTATTGGTTAGGGCTGAAATCGATTTTTCAAACATGATATTTGTCTAATACATTAGTTTTGTCTTAAGTTATAGTTCATAATTTACCAAAAATATCGCGATGTATGATCGAATGTTTGTTCGCTTTAGTATGGAATTGAGGGACTTTGTGTTCATATCTAAAGCTAAATGAGGTTTTTAATACGAAAATATTGGTGAATCATGATTAAAATAGCATAGTGGGGTTACGGATTATAGGGGTATTTTCTTGTAATTGCATGTAAATTGTGACCTTTGTTAAATTGACCACTCGGGTATGTCAATCTCATGATTAGTATATTTTACCAGTCTTAAATCTCTTAGAGGATTAAACATGATTACGCAATGCGTTGGTTTATTCACTAAGTAGAATTCGCATTCTCGTCATTATGGGTATATGATGACTCTAGAAAATTAACGAGGTATAGGGATTATGATAATAAGAGATTAAATTTCAATTTTAATTATTAATTCAAGTACATAATATTATTGATTAAATTTTAATATTAAATTTCAATTAATGTTATTATTAATTGTGAATGAAGATAGATTGTTAACCAATATTCCCATCTTATTGATTACTCTTACTATTCTTTTGCTTTCAATTTAGCTTAGTTTACTTTTAATAATTTATAAAAATCCTCATGTTTTACATAATACTTTGCAAATAATAACAGATACCTCTCATCTAACGAACTCATTATTAGCGTTGTGCTTATATCTATTGCTAAAAACTGAGAACGTGGAATAATTTTGACAGACGACAACGGTCAAGTTCTTACAAGTGGCTCCAGCAATTCTCAGTTTTATAGATTTGGATAACTAAATGCCTAATCTAGGTACTTTATATAATGAAAGCCTGAAAATGCGGGAGTACAACAACCACACCCAACAATTCGTTTAGAAATCTGAGAGGACTTACTCCAATATACTTTCTAGAGAATCAACTAGACAGTCAGATTCAATCTAGAGAAAAGTATATATAAGAGTTTATATCTCTGTTTCACAATGTAATCAGCAAATCAAACAGATAGAAATCTGCGAGCCTGATTATTATGTGAAACAACTTAAACGGTACCAAAGACAAATGTTCAAGTATCAATCAATTTAAATCAGCAACCAAAGGTTGGATTATCCAATTGATTGATCCTAACGCACAACCTGTGATATTTCAATTATATAACAAAATATAATGCGAAAAAAAAAATAACACGGACACCAGAATTTTGTTAACAAGGAAACCGCAAATGCAGAAAAACCACGGGACCTAGTCCAGTTTGAAGAACACGATGTATTAATCCGCTACAGACACTAGCCTACTACCAATGAATTTTGGACTGGACTGTAGTTGAACCCTAATCAATCTCACACTGATTCAAAGTACAGTTACATTCCTTACGTCTCTGATACCAGCAGGTTACTACGCACTTGATTCCCTTAACTAATCTCACCCACAACTAAGGATTGCTATGACCCAAAGTCGAAGACTTGATAAACAAGTCTGTCTCACACAGAAAAGTCTATAGAATGAATAAGTCTATCTCCACACAAATAGCCAAGAGTTTTTGTTCCGTCTTTTGATAAATCAAGGTGAATAGGAACCAATTGATAACCCGCACTTATATTCCCGAAGAACGGCCTAGTATTATCAATCACCTCACAAGAATCTAAATCGTATAATGGCGAAACAGGATATTGTAGAATCACAAACGATAAGACGAAGGTGTTTGTGATTATTTTTTATCTTGCCTATCGGAGATTAAATCTCGAGCAAATCTTAGAGAATATAGTACTCAAACGATAGAATTGGGCAAGATCAGAACACACAACTACAAAGAAAATAGTTGGGTCTGGCTTCACAATCCCAATAAAGTCTTTGAAGTCGTTTACCTACAGGGTCTCTATAGAAACCTAAGGTTAAAGGAGAATCGACTCTAGTTGATGTAACTAGTAACATACAGGAGGTGTGGGGATTAGGTTTCCTAGTTGATAGAGTTTTCCTTTATATAGTTTTCAAATCAGGGTTTGCAATCCAATTTACCTTGGTAACAAAGCATTCAATATTCACCATCAGATAAAAAACCTGATTAAACTAAGCTAATATCTTTCAACCATTAGATCAAACTTAGCTTGTTACACACAAATGAAATGTAACCTCATTTAGGTTTATGTAACTGTACCCAAACGTGTACACTATGTTGCCTCAACAATAGTTAACCGAAGTTAGCCATATGATTACTCTCATATCAACCTTATTCATCTTAACCTAAATTATTTCAAATGACTCAAATGAAACTAGTTAAAGATCCGTTCAACAACTATATTCTCATATAAGTATACAAGAACACAATTGAAGCAAAATCGGTTTGATTCACTCGAATCAATTAATGAACATTATAGCCATGGTTTGCAAAGATAGCATTCCTTATTTTATAAATGTTTAAGTTCATGTACAACCGATTTTAGAAGGTAACCAACTCAAGTATGCAAATGGGTACGCATACTTAAGTGGCATGACCGAGTTTGGTTACGCCAATACACGTACCGGTACGCATACCAATTCACAGTTCCAAACTCCGGCAGAAATTCACGGACGTGAGACTTCCTACAGTATGCGTACAGGTACGCATACTTGCCCAGACATCCAGCAACCGCCAGTACATGTACGGGCATGCATACTTTGGGTTCCCGATTTTGGAATTACGCAAATATGAGAACACACTATATTTATATCCAAACATGGTTACTTGATTCTAAACCTTTATTTCAATCATTGAAACTTTCTTAGAGGATGACAATAGGTGTTTTCACTCACTATTAGCATCAAAGAAATTTTCAAGATATTGAAATAATCATAACGAAACATTCCAAGTCTACACCAAATGAGTGTATCACACAAACCATGTAAGATGTTATTCGGAAATTTTCACATGGTCATATTCTGATATTCGTCAAGAATATAAGATGAACTTCGTCGAAGAGAAATCTTGCCAACACATATTTCGATAAATATGTAAGCGAGATAAACTCGGCTCAAAATATTAAATGTGTATAATAGAAAACTATATCGTAATACGACTTATGTATCAATATAGGAGATAGAGTAAAAATAGACTTTCCAAGTGATAGATGAGTTTCAGTCTCCACATACCTTTTGTTGATGAAGTTCCACAAGCTCCCCTTAGTAGTTCTTCGTTTTCAAACGATGAACACCGTGAAGTCTAAAGCTCAACTACATAATCTATGTCCTAGTCTGAGACATCTATAAATAGGCTAGAAATCAAGACTTATAGTTTTGATCACTAACATTGATAAACATGCTTGAGATAGCAACGCATGCGAGTTCAACCGAGCAGTTCTCTAACAAATCCTATTTGCTAATTATTTATCTTAGTATGCTAATTGGTACGATCAAAAGAACTTAAGGATAGTTGTTAGATTCTTGCTTTCTAAATGGCATTAAAGATACTAAAGAAGAAGAAAAATGCTTGGTGGCATCATCATTTTTGAGAAAATAAAAACTTTAGCCAAATGTCTAGTTTCTATACTGTTTAATTAATCCATCGGTATAAGTCCTTGACATATGATTTTCGAAGGAATAAAAGATTTTTATGAGTTGATGAGCAATCAGATTAGCGACGGCTACAACATACATTTCTGGCATGATTGTTGGCTAGATGGCAAATAATATGTTAATAATAAGTACCCTCATCTCCTCAGGATCAATAAACAAAAGAACGCAAATGATATAAGACATTAAAAACTGGGTATTAGCGGTTTATGTTATCTAGTACTTTGGATCCATATAAAATTATATATTATTTAGAGCTCATATATGATATTAAATTAGTGAAACTGACTCATGGAGAACTAAACGAAATGGGAGGAACCTTTGCTGCCAAAAGAATATATAATAAGCTCATAAGGTCTGTTGAGGATTTTGATTTCAAAGTCTTTATTCGTAATAAGTTCATTCTTGCAAAATCGAGTTTCTTATATGGGAGACTCTTCACAACTCGATTCAAAAATAAAATAAAAAATGTTATGCCTTTACCATCGACGTTGTGTTTACTTTTACAATGCAATGGAAGAAATGATAGACCACCTGTTTATATATTACTCTTGGACTAACCAGGTTTGGAAATATTTTATTAACTCTATTAAAGTGGAATGGGTGATGCCAAATGATATAAGGAGTTGATGTTCAGCTGAAGATTGGTTAGATGCAAATATAAAATATATTTTATTTGAAAGGTACCACCTTATGTGGTCATTTGGGAACTATGGAAAGAAAGGAAATTTAGAGTTCATGGAGATAGATCTAAAACAAGAAATGAGATACAGTGGGATGTCAAGCAAGATATTTTCTTATGGAGTTCTGTTAACCATATTTTCAGGGGTTATTCGACTAACAAAGTTATGTTACAATTAGAGAATTTTACTTTTATGTGATCTCCATTCTCTGGGTCTCTTGACCCTTTTTTTTTTTTGTTGTAGATAACGTTTTTTCTTTTAATATATCTTTCTTTTTATTAAAAGAAAGAAATATATATAATATTGACATCGCAAAAACCTTTTTTTTTTGTGATTCAAAGACCATATTGATGCCTAAACAACCTTGTTGTGGACTTAAAAACATCCAAGAGAATTGCATCAGACTGTGATTATCCATGTAATATAATGGGCAAACCTCTTTTATTTGTGTATATAATATTTTTTCAGTTTGCTTTTGTTATGAGAATACATATAAATAATGTTGGTTGTGATTGGTTTTAGTTGGTTGAATCTCAGCAAGTGTGTTGAAAAAGTTAGTTACTAGATATTGTTTCATATCTCAACAACTAGTCGTTGAGAGTTTTCTTATCTTTTGTTTATTTACCTTTTAGTTTTCTTCAAAGAACTAGTCGTCGAGTTTTTTTTTTTACTCCTCCGACACCTTATCTCAACAAATAATTTTTTCCTTTAAAATACTAGTCATTTAAGGTTTTATATATATAATATATCCCTTTCTTCATCATCCACTACTCGAATTATTTCAATTACAATGGAACACATAAAACAACAAGAAAAAATAAAAAACTAAACGAAGACAACGATTAGGTACAATGTTATTGGTTGGTGTTGGATCTTACTTCAGAAAATAAATAAGTTTTTTTTTTGGCAACATGTATGTTGTGGGAGTATTCATGTACAACGATGTGGTAAAAAAAATGCCATCATATACAGAAGATTATTATTAATCGCATCACTTAGATTAAATGGTGGAGTTTGAAATATATAGAGTTTTAGATGCAAAAAACAATAACATGGAGGGGGAAATGACCTGATATAAAACATGAATAGTGGAGTCTTTTATTTACTTTGAAGTAAACGAGATACTTGGAACTCGCCTCATATAATGAACTAGTATTTTTTTAATGTGATTGTAGTTTATAATTAAGAGTTGGTTTGAGTTAAAATGTGATGTAATGTACTTTATTTATGTAATGATGAAGTAAATTCATGAATTTCAATAGATGTTACAATAGTACAATGGTAAAGAGTGGTAAAAACTTAAGAAAGCGACACGTTATGTTTATAAAGCCTAACTAAATTTTATTGAATGACAGTTTTACTTAACATGTGAAACAAACCTTTAAATTCATATGTGATCCTGCTGGACAATTTAAGTCTCGCGAGGGTTTACAGAAGATGTACCTACAAAATCTAGTCCATAATATATGTGGATTTTCGTCCATCTTTGGGAGGATCACGGTATGCAAATTCGGGGTTATAATCTGAAAATTTTCATTTCATAAATTGGTAACTTTGATAAACTTTGAATTCTCTTTTGTTATTTCGAGAGTAGTATCTTTTTTTTTTGAGTCCTTCTTATGAAAAAAAACAAACAAACATAAACTATGAAATGATGAGGGTACCAAGTACACCACAATATTTTCGATATCAACCTACTACAAACACACCTTGAATAATCTTATATAGTAAACACGTATGGTTTCTCATAGTTTTCCTAACAAGGAAGACGTAGTTGAATCAATATATGTGGATTCATCCTATGGAAATTTTTTTGTGTTGTTTTATATATATATGTTTATGAGGGTAATCGTCAATCTCAGGAAGACATAACTAACGAAAATTATTCCAGAAGAATTCATGGTAGAGTTTTCTCAAACACTGAGAGATTAATGTTGCATAAAATTTTAATAGATTTGAAGTTTATTAATCAATATTTGTATGTTTGACGTTTGCTCCTATTCTTGATTGAACCACCATACTTTCTAATGACAATAAAACCTCGTTTCAATCACAAGATTGTTGTTATTAAATTTTTAGGAATCACTAGATGGATTGATATACTCTTGGGAATTTTGTTTGAGCAAAAATTTAGTGAGACTGATTAGCTGAATGTTTGTTTTAGCATCAAGAGTAAATTGGTTTAATGTGAACGAAGAAGCTAACATGGATGTCTTAAGTATTGAAGTTTGTGACAAAGACCAATTTGGAGATAACACTTTCGGAGAGTGCTACGTAAATATCACCGGCTATAGGAGCATGCAGAAACATAACACGTGGTTGCCACTTTTAATCATGAAAATGGGAAGGTTTGATCTTGCAGTAATTATTCTCACCGTGTACTCTTCTTGTGAGGGATGCGATCATTTGTACGGAAGATGTTTTGCAATAATTAGAGGAGAGTTTCAGTCAAAATGGAGTTGTTTTCTTCAACTTGAAACTTTATTTATTTCCAAGGGCGGTGTTTTCTCAAAACAGGTTGTAACTGAGAAAATAATTACTACATCTAAGTTCTACATTACTAAGAAACTAATACCATACCCTGAAACCCAATCTGGAGTGGGTAGTTTTACCAAAGAAAAGCTGCGGCTAGACATGCTATGACATTTCAAACAGAAGCCACTTGAAAGTAGAGTTGCTACAAAGCATGTATGCAATGAAGGTCGTCATTTTACTCTTGCTGAAATTTTGGAATTTTTAAATATGGTATATGAAATCCATACCTTTAGCTCGGATTTGGCTCCCCTATAGTGTTCTAACTGATGGTGGTTTTTAGTTATCGAAGTTCGGAAGCAATCAAGCAGCTCTACACGACTTTGCTTTTCTGAATAACTTCAGTAATTACTGCTAGAGAGGCAAAGTAATTTCAAGGACAACTAAACAACATGAGATGGAAAATGAACTCATTTTTCAGTTACTACCAGATAGTATGGACCTGCTACTAGGTAAAACAAGTATTCTTCTTTCAAAATAATTGTATGGCACGTATACTTTTATTTACCGTGTTGCTACAATTTTACAAAATAGATATACAACACCTAGGTTTTGGTATGCAAGTAAAGAATTTTTTGAACAAGCCAAGCGTCTTGTTATGGAATCTTCTGAAAGGCAACATATGAAATCTTGTTTTGCTAGAGCTCGTGAACATTTGCATATGGAAGAGAATCATTTAAGGTTTCGGAATTCAATAAAGGTACATTAAGTATTATTATTTTTAAGTACACCGAAAGGTGGATGCTGTTATCGTAGCATGAGAAGTAATTTCTCAATTTCCAAGGGATAACTTTAACTTAACGAATTTTTTTACTGTAATAATGACAGGTCTGGATAATAACATGCATTTGAGCGAAGGTGAAAATATAGGGGTACCAAAATACACCACCAACTTTTTCTTAGGCTGTCTTTATGGACAAACTAAATACAACTTCGAGAGTTCAACTCAATCAAGGAATAGTATCTAAAGTTATTTATCTCTCTCTATCTTGCAATTAGAATGTTTACAAAATCAAATCTGTGAACCTAATTACAAAGAGATCACTTGGACGGTACCAAAGACCAATGTCCAAGAATCAGTCAAGTCGTATCCAATAAACTAGGTCGGATGTATCTACTATGATTGATTAACACACAACCTGTGATATTTTAATTATAAAGATAAAAAATATTATATAGAAAAAGAAATAACCTAGACACCAAAAGTTTTGTTAACGAGGAAACCGCATGCAGAACTTAGTCCAGATTGAACACCAAATTATATTAATCCGCTACAAACACTAGCATACTACCAATTAACTTCGGACTGGAATGGAGTTGATCCCTAATCTAGTCTCCCACTGATTAATGTACAGTCGCGCTCCTTACGCCTCTTGAATCCCAGCAGGACTCCGCGCAATTGATTCCCTTAGCGGACATTATACTAACAAAAAGTTGCTTCAACTCAATTGAATACTTTAAACTAATTTTCCTTCCACATATTAATCCTATATATGATTTCCTTTACGATCAAAAATATTTTGATCAAGGTGGTTTGGAAATTGATAGCAACAGAAAAAGTCTAGCTAACCTCAAAATCCGGACTTATGCAACCCGAAGTGCATCCTAGATTATATTCACCTCACAAGTATAAAACTTGTGGAATAGAAAATGTTTGAGAGGAAGAGAACTTTGATGATTTCTATCTATCTTGATCAAGTGAGCAGCTCAACAATCGGTCAAGATCAGGATACTCGAGTTATCAAGAAAACATAACTGGACCTAGCTTCACGAATCCCTATGAAGTATTTGTAATCTCTAAACCCTAAAAGGGTTAGGAAAAGGACGACTCTAGTTAGAACTAGGACACACCAAATGTAGTGTCGGGATTCAAAGATCTCAGTTGCTTGAAGTTCCCTCTTTATAGACATTCAAAATATAGGTTTTTCTAGGTTTAAGCTAAGATAGCTTTGGAAGCAAGCAATCAACATCCACCGTTAGATGAATCTTTGAATCTGATTTACATAAACAAGATATACACTCTGGTTAGGTGAAACCTTAACCGAACCGTGTATAAAGACTATGTTCAAGGTGGTTAGCCGAAACTAGCCAATTTGAATTTAAAAGCTTAATATTCATCTTCATGAACACTTAAGACATTAACCTTGAGTCACAATCATGTGATAAAATAAGTATAGCATTTTTAGAGAATTGATCAAATGCTAATTATCTCGTATAAATAATTTAATCGCACTTGAATATAATCGACAAGGTTAGTAGATGCATAAAGTACAAATACCATAGTCATTCATAAGTCGGGTCAGTCACAGTACATGTACGTACTAGTTTTTAAGCTAATACGCCAAACCAAGTTCCGGAGTTCACATAACTATTTAAAATTTAGGTATGCGTACTGGTATGAATACCGTAAGACTATGAATGCTTTGAAAGCAATCAACAAGATATAGAATGATAAGACAAAAAGTTTGGTTAGCACACATAAAAAACTCCGCAAAAATTAAAAAAAAAAAAAAGGAAAGAGAATGGACTTTTAATCCAGAAGTATGTACACGGGTGAACTAGTTTAGTCCATATAAACATGGTCTTCCAAGTCAGTGGTTTCAAATTATGGTGGAAGTGGTTCCAAAAAATGGTTTCAATCTCTGACCATTGACTTTGAAGATGTTCTTGTTTGTTGTATTTTCAAGTTCTACAGATCCATGGGGAAAAAAATTACGTACCAAGAATGGTCCTGACCATCGAGAACGTAACTTACCTGGAAAAAGATGCAGACGAGTGTTGTACAATAAAACTTATTGAACAGGTGTGAAAGACTTTCACAAAATGTGTTTGTCATGAAACACTTTCATTCCATGTTTATACATTTTGTCACTATCATATGCATCATTTCTTAATTCTTCTAACTCATTGAGTTGAAGTTTCCTTTGGATACCAGCCTTATCAAGATTAAAGTTCAGTTTCTTAACATCCCAATATGCTCGATGTTATAACTCTACAGGTAGAGGACAAGCTTTACCATACACAAGTCTATAAGGGCACATGCCAATCGGAGTTTTGTATGCAGTTCTAATAGGCCCATAAAACAGCATTCAATCTTAAATACCAAACTTTTCTAGATGGGTTAACCGTCTTTTCAAGAATATGCTTAATCTCCCTATTAAAAACTTCTACTTGGCAACTGGTTTGAGGATGGTATGGTGTTGCTACCTTATGGGTGATTCCATACTTGCACATAAGTGATTCAAAAGGTCTATTGCAGAAATGAGTACCACAATCACTGATTATTTCTCTAGGTGTTCCAAAACGAGAGAAAATGTTTTCTTTAAGAAAAGAAATAACTACTTTATGGTCATTTGTTTTGGAGGCAATGGCTTCTCCCACTTAGAGAAATAATCAACATGAACAAGAATGTATAACTTACCTTCAGAGTTAGGAAAGGGACCCATGAAATCAATACCCCATTCATCAAACAATTCAATAATCAAAATAGGTTGTAAGGGCATCATGTTCTTTTTGAAATACTTCATAATTTCTAGCATTGGTCACAGGCAAAAAAAAGGCATGACTAACTTTGAACAATGATGGCCAATAGAAACCACTCTGTAATATTTTTGCAGCAGTTTTCATGGCACTAAAATGACCTTCACATGCATGGTCATGATAGAAAGAGATTATATCCCTTTGTTCAGAATTTGGGACACATCTCCTAATGAGTTGGTCAGGGAAGTATTTGAACAAGTACGGGTTATCCCAAAAGAAGTATTTCTCTTCAGCCAAAAATTTAGAACGGACTTTTTTAGACCAATGTAAGGGCATTCTACCAGTAACAAGGTAGTTAACAATATCACCAAACCAAGGCATTTTAGAAACGAGCATTAGTTGTTCATCAGGGAATGACTCTCTAATAAGAAAAGATTCAACATTCTTAGAGGATGACAATAGCCATTTTCACACCCTATTAGCATCAAAGCAATATTCAAGTTATTGAAATAATCATAACGAAACATTCCAAGTCTACACCAAATGATTGTATCACACAAACCATGTAAGATGTTACTCGGCAATTTTCACATGATCATATTTTGACTTTCGTCAAGAATATAAGATGAACTTGGTTGAAGCGAAAGCTTACTAACACATATTTCGAGAAATATGTAAGCGAGTTAAACTCAGCTCGAAATCTCAAATGTGCATAATCGAAAACTGTAGTAATACAACTTTTGTCTCAATATAGGAGATAGAGTAGAAATATACTTTCCAAGTGATATATGAGTTTCAGTCTCACATACCTTTTGTTGATGAAGTTCCACAAGCTCTCCTTAGTAGTTATTCGTCTTCAAATGATGAACATCGTGAAGTCTAATGCTCAACTAAACAATTTATCCTAGTCTGAGACATCACTATAAGTAGACTAGAAATCAAGACTTATATTTTTGATCACTAACATTGACAAACAAGCTTGAGATAGAAATTCTTGCGAGTTCCACCGAGAAGTGCTCTAACAATATCTCCCTTTGTCAATTTAAATGACAAAATTATCAATACATATGGATTACAAAATAAATAAACTTTGTAGCTTCTCATCCAAATGCTTAATCTCCTTGGTTCTTCAATATTAATCGAAATCTTCATCACTTCCAAGTACTCCAATGATTCTAAATGTGTTCAACTCAGCATCATAGTTGTTGAAGATACGTAGATATAACAATGAGAAAACAATTGCTCTCAATCATTGTTATACAGTGTCATAGTATTATTATACAGCATTAAAGTCCAATCGTCTCACAACTTTGACAACAATTCTATGGTGATATGTATCACTCCCCCTTAGTCAATACTTCATCTCAATATCAAAAACACTCCCCCTTATATAATGATCCGTAAACCATATGTATTTGTAGTGTGAACTACACATTAATTCTCCCCCTTTTTGTCAATATAAATTGGCAAAGGTACGAAAACTAGTGGGATCCTCATGAAATTTTCATAGAGATACTTCAAAAGAGAACAACATACCAACTTGTTTAGATGCCATCAAATAGCCGAAACTAAATGCATTCATCAAGGAGTTTATAAAGATATAAAATAACTCCTATAATATTCCACAGCCGCACTCCCCACAAAGATTTGGCAATTAAGCACAAGTTCAATTAAGAACTCTCCCACATAAAATGTCATTCCCGAAAGAACAACAAGGGCAACCTTACTTTCACAAGAAACAAAAGATTTCTTTGGACATTAACAAATCACATGGAACATGAATTTGTATCCAAAAATCTCAATCGAATTAACCACTAGGAAAATGATCAATTCAATCGGCCATTCTCAACATAAGAGAACTAATGGAGCAACACAATATGTACACAAAGATGTGGATCAGGGAAAGACCAATACTGCGGAATAATCAAAGATTCATTCTATTTTTCATCACTATTTGCACAATGACATATAATAGACTTAATCTTTGTAAGCAAAAGTTCATCCTATCTCCTATCAATATTTGCATACCGACATATACTTTTGAACAAATATGGGACAGTCAAGGTTCACGGATGTAAACAACATATCCCATAACAATTTGCAATATATAAAACCATAAAGATTAATACTGCAAAAATCATCTTCCAAATAACTTAAAATTTAAATAAATAAATCTAAATACACTAAAATATGAAAACGTTGGCAATATCTATATGTACTCACAATAATGGTTCCAAACCCTAGTTATCCTTCTTAAAAACACAAGAATAAATTCTCATAAGAAGTTTCCTAGACATCAAGACAAACTCGTAATGCACATGTAAGATGATTTGTCCTTAGAGGGTAGAATCAATATTTTTTGCCCGGATTTACACCAAGAATAGCTACCAAAGGTGTATAAAAAGATTTTCTTAACAAAGAATAACAAACAAAGTCATTAACGGCAATGCACCATAGTTCACAAAAGATGATTGTGAACATTCAAGAATTCCATAGCGTACTATTCCCCATTCCTAAACTTCCTTCTTTGTGATTCACCAACATCATTATTTTAAAAGCTACAAATGAGCTTAAAAGAGGAGTACTACAGTAATCCAAGTGCCCCAAGTCCGAGAGAAGTAGAACAAGTGCAACGAAATGGAGCAAAACACTCAAAAACAAGAGACAGGATAGTGACCAATCTTAACTCATCCAAATTCAAGAATTCTCATCTCCAATTTGAAGAAAATTCAAATAAGAAGAGAATGTAAAAATAATGAAGTCATTCCCAGTTCGGACGAAGAAGTTACGGCCAAAACAAGTTTACTGAATATCGACGTTTACATGCCAGTATGCATACGGGTTTGCAAACGAATTTTCGTGACCTGGAGCAGTATGCAAACGGGTATGCGTACTAAAACCCCTGGATTTTGATTTTAAATGATGGTTTGCATACCTGGTATGTGTACCATGAAGTCCAAACATCCCGAACTACTATTTTCAAACCTAGAACCTTAAACACAAATCAAGTTATGCAGAAATGAACGATAATAAAGGTACGTGGATCTTTATAAGTACTCTAAGAAAATAAATAAAAACATAATTCTTGCTCAAGTTTATAGACATACCTTTTTAGAGGAATCCAGTCGAATTATATAGCCTTACCAAACATAATATGTACACCCCACTTCTCATGCTTCCCTCACCGTATACATAACATGGCATTCCTTGGTGAGGATGCACTTATAACACAATCAAGTCGTGTTGAGGTGAATAATGTCTTGCTCACCAAAAGTGACTGAAACAGACTTTCCATAACTATGAAATTTTCACCATCTATAGTTTTTGGCTTATTATATTTCATTTTGGATTATCATGAAAGAGATCGCTTTTTAGAACCTTTCACATCCAAATTCATCTTTCCAAAGAACTCTTTAAGTTCCAACATCATGGATACTACCTTCTCCATTGTCATGGAATTTTCTGGGAGATCATTCCTTTTCACACTTAAAGCATCATTGAATTTATTTGGAACCCACTTATGAGTGCGTTTAGAAACAACCAGAACCTTCTTCCCATTACTCTCTTCAAGATTTCTTGAAAGAGAATTGGATTGATTATTCTTTTACAACTTAGTCTTTCTCCAATTGGGAGCATCGGATCTTGTCTTCGTCTTTACGAAGTTATCCTTTTGATAACCATTACGATTGTGAAAAGGCTTCGTATGATGTTTATAGGAAAATATAGGTTTATCACGTGAATGATTCCTTTGCCTAAAGGTTGGAAAGTTATAACCTGTAGTGTTTATGGGATTAACCTTAGCATATGATCTTGGTTTCACAACTTCTTGTGATGTCCAAATAAGAACATCATGAAGTTTCTCATTCCTTATACGAAAACGACATCTCCTTTCCAGGTGACCTTTATTTCCGCAATAGTGGAAAACATAAGGAATGTTCTTACCTCGATCTGTATGTGTTGTTTTTGGAGGTTGATATACATTGCTCTTTCGAACTTTAACTTCCGGTGAAGGTATTTTACTTTTTTCCATCAGTGGAAACCTTTTGTTGAGAAGAATCACTAGCCTTGACAAATTTTACCTCTTTGCTAATACTTGGAGCATTTATTCCCTTATAGCCTAATCCTCGTGTATCACGATGATTTTTACTTGCTCCTAGCATAGTGGTTAATTTGCTTGAACTAGTGTTGAACTTTTTCAAGTCATCTTCCAACATCTTGATTTTATCAAGATAAGCAGATAAATCAGCTTCAAGGAATTTTTCTCGAGTGAGATACGCGCTTTCTTTGTCATCAAAACTTGCTTGCTAAGAGTTAATCCTTGCTTCGGTTTCTGCAAGTTTCTCTTCCAACAAGAAGTATTTTTTTATAAACATTATCACATTCAAGTGACTTTCTACTCAGGTTTTCCTCAAAATCTTTGAGGATCGATTCGCAAGAGTGATTCCAACCATAAAGACCTCCGTAAATCCCTTTTAATTTCTTGTTTTCTCGACAAAGAGGACTCAGAAGAGGTGTGACATGAGAAGTTGTAATCTTATTTATTTTCAACAAATCCAAAAACTTAACATACTCTGAGACTTCCTCATCAACATCTTTATCAATATCTGAATCACCTTCATCAGAAAGTTCATCCAACTGTTCTTCTAAGTATGTTTCCCAATCAACAGTTTCTACATTCAGAGAATGGTTAGATATTGACTTAGATGTGACAGTTCTCTCATATGAATTCAAGCTTTGAAAAACATCTGGTAATTTCTAACCTAGTACGTTATTAGAGATAGTCTCGTCCATAATAATCAGATTGCTACAAAAAGAGACTTATGAGGTCTTAAACGTGTTTGCCTGCTCTGATACCAATTGAAAAAGAGGGGGTACAACAACCACACACATTATTTCGTTCGACAGTCTGAATAGACAAACTCTAATATACTTTCAATAGAATAAACTACACAGTCAGACTCAATTTATAGAAAAGTATATCAAAGAGTTTATATCTCAATTTCTAAATTCAATCTCCAATCAAACAAATAGGAATTTGAGAGACCGATTGAATATAAGAGAAATAACTTGAACGATACAAAATACCAATGTTCAAGGATCAATCAATTTCAATCAACAACCAAAGGTTGGATTTACCAATTGATCGATTCAATGCACAACTTGTGATATTTCTATTATATAACAAAATATAATGCGGAAAAGAAATAACACATACACCGAAAATTTTGTTAACGAGGAAACCGCAAATGCAGAAAAACCCTGGGACCTAGTCCAACTTTGAACACCACACTGTATTAAGCCGCTACAGACACTAGCCTACTACCAATGAACTTTGGACTGGAATGTAGTTGAGCCCTAATCAATTTCACATTGATCAAGGTACAGTTGCTACGACCTGAACCCAAGCAGGATTCTACGCACTTGATTCCCTTAGCTGATCTCACCCACAACTAAGAGTTGCTACGACCCAAAGTCGAAGACTTGATAAACAAATTTGTCTCACACACAAATGTTTATTGCAATAGTTAAATCTGTCTCCCACTGAAATACCTACGAGTTTTGTTGTGTCTTTTGATAAATCAAGGTGCACATTAACCAATTGATAACCCGGACTTATATTCCCGAAAAAAACCCTAGTATTATCAATCACCTCACAATAATCTTAATCGTATGGTAGCGAAACAAGATAGTGTGGAATCACAAACGATGAGATGAAGATGTTTGTGACTACTTTTAATCTTGCCTATCGGAGATTAAATCTCGAGCAAATCTTAGAGACGATATTAATCAATATGATAGAAAAATCAAGATCAGAACACGCAACAACAGAGAAAATACTTGGGTCTGGATTCACAATCCCAATGAAGTCTTTAAGTCGTTAACCTACAGGGTTTCGTGAAAAACCTAAGGTTAAAGGAGAATCGACTCTAGTCGCAGCTAGTATCACACAGGAGGTGTGTGGATTAGGTTTCCCAATTGCTAGAGTTATCCTTTATATAGTTTTCAAATCAGGGTTTGCAATCTAAGTTACCTTGGTAACAAAGCATTCAATATTCACAGTTAGATGAAAACCTGATTAGATACAAGCTAATATCTTTCAACCGTTAGATCGAACTTAGATTGTTATACACAAATGAAATGTACCCTCATTTAGGTTTAAGTAACCATACCTAAACGTGTACACTAGGTTGTCTCAACAGTAGTTAACCGAGGTTAGCAATATGAACACTCTCATATCATCCTTATTCATCTTAACCATAACTAGAAAACTTGTTTAGATACAAGCTAATATCTTTCAACCGTTAGATCGAACTTAGCTTGTTATACACAAATGAAATGTACCCTCATTTAGGTTTAAGTAACCGTACCTAAACGTGTACAATAGGTTGGATCAACAATAGTTAACCGAGGTTAGCAATATGAACACTCTCATATCATCCTTATTCATCTTAGCCATAACTAGTTCAAATGACTCAAATGAAACTATTTAAAGAGTTTTTCAATTGTTATATTCACATAGAATTATACAAGAACACAAATTAAATTATAATGACCCTTCCCTCCACCGATATTGTCCCCACTTAGCCACTGCGGTTATCCGGAAATGTGGCAGTAATCCAGCAACAACTTCCCTGGAGGTCACCCATCATGTGACTACTCCCGCCCGAGCACGCTTAACTGCAGAGTTTTCTTCCAACTCTAGAGCCAATTGTGCTGAAAAGGCCCCAGTGTTAGGAAATGACAAATCATTACTTATATTCCACTCGGCCAACCATTGTCGAATATCGGGGTAATATAATACCACCACCACAAATTGGAGCCTTCCTCGGCTCCATAATATATTCGTAAGCCTAAATCTATGGCGTTCCCTGCCGCTCATGAGAAGCACCTGGACCAACCCCATCCAGCGTACCTTCCCACCCTCGATAGGTGACCCATCATCGGCTCTGATACCATTTGTAATGACTCGTCCCTCCACCGATATTGTCCCCACTTAGTCACTGCGGTTATCCAGCAGTGTGGGGTTTTCAAGGGGCATTGCTAGGGTAATCCATCAGCAACTTCCCGGGAGGTCACCCATCTTGTGACTACTCCCGCCTGAGCACGCTTAACTGCAGAGTTTTATGCCAACTCTGGAGCCAATTATGTTGAAAAGGCCTCGGTGTTAGGAAAGGATAAATCATTACTTATATTTCACTCGGCCAACCACAGCCGAATATCGGGGTATTACATTAACCACTCAAGTATGCAAACGTGTACGCATACTTGAAGTATCCATACCAAGTTTGGTTTTCTCCAGTATGGGTACGAGTACGCGTACTTAGGTTTCCGGACTTCTCAAACCAACAGGTACGCATACGGGTATGCATACTATGGTTCCCGGACATGGATCACATATATGCAAGAGTGTATAACATGTTTATAATCCAATGTTGGTTAAGTGTTCTAAACTCTATTTGAATCATTGAAACATTCTTAAAGGATGACAATAGCCGTTTTTACACACTATTAACATCTAAGCAATTTTCAAGTTATTGAAATAATCATAACGAAACATTCCAAGTCTACACCAAATGATTGTATCACACAAACCATGTAAGATGTTACTCGGCAATTTTCACATGATTATCTTTTGATTTTTGTCAAGAATATAAGATGAACTTGGTTGAAGCAAAAGCATAACAATATATATTTCAAGAAATATGTAAGCGAGTTAAACTCAACTCGAAATCTCAAATGTGTGTGATCAAAAACTATAGTATACGAATTTTGTCTCAATATAGGAGATAGAGTAGAAATAGACTTTCCAAGTGATAGATGAGTTTAAATCTCCACATACCTTTTGTTGATGAAGTTCCACAAGCTCTCCTTAGTAGTTCTTCGTCTTTAAATGCGATGTGAAGTCTAATGCTCAACTACACAATCTATCATAGTCTGAGACATCACTATAAGTAGACTAGAAATCAAAACATATAGTTTTGATCACTAATATTGACAAATAAGCTTGAGATACCAACGCTTGTGAGTTCGACTGAGCAGTGATCTAACAACTTTATATCCTATCAAATAAGATCTAAACTTATCCAATGAAAACACAACAACTAGCAATTCTTTCTCAATGGTTGAATAATTCAGTTTACTAGCTGTTTGAGGGTGAAAATAGTTTCTGCTGATTTTGGTAATTTCGGGTGTGTGGGTGAGAAACGAATTTAAACCCTAAACAATGTACTGCAAGGGAGTACTTTAGATTCGAGAGATCAATATGTGCAAGTCCGGCCTAAACCAAGAAGGAGGTGGTAACCTTTAATGCATGGAATTGATATTCCATAAAAAGGAGCGTTTTACCATTAACTCCCTATATTTACTAACCTCCTCATCCTCATGACACTTCCTTATGACGGGCGTAGTGTACGTCGCACGCTGTAAACCGCCAAACCAATACCCAAAGAGGATCCCCCGGTTTGTGATATGTGTTGATGTCTCGAATGTTTTTGTAGAAAACATGTAGCATATTGTTGTTGCCTGGCAAGTCGATTTTGGGAGACTTGCTAGCTTGGTGACCTTCGACGGTCAAGATTTTGCATCTTAAGACGAAAGGTAATCATTGATTGTCGCACGCTTTCGTTTTGGTGGCCGCATAGGGAAGGCCATCATGGTGGCGCGGCAAGGTTGGCATGTCTTGGCGCGGTTTGTCGTGGCCAAACTAGGGTTTCGGGTCAAAGGTTACCATGCGTTGTCTGGTAACCTTGGACGGCTAAAATTTGCTCATGGGATTGAAGGGAGACCATTGATTGTCGCACGCCTTTGTTTTGGTAGCCGCATAGGGAAGGCCATCATGGTTGCGCGGCAAGGTTGGCATGCCATTGGTATGGCATGCCTTTGCGTGGCCAAACTAGGGTTTCGAGCCAAAGGTTACTATGCATTTTCTGGTAACCTTGGACGGCTAGGATTTGCTCCTGGGATTGAAGGGCGACCGTTGATTATCGCACGCCTTCGTTTTGGTAGCTGTATAGGGAAGACCAGCATGGTGATGCGGCAAGGTTGGCATGCCGTTGGTATGGCATACCTTGGCGCGGTTTGGCGTGGCCAAACTAAGGTTTCGGGCCAAAAGTTACCATGCGTTATCTAGTAACCTTGGACGACTAGGATTTGCTCCTGGGATTGAAGGGCGACCGTTGATTTTCGCACGCCTTTGTTTTAGTAGCCGGATGGGTAAGGCCAGCATAGTGGCGCGGCAAGGTTGGCATGGTGGGGCCAAAGGCTTAGCATGCCGTTTGGCATATGGTGCGGCTAGCATGGCTAGGGCCAAGGCAAGGTGCGTTTGGTTTGGCATGGTGGGTCCAAGGGTTCGGCATGCCGTTGGCACATGGTGCGGCTAGCATGGCTAGGGCCAAGTCAAGGTGTGTTTGGCTTGGCATGGCGGGGCCAAGGGTTTGGCATGCCGTTGGCACATGGTGCGGCTAGCATGGATAAGGCCAAGGCAAGGTGCGTTTGTCTTGGCATGGTGGGGCCAAGGGTTTTGCATGGATAGGCTATGGTTTTGGCGTGACCAAGCTAGGATTTTGGCATTGGGCCAAAGGTTAGCTGGCGGTTTTGGATGGCTAAGATCTGCATCTCAGGTGGAAGGGTGGTCGTTGATTGCCGCATCCCTTTGTTTTGGCATCCAACGTTGTGCATGGCATGTTGGGACGACTAGCATGGTTGGCATGCCTTAGTGTGGAGATGTGGCTGGCACGGCTTGCCATTGGCACAGTGGTGCGGCTGGCATGGTTGGCATGCCTTTGGCGCGGTAGGTTCAATAAATGTGCCTAGTAGAGACATTATTACTTAAATTTTGTGGCGTCATTGTCTGACTAGGGTTTTACGATTTTAACACCAAGTTAAAAACCACCATCAATATTAAGTCCCCTGCTTAGCTCAGAATAGGGGCATTGTTGCGAGGTAAGCATATGATGGTGACAGACAAGGATCGAATCAAAACGTAAGTCATGCAAGATGGTCAGGAAAATCCGACTAACCTTTTTCGAGAGGTAAGGAGAGTTCATGGTCCTGCGTTTGGCAGCCTTGCATAGATTCTATTTGTGGTGTAGACCGAGAAGTGGTGAGATAAGGACCGTCGGTTTGGTCCGGCTACGCATCATCTTGACTGGGTTAGGGAACATCATAACGCTGTCTTGGAAAGTTGGTGCTGGCGCGGCAAGTCATGGCATGGACATCTTGGCATGATGGGGCCACATCAATGGAACTAATAACTCGGCGCGGTGCGGTCATGGTAAGGCGCGGTTTAGTGAGGCAACGCGTGCATGGATGGCTTGCATGGATGGCTTGGCGTGGTGGGCCAAGGTGAGGCGTGGTTTGGTAAGGCAAGGCGCGTACGGACGGCTTGGCGTGGTGGGGCCAAGGCATGGCGTGGATGGCTTGGTGACTTATCTTCATGGGCCCAGTTTCCTCTTTTCCTTACTTGACTCAAATAGGAAGTCATTTCCTTATTCAAACTCCTAGGAATCACGTCTATAAAAGGGGGCCGGCCTCTCCTTTTATTTTACGTCTTTATTTTTTTTTCTGGTCGTGTGGTAACAATAAAGTGGATGAGCGAATCCAGGTATGTCTTACAGTACTTTCTCTTTAACTTGCTTTCTTTTTGCTTCTTTGTTGGTGTAAAGCCCTAATTGTAGGCGTACCTTTTTATGACCTAGTATAAAATGTTTTTCTTCTATGTTGGCATGAATTCTGGCCGTAGGTATGTTTTTCACGAGCTTGTAGTAGTATTTAGGCGTGAATACCGTAGCAATGTTGACCGCCCCAACTTACTGCGCGTAGGCGAGAGATTATAGTTGTCATTCCCTTCCCCTGAAAACCTAATTTCTAGGTTTTACTCATTTTCTTGGTGTGGCCGTGTGTATGGTTCCCATGGTGGGGCGCGCCTCCTTGGTCAGGTGTGAACTTCCTGTTGCAGTGTACGGCCTTGGCATAAGGCGGTGATGCAGGGCACGTCAGTCCCCATTTATTTGCGTATACGTATTATGACCTCGAAACAACCTGGCTTACGTCTAGGGTGGATCTCTTTTGTCTGACAAAATAATTTCCATGCACTTTCCGTAATAATTTTTCCTTCGTATTGTTCCATTGTAGTTGTTTGGAAGGTAGAAGTACCGTGAGAAAATCTTCGTTATGACGTCACTTGAGAAAAGTTCTGTTGTACCAAAAGACATTGGCAATTCCAAGCCAAACGTAAGCGATGAATTCTTTACAACATCGGCTACGATTAAGAGAAACCACCCCAAGTACGTGTCGATTCTTCTTACTAGTCCGGAAAGTGAGGGAGAAGACCGGTCGGTTCGGCCAGGAGGCGTAATAAGGTTTTGTCTTCAGAGGAAACAATATCATGCCTCTCCTATCGACTTTAAAATCTATGTGAGTCTGTTGTGTCCCTTTGAGAAATGGATGCGATTCATGATGAGCCAAGAGCATGTAAAAACCAATTTGACCAAGGCACAGATCATTGATGCTGTTGCGGCTTCCGCAGTGCTTTAGATTAGGAAAGATATTCCAAGCTTGGTTGCTTTTATTTCCAGATGGTGTCCGGATACCCACACGGCCATATGTAGGTGGGGTGAAATAACCATCTCCTTAGAGAGCGTGGTTGTATTGTTGAACCTTCCCGTAATTGGAAACCTCGATGTTAGGTTATTTGTAGATGAAGAATAAATGCACGTTGCCCTAGTTGCAAAATCAAAAGGATTATTTCGAAAAGAAAACGAGATGAAGTTCTTTTATGACTGGTGGGTGTCTCAGTGGTTTCCTGATGAGTTTGAGTCGAATCATAAGAATAGTATGCTTCATGTCGCGACGCTCCTGGCCCTTTGGTTATCAAGAGATATTTTTGATAATGGCTCAGGTAAGAAGGAGATAAGGCAGGAACTTATCAAATTTGCCATAAAATTGGCAAAAGGCATCGTTCTCCCTATTGGCGGTTTGTTTCTTGGTTCTCTGTACACATACTTGATCAGCTGGTCTCGGATATGTGCGCTTCAAACGGCTATATGAAAGTGGATTCGTATATTTATGTCGCCTTTCTTCAGGCGTGGCTGTGGGAGCACTTCGAGAAGTACACCCCAAAACCGTTGGTTGTACTTCCCGAGTCTTGGGGGGGATCCAGGATACTGCGTTGGTCGAATAGGCGTCCAAAGATTGGCTCGAACCTGGTTGGATTTCTTGACAACTCGTACATGGTTAATTTTCGTCCATGGGCTCCGGTGCATGCGTCCATAACTCAGATCAGTACCTTTGCTCCTGCTCCGAACATGTCTTTGTCTTCTGATAAAGAGGATCTGAGTGTTGGAGAGATGGTGTTCAGGCGAAGCTGCATGCCCGGTCATGTGCCGTCTTTTTTTCGAGGATCTTGCAAAGCAATCTCTTACAACATCGATAGAGCGGCTCGGCATATGGGTTTTGACCAAGGGGTCCCACTCGTTCGTCAGCCGGTTGTTCCATAAATCTCGTTGCCTACTGTTCTCGATGCTAATGTTCTTGTGTCGGGTAAAAGTCTCTCTTTTCTGCTTGCGGAATAAAATCCATCAACAACCTCCGAATATAACATATTTTGGAAGGATGAGTTTCTCGTTGTCCATGGATTCGTGAGTGATGTTGTAGAGAACCGTCGTGGTAAGCCTTTTCTGCGGTTTTAGCGGAACATCCACTGCTGAGGTATCCCAAGCGAAAATCCGTTAGCCCGAATGTAGATAGTCCCCAAGTGAAGGAGCGAAGATCTAAAAGTCGTGCTGGTGACTTGGACATTGAAGTTCATCATCCTGAAGACATTGCCACGGATCAAATGGTGGAGAGTACTTCAGGGAATGCTGGAACAATTGTGGTTAGGGGTCTCTTGACGGTTGTTGATTCGGTTGCGGGAGCTACTTTCAACCCTCCTTACCTGGTCCCTTATCCGGGTCATATGTTGATCGGGGGATTTAGCGTGCCAGGTAAACATGCAGTGCCATACACTAAAATATGGGAAAGCTACGGATATATTGCCACAACCAAGAAAATTACTAGTCGATTTACGCTGGTTAAGCGGGTGGAGGAAGCTTTGTCTTCTATTGACGACATGTGCAACGTGACTGGTCATACGGTTTCTGAGGATGTAATCTCGAGATGGAGGTTCCATCGTGACATGTATGTGAACTTCGAATTTAATGTTCCTTGGTTCTTCGAAGGTTTCTCTAAGGTTGAAAAGTCGCTGGTCGAAATAGTCGAAGGTCCTTCCGCGGACATGGTGAAAAAGCAGGAAGCGGAATTCAAAAAATTATGCAGGCAGCTGAAGTTGAAAAGGGTGTCTCTCCAGAGTACGGGGGAAGCCTTTGCTAAGAGTAGAAAGCCGATGTTGGAAAACTTTCCTTGAATACATTTCTGTCTTTTGAACTTCTTACTTTTAGGTTTTTTTTTTCGAAAGGCAAATGAAACGCCTAGTTCATGGTTTTGATTTCTTGGATTTCTTGGGTTGATAGACAAATGTTACCTTGACGGTTTTGGATTATTCTTTTGGAATGAATCGTTTAGGAATGAATTTTTTTGGAAATGATGTTGTCTTGTTTATGATTGAAAGTGTTGCCGGTATCCCAGAAAAACCATGCAACCATGAGTTTGGTAGATGAAATGGGGTAAAACAAAACATGGCTATTGGTTTTATCATTCCCGTGAAAACTTGAAAAAAGCAAACCACGTATCTTGTCTAGGTAGGGATTACTTGGTTTTCTAGGTCTCCTAATGAAAAGGAAAACATCTGGGTATAAGACCGAGTTTTATGGGAAGTACCGCCGTGATTGTGGAAAGTCCCCAGTCATTACTGAGTTACCTGATAACCGAGTCGTCGATTCTCGGGCGGAACATTTGCTTCTAACCTCTGGGAAGTCCCCAGTCATCCCTTGTCGTGTCATGCCTGATAATCGGGTCATCTGGTAACTGAGTCATCGATCCCTGAGTGGATCGCCTGCTTATACCATCTTGATGTCTGGGTCGAAGCATGAGATCGATGGTCGAAAATTGACGGGTGTGTGGGTGAGAAACAAATTTAAACCCTAAACATGTACTGAAAGGGAGTACTTTAGATTCGAGAGATCAAATTTGTACAAGTCCGGCCTAAACCAAGAAATGGCCGTTCTAGACTTGCCTCGGTCATAAAGTGAAGGAGAATGGGTTGGTTTTGGGGAGGGAAGCAAGGAAAGTGATGAGACCAGAATAGTTGATTTCTGGAAGAGTAGTTGTTTTCTACGACTTGTATCAGAAAGTGGGAAGCTAACAAATGGAGAGCTAGCAAATGTTTTCTGAGTGTTGTATGCTCCTGACTGAACTTGTTGTTCGACGGAAATAGGTAAGACCTATTTATACAAGTCGAAGTGAAACGTACTTTGGTCTCATTAAGGAATGGAAAAATGGGTGAGTAAATGGGAGGAGGTGGTAACCGTTAACGCATGGAATTGATGTTCCATAAAAAGGAATGTTTCACCATTAATTCCCTGTATTTACTAACCGCCTCATCCTTATGACACTTCCTTATAACGGGCGTAGTGTACGTCGCACGCTGTAAACCGCCAAACTAATACCCAAAGAGGATCCCCTAGTTTGTGATATGTGTTGATGCCTCGAATATTTTTGTCGAAAACATGTAGCATATTGTTGTTACCTATCAAGTCGAGTTTGGGAGACTTGCTAGCTTGGTGACCTTCGACGGTCGAGATTTTTCATATTAAGACGAAAGGTAGCCATTGATTGTCGCACGCTTTCATTTTGGTGGCCGCATAGGGAAGGCCAGCATGGTGGCGCAGAAAGGTTGGCATGCCGTTGGAATATCTTGGCGCGGTTTGTCGTGGCCAAACTAGGGTTTCGGGCCAAAGGTTACCATGAGTTGTCTAGTAACCTTGGATGGCTAGGATTTGCTCCTAGGATTGAAGGGAGACCATTTATTTTCGCACGCCTTCGTTTTGGTAGCCGCATAGGGAAGTCCAGCATGGTGGCACGGCAAGGTTGTCATGCCGTTGGTATTGCATGCCTTGGCGCAGTTTGGCGTGGCCAAACTAGGGTTTCGGGCCAAAGGTTACCATGCATTGTCTGATAACCTTGGACGACTACGATTTTCTCCTGGGATTAAAGGGTGACCGTTGATTGTCACACGCCTTCGTTTTGGTAGCCGCATAGGGAAGGCCAGCATGGTGGCGCGACAAGGTTGGCATGGTGGGGACAAATGCTTGGCATGTCGTTTGGCACATGGTGCGGATAGCATGGCTAGGGACAAGGAAAGGTGCGTTTGGTTTGGCATGTCGTTGGCACATGGTGCGGCTAGCATGGCTAGGGCCAAGGCAAGGTGTGTTTGGCTTGGCATGCCGTTGGCACATGGTGCGTCTAGCATGGCTAAGGCCAAGGCAAGGTGTGTTTGGCTTGGAATGGTGGGGCCAATGGTTTGGCATGGCCAGGATAGGGTTTTGGCGTGACCAAACTAGGATTTTGGCGTTGGGCCGAAGGTTAGCTGGCGGTTTTGGACGGCTAAGATCTGCATCTCAGGTGGAAGGGTGGTCGTTGATTGCCGCATCCATTTATTTTGGCAGCCAGCGTTGTGCATGGCATGTTGGGACGGCTAGCATGGTTGGCACACCTTAGCGTGGAGATGTGGCTGGAACGGATTGTCATTGGCACAGTGGTATGGCTGGCATGGTTGGCATGCCTTCGACGCGTAGGTGTGGCTGGCACGTCTTGCCATTGGCACAGTGGTGTGGCTGGCATGGTTAACATGACTTTGGCGCGGTAGGTGTGGCTGGCACGGCTTTCCATTGGCACAGTGGTGCGGCTGGCATGGTTGGCATGCCTTTGGCGCGGTAGATGTGGATGGCACGGCTTACCATTGACACAGTTTGCGGCTGGCATGGTTGGCATGCCTTTGTTGCGGTAGGTGTGGCTGGCACGACTTGCCATTGGCACAGTGGTGCGGATGGCATGCCTTTGGCGCGGTAGGTGTGGCTGGCACAACTTGCCATTGGCACAGTGGTGTGGAAATTAGGGTTTGGCTTATCGAAACCTTAATTAGTATTTTTTTTTTTAAATATACCCTGGTAATTTTCTCGGAGACACATTAAAAGGGTTCAATAAATGTGCCTAGTAGAGACATTATTACTTAAATTCTGTGACGTCATTGTCTGACTTGGGTTTTACGATTTTAACCCTAAGCTAAAAACCACCATCAACACTAGCATAGTGGATCACGTAAGGGAGTTTGTCTACTCGTTACCCTAAAATAGATCCTACAACATAGTCAGGCGCATCACACATAATTTCAAATGGTAAGGTCCAGTCGGGTTGTCTGACTATAGGGGCAGATGTGAGAAGAGATTTTAATTGCTCCCATGCTTCCTTACAAGCATCATCAAAGACAAATGCAAATCTTTTGTAAGAATTTTTTTACTAAAGTCTTTGATAAATCGCCGATAAAAACTGGCATGGCCTAAGAATGATCATATCTCCCTCACAGATCGAGGTTGAGGCAAGTGTTGAATGAGATCAACTTTGGATTTATCTACTTCTATGCATTTGTCAGAGATGATATGCCCGAGTTAACCATGAAATGACATTTTCCCCAATTTAAGACCAAATTCTTCTTTTTACATCGAATCAGCACAAGAGTAAGATGATGCAAACATTCATCAAAAGAAGACCCAAAGACGGAAAAATCATCCATGAAGATTTCGAGAAACTTATATACCATGTCAGGAAAGATACTCATCATGCAACGTTGAAAAGTAGCAGGTGCATTACACAACCCAAAAGGCATGCGAATATAAGAAAATATACCATATGGGCATGTAAATGTTGTCTTTGGTTGATCTTCAGGTGCTATGTGGATTTGGTAATAACCTGAATAGCCATCTAAGAAATAATAGTGATTATGCCTCACTAACCTTTCTAGCATTCGGTCAATAAAGGTAAGGGGAAAGTGGTCTTTTCTTGTTATTCTATTCAATTTCCTATATTCAATATAGACTCGGCACCCTGTGGTCACACGAGTGGGGACTAGCTCATTCATTTCATTTTGGACTACGGTAATGCTAGAATTTTTAGGTACAAATTGAATGGGACTGACCCATTTTCTATATGGAATTGGGTATATGATTCCCACATCAAGCAATTTCAGAATCTCACTTTTAACAACATCTCTCATGTTGGGGTTAAGTCTCATTTGCATTTCCCTAGATGGTTTAGTATTTTCTTCAAGATTTATATGATGCATGAAAATTATGGGATTTATACCTTTAAGGTCTGAGATGGTCCAACCTAAGGCATGTCTATGCTCTTTGAGTACTTCCAAAAGTTTACTCTCCTGTTCCGTGTCTAAATATAATGCAATAATGATAGGAAATGTATCATAATAACCTAAGAATGCATGTTTCAAAGTGTCAGGAAATAGTTATAAGTCAAGCTTAGGTCGTTCGACAAGATATGGGGCAGACTCGGAATCAGAAAGTGAAAGTGCTTCCACTGCAGTCTGCCATTTAGCAATGTCCATAGGTGGCACAGATTCAAGCAAAGACTACTGTACTTCACTAATGTACTCAGAATCAAAGAGATCTAAGTCAAAGTTACCTAAACATGCTTGCAAAGGGTTAACAGATAAGATATCAGGAAATGAGTCTTGAATGAGACTCTCAATGATGTTAATATCATGCAATTCAGCATCATCACAATCTATGGGTTGTTGACTAATGTTAAAAACATTCAGTTATATAGTCATGTTACCAAAAGATAATTTCAACACTCCATTACGACAGTTTATGATAGCATTGGACGTTTCCAAGAAAGGACGTCCTAAAATGACAGGAATGTGATTATCTGGGTTTTGCACGGTTTGAGTATCTAAGACAATTAAGTCCATAGGAAAGAAAAATTTATCAACCTTGATTAACACATCATCAACAATACCATGAGGGATTTTGACATATCTTTCCGCTAATTGTATCGTAACAAGAGTGGGTTTCAGCTCCCCAAGACCTAACCACACATACAAAAAGTATGGCAATAAGTTTACACTTGCTCCTAAGTCTAGTAAAGCCTTTTCGACCATATGGTTGCCTATGGTGCACGAGATTGTAGGACAATCTGGGTCTCTAAAATTAGTTTGGATCTTGTTCTGAATTATGGAACTTACCTGCTCAGTGAGAAAGGCACGTTTGTGCAAACCAACCTGCAAATTCGTTTGCTACTCCTTTGGAAATATTACCCGAATGGTATTTCTTTCTTGTTTTCAACTACTTCGCACATTACCAAATAAATATTTGGGGATTCTTTCAGTGGTTTTAGTACCAACGAGATTACAGACAGTTCCCTTTTTGGAAAATGTTAATAAATTCCAAAACCCTTTTCGTCGTCCAGTATCTACAACCATCTTTTTGATTGGGACCGCAGTATCTCTTTGGTTGGGTATTGGAGCAACTTTACCCATTGATAAATCTTTAACTTTAGTTATTTTTAAATTGACTGAAGCGTGAAATAGAAATACAAAGACGATGTGTGTATCTAGGGAGGATTCACTTTGAAGCGACTATTCCCTAGATACACCTATTCAATGAAATTCTAGATTTACCTAAAATATATGGATCCTAAAGAAAACCCAAAACCTGTTTTATTTTTTCTTTATAAAACGGATGAAATCATTCCAATGGATTCAAATAATAAATCTTGTTCCTTGGTAAATCAATTGCGAAACACTTTTGTATAATATCTAATATCTGTTTTACATCTTCTATGAGAAAATGATCTATTTTCATAGGATCTTTTTGACTCTTATTCAAAAGGTCTAATAATGTACATATATATTGGACCTTTTGAGACAATTATAGATCTTGGGAGACAATTCTTATTGGTCAATAAAAATACATTTCAATGCCATATCTTTTTTTGCTTTTGCTTAGTTTTATCCAATTTATTCTGAAAGGTAAAAAAAGGGTATAGTTATATGTTTTGATTGTCATCTAAATTTGTGTCACGTTCTTCCGCATGTAGAAAAGTTACAGGTAAATTGATCAAATTATGGGAAACCTCGTGAAGTGCTTCTTTTGGAGTTAAACTCCCATTCATCCATATTCCTAGAAAAAGTATTTCTTGTTTTTCATTTCCATTCCCATGAGAATGAATACTATGATTCGCATTTCGAACATGCATGAGTACTGCATCTATAGTAAAACTTCCATCTTGTGCATTATTTGGTGTTTTCATATGATATCCACGATTCCTCTCGATTTGTAATACAATACACAAATCCATTGGTTCCATTAGGCTAGCTATATGATGTGTAGTATCAACAATTATCCTGGTGTTGATGGTGAATTTTTACAAAGGGTAAAACAATCATTTTGGATGACTTTTCAAACCAGGGGTAAAATGGTTATTTTATACTTCAGGGAAAAAAAATTATTATAATTTAACGTGAAAAGTCATATTCATCAAGTTTTGGGCCAGGGGAAAAATGATCATTTTACGGAAAGTTGAGCGAAAAGGGAAAAACGCGCATTTGGGGATTTCTCTTGATATTTCCCCCAATACTTAATTGTCAAAATGTTTTAGACTTTTAGTGCTACGTTTCTCAGCTGAACTGCTAAAAACATAAAATTCTTTAACTTCACTCAATTTCATGAGAATACTCAAATTCATGTGAAGAGTCAATTAATGTGAAGACAAGAATTTCTCTATTTTGGCTCAATATGGCGTGATGCATAGTATCGTGACTCATGTTGGTCGAAGGCTAGCTTGCCCAGGCATGGAGTGAAGACCTCCCATGATTGGTTGAAATAAAACCCTAATAATGGTTGAGAAACAAACAAAATTAGAATTATGGTTAGCTGTGACTGCCAGTTGATAGGATAATGGGAATACCTATTTATGTAATAATAACCGCAATCGCACAGTGTCTAACTAGTATACATAGGAAAGTACTGGTCGAACCCACATGGAGCGGTGGAAAGTAATGTAATCTATATCTCTAATTGACTAATCAGAAACATTTTTTTTTTTTGGATTTTTAGAATTGGAAATGAAGCAAAGAAAATAGACCGAACTAATAAAATGACTCTAATGGTAAAGTTGGTAACCAACGTTTATAGTATCCACCACTATTTCTATTCAATTACTGAAATGAAACATAATTATGAATATATGTTTGTCTTTCATTCTATCGACATCACTTATTATATTTATTAGAGTCGCAAATATCAATGGGACACCCTAAGCATGACACATCAAAAGACTAAACCAAAACACGCACCATCAAATTGCGTTAGCGAGAAAATAATACTACCTCGGTCCCATTGTTAGTTGACCTACTTTATAACTAAATTTAGTTATAAAGTATGTCAACTAATACTGGGACGGAAGGAGTACAACTTAAATAATAGCTGGCTATTCTAAGCATATCCCATCAAAGGATTTAATACAATGATGAAATATCAAATAAGTAAACAAATATATTTTCAATCCTATAAATTAGGCGCATAGGTTTTCAAAACCGGTGAAGCAACATCTCATTTTTCCATTTAATCGATAAACAATAATCAGAAATTAGTTTATTCAAATCATAATAGTCTTTGCTCAATTAATCAATTCAAAATAACCAATACTACAAGTGGTTTCAACATAAAACCCTAGTTACAAAAATATCTAGCCAGACATGACTTTGTCGAAAGACACAAATATATCAAATAGAATGACTGACTAATCAAGACGAAATCAAGATGGAAAGGAAAACGGAACTTCAAACCCTATAGGCTCCGTCACCACTGTCTCCTTCTCGATCTTTGTTCTTTTTTCCAAGTTGCAGCTCCAGTATCCGGTGTCGGCCTCTTCCTTTCTTTTCTTCTCTCTATGAATTATATCCATTCGCACATAAGGGTTCAAATGGAAGCAAATAAGAAATTTCCCAACAGGCCCAATTCCATACCCACCTTGACTCAGCCCAAATTTAGTTAATGGCCACTGCCCATTCTGTCTCGTGAACTTTCCAGTCTTGGCATCACCAAGTTAACCAACGACATCTTCCTTCTCTGCTGACCTTTGGATTTCATACTGCATATGAAAACCCCCAAACTTCATTGACACATAGATGCTAGAGTAAAACACCACTGCTTTCCCGGATTCTTCGACTCGCTGCTGCCATTCACGAGTCCAATTTTGTGCACACTCCTTTAAAGAGTGTGCACGTAACAAATTGATTTCATTGGCTACCCAAAACCAAACGTTATCTATATTGTTTAGGTGTCTTTTATTTTTGTTTTTTAATATAAATGAAACCTAAAAATGGCAAGTATATATATCATTCCTAGTTAAAGTGTTTTTAATGGAAGGAAATCGGTGAAAGGATTTCTTTTATTCTCAATGATCCACCGACATTTTGAGTTTCATTTTCAATCTCTCAGCCAAATCTGAGCTTCATCGCTGCTGTAATTAATCGGACGTTCAAATTTGTTTTACCAAGATGATGAGTACTACCAACTACTATTCACCTCACTTTCTTTCTCTGTCTCTCAAAATCCACACCGCTTCCATTAGAATTGGCTGAATTTGTACTGTTCAATCCGTAATCATCTCCTCGCATCGTACTTTCAATTTAACATCATCACAACCTAAACATCAACTTAGTTAACATGTGTATAGGGCTTTTCAGCAATTTAATCTCTTTGGTTCCTAACTGTTTAGGGAAAATTTGATAAAACAACAACCATTGCATTTGCAATTACATAGAGTAATTTATACGTATGGAATGTTATGCAATATGATCATTTGTATTCTATTCTGACTAGTGAGAAACACTAATGCTTTAATAATAAAATAAACCAACTCTAATATTTTAGCTGAGTTTCGCTTTCGCTTATGTTGTTGATCTCTAAAGGAAGAAGAAAGCTACTGGTTAAGACCCTAAGAAATGTTGCCAGTTGTTAAAATTATCTGTTTTCCTTTTTTAGAATTATATTTTAGGTAAAGATTAAATACGGTTAACATTTTTAAATTAAAACAAAATAAAAACTAATTTAATAAATTAAGATAACGGTTTTTTGAGGTGCACAAAATTGCACTCGCCATTCACGATCAAACTATCGATATAGCTTCCGCACAGCCTACCTAAAGTTCGTCCACAATAACAACTCTTGTTCCTTCGACTGTGTTAACAGTTGAGAGTGCTCCAGCTTATTGTGTTGTCACTGCTAAACTAAACCCTCAAAAACACCCAATATAAATATATATATATATATATATGTCCAGTACAAACCCAACCATACTCCATCTGTTGAATACCTTTCTCATTCAATAACCGATCACAGTAGCTGAATAAAGTTTGGCTACATAAAACCCCATTTAGCAGCAACTTCTTTGTTTCGTCGCTTTTAAACCAATTTCAGTCTCATCCATCCACATACATCTCCTATTTCCCTGGCCTGCCCAACCCTTCATCTATCTCAAACAACACCGGTGATCATCTTCATTCACATTTAAGCTTCCATAATTGACACTGTCAATTCAGATTAGGTGAAAACCCACTGTCGAACTCAACCATTCTTCACCGTCAAACATAACTCCCATTAAACTTGATTTCTGTAGAGATAAGGCACCTGATTTGTTGATGTTGCTAGGCAATAAAAATTCCATATACCATCAATGGATTCATCTCATGGAAGTATGTTTATTGACATTTATACTCACTCCAAGGATGTCCATGCGACAATACAACCCATCCAACAGACACATCGTTCAGCTCAATCTTCTACTCTCTGCCAACAATTGATTCAACCCATGGAACCAATATATAACTGCAATTACTTCTCGCCCATCCATCATGTATTCACTGGTTCAAGACTTCATTCCCATAACCAGTCGCATCAACATTTCGGCTACAAAACATCCCCAAAGAAATGAAGCAGTTGCTTGAGTTCGTTTTGTTTTGATAAGAAACAAGATGTTGTTGGAGAATAGGCTACATCATCCATCTAATTTCCTCAGCCTCCACTGTTTTATACCACAGCACTAACAACACCACCAAGTCCTCATTTGTATCAAAATATTAGGCAGTGAACATGGCTCTAGTAACGCGACCACCATAAGCCAATAATTAAGCATGTTACTTTGGTGCAGTGAAGTGTCTTGGTCACTTTTGTCAAATGTCCATTTTTTATTTGATTTAGCTATTTATTTTTCGGTAATCCGATTCGCTCGTACTTTCTATAAAAGCACTAAAATAGTGTTATTAACCAAAATATTGAGTCATAGCTAATATAAATATGGGTATAAAATGTAGCACCTACGTGCTTACCACTAGTCATGGGTTGGTTCCGATCACCCAACTTGGACTGCAAACTTGACCGACCTCTCACCTTCCATAATCGACCAATCGGGTATGATAGAGTTGACATGTCACCCCTCTTTTACTCCGCCAATCAGAACGCTCGAAGCTGACCTGACGTGCTCACAGTGACTGACCAATCACAACTCTCTAACTTGGTCGGACGTGTTATCTATAACCAGCCAACTTGGTTGGCCTCCTAATTCACATGCATGATCAATCATATCTCTTCAGCTTGATCGACCATCCCTTGTTCCCTCCCGACCAATCATATCTCTTCAACTTGGTCGGACAACATCCAAAAGGTCATCCAAGGTTGGCCGAACAGCCGAGAGCAATTAGTAATGAATTTAAGTATGGTCTATATGCCAAAAGTTTCGTATGGATGTCTAGTATAACATACTAAAAAACGTATCAATCGGATAAATGAGCTAAATGATATAACTTAAAGAGCGAGCTAGGTCATGGATGAAAACAGACAAAATTCCTCTTGAATTCTTCCTGCGTTTTTACTATCAGGATGTTTTCACCTCCTAAACGAGCTCAAAACCTAAATATTCACGTTTTTACCACCATCTGATCTCAACACTTCCTCTGATTCTGTCTCTTTTCTTTGTGACCGAAACAAGACTGGAATGGCCATTTCTTGGTTTAGGCCAGAACTGTACAGATTGATCTCTCGATTCTAAAGTACTCATGTGCAGTACATTTGTTTAGGATATAGACTTGTTTCTTATCAACCTACCCCATTTACCATTTTCAGCTGAATCAGTTTTTACTCTATAACACCTGGAAGACAATTCTGATTGGTCAATAAAAATACATTTTAACAAGTGGAGACGATGAACAAATAGAAAAAAAATCGTTGAATTGATTTGAGTTTGGAATAAAAAATGCGTGAATTTAATTGAGAAATCGTCACCAAAATCCAATAGTTTTGGTTTTCCCACCGATCCAGTCAACGTTTGATTCAATCTAAATAGAAGGACTGGTGAGTCTGTCCGTGTATATTTCTTAAGTTTTGAATTTGTTTTACCAAGTTTACCCCTCTGGTACAGTTAATAACTAACCATAGTTAGGTTTATTTTTGGTTTAGGAGAAATGGGTCGGTTAAAGAAACCGATCGGAATAAGGGTTGTCGGCCGACCAAAGGAACGCCTTCTATATGATGAAAAAATCCTTCTATATGATGAAAAAATCCTTCCTTGTCACAAGCTTTTTGCAGAGAAATCAAAGTCAGAATTTTTATTTTCACAATCTCATCAAATTGAGATACAATTTTACATAATCAAATAAACTGATTACAAATTTCACTCAGCAACAATCTAACAAACAAATTAATAATTTAAAGTTCTTCAAAATCTCCATCAGGTCGATCAAATTGATCAATCTAGTGATTATTGTAAGCTGGTAGAATATAACTAATAACATCTACTTAAAGTCTTAAACATCTCATTTTTATTCATAGCTCCAATTCTCCACAATTACCAAAGAAACCAAAAAAGTAATATTTCTCACCACCACACATCAGCTGGATCGAGCTTCAGAGAGAAATTTAAGAGAAGTACTTCAGTTAAAAAAAAGAACGTTTAGTAGAAGAGGAAAGGGGAAAGCGAAAACATAAATCTCTTGTTTGTTTTGATTAAAAAAACAAATATTAGTTACTAATATATCTCTTCCACTTCCGTTCAAAATAAACAGTATCTTGAACACGTATTGACCATGCGTTAGAATATAAAAACACGTGGAGTCCTTAATAAAACAACTCTTTTTCTTAATAAACAACTCACTCACTTACTTTTTTAATAAACACCTCACTCACTCACGTATTTAGAAATCCAACCAACTCTTTTTTTCAACAACTCTACTAGACGTATATCTCATGTGGAATGTATTCCTTCCACATGTCACCTACCCAAGTTCATGGTGAGCAAGTGTAAATTCAACTCTACTAGACGACCAAGCTAACAGTTCCCATAACCCGAAGTTGGGGATAGCACAAATCTGTGAGGTTTAGTAGTAATGAAGAAGTATTGAGGCTGAGAGTTTCATTATTCTGGTATTTCCTTGTCTTTCAATTCACTTGTTATTGCTGAGACCAAGTGCCAGAAAACAACCAAAAAATATGAGATTATTTCTTACTGATCGAGTTTGAATTTTTTTTTTTTTTTTACAAAGTGTGTTTCTTGGGGATTTTACTTCATTTCGTTTTTGTTCGCAGAGAAAGAAAAAACATTAGAATTTGAATCAAATAAGGTTATGTTAAAGGGTTTAATATTGGTTGAGAGATTTCTAATTAACTGTTGAGAATCAAACGCAAGAATCATTTAAGTGAGCATGAACAAAATGGGTTGCAAAATCAAAGATTGGGTCGATTCACCCACTGTTTCGAGTCAGTTCATCAACTAATTTGGGGTTAGCCGTGCTGGGTTGTATTTTTGGGATTGCGTCTGATCCAGTTAGCCATCTTCTACACCCGTGACCGACCCAGAATCTCTGTTCATACTTTGTTTCACTGATATTTTTCAGATTTGAATTCCTGCAAATCAGTTTAATTTCGAGATACAATCTATGGAATTTTAAACTCTTAATTGTTTTTCTCGTATCAATCTGAGGTTTTCTTGTATCAAATTGAGGTGTTTCACTTTAAATAAATCAATTTGAGGGGTTGGTAAACAACGAAGATTTTTTTTTTTTTTTTTTTTGAACGTGATAAAGAAATTGGTCGATTCCGATCGATGTAATGGATATTTTGAAGAATGTTGAACTAACGGTTTGTTGATATGATTGTAATTGAAGGGAATCGTTTACCAATTTGTTTGATTATCTGAATTTGTATCTTAATTTCATGAAATTTTAAAAACAGGAAAACTGATTTTAAATTCTCTGCAGAAAGTTTGCGACGGACAGGGAAGCAATTTGGTCGGCCGATAATGTGATGTTCGGGTATCATTTACGGGTCTGGGTTATATACTCTGCCCATTCCATCTCTAGTTAAGTCTTAAGGACAAAAAGGTATTTTAGACACGATTTAAGATCAAACGGCCTTGACCGCTTTGACTCAGTCCGTCAATAAATTTTGACTGATATTACGTCCGTCTAAAAGGTTTGACTCAAACATTTGGATTTCAGGGAGGATTGGCCAATTTAATTGAGTATGAAAGTAGATACATATATCAGATTCAATAACAACGGCGGATATAAATGATACTCCCTACGTCCCACTATTAAGTGACCTAGATTTTGTCCCACTAATAAGTGACATATATCACTAAAAAAATGAGATATTTAGGAACTTATTTCTGGCCCATTTTTATTTATTTTTATATGAGTAGCCCACAATTAAGATTCATAATATGTAGAACTCATAGGTACACTAGTTTACTAATTTAACCTTTCATAAACTAGGATTTAGTTGTTTAGAAAAATTAGCATAAATATGGGCGGTGAAAAAAAGTCAAATAGCAAAGATATAGGACAGTTCCACAAATCATGGTAATCTTGTTTATCACAGTCATCTTCTCCACGTCTTTTTATACATCTTATATAGTCAAATGGGGAGTCATTATCATCGTTTTCTTCATACACTCAGAGCTTCCACCAAGAGTAATGGTAAGATCTATGATTTTCACACTTTAATTTGAGATTTTTCCAAAAATCACAGTAGATGCAATAATTGTGTGCTTGATGCGTATTAAGTTGCCAAAACAGTATATCAGTAATCATGTTATTTTTTTTCCAAAACATTAAGTCTATAATCTTAGTGATCATGTTAATCGTCTGGTAAAAGGTATGATTGTGATTTTTTGAATTATCCATTCATCACCATGTCATTTGGCCAGAATCACCTTATGCATGCATGTTGTTTGAACGACTGGGTTAGTTTTCCAAGACGATTTGAACGGCTGGGTTAGTTTATGTCATAGAATATTCATAATTATCACAAGTGAATCGTGCTAGTTTATGTGATAGATGATATTCGTAATTATCACAAGTGAATGTGAAATGGGATGATCCTGATAAGTTTATGCATGTTAGCCGCAATTCCATATTCAGGAAATTTTAGTATCACTTTCCAATTTTCAGAATATTATAACAATCACAATCTAGTTTTTGTAAATTTGCAATTATCACAATTTAATGTTCGGAAAATTACAATTATCACACCTACAATTAATTTTCAGAAAATTACAATTATCACTATTTAATTTAAAAAAATTGAGATTATCACAACATGCGAGCTTAATGGATGCTATTTACTCATGTCCATGACTTTATAATGAGTATACCATACGGTGTGCAAGAGTTGTTCATTCCGATATTTTCATCTTCAGTCTCACACTGGACATTGTTGCATTTCAACTTTGGTGATCATCAATGGAGACACTATAGATCATTTAGACTACCTAAATCTTGACGAACAAAAAGAATTTCCTGAAAATAGCGTACAAGCATCTTAGTGACTAACATTTTGTACTTTATTTACATTATAAAGCAATACGGGATCATCGATGAGCGAAATTCAAAGCGAAAGATGCATACAAAGAAATTAAGAAAAAATACTAGATTTTTATGAGAACTGGAACATTGATTGTTGTTGGCATAAAGTTAAACGTACTCTTGTCGGCACTATAATGTTAATGATGTTCAAAATCAAAATGTTCAAAGAGAAAAAAAAAAGTTAGTGAACATTTACCTACAATAAATGATGTTCCGATTATTATTACTTATCCAGACCTTGAAGATAAATTGCTTTAGTAAAACTAGAAAGTAGCAAACTAATACCACGAGAAAATCACCACATTAAGTTGATCAACTAAAGAACATTTGCAGATAGAACAAAACTCAATTACAGATCCGCCACCTTGACCACTCTCCATATCAATCATTTTGATGTAAGAGGCTTCTTCCACGTGGCTCATAAACCTACCCGCTTAAAAGGACCATAATAGAAATCAAAATCACAACAATGTTAATAATGTTGAAGCTTCCCGAAAGGAATCATTAGAACAAGCACCTTCTCATAATTGGCTAGTCGACTTTTAAAATCTTCTAATCCATCTTCAAAATCTTGCCCGCAAAACAGAACATGATACTTGAGTTCACAGTTTCTCGAAGGATTTCAATCGACAGGGGCTTAAAATGTAAGCTATAACCACACTCACAGATTGCAAAATAAGTGGATACAACTCTAAAAGCACGAATTATTCTCATAGATTAACATGGACATTTTAGCTACCCAAAGTGTCACTTGATTAACGGAATCATGATATAAAATTTAGAAATAGCAATGTACTTCACCGTAGCTCAATTAACTATAAGCAACCCAAGACGAGCCTAATCCACAACCATGAGCTATAAATGATAAAAGAAAATGATTTATAACATCACTAACAATGACAAACCCACGCTTACATTTGGGAGACGAGGTGAATCAATAAGGTTAATTAGGTAGTTGTTACCTAATCTTTCACCCTTGTAGGCCTTCAAAACCTCATCACTCATCTTGTAAGAGAGAGATACCAATAGATTAAATGACAAAGCAATGACGGACATCACCCTTGGAGGTACTCGTTAACTATACAGTTGCATACCATGATCCACATGAGCAATGACGGACATTTTCCTGATATTATGCTTCAGGTCCATGATCCGACGAAGCTCTTAAGTCAGAAACTTCAACCTGCACAGATTAAATGACATTCAATTACATAATGAACATGGCCCTTCTCTCGGAGAAAAAAAAAATCAACACCCTGCCCACCGCGACTCGCATTCAATTAAATTATTAACGTCGCCCTGATCTCGGCAACCAACACATACTGGAATCAAATAAGCACACAACACAAAGCAAAAACGAATATAGCAACCAACACAAGCAAAACAGTTTGTACTTCCTAACTGTCCCTAGTATCAGCTGATGTTCCACTTACTGATCTTCCTATAATTTTGACAGAACTCAAAATGACCTGGAGGAAACCTATAAAAATTGCATGGAATTCTAACGGTGAAATCCTGAGATACCTAGGGCATTATTTGATTCTCATCTAAGGAAAAATCAGAGAGGTGAGTCAATGTTTCGAGGAAAATGGGGTTCCTACCCATTTCCAATCCTTAAGAAATTTGTACAGGATATTAATAAGGTTAGAAATAGATGCATACCAAAAATTTAGAAAATCTAATGGTTACATTCATCAGATCGAGCTACAGATATCCATTTCGAATTAATGTTCTCAAAAAACACCAATTCCATTGATTGTTACGAGGGCTTACCAGTCCGATGAACCTAAAAATTGAACCAAAGGTACCTGACATACTCAACTTCAACACAACCAAAATTCATAGGAAGTCAACGGTTGGAAAATTATACACAGGCATTACACTAATCACTAAACAAGGAAGTTTAAAGATCTATAACAAAAAAAGATGTGCTAAACATAGTGTAAAGTAACACAATTTACAGGAATCAACATACCTTAAACATAGTGTAAAGTAACAAACCTCGGTTGGCCAAGTATCAGCCTCCTTCAAGCTAATATTAGTCTCCACCTACTTAAATTCGGGTAGATGCAAGCACTTGAACTTCACCGTAAAAACTCTTGAAGTAACTATAGCTCAAGTAGCACTTGAACTTCACCGTAGCACTTGAAATTCACCGTAGCACTTGAACTTCACCGTAGCACATGGTTCACCAATAAGGTGGGTTAATAAAGTGGATGGAATGTAAAACTGATGTATCTTCCTGTAAAACAACATCAATAGAAATTAGGAATTTTGAAACATGATGTATCTTCTTTCACTTAAACTCTAGCAGTAAGAACCGCATCAATGGACAACAAATATGACTTATAAAGATCTTAACTCTACATTCTATACCACCATTAGACAACGAAACACCTGATTATTACTTTGATTAATTCAGAATCTGCCACAACCAAAGAATCGTTGCAAATCAAGCAAATACATATTACAAAAAGGAAATCATGCCTACACCACCGTAAATCAAAGCAAATACATATTACAAATCGTGCCTACACCCTGCAAAGCCAAAAGAAAGGAAAAAAGGAACACCAAATTGTAACATCAATGACATGAAAGTGAAATACATATTATAAAATAAGTACAACGACAAGTTTGAAGTTTAAACAATTGGCGAGTCCATAAGACTTGTATAAAATTAAAAGAAAAATCTGATGTATTGAAAACAAATTAAGGAAAAAAAAATACTTACATCCTCACATTCATGAATCTTTTATTGAGCACCATCGATGTCATTGATTCTTCTCTTATGGTTGACAATCGTAAAGATTTGAAATTTTTTTCTGAGACCCTACTTTCAAAAGCAAAAGTAGTGGATTAGTAAATACAATGACTCTACGCTTTAGGTTCATAAATTGAGTAAAAATCAAGCTTACCACGGAGCTGTTGTTCTTGAGTACCCAAAATCTAATTGTTCTGCTTTTATGCTTTTGACTACTCAATATCTGAAAAAATCACAAACCAAACTCATTATAAATCCAAAAAATTTCAGATCTGAATGGTGAAATCTTGTTAAGACAAACCAAATCAAAACAAAAATAAACCTAGAAAATCAAGTACGACCAGATGTCCACAAACCTAACTCAAATCATAAAACTGAAATTAGAACCAAACCCATGATTTAAATCCTATGAAATCAAATAAACAAACATAAAAATTGCGAATCATTTTTATTTTTTTTTTACAAAATTTATAAGAAACAGACTCACATCATCGTCAAATGTCGCGGAGAAAATAAAGAAATTAGTTTGCTAGGGATTATGTAGGATAAAATCAAACTTTGTTCAAGAAGAGATTTGGATTATTGAAAAGCGTGTGTAGATTCACGAAGATAGATTATATCGACCGAAGAAATTTAGAAACAGAAAGATATGGAAGATGTCTTTGAGCAAGGCAAGTGAGAAACGAAAGGAGAGGAGTGAGAGAACGAAGAGGAAAATATCTAATCCAGGGTTTTATCTGCCGAAAACTAGGCCCACATAAATTATTTTTTACAAAACTACTACTTATAGTTACGACTTCAAAACACTTGTTTTGATTTTCCTATGATTAAGACTACCTCTGAAAGCCCTATTAATTAAGAAAGCCCATGGGTAGACGTTTTTATAAAGCCCAGGCAGACTTACAAAATCCATTTTCCACTAGTGATAATTTCTTTAAAACTAAAAGCGCAATAGAGGTATGTCGTGGAAATGCAGAGCTGATGATGCGTACCTGCAATATTACAATCAAACAATGACAAGATAAATTGTGAGCTCTAATCCCAGTGATTGAACCAATTGAGGAAACAACTTTTGTTGAACCTGAATGTGTACAACAAAAGAAGTCGGATTGAGAACATTCCAACGATTACATACACGATTCTTCAAGATTTCAACAGTACTCTTTTTCATCACATGGAAAGATAATGAATCCCCTTCAAAGAGAATAGCTTCTACACTCCTCCATAACTTGGTAAAAAATTAAAACTGAAAAATGTCAGCTTAATCATACAAAGTAGTTAAGTCTGAGAGAGATTTATATTTTCAAAAAATAGTGAAAACCGCAATTAACATGTCATGTGATAATCAAAATTTTCAGTGATACAATGAACTATCACACGTTGACAAATGCTAAAACCCACGAAAAAGAAAAACACCAAAGTAAATTATGATTAAAATCTTATTAATTGATTCATTCAAAAAATATACTTGTTGCATGAACAGATTTTATGAATCATACAAAAACTACATGAAGGAATATGAGCTACAGTAATAGAGGTAAAGATTAATGCATCAAACCTAAATAAGAATCTACCTTGATTATCAAAAAAAACTTCTCAAAATCTTACCAAACCCAAAACCTTTGCAACTAAATATGAAGAAGAAAATACGATAGGGATTACCAATATGATGCTCCCGTTATCTTTTTTACTGGTAAAAGAACAAAACCCAAAACACTGGCAGCAGTTTCTCCCATTAGAGCATCTCCAACGGGAGGATGTTAAGTTCCTTTTTTACGGCTTGTGATACTTTTCCCTAAAAATCATATCCAACGGAAACTTGAAGAGAAGATATGAAGATTACGTGGCAGACGATTTGGCTTACATCCTCTAGCCCATCCTCTAGATTCAGAGGTTCTACTAGAGGATTTAATCATTCCATGTCATCAATAATATAAATTACAATTTATTTTTCACGGGTTTGTTTCGTATTTGTTTTTGAAATTTTCTTTTCTACAAACTAGCCAAATTCGAGTTTGCAAAACAAAATTCATAAACAAAATTTATACGTTTAACATAAACAAAATTCACATTTTAATCTGTGTCTACACATAAAGAATGTCATTGTAAACATTATGGGCAGTAATGAGCAATAATTGTGACAACAGTATAAAAAAAGGTTTAAAAATTCAAACCATCAGTTCGATTGAAGTTCCTCTTTGTGGATTTCTGTTGAGTGATTCATACAATCCATGAAACTTGTTAACTGCAGCTTGTATGATACCCCATCGGCAGGATAGAGCATTAGGATTGCGGTCCTCATCATAAGTTCCCATATTTTCTCTCCAAACTTTCAAGATGCGCTTCCACATTGTATCACTTGACTGGTCCCTTCCTATTATTGAATCCACACTAATGTACAGATATGCCTTGGCTAGTGCAGTGTCTTTATCAGTTTTCCAAATCCGGCGAGGAGGATTGGTTGATCGAGTTGTTGAAGGATTACTTTTTCTCTTTTTTTTGGACTGATTGCCAACGTCCGGTGCTTGTGAAGGGTAAACAAGACTCTGTGCTTGTGGAGGAGGAAAGATTTGTGGTTGTGTTGAAGAAACAACAACACTCATCATACGTTGAAATCCGTATCCAGATCCTAAATTAGCATGAATATTGTGAGGGAAATGGGACGGAAACTGAAATTGGGATGAATTGATGAATTGATTTTGTTGGGGCATATAGGGAGGAGGAACAAACGAAGTAGAAGTAACACTATAATCACCATAAATGACATGTTCAGATTCAAAACTGTTTTGTTCACTTGCAGGATCCTTGTCTTACAATCTTTCAACACTATATCTATAGCATACCAAAGAAAATCTCATTAGAACTACATACAAACAAAATCACAAGCATCTAAGGTGTATACTTGAATTAAAACAATATGATTGATATAGAAATAACAAAGATAAGTAGGGACTACAACATCTGGTAACAAATATACTGCAACAACGCCGATTAAAAAAAAAAAGGAAAAACTTACCAAACCTAAAACTTGCAGTTCTGGTAGTGAATGGAGAAGAAGAAAAGAACCACCCTAATTTAATAGAGAAGATCTATTCACAATCTGGCAGGACTGAGTTTTATTTTACCCGCGAAAGAGAAAGAAAATTGCTCATCCTATCAATATAAGACAACTGTAACACCACTTTCTCATAAACTTCCACGGTTGGAGATGATATTCTTGAAATTCCTATATTTAAGGAAAATTTCAATCCAAATCAGCAAAGGATGTGTATTTTACCCATCTGTATATGCAGGACAAAGATGTGCCATTGGAGATGCTCTTATTCCTATCAATCTCAGTCTTCAAAATCTTCTAAAAAGGGAAACAAAAACTTGTTTTGATATGCGAGATAAAGGAAAGTGGAAACAATGAAATTAAAAAAGAAACTGCCCACAATAAATGCCCACTAATTGACTGTTAACCAAATCAGCGTTGTTTATCCAAAACAACGAATTTTTTTTTATGAAAATAATTTTACTAATAACAATTAACTAACAGAGGTTAATTAAGTCCATCCCAAAATATGGAACTATAAATCTAATCTAAATCTACTAATCTTGACCGTAGATCGTATATTTTGGGCTAAAGATATATACCATCTTAATGATGGGTTTCTAAAAGAGAGAGGAACCAGACTTGAGTTCCTCAGAATTTTCCACTTTCTAAAATTATGCTTTTAGTTAATTATAAAAAATATAAGAAATATGCATAATTTGATAGGCATGTTTATATTCGTTACGTAGGTGTTTTTAAAATATTTTTCAATGGTATGAAGTTTGCGAACATCCGTGGAATAGTTTGAGAGATAAATCATTTCCAAATTTCACTAATTATTATCCATAAGAGTATAATTGTAAAAAATGCTTAAAAGTACTACTTTCCTTGGTTGCCTTAAAAATTATGCAAACTTAAACTATGTCACTTAATAAATAGTGGGATAGATGGAATATAATTATCTAGCGACAATCAGGTTGCCCCGCGGCTCAAGCATTGCTGCCCATCCACAGTATGTTAGCCGCGTGGCATAGTTCTATCTTGCGGCATGTGATGTTGCCTTGTTGGTGTAAACGTGGCGTAAACAACCTACATTTTAATTGTGTGGGCCCCGAAAGAGAATGGTTTATTATATGGAAAGTGGAAACCAATGTTTTTTGAATTTTCCTATGGAGTCGGCCGAGAGAGATTGGTATTTATAAGGAAACCATTGATGGGGGCTGAAAACAAATCCCACCACCTCCCTCGTTGTCTCCACTTCATTTCCTTTACCCAAAGAGTCGGTCAAGCACTTCACCTCAAGCACCAGTAGGGTTTCAGTCGAAATCCCCTTACCTGTTGTTGAACAAGGAAGACAAGACATGATTATCAAATTTTAGGGTAAGAATTAAACCTTACCTTCTTTATTCTGTGTCTTTATTTAGTATTAAAATTATCGTATAGAATTTGTGTAATTTGATACCAGATTGAGAAATTTTCGTTGGGATTGCAATGGACCGTTCTTGCTTCTGTAAGAATTGCAAAAAGAATACAGTGATTCGAGATGATGATACGGATAATTTGGTATGTGAAACATGTGGTCTTGTACAATCTATCGGTGATAACCTTGTACAATCTTTTGGTGGCTTAAGCGATTTTGATGGTACCTATGTTCGTGTTGGTGACGATTACACTTACAAAGAGAATAAAATTTACAATGCCAAAAATGATATCAAAGAGATAACTGATAGATTTCAGTTTTCGTCTCGTAAAACTATCGAGGTGGAACAGATGATTGATGAAATTACTGAAGGGGAATTCGGCGCAGGCAGATGGTTCAGTATCCTTGTAGGTGCATGCTCTTATGTTGTAAGGAGACGGGACAACTTGCCTCTTTCGATGAGAGAGGTTGCCTCAGTTATAGCTTGCGATTATCATGAACTCGGACGAATGGTTCTTCGTGTTGTTGATTTTCTTGATTTAAAATTGCCTGAGTTTGATACTGTATCATTCTTTGAATTTTCAATGAAGCATTCTCCTAGTTTTGCTCAAGTTTCTGACGAGAAGAAAGATGAAATGGTTAAACAGGGTACATTTCTAGTTCAATGTTTAGTCAAGTGGTTTTTGACAACTGGGAGACAGCCAAATCCCATTGTTGCTGCTATTATGGTGTTTGTTGCAGAATTGAATCAAGTCAAAGTTCAGATTGAAGATATAGCAAAGGAAGTTCACGCTGGGGTAAATACGAGTAGGAGACGTCATGGAGAGCTTCTGCAGATTCTTGTTAAAGTTGGCCAACCCTTGCCATGGGGTAAGAATTTTACAGTTAAAAATATAGTAAATAACGCACCATTAATACTTCGGTACATGGAGCTCAAGTCTAGGGTAAAACCTAGTGATAAGAGTAAGAACATGAATAACTTTAGATCTGAATTTGAAGAAATTATTTGTGGGTGTTTGAGTAAAGAAATGGAATTCACCGAAGATGGTTCATATATAGAGGATGATTTACAATACTATAATGTTGAAGATAGAACTGTAACCTTAAGTGAGAGTGTTACTGATTTGGACAAGCTCAAAATCTCACAAGACTGCTTGTCTAAGATCTATACGAAGTTCTCGAATGATAGTACTTCTCCCGAAGCTATGGCTGAGAAAGAAGAAGAACATCCTAGAAAGAGGAGAAAAGATCTAGGTCTTCAAAGTGCTCAGAATTGGTGGCGAGGAAATTCTGAACTGAGTGAAAAGCTTTCACTTAGAGAAGTATTGGAGAAGAATGTAGGATATAATAATTTGCCTCCATCTTTTGTTGCTAATAAAATAGCGTGTCAAAGACGGAGAGAGAAGATAAATGCTGCCAGGTTCCGGATTGGTGAGACTATGGGAAAACCTGCTTCCTCTGAGCTGAAAAATGGAAAAGAGATATCTTATGGAGCAAAAGGAGGTAAGATCGATTGGGAGGATTGTATAATAGAGATCCTCCTGCTTCATCGAGTTAAAGAGGAGGAGATCGAGAAAGGTCATTATAGTACACTGCTTGACCTGCATGTTTTTGATTCTGTCAATGCTAATAAGATGTTCACAAATGCAAAACGACAACGTAAGTAGAATGCAGACCATTCTTATGTTAGAACCTGAATGTCAGTAGCTACTTTTTTTGCACACACACAAGAGAACAGATATGTTGAGTACAATTCTTTGTCCAATCATGTTTCTTTACTTATTTATGATTTTGTATTACATTTATACATACAAATTTTATAGAGCTAAATTAATTGAAGTAAATAACAAAAAGATGAAGTAAGTGCTTCGTTATTGAAAATTTTCTAAATGTTATTTTGCTTACCTGAACTCTTTTTGTTTAGTGGGACCATTCAGATAAAAATTAAAGAACAACATTGACCTAAATGAACTTGGACAGTGCTATCAAATAGGCTCTGTATGTGCATAACTTTGATGAGAGGAGACTTTCTACTAGATTCGAACTTTGCTTATGCGTTCATAAAAATGGAGTCATTTGATTATTTTTTTGGTCTTGATCTTGTACGATGCTCAGCCATGTCCTCTAGTAGAAAGTTTGAAAGTCATACAAACTTGATGAACTAGTTTTACCAATCTTTGCTTCAGAGGAACATTAATTTCCTGCTTTAGGTTGTTCTTAGGAATTCTGGCAGCAATTTTTATCGCTAAATCCATTTATCTGAGCTGAGCAGCCATAGATATTGTGTATGTTTATTTTATGGAAAGACCTGGTTTTACTATGCTTCTCTGTATATGATCTGCTATCGATGAGGCTCTTTTCAGCACACATACAGGCACTGAAGATCTTGTCGCAAACCTGATAAATAGTGGAGGTTGACAGAATCAGATTGAAGCAGAATGGCTGCATGAGTGTATCGGTTCGGGTAGAGATATCCATAGAACATGAGGTTGACAGGTGACTCGTTATCTTCTCTGTTTCATTATTTATTCATTCATTCATCCTATCTGCAAAGGAAAGAATTTTGCAGCACATGGCAAAAAATGATAGAACCGATGGAAAGAATTCACCAGGCACTGCTTCGTATATAGTTCTCGTGGATACCGAGTTACCAGATAATAGTTCCTTAAATTGTTGTTGTAACTTGTGTGTAACCAATGAAGCACAGAACATCTGAGATATTCTTGAACCCTAATGTGTTTGTTTTCAGAATATGGTTGTGTTATTTTATCAATTATGAGGATATTATACTATGTGGAGTCTAGATATATCAGTCTGTTTCTGCAAATTAGGAAACAATCTACAATTGGAAGTTTCTTTTTTATATTCTTCACAGAACTGCATTTCTTGGTTATTTATTATTAGATTATTTTGTTAGTCTTTTACCGCTTATTTCTAATCGTGTATTGGACAAAGATATTGCCTTCTTGTTCTTATTGTCAATGCTTGATGTAGATAGTCATTCTGGCTAGATTAGTAAATGCATCATTTGTATGATATTTGCTTCCACTCTTTCTTGCCAGATCTTAGATTGCTTATTTATCTTTAGTTCTGTGCTCTGTTTCTTGTTTGAAGTAAAAAAGAATGTTCATTTGTTTTCGACTCCAGCTTACCATACTTATTTAGTTTGTTTTATTTATTGGATGATGAGATGAGATGGCTTCTTGAGAAGTATCATATACATATTTAGTTTGTTTGTATGCTTTGCTCGATTTTATGTGAATTCTTTTCGTGAAGTTATTTTAGCGAGGCCCAAGGGTGAAGAAAGTAAATGAGTGTTCTGTTTTTAGGAATAGCTTGCAAGTAGTTGGAAATGTACCATATGGAAAACCTTTGTAGCTGGTCAGTGGTCACATCTCTATCTGTTACATGCATTTCTTGGTTATTTATTATTAGATTATTTTGTTAGTCTTTTACTGCTTCAATGGCATTTCTAATCGTGTATAGGACAAAGAAATTGCCTTCTTGTTCTTATTATCAACTCTTGATGTAGATAGTCATTGTGGCTAGATTAGTAAATGCATCATTTGTATGATATTTGCTTCCACTCTTTCTTGCCAGATCTTAGATTGCCTATTTATCTTTAGTTCTGTGCTCTGTTTCTTGTTTGAAGTAAAAAAGAATGTTCATCTGTTTTCGACTCCAGCTTACCATACTTATTTAGTTTGTTTTATTTATTGGATGATGAGATGAGATGGCTTTATGAGAAGTATCATATACATATTTAGTTTGTTTGTATGCTTTGCTCGATTTTGTGTGAATGTTTGTCGTGAAGTTGTTTTAGCAAAGCCTAAGGGTAAAGAAAGTATATGAGTGTGCTGTTTTAGGAATAGCTTGCAGGTAGTTGGAAATGTACCACAGGGAAAACCTTTGTAGCTGGTCAGTGGTCACATCTCTATCTGTTACATTTTCTTTGCTATTTACAATGATCAAATATTGTTCTTAGAATATTCACATCATCGTCATTACTGGGAAAACACAATATATGAGCGAAATTAGCATTTGACAACATCAACTGAAACTTCTGTATAACTTCAGCTCTAAGGTTAAATGTCAGATTTCTACTGTACAAGTCATCTTGCTTGGATTGATAATATTCATGGGGACTTGGGTTCATTGTTAGTTACTTTGCAATGTATCGCTTGTCGGTGCTGAATTTGGATACAGGCTTTCACTGGTATATATCCATATTTTAGGGGAACTTGTCTTTAAAGAGAAAAGGAATATATTGCCCTAGTCCCTAAAGGTGTTCTAGTATCGATTGTGTAGTGATAATCCGATCGGAGTAGCTCAAGATGCTTTTACACCTTCTTCAGTGAGACTGGTGCTGGTAAACACGTTCCAAGAGCTTGAACCTGCAGTCGTCAATGAAGCTAGGGATGAAACTTATGGACAATTTCTCCATCTTGAACAACTAAATCTGGCACAGATATGCTGCTAATAACTTCGCAAGAAGACATTATACAGGTATACAGTAAACTACCCTTCTTTCAAATGGAATTTTATTCAGCCTTTGTTGTTCCTCCTATTTTCTTTACTGACCTTAAATTACCTTGGGATTGTTCATCAGCACTTGGAAAGGAAATTTTAGACCTTTGTCTTGATAGAGTAACAAAACTAGCAGACAACTATACTGGTTTGCAGGAATCTTTAGTATTTGGTGCTGTAGGTGGTGGCGGGGGTTCCGGTTTGGGATCTTTACTGGTTTGCAGGGATCTTTGGTATTTTTCTTGGGGCACATGTCTGTAGAATACGGAAAGCAGTTAAAGCTTGGTTTGACCTTCCCTTTCTCCAGGTACTCAATCTTGTTTACCTGAAAGGAGCTTTCTTCTACTTGGAGCTGTTGCTCTGGTATGAGCTATCCTCTTCTTCCCACTCTATAAATTATTGTGTTTTTGCAAATATATGGTAATTTCTGGTAAATAACTAAATACTGTAGGTCACCACTGTAAATACGGAATCATACAACCGTGTACTCCCTCTACTCACTCCCTACTTGAACACATGGATGTTGCAGTATTATTGAATTATGAAGCAGTATATGATATCTGTCTTGGATCCCTTTATATCGAGAGGCCAACATACACAAATTTGCTCTGTTTAATATCTCAAGTCATATCATCCTCGACTACTTCCTTGAGGTTCGATTGAGTTTGGATGCTACAGATTTTCAGGCCAGCCTTGTACCCTGCCTTGATCCATTCCATGCTCTCATTATATGCTCATGTTATCTTCACGGGAAAGGCATACCCTGAGCAGCTACCTATTCCTAATTCAAAAGTGTAATGTGTACCTTCAAGCATGATAGTCAATTGCGATCGAAGGCATGAAAATGCATGGCTTCCTGTTTGATGTCCCCTGGTGATGTCGTTCCAAAGACCAATAATGCTGCTGTGGCTACTAACAAGGTTCAAGGCCAAACATTATTTTTTGCCTTTTCTGTGCCATACTGCCGTTTAATGTCGTCTCTGAAGTAACTGGCTTGGTAGATAATTGATCCCTTCAATTTGTCAACCAATAATGCATGGCTTTTCATTTCTTTCAAAAGAATTCTTTCATACAATAACATGCTTACTCAGAATCTTTTTTTGTGATAATAGATAAGGTAAAAGAACCAAACTCTCCTTACTCATGTTTTCTTACTTCCTCTATATGATTAATTTATTTATAACTTCAGCCTAAGATTTCGTTTTGATTTCACAATGAAAGTCCCTACGCCGAGGAGCCAGAGCTGTATCTGTTCTGTAACGAGGTATTAAGTATCACAAATTCCATTATCTTATCAAAAAAATTTGTTTCAAGAAGTTTCACCCTCAATAATGCTATTAAGTTTTAACTATTGTTTTTATGTTATCATCTGGATAATTGTTGGATCGCCAGACATTGATGATGACTGGTGATCAGGATTATCACTGCCTAGTATGTTGTAATGTCACCTTAAGTTTGTTAGATCATTGCCTTTCTTTTGGTTTGCCCATTCCTGGAAATTTTGTTGAATAACGCAATGGTCTTAGAAAAAGTGGGTCTCCATTGTCATTGCGGAAGTCCTGGTAACTGGAAACAGATTGTGAGTTATTGTGAGAGGCAATAGCATTTTCAAGAGCGTCTTCTAGTGCTGCATTCATGTGCTTCTAGGGGTTTTAGTCAATGATATTCTGTTCTCATTTCTTTCTTCTTCTTTTTTTTTTTTTTTAAAAAACGTAGGAATATGCGAGTGCTCCATGCATCTAGCAGTATTCGTTATCATGAATATATTTATTGATTTCTTGGATCGTATTTGTATGTAGCACATAATTCTTCATGCCAATTGCCAGGTATACTTCTTAGAGTCACAGTGCTTGGAATGCTTACTTACAGTACATATGTAATTTGTCATTTGTTGCCAAGTTTTTGTGTTACAGTAATGACCAACTTGTTTGAAAAGAAATGCCAATTGTACAGTTATATTTGGTAGGACTTGTGCCTTCCTTTACCCCAAGTTTCCGTTCAACCTCATCTTGGTGCTCTTCGCTCTCCATCTTGGTGCTCTTCGCTCTCCACCAACAACGACTCCAGCTCCCTCCCTCCCTCTCTCCCTCCGTCCAACATGTAGTGTAGTGTTGTCTTGTGTCATCTATTACCTGGCACTTGGTAGTTTTAGCCGTAGTTTCTTTTTCTTGATCTGTATTATGAAAATCTAAACTCTTGGGGTAGAACCCAAGTTCAGAGATTTAATAGTTCTTTGGGTCGGCAATTTAGATTGAAAGTGAAGCCAAATTCTCCAAATAACGTTGTAGCACACTATTTTCCATATATATGGGAGTTCTGGTAAGACTAGAGTGCCGTTATCTTCTTGGAAAGTAAAATCACTCTCACTAAGTGTTGCAGTGTTTCATGTTATTCTTTCAAAAAATAAAAAATGTCATGTTGTTCGTTGTGCCCTTACGGCTTACTCTTCGTCTATGGCGTTCATATTTCACTTCTTTTTTTTTATCATGGTTATATGCTTGTTCTTTGTGAAGATGGTTGGGAGGTGTATTCATTATATCTAGACAGACTAGACCCATGCATGATCTTTTCCAATAAGTTCGGGGTTGTCAAGCATGTACTCAGGTCAAGAATCTCCCATGTGTCGGGTGTGATTTTGATTTAGTGGACTGTTCTGCTTTTTAGGAATCAAATTCAGTTTGAGAACAATTTTGCTGTTGTCTGGGATGCTGTGAAGTTACTCGCAATGTCTAGTTAAAAGGGACATAGATCTTCGAATATTGATTGGGATTAAATGTAAATCTAGGAAAGCTCCAGACATAAGAAAGGTTTGGTGACACTCTGCTCTTGTTCGCTTGTTGAAGGTTAATATGCACGGCTGTTCATCAGGGAATCCAGGGTTGGCAGGTTGCAGTGTAGTTTTTTGAGATAACATGGGGTTTGCTGTTGGTGCTTCAGCAGCTCCTATTGGGTCCCAACTTCTGTGATGCTGAATACTTGGCTGTGTTACATGCTTTTATGGCCGGAGCAATTCCTCCATTAATGGTGATTGCTGCTAAGGGTCTGATTCTGCCACCGTGGCAGTTGTGAGTCCTATGGTATCACTTTATATGTTCTAGCCAAGCATCTGTAGTCCAGCTGGTTTAAGTAGATGATATGCTGCACCAAATTTTCCATATTATTCAGAGCCTCTTAGGTTCTTCCACTGATCTCATGCATCAGTATCGCGATGGCAGAATTAATTCCTTATAATTACAGTCTAGGACCTCCAATGATATAGAATTATCATATATTTCCAGTAGTATCTGGGTATCTGCTAGTGAGACCCGGCGTTCTGCTTTTGGAATGTATGGCGAAGTCATTAGTAAAGGTATATAGAGTTGCTAAAATTCTATTCAATTAGTTAGTTCGGTAGAGTAAGTTATTAGCAAGCGGTTTCCTGAATGTTTTACCATTCTCACATCTCAGGTTATTAAATTTTGAATGGACATGCCTACCTCGAGCACACTGGCGTAACCTCATAACCTATAGTTTGATCTTACTTGGGCCTTACGGCGATTTACATAAAAAGAACATTTCTTCATAGTTCATTCTAAATAATCGCCCCAAAAGGGTAAGAAATTTATAGTAATGTCTTTTCTTTCTTTCAGCTTTCTTTAGTGGTGAGTACACATGATATGATTGAACATAGGTTTAGACTTGTTTTTTTTTTTTTTTTTTTGAAGCATGTAGTTTAGACTTGGTGATTGGCCAAACGAGATTTGATGCGGAATATAATCCTTGGCACCAACTCCACTTGCAAATAGATGAATGATTCTCACTTAATTGTCAAGTTAACATGTCTTTGTATTTTTCTTTCTAAGTTTGAAAACTTTACTTTAAATATACTCTCTTGTTTATGATTAGGTTGAATGATATTTAAAAACCTAGAAAGCTCCAAAGAAAGATGTGACCCAGACTCATTCATGCATTCTGATTTGTGGACTGGAGAAGATTCTTTCTTTCTGATTCATTCATTCAGTCAGAAAAGTCATTACATATTTTTATTATATTCATGGAAGAAACAAAAATATATGAAGAAAATCTTGTGGTAAGGCATGACCGCATCAATAATTGCTTGCCACCTCTTTATTTTTTAGAAAAATGTGGGGTTTGTTTTTTTATAACAGGGTTGAATCGTTTGATCACATTGAAAACGTAGTTAGAGGAAGAGGATTTGTTTCCTTGCACAGGTATACCGTTCGTAGGGCTCAATCTAGTGGAAGGACCATCAATGAAGCTTATTGGGTGTGTTGTGATCTCGAGCGAAAATGATTTGATTGATTCTGGCTTTTCAACGAAAATGGACTGCATTCTATTTACGTGGGTTATATGGCTTCCAGAGTCACTTCTTCTATAAAAACATTTTTATGGCGTTTGTTGTTTTTATCGGTATAGAATCTAACGGAAACTTCGACAATAAATGTTAGGAAAGTTTTATCCACGGTTTGAGATCAAAAACTAATCAATATCCTGGAAAAATCTACTTTTCTTAAACAGTCCTGAAGTATCTTTGGTGGTTGTCTTATGATCCTGTCGCTTCACTTTAGCAATTTGATAGCAAAGACAAACAAATCTAAATTTAGCAAGTGCATGCTGATAAGTTTCCTAAGTTTTGTTTAAGATATTGATTTGGAAGCAGCTTTTGACTTATTAAAGTCGAAAAGATAATGTGATAGAAAAGGTGAATCAGCACTTGTTGCTAGACACGAAAACTACTCTTTTTCAGGTAAACGAGACCGAGAGATCATATTTCCAAAGGAAAAAAATGTTTATGACCTTCGGTTCAAATTTCGTTGTCGATGTTTTTCTGTTGAACTTTATTACAAAGTTTATATACATATAAAATCTCATAAACAACCTTTAAAGAATCTTGAGTTATGTTGCTTGAAACTTTGAAAGGCTTATTATTTGATAATAAAATATTTTACTGCTGTATGAAGATCACTTCTACAAGAAGAGAGGCACATTTAAAAAAGAAAAAAAAAAGGGTATTTAACGAAGTATTTCAACACGATTGCCAAGGGGGACCGGTATTAGCAGGGTACCGTTTTTAGACGAAAGAGTTATATCCGATCTTGGCCGTCGGATCACTCAAACAGTATCCCCTGTTAATACTGGTCCCCCTTTAGTAATCATGGTATTTCAAACCATTAAAAACAACTGATTAGATTCGTCATTCAAGAAGAAGAAGGAAAATGTATAGCCAAATGAAAAGTAAGAATAAGGCTTAGTCATATGGGCTAGATATTTAGCTGCTAGATTGGTCATCCACGTCAGATAGGGCAACCTCCTAACCCCTATGGGATGGCCAATCTAGCAGTGAAACGCATAACAATTCGGCGTTAAACGCCTAACAGTAGAGCGTTTGAGGAACGCCGAACCAAGAGGCGTTGGACCGTAGTCAACTAAGTTGACGCGCCGCTCTGTTCGGCGTTGAGAAAACTCGATACATCACAGAAGACTCGGCCTCTCCTCCATTACAGTTCCTCTCCCAAAAATGTTTTTCCATAGATCTTGATTTCTAGAGCTTGTTTTTCTAATTCTTCCTGTGGGTTTGTGCTTTATCGGATTTGTGGTCGATTGAAAGTGGTTTGGCGCGATTCCATCCACGAAATCATCCGAGGTAAGAAATTTAAGTTTTAGGATTTTTGATTTTTGATGCAAATTAATTCAAATTGATGATTGATATTTGTTATTTAGATGATGTAGATGATATGTGTATGATTTAATTTGATTATTTGTGATTATTTTTTTTAGGAATTTAATTTGATTATGTGTGATGAATATAAATGAAATTTTGATTTTGTGATGAAAATGAATTGTATGATAATTTGATTAGTTGTATGATGAAAATGAATGATAATGAATTTGTATGATAATTTGATTAGTTATGAATTGAGTATGGATGAAAATGAATGATAATGATATTTTAGTTGTATGAGATGAATGATAAATGAATTATAATGATAATTAGTATGGATGAAAATGAATGATAATGATATTTCTTTCCATCTTTGTTATCGATTGTAGCACGAGTATGGATGAATTGCTAGACCGGTTGGATATAGTTTCGTCAAAAAATTGTGATAGACATGTATGTCAAGATGTTACGAAAGAGTCTCGCAGTGTAAGCTTTAGAGGTAGTTTCAAAGATATCGAAAAGTATTATAACATTGTAGTGCAAGATAATCCGGTAGCAAAACAATTTTGGGATAATTGTGGCTTTTCCTCTGTTTTTTAGTTTAATTTCGCCAATGGGGATAGAGCCTTAGTTGAAGCCATAGCTGAGAGATGGTGGAAAAGTAACAGGAGATTTCATTTTCGGGAGTTTGAGATTGGCCTTCTTCCTTTAGATTGGTACATGTTAACAGGAATTCCCACTGGTGACCCTAGTAAACGACCAGTAGTTATGACGTAGTTGGGTAGTGATCTAACATATCATGCTCTGGATGATTTGTATTTTTCGGATATCAAAAATCATGGTACATGGGACTCTAAGACTAATACATTTTCCTTAATTGTCTTGAAAAACTACATTGAAAGTAGAAAAGTCCAGAATAATATTGAATGTGCAGTGACATTGACACGAACATTCTTTATGTGGTGTTTTGGTCATTTTCTTCTAGCGCATTCTACTGGAAAAGTAGATAAACGTTGGGTTTTGTTATTGGATGACTTGAATAGAGTTGGGGAGTATGATTGGGGTATAGCTTCGTTAAGTAACACCTACAAATATCTCGACAATTGGTCAACCAGGGGTACAAATTTAGTTGGCATGGTTGTGGTACTTGAGTATTGGTACTATTACTACTTTCGCAACATGCAACCCATGATTTGTCAGTCACCTTCTGGTCATTATGATGTTTTCCCAAAGATTTGTCTCTTCAAGAAGACTAGGATTGCATCAAGGAAGAGAGGACATCGATAAGGCCAAAAGGATACTATGAAACACTCAGTCAAAAGCGCAAGAATACAGATTGACACTAGAACAAGGGAATCATGTATTTGGAGGCCATGGGCAGAGCGTCGGTATGCTGCGAGAGACCAATATGAGTATGCACTAGAGGTATCCAAAAAGAGAGTTCTTTTTTTTTCACTTTGAAAAGCGCACAAGAGTTAGTTGTTACTTGGCGGAGAGATTCCCGAGACAGATTACAGGTGAGATTGTAGTCCCGGCAAATCCTCCAAATTTGGAAACAATTAATGAAGATGATATTGTAGTAGAGGTCAATGACTATTATACAGTCACTGAGGATCAATATAACACTTGGTGGACGAAGAAGAGTGTTGGACCTTATGTCACCGAGTCATACCATGCACAGAACGTCGATGAGATAGCAGTGGGTAGCTCAGCTGTTCCTCGCAGTTTGTTTCCTAGTCACCCTCCTCCTGACATGTTGTCGCAGACATATACCTATGACACACAAAATAATCCCCCATCACAACTTCCGGAGATAGAATTCACTTTACCATTTTCCAATGAAGCCGGTGTAGAACGTCAAATACCAATTCCAAGGGTTCCTTGTCCATATAACTTTCGGGAGATGAATTTGACAATGGTAAGTACATTTACATATTGTACTCATTTTCATTTTAAGTTTCTTGAATATTCGACTAAATTCTCTAATTTATATACTTGTAGGAAGATTGCTTTAGGTTTATGGAAAAATCATGTTCATACGTGCTTGGATCTCATCAAGCCACTTGGGACGAGTCGTACAGATTGGTTACAACTTCATGTTCCTCATCTGGCAGATCTACATCTTCTTCCGTACCATCGATCAATCTAAATGAAGCTTTTACGTCACAAGACCTCACATTATGTGGTTCATATGAATGGGATATGGGTCAAGGATTTTACACTCCTAGGGTCGAAGATGGAGCTACTACATCGTAACAAGGAAATGCACAATATCAACAAGAAGTAAATGAATTTACCGATGCGTTGTTGGGGAAAAGCGAGCCTAACATTATTTATGATACTCAGTTCATCCAACAACAACCCCATAATTTCTTTTGACCTGAATTAAATTACTTGTCGTAGTGTTTATGAAACCATATGGAGTGTTATACTTTTAAGTACTATTTATTTTTATGGAGTGTTTAAGTTTTTTAATATTTATGGAGTGTTATATTGTGTTTATTTATTTTTTATGGAGTGTTATATTTTGTTTATTTGTTGTTTATGGATTATTATGATTTATTTATTTTTATGGAGTGTTTTTAAGTTTTTTCATTTTTATGGAGTGTTATACTTTATTTATTTGTTGTAGTTACATTATGCAGGCAGCTTTGAGAAGAATTTTGTTTGGCCTACCGAATGATGAAGATGATATTGAAACGAATGTTATAGCAGTGGCTACAATTTTGGAGACTCATAGGAGGCGGGGAGTACATCAACCCGTCCCGAATGAAGTCAAGACCCGTCAAACAGTGCAGAGAAAACGTGTAGATGCGGATGCTCGTATGATGCATCAATACTTCAACTTCAAATGTATGTATGGGCCAAAGAAGTTCAAAGGTCGGTTTGCTTTGCCTCGTCCACTTTTTTTGAGAATTTTAGAGCAAGTTTGTGATTATGACCATGATTTTCGCCAAAAAACGGATGCTTGCGGTATTCCTGGTCATAGTCCATATATGAAAATGGTTGCCGTCATGGAACATTTTTCCAAAGGCATTGCACCGGATTCCTTAGATGATTACACACAAATGGGAGCCACCACTATCTACTATTATGCTATGAAGTTTATGGATGCAATTATTTGGATTTATAATGGTCGATACATGCGTCAACCTACCGCTCAAGATACGGAAAGTATTTTAGATGAAAATGAAGCTCGGGCATTTCCTGGTATGCTTGGTAGTGTCGATTTTTTTCACTGGGCATGGAGAGCATGTCAAATGGATCAAGCAGGTTCCCACAGCGGCTATAAGCCATATCCCTCGGTTGTTTTGCAGGCAGTAGCAACATATGATAGATGGATATGGCATTCCTATTTTGGGTTGGGTGGGCAGAACAATGATCTTAATGTCTTGCATGCTTCGGGTTTGTTCGATAGAGCACTTAATGCTGTAGCACCTCCTTGTCATTATCAAATCAATATAATGAATTACGAGCAGGGGTACTACCTAGGAGATGGTGCATATCCCATGTATGGTTGCATGGTGCAAGCATACAAACTCGCCTCAAATAATATATAAGCTCTTTTCAATCAATACCAAGAAGCCAAAAGGAAGGACATAGAACGTGCAATATTAGTTTCCAACGCCACAACTTTGATGTCTAAGCATCATAAGGCTTTCTTGACCAAGACACACGCCATAATGTTGTTATGGCATCATATAGGCTAAGCTATGAAGCTTTAGGTACATCCGCTATATGCACCTTCAACCAACTACTCCTCCTTATATTTGTTTTATTGATATTTTTTACAAATCAAAGTTGGGGGAATCATTTTGACATGCTTGCTTCATTACTCATGTCCTATGCCAAATCCCAATCCCGTGAAGAGTCACGCTAGTTGTAATTTCGTTATGTCCCATAGGTCAGTTCGAATATTGCGTTATGATTAAGGTTTCACATGGGCCGGTACGATCTGGGTTTCTTATGAACCCGGTCCATGTACCTAGAGTTGACCGGTACCTCATTTTGAGGATCGATACCTGGAGTTATACTTGTACCTATAAGACTGGTCCTGTACAGTTCGGTACCGGGTTTTTACCTTCAATATTTGATGCACAACATAAATCAGTGACACTGAAAGTAGAAATTAAGTAATACTAACATCACACAACACCCAATTTTGTTTGAGGCATTAATACAAACAGGTTGTGTGCAGAAACTCGCTTCACAGACAATCGGTTGTATATAGATTACAAATTAAACAAGTAAAAATAGAGAACATCAAACAATCTGCAATAAAAATCACTAGGATTTTTCATTAACACAAATTAGAGAGTATTCAAACCTAGAGGTGTAAGTCGTGTGCTTCACGTGCCATGTGCCGTGTTCTATTGTGCCAACAATTTAAACGTGCTATGCCGTGATGTGCTTTACTAGTCAAAAGCTAGGCACAGCACATCCCACGGGCACAACACACGAATAAACGTGTCGTGCTGTGCCGTGTCGGCACACGTGCTATAAATAATTTGAAATCACTTAATATATACATTAAGTCGGACATTATCACAAGAATTTAATTAGACAACATATCATTTGAAATTATTTAAAATAAATTAACAAGTTTATTCAATAAAAAGAAATAGCCCATCAAATATAAAATTGGATTATTGTCATGTAAATTAATGTTATAGTTAAATATAGGTGACGACATTATAACAACGATATTGAAATATATTTTCCAAATATTAAGGTATTATATGTGTTGTTATAAATAAACCGGCATAAAATGTTAAAAACTAGCTAGAATAGTGACTCTTTTGTGAAATATACAAAAAATGTGATGTATTATGCCTTGTTATATGGTGTATTTTTACATGTTATGACGTGCTTTATTAACGTGTTTTGCTGGGCTGGGCCACGTGCTTATCTGTGTCGCATGTTGTGTTGTGCTACTGTGCCAATTAGTCAAACCCAGCATGTCTCATTTAACTAACGTGATGTGCCGTGCTGGGCTAAGTCACGTGATGGGCTGGGCTGTGCTCAAATTTTAGCGTGATGTGCTCGTGCTTGCACAACCAAATTTACACCTCTATTCAAACCATGTAAAATCAAATTGGGTAAGTACACAACTCAACATTCTAAACCCATATCAATTCTTCCTTTCTATTCTTGATTCACTTCAACACCAACTCCACCATTATATCACCATTATCAGTCAACTCCCATAAATATCAACCCTAATTCTTGAATCAACCTAATACCCATCACAGAATCAATTCATCTCTTCAATCAACCAGAACCCTTTCTTCAATTTCAGATTCTGATACAAACCCTAGTTCCCATTTCCACTCAATTTCTTCTCCACTCAAACCCAAATATCTCAATTTATTCATTTATTCACTGCCAACTTCGAATTTAAAGCAAGAACCATCTTCTGATTACTAACACACACTAAAAAAGTAAAAACCCTAACTCAATCTAACATCAAGAATTGTGCAGTTGTTTTTCTTTCAGTTGAGAGAAAAGGAGACGACGAGTAAGAGAGTGAAAGTGTAAAAATCATAGTCGATACTCCCTAATTCGTGATGAAGTGGTGGTGTTGATAAAGTGGTGGTGGTGTCTCTATAAAAAAAAAAGTGAAGAAGAAGAAGAGGAAGGAAAAAACGAGAGGCTAACGAAAAATCCTTGTGTTAATCTGAGATTGGGAGATTATAAAACCTAGCATCAATGGTTAGTATGTAGTTAAATTAGTGGATATAATCATTCCAGGTAATTCAGTCTGGTATAGGTACGGGAATCAACTAGAATCGGTCCTTGTACTTACTATACAACTGGTTCTGAATCCTATTCCAGATCCCTGTCCCGCCTTCTCCGGTTCCGGTACGGTTCTGGTCCCGATTTTCCGGTTCTGGTGTGGTTCTCCAGTTCTGTTCTGGTTCATGTGCAGCCTTAGTTATGATGGCGCAACATTCCTTCGACCAGCCTTCTCTAGCATAATGTGCCATTATAGCGCGTTATTGGACTTGTGACCAATAACTTACGTAATGCGCTATGGTAACGCTACATTGCTCAAGGTCATCCTTCCAACTGGATTGATGCACCATGACGGTGTCACATTGGCCATTGGCCAATATAGCCTATAAAATGCGCCATAATGGCGTGATATTGACACTAGTCCAGTGTAACCATGTATTGCACCATTATGGAGCGGTATTGGCCCTAGGTCAATATTCCACATAGCACGCAACATAAGCTTGAGATGAAGCTTCATCTGAATCCATGACGCATCTTATAGCATGCGTCATGCAAAAAATGCGGGTGTTACAATGGTGGTCATAATCCGGGTCTTATCCTCTAGAACCAAAATGATGAACAACAACCGAATGTATTTTTAGTATTTATAGTTAAGGCTAGTGCTCTCTCTCACATCCGCTCACAAAATCTTTATAAGCTAGCGGGTTAACATCCCTTGGTTGAGAATATATATATTTTTATAGTCTTTGAGATGAATGTACAATTGGATCATGAATACACTTGCAAATAAGTCCTTTAATTTAATTTGGAAAAATTAGAAATCCTTGTAAATTTCCATTTTTCATTTATAAAACTCTTTCAGCGATAAAAACAACAAAAAAAAAAAATCACCGCCACCATTAACTCTATTTTCATCTTTTTTCTCCTTTTGCATACAAAACCAACTCAATAAAACCACATTAATTCATATATCTAATAAATCAAATCAATAAATACAATCAATTAAGAACTTGATTAATCAATCAATAATGCCTTATCATGTGTCTAATCAAGCCCACGGACTATTCCATCATAGAAAATCGCCAAAGAGTTGCAATCAATCCTAGTGTTGAATTAAAAATTTATTTTATCAAAATCTTGTGTGTGGGTTTTATTAGTTTGTTGATGGATTTATCATTAATTTTGTCTATGAGTTTTATTAGTTTGGTCATGGATTTGAGTAAGATAAATGTTGATGCTCAAAAGTGATAAAATAATCTATCTTTTCGGTATTTTTCAAATTTGGGTTTGTGATGGCGGTGTTGTTGGCGGAGGTAGAGTGCAGGTGATAGTGGTGGTAAAGATCAACCGAGTATCTATTTCTTGCAGGTGGTGGTGATGGTTGCATGAACCATTGGAACTAAATTATTTAATTGGGGTCTTCATGGTTTTAATTAGCCTATGATGTATTTTAGTAGGATCTCCATTAATGAAAGTAGAATTGTATCAGAGAAGAATAATTAAGTAGTGATATTTTTTCGTAGGGATCTGGAGAATTTTTTATTTTTCATGAAATATTAATGTAATCAAGAATTAACATGATTCGAGCGCTTATGAATGAGTCGGTGAAAATTGTTAAATATGATTAATCAAGAATTTTTTATGTTGCCCATAGAATCTTAAAAAGACGAACAATGGAGTAATTGATAAATCTGGCATAAGTCTAAGCACCTATTAAAAGCTTCTATGCGCAACGACGCGGGATAGCACAGCCTAATTTCTAGTGTGAATATATTTTTATCTTAATTTCTAATATAAATATATTTATTTATTATAGTTAGTGAAATAGCTATTTTATCTTGAAATCAAATTAAACATTATTTAATTTAGGATTAACTTTCAAAGTTAAATATAAAAGGGGTTGTTTAACACCTTAAAGATTTTGGAACAATCATGGTCAGTGAAAGGTTTATTTTTCTATCTTTGTCATTCATCGAAAGATCTTCTTACCGACACTTTAACTTCTCGTTCTTACTTGATTAACTTGCATAGTTGAAAGTACAATTTTTTTTATCTCTTTGCTTATTTTTAAAAACGATGGTGCAAACCAACTGCGTCACGCCCTTTAAAATTTCTGATGTCATTGTAAAAGATTTCATGAAGGTTATGCCAGACATTTACATTTGTTGTGTTGCACCAAGACGAAGTTGTAATACAAGCTGAGACTGTAATATAAAATTTATGCAAATAGATAAATCTTCGCCTTGAGTATATTTAAGACCACGAACTCGGAATTGAACCACATTTCAAGAGATTACAAAAAGTTAAATTTAAATTAGAAGAAATTCAGTATAAGATTTGAAGTGTGGAGAAGATGTAATTTGAAATCGGTGAAATGATTTGTATTTATAAGGACTTCGAAGATAACCATGGGATATATCCATAAGGCTACAATTATGGTTGCGTGGCAAAGATTGGTTCGCTAGCTGAGCCGTTCTCGCCCAGCGACCCAATCTTTATCGCGTGGTTGAATCTCTATGAATATATGTCTGGTGATGTAGGCTGTGTTATGCCTCATATTCTCCGCCTGGATGCATAAACCATCGATTTTGTTCGTTTAGGCGTTTAGCCATCCGATATTGTTGTTCGTGAACAAATATCTGATTTGAACAGCCCACAAAATTTGCGCTTGCATAACCATGGTACGTACGTACACCCCACACACACAAGGCATGCAGCCAAATCTAGGACTACAAGGGAATTCAAATGCGACTAGACTTCCTAAATTAATCTTTTTTTGCTAAACAAACCACACACTTCATTAAGAAATAAAAGAGTTACAGAGTTCCTGAAGGTTCTCTTCCCTAACAAGAGTGTCTAAAAAGGGAGGAAAAGAGACCCAAAGATTCCTAATCCTAGTTTTTCTTGCCTGACGTGCAAACCGGTCTGCAAGTTTATTTCTTACACGCTTAATGTACATAATTTTAAAAGACTTAGTACTAATAAAAACATTCCGACACTGCTCGACTAGATCACAACTCCTCCAAGCAGTGTTGTTGCTATCACCATTGCTGAATTGAACCAACTGTAAACAGTCACTAACAAAGATAACCTTGTAAAGATACATCTCTTCTTCCCAAGAGATGGCCAAAATTAGTGCAGCAGCTTCAGCTCCTACTGCATCAGTCATCAAACCAAAGTCTGCTCTAGAACTTATTATATTTCCTGCAGGATCACACCAAAGAACACCCAAACCCATGTTATACTCTTTAAATGACCCATTTATAAACATGAAATGATTCACTTCTTCAGCTGAGAGCTTATGAGAAACAACAGGAAAACATAGCGAACGAACATTGGGAGAGATGTAAGAAGCAATCATTCTTTTGATACCCAAAATTGTCTTATAAATATCCAGAGCAACATTCTTGAAAATTATTTCACATCTAATCTTCCATATACACCACAGAACAATGGACCCAATGGCAGACCAAGAAATATTGTAAGGGGAAACTCCTAAATCTACATCATGCCAGAACATAAAATAGTCATCAATCCAATCAAAATCCAAATGGATCAAGTGTTGGAAAGATAAAGCAAACCAGATGCGTTTCACAACAGAACATTCAATGAAAAGGTGCATAACGGTTTCCTCATGGTACCGACAGAAAGGACATAGAGCATCAACTTCAGGGTTATAAGATTGTAATAAAGAATTAACAGGTAACATACAAGCAAAGATTTTCCATATGAAAAACTTAATTTTAGGCAAGCAGTCAATGGACCAGACTTTCCTCCAAAACTCCGAATCATCAGGGGAGGCAAAATCATTCATGTAAACCTTATAAGCAGACTTAATGGTGAAACTACCATTATTGGTGTGAGACCACATCACCATATCTTCCTGCAAAAGGTTTACCCTAATAGCTTTAATCCTAGTTACCTCTTCTTCTTACAACATCAATAAGTTCTTGAATAAAGAAGAGATAAGTTATCATTGATATGAATCAATAATGTTGTAGAAAGTGGTAAGAAAAGGTTGTCGTTCAACTTATTGAATTGATTTTAGGAAAAATAAAAGATAAATATATACAATTTGTCATGGAAAAGTTACTGGACTCGGATTCCACCACCTCACATTCATCGGTTCACATCAATAAGTTCTTTGAACATAATTATATGTAACTTATTCTAAATCCTACCGCATAAATCAATAGATAACGAGGATTAACATCATCAATCCAACGTTTATGAAACACCAAAAAAACGATATTTCAAAATTGCTGCTGTTACGGTTCTCGTTATTGGACAGTGTTTGAGAGTCTGTTCTTCGCGATCTATTTTTTCTGCATTTTTCCGCTCTAAACTAACTGTGAATAAAGAAGAGATAAGATTATCATTCCAGCAACCATTCTGAACATCAATAAGTTCTTGAACATAATTATAGTTATTCGAATCCACTGCACTAGATAACGGAGGATTAACATTCCCTGGAATCCAATTATGAAACCAGATTCTCGTACTGGCTCCGTTATTTATTTTAACTACAGAGTTCTCTTTAATAAATTTCAAACCTTTTACAATGCCTCGCCAAATCCAAGAAGAAGTATTAGCAACTTTACCTATTTCCAGAAGATTCTGATTTGGAAAATACTTGTCTTTCAAAAATTGAGAAAGCAATAAATTAGGTTGTTTTAAAATTCTCCAGCCCATCTTACAAATGAAAACTCTATTTGTAGCATATGAGTTCCTGATTCCTAAACCACCACTTAATTTAGACTTACCTATATCCCCACAGGACCAAAAGTAAGCATCTCTATTGGGGTTCTTTTTAGACCACCAAAAAGCTCTCTGAATTGAGTCCATTTTTGAGGTAATAGTTTTAGGCAGAGGGAAACAATCCATTTGATAGTTTGCTAAACTAGATAAGACATGTTTAGTAACAATAGTTCTCCCTGCCACATTGAGATTGGTCTTTTTTGTATTACCTAATCTAGTGTAAAGGTTTTCAATAAGAAAATTAAAAGAGTTTGTTTTGTGTTTAGTGATAAAAAGCGGAGTTCCTAAATACTTTTCAGAGCTACTAAGGAATTTCATTTTGAGAGTTCTAGCTAAAATCTTAATATGTCTATGATGCATTTTCCTACTAGTAATAAAACCAGACTTCTCAAGGTTAATCGCCTGACCTGAAGCCCGAGCAAAAGTATTAACAGCTTCAAGAAGATTCCTAGCATAGGAAACAGAAGCCTTGCAAAAAAGCATACAATCGTCAGCAAAAAACAGATGAGAGATAGATGGGCTATTCTTTTTAAATTTGAAACCTTGTATCAACTTATCTGCCTCCGCTTTCAGCAAAAGTTGAGACAACACTCCCATGCATATTATAAAAATATAGGGTGACAGACAATCACCCTGTCTTATACCACGAAAAGGATAAAAAATTTCACCTGGTGAACCATTAACTAAGACTGAATACGAAACAGTACATAAACATTGTTCAATCATCTTACACCATTCATCACAAAAGCCCAGCTTTTTAAAAAAACTTTAGTTATAAAGACCTCCTAAATTAATCACTGTGCACATATGGACGTAAAAAGGATGACATTTTGCACAGCACCCAACTTCCTCCTATCTTGTCTTAATTAACGCCAAATGAGCTCCATTCAATGAGGCAAAAAAATAAAAGAGCAATCCAAAAGGAAGAAGTTTAATAATGAGGGATGGCCAATTAAAACCTCAGATTGTGAAAACTCCGCTTGCGGATTGGATAGATGCAGATTGAACCTTCCCAAGAAGATGTGATGCTGATGCATATAAAGCTTCAAAAAGAAAAGAAAAAAAAAACATAAAGATTGAGCTTGAAGCTCTGATTGTAGCTGAGTGCATGTTCTCTGAATCTAGTATATTTTATTTATTTTTTTATATAAGATTTACATTTTACGGACTTTATAAAATTAATCATTTCCAAAGGCATATTTTATGCACTCTTTTATGTTTATAACAAATTAATGAAGCTGCGGGAACTAAACTTTCTGGAATAAATAATATAATATATAAGACTAGTTAACTAGAAATCGGGGTGATCCATCTGTGCGCAGTGGCACAAATCATGACTAATTAATCTGCTAACTTTGCCTAGCTGCAACACAAAAGACCGATTTCCCTATAAAGTTTGAGTAATAGGAAAATTTTATTAGTACTAATAATTTGAGTTTTTAACTCTTTTGTCTGTTGATTTTGATTTTGTGCACTGGAACTTGTCTACAAACAGCTCTCGGTCAATGTAATCAATATCGGCCGATATATCGGATATCGCGATATCGCTTTGGAGCTATACGATAAGCAGTATATCAATGATACGATATTTCCCCGATAATATCGGTTGATATGAGCCGATACGAAATTTTCATGAAATACCGGTATTGGTTAAATTGGTCATTTTCTGTAAAGATTAAGAGTATTTTTTGTTTTTCAAAGACGGGAAGGGATAAATCCCTAAAACTCGATTATCACTTCAGCCGAAAAGCAATAGTGAAAGGAGAAGAGAGCTGAAGTGAAAGGAACAGATCGTGTTCTTCAGAAATTTACTTCAACAAATCATGTTATTCTTCTCAATATCATCAGTGAGAATCCAATCTAAGGAAGGAACTTTTGGTTATTGATCTTCTTCATATAAATTTCAGAGATTATGGGCTAACAGAAGGTTAGGGTTTTGAATCCTTTTATAATTACTCTCTTTTTTTTTTTGCTTTGATGGATATGATAATTGATGTTAGACACTGATTATGGACTACTTGATGGAGCTAATGGAGTTACTGAAGATGATGATATCTATAATGACTCGTATGATTAATTGTAATATCCTTGTTTAATTACCATTTTAGGTAGTAAACTTTAAAGTTGTTGAAGTTACTCTCCTGTTTCTAGTTTGAACTTGTTTAACTATCATTTTAGGTAGTGAACTTTAAGGTTATTGAGTTACTCTTTCGTGTTTTTGATAAAATTGATGGTATTTATTATATCTTAACAGAAAATGTTTGCTATAAAATTATAGTCTCTAAATTTGGAACCGATATTTCAATGATAATATCCCCGATATAAAGTCGTACCAGTGTATCAGTCCTGGACGAGATGAACTGATATCCGATATTAACTACATTGCTCTCAGTATATAGGATCACTTCTACCCCATCTTCTAGTCATCCGAAAAAAAATATTATCTATAAAAATAAAAGACGCTACCTAATACCAATATGTTTGTTTTTTTTAGTTTTTTCTGCTAATAATATCAATATTATGTTTATGTCTTTATCAACAATTGTTCCCTTAAATTATGTGAATTAGTCAGTGATACGTGCAATGTACATCCTTGAATTCGACTCATTTTTTATATTTATTTTGTTTGTTTTTTGTCTGTATAGAATTTGGTGTCGATGAATTTCGAACTCTGATAATTGGTATCATCATCCAATGATTTTACCGCTGTACTACAGTGACACTGGTTGAATTCGACTCATTTAACAATACAAAATTTGAAATAGTGACAATTTTTACTTAAGATAAAAGTTTAATACTCTTATTTTTACTCTTTAGAGCATCTCCAAAAAATGGTGGTGAAAATCTTATATGGAGGTCTTGAGAGCGTCTTCAATGCGAGGTGAAGGTCTTTAAAGTATGATCCTTGCAAGGGTGTAGTTTTTGGGGCTCACGTCATGAATCGATAATCTTCATAACCCCTTATCCAACTTATTTTAATCATGGCTAATATACCCTCGATCTAATTAGTATTAATGAAGTTGATTAACATCACTAGTTAAGATTACTAATTCAATTAGCTTAATCATCTGATTTATCTTTTCAAAGTCAAATTTAACTTATTTGAAAATATTATAAGAATACAGTGAAACATATCCTCAAAATAGTCAAGAAAACTTCATACTTAACTCCCATTATAATTTTGTTGATTCAAATCCGTTAAACTACGTGTAAAATCTGGATTATTTTTGCAATTATAGCTGGGAAATGATAACCATAACATCAGTATACTGCTGGGAAAACATGACCACCCAGTCGTAAACGAAAGTCTAAGGCTGGCGTTGATGGTGGATTTTCGACGAAGACTAAAATTGTAAAATTATAGTTTTGTATATTTTTGACCTGGCTTCAAATGAATATATGAGATTCATATTTTATAATTTAGACATGAAATCTCTTCTTACGATGATCTCTAACTGATTATGTAACCTCTTTAGAGCATAAATATATAACGACAATATTAAAGTCTCTCGATTAATCTTTCAACATTCTGCATATATCCACTTCTGTATAGAACCTTAATGATTGGACAACTCCTAGAAGGATTACCTGCTAGTATAGAGCGATAACATGTTCAAGATATCACTAGTGTTGGTATCAATTCCTATACAGGTGTTCCCTGACTATATAGAATACATATATATATAAAATCTCAGTGATTAGACGGATCGTAGATGGATTGACTACTAGTATAGAGCGATAACATCTTCAAGATATCGCTGGTGTTGGTAACAATTTCCCTACAGGTTTTCCTTAATTATGCAGTTTCAGAACGAGTATTATGCTTCTTCCATCTCATACCTCGATTCTCGAATCAATTTAATGCCCCTAGACATGCTATCTGTTAGTATAGAGAGACTAATTAATTAATTAATTCTAGCGTTATATTCATCGATTGAATTCCTAGAAAATATTCTACTTTTACCATCACATTTTATACTTCAATGAATATTCACCTTTCGGACATAAGGGCCACCACCGAGTAGGCAACCGAGAAAATAATGCGGGTGTATTTGGTGATAATGCTCAAACGAGCACCCAGGATCAAAGAAGGAGAGAGAAAATTCTAATTCATATGCTTGGTTTCCTACTCGGAAGAATTCATCAAAAAAGGAGAGAGAAAATAATAAAATAATGAAAAGAAAATGACACGCGGGACCGAGCCCACCGACCGGCCATGTCGCCGGTACCGTGTGTTTTGGGGTAAAAACTGATTCTGCTGATTTTGGTAAATTTGGGCGTGTTGATGAGAAACAAATCTAAACCCTAAACAAATGCACTGCACGAGAGTACTTTTAGATTCGAGAAATCAATCTGTACAATCCTGGCATAAACCAAGAAATGGTCGTTCCAGTCTTGCTTCGACCACACAGTGAAGGAGAAGGGTTGTTCTTAGGGAGGGAAGCGAAGAAGATGTTGAGATCAGAATGGTTAACTCTGAAGGTGTGGCTATTTTTATGACGTGCATCAGAATATTGAACTGGCTTGCGGAATGTAAGCTATCAGTTCTTGGAATTTTCTGGATACTGTATTGTTAACCAAAACTCTGTTGTTGGTTGAAAATAGGTTGGAACCTATTTATACAAGTCATAGTTGAACGCACCCTGATCTCATAGGAAATGGGAGTAGTTGAGTGATGGAGGAGCGGGATCGTGTGAAAATGTTGAAAACCACGTCTTTCAATGAGACAAGACGGGTCGGTACACACCCACTACTTCTATGCTGCCACTAACTGTCCTCTTTTCCTTACACTTTCTCATAATAGGCGTGTTGCATACCGCATGTTGTAAACCGCTAGACCAATTCCCTGATGAACACCCCCCAGTTTATGACATGTTTGATGTCTCGAGTATTTTCGTGGAAAATATGCAGCAAGTTCCTGAATGGGTCTTGTTTGCAAGACCTAATTATTTTAACCAATCACGCGTAAGCCAGACGGCGGGTGGTCATGTGTGGCAAGCCAAGTCATGAGACGTGCCGCAAAGAATATCATGTGGCGCTATTATGTTAAGTAACTAAGTTACTCGTGAAACCGATACTCATAAAATATCGTATGTACTTTATGCATGTAAAGCATCACTTTTAAGCAAGTATCTCAAAACTTGGAGACGTTTACATAAGCAAATCGGGCGAGTTAAGCTCTGCAACTCGGGCGATCAACTCGACGAATTTTTTCTTCTCATTTTTTTTCGTTTTCAACGTTCAGATTCATTAAATTTCAGGTGATAATTCTTAGATTTGTCTTTGATTTCTGAAGTTTCATGATTAGTAAGATTAACTAAGTGGTTACAATGGATTTTAGTCCAAAAACCACTTCAATTAATGAATTCAATGGAGATAAACTAGGGTCTTCAGATGGAAAAAAGTTCCATCAATAAACTTACCTGATGATCTATTTGAAGAAGATTTAAATCCATGGAAATTCTCTTTAATAGGTCGTTTAAATCTACAAAATATGAAGTTCATTGAAGTAGCGAAAAATTTAAGGCAACAATGGAAATTGATTGGATATTGCAAGCTTATTCCATTAGGAAAAAGTTTTTTTACTATCAAATTGGATAACGAAGTGGATCGAAACTACATCAAAGCTGTACAATGGGAAGTGAATTATTAGGTTCTCAGATTAAGAAACTGGGTATCAAACTTTCGTCCTGCCAATGTTAGAACATCTAAAGCTCAAGCATGGATTCGTTTCCCTGGTTTAGGTCTTGAATTTTGGAAGGAGAAGATTCTGTTTGAAATCTGTAATGAATTAGGTACTCCAATTAAGATAGATGTAGCTACTGCAAAATGTGAAATTGGGTATTATGCTAATGTGTTTGTTGAGGTGGATTTTGCTCAACCAATTCCTCGTAAGATTTGGATTAACATAAAATTTGGATGTTTCTTTCAAGAAGTGATGATACATGAGTGTCCTAAATTCTGCTCCACTTACAAAATCGTAGGACATCTTGTGATTGAATGTTATATAGAAAGGAATAAGAACAAACACCTACTTCTAATGTTAATACTCATAAATCATCTTCACAAGGTATCAATTCATCTTTACAGGTACTCACATAGTTATTCCTTTTAATATCTTTGACCCTAATGCTAGAGAAGAAGAAGATTCTGTGGTTAAATCAATTGATGCAACAAATACATTAACTTCAAATAGGGTGAATATATCTATCAATTCTGGAAGATTTGAGTCTATTTCCAATGACCAATCTGAACAAAGAGAAGAAGATGTTATTATGGAAGTGTCAAAAGCTATGTAAATAGCAGAGCATAATTCTCTGCAAAATACTGTTATCAAATTTTCCAATGAGCAATCTGACCAAAGAGAATAAGTTGTTAATATGGAAGTGTCAAAAACTATGGAGGTAGCTTGTTAATGGAAGTAATGGAAAGGTGAATGGAGAGCCTATACATGTAACATCTTGGGCCAAAATAGTGGAAAAGGAGATGGTAAGCACAGCTAGCAAAAATGGAGTTGCAAGCACATCAGCAACCAAAACTCCAAAAACAACAAAAGGTGAGTAAACCCATGACTGTTAAATACAATTCTAGGAAAAATCATGGGAAAGGAGTCTTAAGAACTCCCAATCCAATCAATGAAGATTTTATATTGGAATATAAGGGGCCTAGGAAGACCATGGGCCCAAGATAAATTATGGTCTTATGTTAAGCAATTTAGTCATTCTCTTGTATGGATAGCTGAACCAAAAATAAAGTGTAGTGCTTCTTTTTGCAACAAATTAAATCTGCCTGGAATGCAGAGTATGGCAATTCATAATTCTACTTCTTCACATATAAAAGGGAACATTTGGTTATTTTGGAACAAGAATATCATCACTCCTCAAGTAATTTAAATTTCCAGTCAAATGATCACAGTGGGTATTGGAGATGTGCTTGTTTCTGGAGTTCATGCACATGTTGGTATTAATCAAAGGAGGTTTCTTTGGTCTGAAATGGAAATGGTTAGTCCAATGCAAAAGTCATGGATAGTACTTGGTGATTTTAATTCCTTAACTTCAACTGCAGAAAAGGTTGGTGGTAGAGCTCCTTATAAAATTGCAATGCTAGATTTTACAACTTGTTTAAATAATTGTGAGCTTATTCAAGCTCCTAAAACAGGATTAGAGTATTCATGGTCTAACTGTCAGCAGGGGGTAAAAAGAATTTTGTTTAATCTTGATAGAGTGGTTTTCAACCAAAAATGGTTACAGATATATGGTGATTGGGGATACAAAGTAGGATTAAGAATGGTATTTGATCATGCACCTTTAATGGGAGGATGTGCAAGTATGCCAAAACCAAAAAATGCACCTAAAAAGTTCCAACAAATGTGGATACATCATCCAAATTTTTTACAAGTAGTTTCAGATAGTTGGTCACAAGAAGTTGAAGGAGATCCTTCCTTTGTTTTTATGATAAAGTTAAAGAATCTTAAGCATTGTCTTAATGACTGGAATTGGAGTGTGTTTTGCAACGTTGATATTAAAATACAAGAAGCTGAGGTTAAAGTCAAAAGGGCGATGGATAAATCAGATGAAGATCCATTTAATGATAATACTTTAAGTACTCTAGTAGAAGCTCAAAATGAACTATCTAGTAGAGAAGTGCATAAAAGTATTCTTACAAATCAAAAATCAAGAGTTAAATGGGCTAAGGAGGGAGCAGAAAATACAAAAAAAAATCATACTAATATGAAGATAAAGTAGTCCATTAATCAAATCACTGAGTTGGAAGATACAAATGGTAATATCTTTATGGATCAAGAAAAAATTTCATCTGAACTAGTCAAGTACTTTGACAACAAGTTTCAATATAAGAAAGTTAACATTGTAGAATCCTTACTGGATGTTATTCCTAATTTAATCAGCTTTGAAGATCTAGATATGTTGGATGCCACTCCAAATGCAGAAGAAATTAAAGCCACTGTGTTTTCAATTGATCCAAACAGTTCTCCTAGACCAGATGGATTTTATGGAATATTCTACAAAACATGTTGGGAAATAATTCAGCAAGATCTTATAGCAGCAATTCAGTTTTGTTGGAATAGAAAATTTATTCCTAAGGGTCTCAATTCCATCTTCTTAACTCCAATTCCAAAATGTCAAGGTGCAAAAATAGATGCTCAGTTCAGACCTATAGGATTAAGCAATGTTAGTTTCAAAATTATAACAAAGTTAATCACCCTAAGAATGAGTATACTAATGAACAATCTTGTAAATCCTCAACAGACTGCTTACATCAAAGGGAGGAATATATAAGAAAAAGTCTTACTAGCATCTGAAATAGTGAATGAAATGAAGAAAAAAAGAAAAGGGGGAAATGTGGGACTTAAACTAGACATATCTCAAGCATATGATGTAGTCAGCTGAGAATTACTCATGCAAGTGCTTCTTAAGTATAGTTTTTCATCTTCTTGGTGTAACTGGTTACTAACTATTCTCCAATCTGCAAAAATCTCAGTTATGGTGAATGGTGGCCCATGTGGATTTTTATCCATGGGAATGGGATTAAGGCAGGGAGATCCATTATCTCCCTTATTGTTTATTCTAATGGAAGATGTGCTTAGCTGGAATATAACTAATCTGGTTCAAGAAGGAAAAATTCTTCCAATGGTGGTGAAAAAAGGTATACATCCAACTCACTTATTCTTTGCTGATGATGTATTCATCTTTTCTATTGGTGCTAGGAAGAGTCTGCAAAATCTCATGGAGTTACTTGAGCAATACCAATCCAGTTCTGGATAATATATTAACAAAGTGAAAAGCAAATGCTTCATTGATGGAGTCAGTAATGCACAAAAGCAGATAATTAGTGACAGATTAAAAATAGAAGTGGCCAAATTTCTAGATAAATACCTTGGAGTTATCCTTGCTCCAGGTAGAGTCACCGTGTCAATGGTATGGCCAATTGCGGAGATGTTACAGGATAAATTGGCTACATGAAAAGGTAAAATGCTATCCTTTCAAGACAGGTTGGTCTTAATCAAGTCAGTTTTATGTAGTTTTCCTCTATATAACATGGCTATCTATAAATGGCCTACATCAGTCATTAAGATATGTGAAAAAATAATTAGAAACTTCTTATGGTCTGGAGATAGTGAAGTAAGAAGATACAAGACACTGTCATGGAGGAGAGTTTGTACTCCCTTCAATGAATGAGGATTGGGAATAAGAAGGTTAGAAATTGTGAATAAAGCTCTCTTGATGAAAATGATGTGGAAGATTCTTAATTCAGAAGAAGAATATGCTATGTTCTTTATTGCAAAATACACAGATAAAAATGGCCAGTGGAATACAAACTGGAAGCAATCATCGGTTTGGTTTGGACTGAAATGGGCTTGGTCTTCATTGCAAGATAATGTTAGGTGGTGCATTGGTGATGGCTCAAAGATATCAGTGTGGTTTGATAACTAGTTAGGAGAAAATCCTAAAATAAATGACATTGGATTTAATAACTTTGTAAAGAGAAATATAGGTATGAAGGTTAAAGATCTACTTGATGGAATAAATTGGAGCATACAAGATGAAATGAAATAATATTTTAATTCCTTCAAACTGCCTGAAGTCAATGGTGGAAAAGATATCATGGTGTGAGGTGCTGACTTAAAAGGCAAGTTCTTAACTTCTGCAGCTGTGGAAAAACTAAGATCAAGGGAGCCTAAGGTAAGTTGGCCAAACTATATTTGGAAACCATTTCTTCATCCAACCATTGCAAGTAATATCTGGAAGTTGCAGCATCAAATTTATATAGATGATGAAATTATGAGGAAAAATGGCTATGATATGGTATCCAGATGTTGCATCTGCACAAAAAAACAAGATAATATGGATCACACCTTGTGGAAATGTGAATTCAGTACACAAATATGGACTTGGATATGTTCCATTTTTGGTTTTGAGAATCCTCAATCCTTCAATGATATATGCAGAGTAGCTCAACAAAAAAGTCCCTTGGTAAAGGAAATATGGATGACTACTGCTTGCTCAATCATGAAAGAATTATGGTTTTAAAGGAACAAAAAACTCTTTGAAGAAAAATCTTCTCAGATCAATGAGTTTAAAATAAAAATATGGAGATCTGTGTATGAAGGTGGATTCAGAATGAAAAGCACCAAATGGGGGAAATGCTATGATCAAACCATCATTGAAATCTTTCATTTAGGAATGAGAAACATCAAGTACAGTTGCATCAAAGAATGTCATTGGGAAGCACCATGACAAAATTTCACTTTATTCTGCTGTGATGGTTCTTCTTTTGGCAATCCAGGTGCAGCTAGTTTTGGAATTATTGCCAGGGATTCAATGTGTGAAGTAATTGGAGCAATGTCAGGAGGGATTAGGACTACCACAAACTATATAGATGAAATTCTTGCAGTAATTTGTGCTCTGGAATGGGCTTTTGTTTTGAAGGCAGCAAAACTAATTATCAGGTCAGACTCAAAAACTGTTCTAAATGACTTCTGCAATGACAACATTCCTTGGATGTTCAGAACAAGATGGATAAATACAAAAGCAAAACTAGAATGCATAGTTTCTCAGCATGGATACAGAGAAACCAACTTCTCTGTTGATGACTTAGCCAAGAGAGGTGCAACACTTAAAGCTGGTGAAAGAATCATACACTCTAGAAGACCATCTTTTTTAAAAAGAATAGAAATGCCCAATGTAGTATACTATAAATTTTGTTAGAATTTCTCATTTGTTTATATTCCTCTGATTCCTCATTACTTTTGATGTAAAACTTTTTTAATTTGGCCATTCAATTAATAAAATTTGTGATTAAGCAACAAAAAAAGCAAGCAACTCAAAATAATCGATGTATGTGAAGAATCGTTGTATAGAGCCTGTCTTGGTTGGTCGCGGAATCTAGTGTCTTAAAAGGAGCATGACTGGCCACTTTCAGCTGCTGGGAGATGTTCATGCATGCCAAAATTAGTCCGGTCAATCCCTATAGGAGAGTGATGGCTAATAGACATTTCAACATCCTATTGGTCGCTCCAAGTTCAATCTAGGCCGGTTAAATTGGCTAGCCATATTGGATGGCTGAGATGATTTGCGGTAATTATTGGTTGCCGCTAATTTATTTAAGATTTTTATAAGGAGCGCGGCCAGCCATCTTTTGGCGCACGTTTAGGAGCCGTATGGGTGGTCGTAGCTTGGCCGGTTTCTCCTCATGGAAGATGGGTGGGCAATGGTCATGGCCACATCTTGTTTGGCGCCTATGATAGAAGTTTGGTCGGCAAATTCGTCTGGCGAAGTTGGGCGGTCAAGATGATTTGCGGCAGTTAAGGTTGTCGTTGATTTAACTTAGGTTTTAAAAGTCGTGTGGCCATCCTATTTTGGGCTAACGATTTTTGGTGCTAGCGGTGCGCTGGGAGTTTTTCGATCGGCCAGCATTTTAGCCGAGCCGTTGGTGAGCATATTTGAACCTTGCCTATTAATTGAGATTAAATCTAGGCCGATCAATTTGGCTGGAGAAGTTGGGCGGTCAAGATCGTTTTGCGGCAATAATGTAATGCCGCTTAATAAAATTAGGGTTTTGCAGCCCGAGCGGACAACTTTTTTGGCTAAGCGCTTGGTGGCTCCGCTTATGAGTTGGAAGGAGTCCGATCATCCTAGGCATTAGCAGGCCCGCCAGCGTACATGATGGTTCTTGTCCGACCATGTTAGGAGGCGGCTAGGTTTGATAAATCAACTTACTAAAATGTACATCCGTGATTGTTTTAAGACTGACATGGGCAGTCCATATTAAATTACTTAAGGAATTGGGTATGTCGACCAACCAACTTCGAACTTTAATCAAAAGTACGTGTGGCGCATTTAAAGCGATATGATTGGTCGATGGGAAAGATGGACGGAAAGAGGCAGCATGGGGCATGGCCGATCGGCCACAGTGGCGCCTGCTGGAGCAGGACGGTCGGCTGAGTGGCGTGGCCATGCCTCCACTTTGCTACTGCTCTTATTTGCCGCAATTTCTCTTTATTTATTTAATTTCTACTTTTAGTAGGATTTTGCTCCTACTAATCCACGGCGGATCAGTTTCCTAGCTTGCCTAGGTTTATTTTCGACCAACATGGTTCGAAATATTGCGGAGGCCGCAAAAAACCTAATTTTTGCAAATTAATTTTATTCTCATAGAGCAGTTAGCACGTCTTCTGACTGAGTATTTTCATGCAGGCCTTAATCTTGATATTTCGGGAAATTCATGCTACTCAGCTCCGAGTGAACATTAATTCATGTCATATCAGTATTAAGAATTCAGTCGGGGAACATGGCATAGGAAAATAGTCAATGGGTCTGTAGACGGGGAAAAACGATTTGCTGATTTTTACGGAATTGAAGAGCCGATCGTGTGGGGACTCCTTGAACCGAGAAAAATGTCGAACCTCACACAGATGCACTGCAAGAAGGGAGTGCTTTGAATTCGAGAGATCAATCTATAGTACTCCGGCCTAAACCAAGACAATGGTCGTTCCAGAGTAAATTCGGTCACAAGAGAGGATGGGTTGATCTGTAGGAGGGAAGCTGAGAAATGCGTGAGATCAATGGTGATCTGAGATAGTAGGTGTGTTGTGAATTCAGCGTGAAAATGCTCTGAATGATTGAAATTTGTCTGATTGAGAGTGATTTTTGTGAGTTCGTGTAGACGAGATCGTCTGTATGAACTTTGATGAGAAATTGCTTGTTTAGGCAAAAGTTGCTTGAATCTTCGAATTATTCGAATCTTGTTCAAGGTTTTTCGATGTTCTTCGATGTTGTCCTTTCAATCAGGATTCAGATACATTTTATAGTGCCGGAATTGAAAACACCATGATCCCATGAAGTGTGACAGTTGATGGAATCAAAGAGTGGGAAAGTGGGAAATCATGTTAAACCAATTACTCATCGTGCGGAGACTTGGTTAATTTTCCATCCACTACTTATGATGATTCCTCCAACTGATTACACGACTTGCTCACATTCTCATCGTGGGTGAACACACGTGTCGTAGACCGCCAGACCAAAACCCTAGTTAATATCCCCCCATTGTGACACGATTGAAATCTCGTGATAGTGGAGTCAGTTGCTGACTTTGCGGGACGATGAGTCCATGTAGTGCTGAGTTGAACACGTTGTGGAAAATGTTCTGAAACTCATGAATTAAATGTATGTCTGCTGAGACGAGGTACCATAAGCTAAAACGATCAAAATGTTGCTGAACTGTCGAATATTGATAGTTGAACCAATATTCTTTGATTCGAGCAAATATTGCCGGTTCGAGCAAATATTGCCAGTTTGGGAAAGCATTGCTCCTTTGATGAATTTATTGGTAGCAGGATCGAATAAAATAATAATTTAATTTACTGACTGCTGAGTCGAGCAAAATAAATAAGAATGTTGATCATGGGATCAACATAAAATTATTAAAGTGTTTGAATCTGCTCAGAATCACGTTTATGCAGAGCTCTGGATTCAAAACCCTAATTTCACCGAAATGATGATTTATTTCAAATCAACACGGGACCGGCTACATGAGACCGGCTACATGGGATGACGGGTTCACCATGTAATGCCCAGATGCTCGAATGAGCAGAAAAATACCAAAGTCTCTTGAGGACCAGTTGGTGATATAATGATTAAATGCTGGTTTAATCACTTACTGAAATAATGCTCGTGTGAGCGACAAATAATAAAACCTGGTATTATGAAAATGTGAAGGACCGACCAAGAGGCCATGATACCGGCTCCTGGTGCGTGCGGAACCTAGTGGATGGTCGTTTGAGCAAACTTCCAATAGTTTGGAAAGAGTTTGAACCTAATATGAGCAGTTGAGCAAATTAGGTTAAAGTCAGTAAAACATGCGGGATCATCTGTTTGCAAGACTCAGGGTTACCCTTGGTCGGTCAAGGGGATGTGCCCGTGTCACCACAATGTTCGTGTTTCAGTCCTGAGAATTTTGATATTTTATGGTGCACGTTTGAGCAACATTTGGAGAAAATATGCAAAATCCATGGTTTTGCTGAAACCGGGAACAACACATGAGATGAGGGAAAATAAATAAAAAAAGGAATTACAAGGTGCGGGACCGGCCACGGCTAGGGCATGGCCGGCCGGCTGACACGCGGTCCCACGTGCTTTTCCCAGTTTCATGTGATTTTATGTATTTTTATGATTTTAAGGGAATTTTACATGAAATCAAAGTGATTTATTGAAAACCAATATTTTGCTGAAATCAGGGAGTTTTCATGAAATCATGTAACAAAATACCAAATAATAGGCACGCGGGACCGGCTAGGTTGAAACCCTAATTGACGCCCTTTAGTAGAATTGATGTAAAATTCTCATACGGACTCGGATTTTGACGGTCCGCCACTCCATTGTGTACGAAAAAGAATTTCCTATCTCCCAACGCGGGAATATTTAGGTTTAAGCTCGTTCGTGAGGTGAAAACACCCCGAGAGTAAAATTCAGGAAGATTTCAAGGGATCAGTCCCATGGTATTTTCTTTCTAATTTTATCATGTTTGGTAAAATCATGTGATAAAAATACATGAAATTAGGTAATTTTAGAAAATTCATGAAACCAAAGAACTTTCATAATTTGAGGAGAAATAAAATAATGGGGAAGTGAGGTGTGGACCGGCCACGGCTGGGCATGTCCGCGTGGCCATGGTCCATGTCACCTTTTCCTAATTTTATTATTTTTGATAAAATCATGTGACACATGAAATTAGGTAGTTTCATGATTTTAGAGAAAATTCATAAGAAATCATGGAATTTTCATAATTTAAGAGAAATAAATAATGAGGACATGAGGTGTGGGACCGGCCACGGCTAGGGCATGACCGGACGGTCGGTGGTCCCATGTTACCTTTCCCTAATTTTATTATTTTGATAAAACCATGTGGTTTAGATAATTTCTTCGAAATAAAGAAAATTGCTCGAACGAGAGGATTTTCACGAGATCAGGAAAATAGCAAAAATGTGATAAAATATAAAATTGGGCACGGGACTGGTCACGGAATGACTGGTCGGCTGGTGAACCCAGTCCCCTAGTGCTTTTGCTAATATTTCACTATTATTTTCCTTCCTATTTTGCATAGGTTTCTCGTTCGTTCATGCTGGTCTGTGCATTATTTGCTAATTACACTTGCACCATTTTCATTAGGGCTTATTCGATGCTCAGATGCCTGTTTCGTCGGATATTTATCACTAACCCGTGGCATTCTGCTGAGAAGAACCACGAATTGAAGCTACGAAATATAACAAAGAATCATATAATATTGATGGATATTCAGACAATGGTTCGTAGAATATTGCTGGATATTCAGACGATCTCAGATAATTAATTGATGACTCTAAAAGGGCTTCCTGTATAAGAGCAATAATCATCTGAGGGTTTGAGCAATATGAACTTGCTGGAGTGTCATATTCCTTTTTGCATAGTCGGGGAGAACCGGTCGCATCCCGAAGACGTTGTCGCCCAATCTTTCGATTCTATACAATATGAGATATGCCGTGGTCTCAGCTGGGAGACTGTATATCTGCATCTTCTTTGAGAGACTTTCTCCATCAAAGGGTTATGAGATGTGCCGTGGTCTCAGCTGGGAGAATGCACACCTACATCTTCTCTGAGTGACTTTCTCCATCAGAGGGTTATGAGATGTGCCGTGGTCTCAGCTGGGAGACTGCACATCTGCATCTTCTTTGAGAGACTTTCTCCATCAAAGGGTTATGAGATGTGCCGTGGTCTCAGCTGGGAGACTGCACATCTGCATCTTCTCTGAGAGACTTTCTCTATCAGAGGTAGCATGAGCTTTCATGCATAGAGACATGAGTCTCGATACTCATCCGATTGCCGGATCCGGAGTAATTATTGAAATTGCTCAGTATTCATGAGATGTGTCGTGGCCTCAGCTAAGAGACTACACATCTTCATGTACTTTGAGAGACATCCTTCTCAGTCAGAGATTTGTGGCATGAGCTTTCATGCTTTAATCGAGAGACACGAGCCTCGATATTCATTCGATTGCCGATTCTGGAGTATAGTTTTACAACTCTACTCTTCGTCTAAAATCCACCATCTACAGGGTCATACATTAATGAATAATGCATGGAGGTTAAAATTTACAGAATATCTGGGATTGTTGCTTCATGCACCACTCTGGTTAAATTTCATAAATATGCTGAATTGCTAGAGTTGTCAACGGGGCAAGCTAGGGTCAAACAAGCCCTAGATTGACAAGCCATGGACGGGTTAGGGTCATCCCTAGTACTGTTCATGTACAAGCCCAAAACCCCAACCCTAGCCCTAGATGGGTTGGCTTTGACGGGTTGCGGGCTGGCTTGTCAAATGGGATGGATGAAACGTAAAATTACTTAAACGTATAAAAAACTCAGTGGGCAGAGGGATTCGAACTCATCCCACCTTGGTTCATATCTGAAAATTTTGCTTCCATTTCATGGTTGTTGATTAGTTTTGCTTGTTATTTTATATATAATTGTATATTTATGTTGGTCAATGCTTTACAAAACGCTAAGAAAGCACCCACTACTTCGTAACCCTAAATCAAATAAAATTTGGATTGTATTAAATCATTTATGGAATATATGAACTTTGATTTCTAGCACAAAACCCTAAAATCATCCTAAAATTACTAAATTAGAAACTTAAAATTCCTAAACTAGTAACTCACAGGAAATTGTCGGGTTGGCGGGTAACCCGCTAGTTGACCCTAGCCCGGCTTGTTTTTACTAGGGCTAGATATGACAACCCTAACCCGGCTTGTTTAGACAACGGGCCAAGCAAAGCCGGGTTGAAACAAGCCAAGCTAGGTCCAACCCGCGGGCCGGTTTAGAAATTGAAAGATCTATGAATTGCTCAATACATATGTAAGTAAAGAGGTCTGGGGACTCATTACTTTTAAATGGCTCAGTCTCTTTGCAGAATGACGGCTCATTAGATACATGGTTTTGCAATTTTATCCCTGAACTAAAAACCACCATCAACACCGTGACATGTTCCCCCTTACCATTTTATTATTATTTTCTTAATTCGTGACTTCCTCAGTCGAGCAAACTCTTGATTTTTCATATCTTGTCAAATTTTTCTCAATTCACCATATGGATAGCAAAGCAAGTGGTCCCGAAACCATTATTTCTTTACACCGTATAATATAAATATCGTACGTTTAATCAAAATTTTATTTGCTTATTCAAGCAAAATTGATATTTTCAATCAAGATCAAAATTCTTAGGAAAGGACAGTCGTCGATATGGTGGCCCATGCACCACCATGGCTGGTCGGTCCCACCCATTCCTTAATTAACAATTTGATTAATCCTCAATTTGGATAATCATCTATATTTTTGATTGATCCTCTTTACAATTGGAAAATCCTCCATACACCGCCTAGCCGGTATCACCACCACCAATGGTCAGTCCTCATACCCATTGCTTGGTCGGCCTCTCTACCCATATTGGACGGTCCTCCATTACAACATGCACCTTATGCTTAATTAATAACGAGTCACATAGCATGTCATATTCATTGAGAATTATGCTCGACTCATAAATCTAAGACTCACAGTCCATCCACGTCGATTATGGACCAACTAAATACTCGTCTGCAAAGAAGACTTCACATGAGACATCAATCATGTCACATTGGGGGGTGGGGGAGTATTGACTAAGTTTTTTGTCTGGAGGCCTACAACATGTGTGATGTAACAATACATCCACGATCAGGAAGCTAGTAAGTCGTGTTGGCAGTTGAATGAGTAAGTGAAGTAGTGGATGGAAAATCAACCAAGTCTCTCACGCAATGCGGAAATGGTTCAACCATGATTTCACATCTTCCTACTATTTCACTCTTCTTCAACTATCACCTTACTGGTGATCAATGTGTTAACTACTTGTTTCATAAATAGGTTCAACTTATGACAGTCTATAATTATCAAACGCACGAATTCATTCTCTCGATCTAACACAGAGAATTCAAAACATCCACAATCCATCATTTATCATTGATCTCACACATTCTCAACTTCCCTCCATACATGTAGACACTTATCCTTCTATGTGACTAAATTGACTCTGGAAAAGGTCATTTCTTGGTTTAAGCATGAGTATTACAAATTGATCTCTCGAATTTAAGTACTCATTTCAGTATATTTGTTAAAGGTTTTATACGATTTGCTTCATCGAGGATCCACCTACTCAACGACTTTCCACTTTTACTCAAAAACTAGTAAATTGTTTTTACCTATCAACAAATTGATGACCACAATGGGAGATTAATCTCTCTGTTGCAATACCAATTCGTCAGAGATAGTCGGTCTTAGTTCAAATTCAACAATTTCAATCATTGTATTTCAAATGCTAATGTTTTACATGCTTCTTCAATCAACCCTTCTCTCGCCAACGACGTCATTGAATAAAAAGTTGACAGTGAAATCCCAACCCTAATCGAGTTGGCACATAAACAAGAAGCTTTGGCAATGTCCATAACAAGATTACAAAGTGTGATGAACGGTATGTTTAACATCTTTAAAAAATTATTAAACAACTTAAGCTATCATTGTTTCTTTAGAGATGATGACGCTCCGACAGACGGTCCCCCTCCTCAAAAATTCGACAGTTTCACTACATGTGAAAAACCGGTGGGTTAAAAAGCAAAATGTATGATAGAAATCCTAGTGTTAAAGCACTGCTCGGTCGAACTCGCAAGCATTGTTATCCCAAGCTTGTTTGTCAAGTTTAGTTTTTCAAAACTATAAGTCTTGATTTCTAGTCTACTTATAGCTATGTCTCGGATTATGATAGAATGTTTAGTTGAGCTTTAGACTTCATGGCATTCATCGATTGAAGACGAATATCTACTGAGGAGACTTCACGGCGTTCATCGATCGAAAAGATCTAACAATCTGTGTTTGGTGTGATCCATCCTATAAGAATTGAATCTAATGTCTAATTCAGTTAATGTTATGCAAGAGTATAAATACTCAAAAGTTGAAGATGTTACTACTTCGTTGACTCATTATCCGGGAGTGATGAAAATATTTATGTCTATCTCTGATGAAAGAGAAGATGCTGATAAATAGTTGGTAAAACTCCTAAAGCATGTACAATCTCTGTCATCTAAGGTACTTATTTTAAAGACAGAGTCAAATCTTCTTAAACAAGAGATCAGAGAAAAAGACATTCAACTGAATTGTCTAACCAAAGAGAAAATTGATCTCACTATCAAACTAGAGGCTCTTGGTAAATCTCTTACAGATAAAGAGACGCGTCCTATGATTCTAACTAATGATGATGTTGTAATTTCTTCTGACGAGGAAACTAAAAGTCTTTGCTCGGCTTTTATAGATTGTGACAAAACCAGTTTAATCATATCTGAAACAGATCAAGATGATGGTAGTTTTCCTAACTACATCAAGTTAGAAGAGGATGAGAAACCAGCTTCTAGATCTACTGATGATTAGACGAAATCTTGTCCAAAGGAAACTTTAAACCGATTCCATGGTGATTGTAAAGAATACAATTTTCAGTCACTTGACAGGAAACTTATACTTCTTCAACATACGGTGGTAATTTTTTTGAAGGAAGTCTCTTGTCTTAAAAAAATGAAAGATTATTCCTCAGTAGAAAGATAGATTATACCACATCCCGATGAGATCAACTCAAAAGAGTCGGAGGAAAGAGTTGATAATTAATTCTGGAAAAAGGTTCCTCCGCACCCATATCGAAACAATTTTGGTTTTGATAAGGAACGACTTCAGAAGGAAGGGAAAGAGAGAATCTCTGCCAAAGAAAAAAAAAACAATCAGGAATTTCCTATAGTTGTTTTAGATGATCATACTAATGTGGATCATAAGGAAGTCCTTAGAATGAGAAAAACTTATGAAAACCTCATTAAAATAATTAAGAGAGACTTATCTATCTCTGAGAATTCTCACATTAGTACATTTTCTCCACATGATCATATCTCACTAGTTAGAAAAGATCATCGTCTTGGGAGAAAATATTTTGGGCAGAAATTCCCGAAAATAAGCATGAACTATGTTTCTGATATTCACTGTAAGCTTGAAAAATCTTACTCCGGTGCAACTTAGTTGTATCGAAATTGTGAACTCTCATCCTTTTTCGTGCTCTTTTACATGGATGGGAATGGCACAATAAATCTGGAGCACATGTGTTTGTGTAGTTGACTATCAGAAAAGTTGTGACATTTTATGGATAACTGTGAATCCATAGTTGCTTGAAGAAATGTTCATTTTTAACATGATTTTCAAAAAATAGGTGTTATTTGGAATTTTCAAAGTTCGGACAAAAGGAAACGAAATATTTCGTTGTAATATTTTCGGATTCTCCGTTTTCGGTCCTAAAGTTGTCTTTCTCTTTAAAGGGAAACTATCTCATGTGTGTATTCTGATTCCTTGGTCAATCCTTTATATTTAGATTAAAACCGAGCATGCCTCCAATAACTCGCAGTATCTCAAAGTCTATTAAGGAGGAAGCTCAAAAGGTTAAAGATTGTCAAGGAATCGATATAGAGAGGAAGAAGAAAAATATATCAAAAATCATGTCTGATTATGATTTTGATAATTCAGTTGGATCACAAGATGAATCATGTATGTTGGCCTATAACAAGCAAGATCCGACCAAAATCAAGTGGATTCGTTCAGATAGTATGAATCAATATATCCAAGGTTTTGAGGAACTAGAAACCAATCTTGTTATGACTATTCGACATCAAGATTGGTTAAAAGAAAGGATCGAAGGAACAAAAGGAACTCTTGCTGAACTCAAGGTTCTAATTGAAGAACTAGAAAAATAGGAAGTGGTTACAGACAAGTCTCTCGAGACATGCTTTAACAGTTTGAGCACTGAAGAAACCTCAGTGAACAATAAGAGCACCACTAGAGATTAAGTTATATGTTGTAATACTTAATCTAGAAAAATAGACATCAATTTTTGATTTTCATTGATTGTATTAAGTCTATTTATGAATAAAACTATCTTATTATTATGAATAAAATTATTTGATTGGTAATTTTTCTTGTGATAGGTTTCGGTTTACATAGCATGTGCTTGAATGCTTTTACCGTTATTGCTATGTATGTTTATGGGATGTTTGATTTCGGTTTTATTACCTTGATATTCGATCTCATAATATGTTCTGAACCCTTATGGTTTGGGTGACTTTTTGATTTAGCAGGATTAAGTTCTAGCCCAGGTTGGTAGGCTTTATCAAAGGATCATGAGGGGTTCTGATAGAAACAATATGTGAAAAAGTCACAATATGTTGAATCAGTTTTGGTTTAGCATAAAATCATATGAGTTTCGACGGTTTTCAACTTTTGCTTGCAATTATTAAAACCGATTTTCAACCTTTCTCTGGTAAAGGTTGGTTGTTGTTATTCTTTTGTTATGCATAAGGATGACAACATAATGGTATTTTGACATCAATTATCCCTGGAAGAATAAGTTGCGATCATATTGGAGAAGTTGGATGCGAAATTGAGGTAACAATCTTGTTAGTTAATTGTTTTCCTGTTTGAGAAAAGCCTGATTTTATTTCATATATCTTGTTGCTTTTTCTTAACAAAATTTAGGTACAATTTATGTTTTTATTCCATTATGAATGTATGGATGTATGTGTAATTCAATTGGTTCCAGTTAAGTAAAACTATTGTTATCTTGCTTCATTGTGTGATATCAATTGTTTAGGCTTACAAAATTTCGGTGCAATTAAGGTGTTTTAATGTCAATGTTGTTTCAATTGCTTCTGGTTAAGTAAAACTATTGTTATCTTGCTTTAGTGTGTGGTATCAATTGTTTATGATTACAAAATTTCGGTGCAATTGAGGTGCTTTAATGTTTACGTTTTTTCAAATGCTTCCGGTTGAGATGAATAATTATGCAAGTTGATTTATTTGGTTTTTATGAATTATTTATGGCTTAACGAAAGAAAATGTTGACGGGATGAGTTGTTTAGTCCAATTAAATTCCGGATAAGATAAACTAAGTTTATTCTAATCTTAGTTAGACATATCAAAGTGGAGGTTTCGGTTATTCAAGTCTAATCGAATGCTTAAACAAGGAAATGCTAGTTAACTAACCTAGTATTTGGCTTGTTTAAAATCTAAAGGTCTAAGTTATATGGATAATTAGAACCAGATGATAAAAAAATAGAGTTTATCTTTGTTTTAGTCTTATCGAATGAAGCGGTTGCATTTATACAAACGGTTTAGCAAAAGAACTAATATGCTTAGTTGACTTTTGGTTTGCTAAACTAGTTGGGAAAATTGTTTCGGGCAATTATTTCCATGATAACATATCAAAACATAATTAGTTTGTAGTTTAGGTTTTGATGTTGGTTATCAAAAATGGTATGTGGAACCCTCGTGCTTGACTCAACAGGTTGCAAGTCTATTTTGAGATTTGTAAGATCCTTTTCGTGTTATCCTTTATTTTTTCATTTCTTTGTCATTTTTGTGACAAAAAGGGGAAGAAATATATCGAGTAAACATGTGATATTGGTATCGATTTTATATTGATTGGTGTCACTAGGAAGAGGACAATGGTGCTTGAACGTTTATCTAACGAAAGAGGAAAAGCACAGACTAAGGAGGAGTAACATATCATATGATTTGGTATAACAAAGACGTGCGGATTGAAAATCTGCCTATCTCACCTTTTGTTATTATAATGTCAACATCAGCATTTTTAAGGATTGAATGAATGCAAGTTATGTGTTGTTGAATTCGGGAATCAAGCGTATGTGTAATGAATTCTTGTAATTTGTTTATCCATATGATTATAAGAGTTTTGTCACTAAAATTGACAAAGGGGGAGATTGTTAGAGTAAAGCTTGGTTGAACCCACCAAGCGTTGGTATGTTAAGTTTGGTTGTCATATTTTTGTGAACCAAAACTCATTCAAGAGTCACTTGATTAAATGTACTAGAGTCAACTTCATATAGGTTAGCTCGAAAGTATTAGGATATGAGACATTACAAGTATTGCGAAGACTTGAAGAAGTGAAGAAGTAAGGAGCTACAACCACAACATCATCCTTCCACTTGAGGTTAGTGATATTTGACTTGAACTGTTTCATTCCCTAACGTATTTTTCAAGTCGTGCATATTGAAAACAAAACTGTGAAGCATGAACACTCGAGATAGACATAGTATTAAGGAATACAATACGAGGTTTATTTCTTAACCATTAAACTTTGTATATAAGATATCAACATAATCGTTTGAATGCTATTGTGAATATGTATGGGTATGAGGTGAGGATTTCATCCTAGGAAATAATGTTTTACATGTGTTTTAAGGAAGTAAGTTCATGAACTTATTTTTTGAACCGAAAAGGAAATCGCAAGGCGTTATTGGGGCTGTTCTTCATTGCATATCTTATGAACGACCAATATGTGTGATTAATATATTCGTTCATGACTTGTTTGTGATCTTCGTAAAACTATTCACATGAGGCATGACTTATGTATTGGTATGACTTTTATTAGTGAAATCGATCTTAAGTAATCACTTGTTGGTATGATCGAGTTTGTATGTGTAAGACCGAATCTGGGTAAAGGGGAACCGGTCCTAGTAAGAGGTACAACACCTACAAAGGGGAATTGATCCTTGTATGAGGTGCAACAAGGTTTATAGCAGAAAGGGGAACCGATCCTATGGACATGTGCAACACATATGAGTTAGATACCATATATATGTGGGGAACTGATCTTAGTACCTAGTCAACCAAAGTTTGGTAAGCTAGTGTGACTATGCACAATACTCACATGGAGGTAGAACCGAAACTTGTTTTGGTAGAACCGTTAAACCCATGATTTGTGATTGAGTATTACTTGATCAATTACATAGTTCTTCAAAATCATATGAACCAATTCTAAACTAGTTTGGAAGCGTGGTAAATCGATTTCAAGTGTGTAAGTATGAAAGAGGACTTACAAAGAAAGGATATCGACACACTTTGAACACGTGAAGTAATGCGTATCTTTTATTGTTCAAAGATATTCCATAACAGCTAACAGGAAGTAAATCACAGGATCAAATTTAAATAAGTTAAGAATCTTTTAATTAAGGTTTTTAATTATATATGAAAAATAAGAATTAGTAATGTGCATTTACTAGTTAAAGATTTTCCAAGGAGATTTCGATCATTAATTTGGACAGAGCATTCTCAGGAATTATGAAAACCGAATTTCTAAATTATTATTGAATATCTTGAGAATATTTTCGGTTTTGGAAATTCCTTGGTGTCCAAACTTCCTTGTCTATAAATACTTTGAATTTGCATTTCTAGCAAACTAATGCTTCGTGACAACAAACTTCCTCGGTTGTGTTGTTACTGGTGAAGCCTCCTATTCGGAGAGGAGAGTAACCTAATTAGGAAAAATCTCTTACGGCCGCTCAGTTTAAAGTCTTCTTTGGGATCGAGAAGTTCTAATAGTACCATTGGTGGGAACTTAGATGATTGCGGTTTATCTTTTGTTTTCATATTGATTTGATTGACTAACGGTGGTTGAACTTTGATTGCACCTGGTTTGTTTATGCTTGAGAATCTTCTCTTCTAATATAAGATTCACTCAAACTAGTTCAAGGTTTCGACAGGGATCTTTAGACTATTGTTATATCTATAGAAGATCTTGTGATAATCCATTGTTAACAGACTCCGTTCTGTGCGTGATTGATCACATAAGATTCAAGTAGTTGTGTGCATGTGTTTATTAAATATTTTGAGACAAAGAATAGATATAAGATTTCTGACTTGGTTATATAAATCTTTGGTGTGCACAATACTTGGTTATCCTTGTGGTATTTTGATAGAATAGTTTTGTAGATCGGCATCAATATGTTTCCTTGGGATTAAAGGTATTGATTACAAAATCTTAACAATTACCTTTTGGTGATCGAACATAAGATATATCTTGGAACTTGGCAAAGGAGTTTATATTAAGATGAACAGAAGATCCTTTGTCCAACTCATATCACTTGGTTGAAGAGAGTTGATACCAAACACATTTGTTGTTCCTTTACTGTTTGGAATACGAACCAAAGAAATTGGTCCAAGTACGTGACTTGTTTTACAGGTTGGAGGCATGGGAATACAGACGGAACTAGGTGAACTACAAGTTTAGTTGTTTGGTCTCAACTATACGAAGTTGGTTTATTTTGTATAACGGCTTAATCCTGAGAGTATTCAATTCTAGACAAGGTCCCGGGGTTTTTATGCATTTGCGGTTTCTTCGTTAACAAAATCTTGTTGTGTCATTTACTTTATATTTCCGCATTATAATTGTTTTATTATAATTAAAGTAAATCACACAAACGTTAATTCATATTTACTTGATAAGAAATCCTATTGTGTTTGGTTAAGTCCGAACCTTTGTATCAAGTAAACATACTTCATTGTTGTATTGTCTCGATCTCGTATCCATAGACGATCACACAAAGTGTGAACCAATTTGTTGTATTGTCTCGACTCAGTCCATAGACAATCACTTTCGGAGAAATAACTTATAGGAAGGAAAAGTTTTAGCTTGTGGTATATTTGGGTACCCTCGCTTTTTCATAGAGAATACAAATTGAGAATGAATCCCTTGAAGTGCACCTTTGGTGTTTCCTCTGGATTTTATTTAGGGTTTCAAGTTACTGAAGAGGAAATCAAGTTTGATCCATTCAAGGCACATGCCATTACCTCCATGCCTTCTTCACGGACTGTGGAAGATCTCTACATCTTTATGGGAAAGGTGAACTATAACCGATGTCTCATTCCTAGATTGGCTCAGCTTATTGCTTCATTTACTCCCTTGCTGAAGAAATGAGCAAATTTTGTTTAGACCTATGCTCAACAAGACGCCTTTTAGAAAATACAAAAAATACTACTATCACCTGTTGTCATGAAATCTCATGTATAAAGACAACCGCTAATACTCTACACGCTTCCAGTGATGTTGTTGTCGGAGGCCTCCTCGCTCAAGAAGATGATGAAGGGATCGAATGTCCAATCTACTATTTCAGTCGTACATTGATGGATGCAGAACTCAGGTACCCTAATGCTGAAATAGCATGCTTAGCATTTATCCATACAATCTAAAAGTTCATACATTACATGTTATCAAATAGAGTAATATTAGTTGCTAAAGAAGGTTTAAGCTAAGATAGCTTTGGAACCAAGATAACAATATCCACTATTAGATGAATCTTTGAATCCGATTCACATAAACAAGATATACATTGTAGTTAGGTAAAACTATTACTGAACCGTGTACAAAGACTATGTTCAACTTGGTTAGCCGAAACTAGCGGTTTTAACTTAAAAACTTAATTTTCATTTTTATGAACACATAAGACGTTAATTCTGAGTCACAAACATGTAATCAAATAAGTCTAATGTTTTAGAGAATTAATCAAATGATAATTATCTTATTGAAATAATTTAAATGCACTTGCAAATATAATCGACATGATTATTAGAAGTATACACGAATTTTGAGTCGAGAACTAATTATTTAGTTTACGAATTTCTCGAAATATAATGACTAAGCTTAATGAACATTTGTTCATACTTAATCAAATTTCACTGGAGAACAATATATTGTTCAGAACCAAATCATGATTCAAGTTTATCATTCGAAAATAGACTAGAACATTGATATGTGCCATTGATGTTATTCAGGAATGTTTCGAATTGATTTAGAGAAATATATAACTACTACTATATTCGGAATAAAAGACAGTGTTATCAGTCTTACAAACTGAGAAAACTGTTATATGTCTGAAGCCGTATTGTATATATGTACTCGTACACGTAGTGGAGTAGCTATATATCGACTTTCAGATTTGTGTGATATGCATTTTCGTATGTACATCATGGAAAAATCTGTTTGTTTTGCGATCCAGATAGGTATGCATATTCGTATGCAAACCATTTTGGAACTATGGTAAGGGAACCGGGTTAAAGTAATTAAACCGGTATGCGATCCAATACAGTTCTATGTTCTAGAACAATTATAGTACCTAAACCGGTACGTGAACTGAAAAAGTTTTGTCAACTCCGGAACTTTGAGTTGGACCTAAGTTTGCAAATCGATACGTGAACCAAAAAAAGTTTTATCAACTTCAAAACTCGGTTATTGCTTATAAGTTTGCAAACCGGTCCGCATACTGTGACTTAGCCGACTCACAAACAATTCAAGTAATTATACCTTGTATATTTACCAACTATGTCGATTATGATTCAATTTCAATTAAATTATTTCTATGAGATGATTTTCATTTGACCAATTCTCTAATTAACACCGGACTCATTTAATCATGTGATTGTGACTCAATGTTAATGTCTTAGTGAACATGAAAATGAGTGTTAAGCTTTTAAAGTTCAAATCGGCTAGTTTCGGCTAACCATGTTGGACATAGTCTTCATACACGGTTCGGTTACGGTTCATCTAACCAGAGTGTATATCTTGTTTATGTGATTAAGATTCAAAGATTTCATCTAACGGTGAATGTTTTTTGCTTAGTTCCAAAGCTATCTTAGCTTAAACCTAAAGCAACATAGGCTTTGAAGTCTATATAAGGGGAACTCTTGGTAACAGGGATCTTTGAATCATGACACTACTTTTTGGTGTGTCTTAGTTGTATCTAGAGTCGTACTTTCTAGAAACCCTTTTAGGGTTTAGTGACTATAAAGACTTCATTGCGATTCATGAAGCTAGGTCCAGTTATCTTTTATCTTGATAACTCGAGTATCCTGATCTTGATTGTTTATAGAGCTCGCTCCAACGATCAAGATAGATAGTAACCATCAAAGTTATTTTTGTCTAAGACTTTGTTGATTCTGCAAGTTTTATACTTGTGAGGTGAATAATAATCTAGGCTGCACTTTGGGTTGCATAAGTCAATATTTTGAGGATAGACGGACTTTTGTCAAGTTGTTATCGATTCACATCAGTTGGATCTTTCGTTTGATCTGATCATCCGTTTAGATCGTAAATCAGGAAATCAATCATAGGCTTAATCTGTGGGAGCCATATTTGGTTAAAAGTATTCAATTGAGTTGAAGCAACTCTAAGTTGGTGTGAGACCGTCTTGGGGAATCAATTGTGCGGAGTCCTATTGGGATTCAATAGGTGTAAGGAGCGTGATTGTACCTGAATCAGTGGGATACTGAGCTCGGGCTTAGTTACATTCCAGACCGAAGTTAATTGGTAGTATGCTAGTGTTTATAGCGACTTAATACAATTTAGTGTTCAGTGTGGACTAGGTCCCAGGGTTTTTCCGCATTTGCGAGTTCCTCATTAACAAAAATTCTGGTATTTGTGTTATTTATTTTTCCGCATTATATTGTTTATCTTTATAATTGAAATATCACAGGTTATGCGTTGATCAATCATAGTACATAGGTCCGACCTTTTTTGTTGGATAAGACTTGATTGATCCTTGGATATTGGTCTTTGGTACTGTCCAAGAACTCTCTTTGTAGTTAGGTTCACGGATTCATTTCTGTAAACATTCTTACAACAAGAGAGAGAGATATAACTGTAGACACTTTCCTTGATTGAGTTTTAACTCTCGGAGTTGTATTGAGTTTTTCCATACAGATTACCTATGAAAAAATTGATGGTGTATTTTGATACCCCAGTGTTTTCAATTGGTATCAGAGCAGGCAAACACATTAAGACCTAATAAGTATGTGTTTGAAGCAGTATGATTATATGGATAGAAGTATAATATCGATAAACATACCACCACCATTTTATGGCTCAAATTACTTATGGTAGAAAATCGTTATGCGTTACTTTCTACAAGCCCATGACTTTGAGACATTGAAAATTGTAGTTATTGGATATAACGTACTAACAGTTGTTGTCGACGGAGCTACTGTTGCGAAGCCATTGATACAATATAGTGAATTCGAGATAAGTGCTGCAAAGCATAATTCATATGGGTTAAACGCTATTATCTACACCATAAGCCCAGATCTTCAGCACCATGTGACTTCGTGCACTAAGTCTAAAGATGCTTGGGATATCTTAGAAACCGTATTTGAAGGATATACCTTAGAGATAGATGTTAGGCTTCAAAACCTAACTTCTAACTGGGAAAACCTCCATATGTCTGATGAGGATTCGTTTGAATAATTTAATCAAAAGGTGGCTCGTATTGTTAATGCTTGTTTTGCGTTAGGGAACACTATCTCCCAAAAGGACATTGTGATGAAAATTCTCCGATCTTTACCAGCAAGATACGAGTCTAAGAAACATGCCATCATGGAAGGAAATAACCTTGATACACTTTCCATAAACGCTCTTGTTGTAAAGTCAAAGATCTTTGATCATGAACTGCAATCCAAAGACGGAAAGGATATTGCGTTCAAGGCACTGAAAAAAACTATAACCCTAAAAAGTGAAAGTATTGACAACTCTTGAAATGATCTTGTCGATTCTGATTTTTCAGATGAAGATCTTGATAACAAAGTTTTTGTGATCACAAGACAGTTTGGGGAACTTCTTAGGAAGAGAAATAAACGATTCTCGAGAGACAAACCTCCAATGTCAGTTAAGCCATATAATCGTATTTCTGCTAAAAGCAGAGATTCCAACGACACTGACGATGAGGATATGCCACAATGCTTCAAGTGTAAAGGATTATATCATTTTGCCAATGAGTGCTCAAATTGAAGAAAATACACGAGCAACATGAGATTGGATGCAACACTTGATGAGACCTCTGACTATTATGATTCCGAAGAGGAAGAAAATTCAAGTGTAGCACTCTTGGGTAAAATTGTCAATTTTGATAATTGTAGCAATACTCATATCGATCTTGATAATTTAATTGATGATTCTTCATCAAAATCATTGGAGAATGTTATGGATTTTTCGTATACTAATGAGAATTCTGATGTTATTTCAGGTACCATGTTTTTAACCGCTAAAGTTGTTCCTGAAATAATCTCCAATCTGACATATCCTTATTATACTAGTAAAAGTCACGGACTCGTAAAATGTTTCAAATACAAACATAAGCTATGTTATGTCAACAAACTGCAGCAGAGGGCTAGTCGGTAGGTAAATGCGCTTAAACTTGTTCAAAAGTCCAATCCTGAGGTATACAAAGTTAACTCTTCATATTCTAAGAGATTGATTGATTCAAAGGATAAGGAAAACTCTCAAAAAAGTAGAAGAGTCCGAACTAAGCATTTCATTTTGAAGGATATTGTAAATTCCATGCAGGAATATGGCGGTGAGAAATCCAGTGCTCACCTCAATACAATCTAATTGTGTTGAAATGTGCATCTTATCTCATGTGCCCTTGGAAGAGATAAGAACTTTGCACATCAGGGCTTGAGATAAAAGTTGAATATTATTACTTGGATATCCACCATTACTTATTCATATTTTTCTATGTCTCAAGTAATGGTATTGGAAATTTTGATCTGCTAAACTTAAAAAATGGATAAAAATGATATTTCCATTCCATTTTAGGTTTTTTTTTATGTTCCAGTGCATGAACCTTTATAAGTTCTGAAATCCCGCATGATAAATGTCTTTTTTTTCAAGACTCATATCTCTTTCACAAGAAGCTTTGCATGTTGAGCCATACATTTGTGTTTCACAAATACATTTTTTTTTGTTCTCACGAATCATGGAGGCTCCAAGCACGACATCTTCTCGTGAAACCTACGCCCCAATGGTTGTTGATACTGTTCCAACTAACAAGTTTGTCTCTTCCCTTAAGGGGAAAAAGAAGTGTTAGAGCATTATTCGGTCGAACTCGCAAGTGTTGCTATCTTAATCTTGTTTGTCGAGTTTAGTTAATCAAAACTATAAGTCTTGATTTCTAGTCTACTTATAGCTATGTCTCATATTAGGGTAGAATGTGTAGTTGAGCTTTAGACTTCAAGGCTTTCATCGATTGAAGAAGAAGATCTACTGAGGAGAGCTTGGAGGAACTTCATCAAAAAAAGGTATGTGAAGACTAAAACTTATGTATCACTCAGAAGTATATTCTATTCTATCTCCTAATGAGACTAAGTCGTATAACTATATAGACTTTTATATTATACATATTTGATATTTCCAGCCGAATTTATCTCGCTTATCTCTTTTTTTGAAATACAAGTTGAAAGATTTTTGCTTTAACTATATTCATTCATTGTATTCTTGGCAAGTTTAGATGAAAACAATTTATTTATTGAAAACTAAATATTAAGTCAAAATGTGGAAATTGCCTTGAAACATCTTACATGATTTGTGTGAGACAATCATTTGATTTCGACTTGGAAATTTCGTATTGATCATTCGATCACTTGAAACTTACTTGAAGCTAATAGTTTGTGTGAGACATATATTGTCGTCTTCTAAGGATTTTTTAATGATTGAAATATAAGTTTAGAACAAAAACCTTTGTCTGGATACATCACAAAATGCGTACCTAGTATGCAAACTATTTTGGTATGATTCAAGTCCGGGAACCTTGTTTGCATACCTTGTATGCGAACGGTTTTAACTGTTAAGTCTGGGAACCTTGTTTGCATACCTAGTATGCGCACTGTTCTACCTGATTTAGGTTCGGGACGGCTGTTTGCATACCCGTTTGCAAACAGTTGTACAAGGCCAAAGTCCGGAAGCTATAGTTTGCGTACCCATTTGTAAACTTAGTGGTTAAGTTCTAAAATCGGTTAAGTATGTTTTTCATATTTATGAACAAATACTTTTATGAATTAAGAAATGCAATCTTTGCAAACCATGGCTTAATGTTCATGAATTGAATCTTGTATAAGTACTTTGTACGATTACTAATCAATCCGATTTTGATTTAATTTGTTCATATATATTTCTATGAGATAGTGAACAATTTGTTCACAATTAGAGTCAATTGATTATCTTTCATGATTGATTGATCATCATATTTGATCTAAATGTGTTAGATGAATGTGGTTAAGACAAAAGTGTTTCATATGGCTAACTTCGGTTAACTTTTATTGAGCCAACTCAATATACATGTTAAAGTACAGTTACCCATATCTAAATGAAAGTATATTTCATTTGTGTGTAACAAACTAAGACCATCTAACGGTGGAGATTAATTGCTTTATTTCTAAGCAGACTTAGCTTGAATCTTAAGTCAGGATTTTAACAAACGGTGAATATTGAATGCTTTTTACTAAGCTATCTTAGCTTTGATTGAAAGCAAACCCTGATTTGAAAGACTATATAAGGGAGAACTCTAGCAACTGGAAAACCTAATCCCGACACTTTCCTGTATCCTAGTTGCGTACTAGAGTCGATTCTCCTTTAACCTAGGTTTTTCCAAAACCATATTAGGTTAACGAATTGAAGACTTCATTTGGGATTCGTGAAGCCAGATCCAACTATTTTCTCTGTAGTTGCATATTCTGATCTTACTTGTTCTATCGTATTGAGTACCATCTTCCCTAAGATTTTCTACAGAGATTTATCTCCGATAGGTAAGATATAAAAAGTAATCAAAAATTTCTTTGTCTCAGACTTTGTGGTTCCACGGTAACTTCTTATACTACCATATAGTTAAGTTATTATGAGGTGATTGATATTTCTAGGCTGCTATTCGGGAGTATAAGACCGGATTATCAATTGGTTCCTGTTCACCTTAATTTATCATAAGACAAAACAAAACTTCGTAGGTACTTCCGTGGGAGACATATTTATCTATCAGAATAGACTTATCAGTAGGAGACATATTTATTTATAAGACTGCGACTTTGGATCGTAACAACTCTTAGTTGTGGGTGAGATCAGCTAAGGTAATCAAGTGCGCGAAATCCAGCGTGGTTCTAGAGGCGTAAGGAACACGACTGTACCTTAATCGGTGTGAGACTTAGTTAGGGCTCAACTACATTCTAGTCTGAAGTTAACTTGTAGTAGGCTAGTGTCTGTAGCGGCTTAATACAACATGGTGTTCAAATATGGACTAGGTCCCGGGGTTTTTCAACATTTGCGGTATCCTCGTTAACAAAGTTCTGGTGTCTATGTTATTTCTTTTCCACATTATATATGTTTATATAATTGAAATATCACAGGTTGTGCGTAGTTCAATCAATTGGTAAATCCGACCTTGTTTGTTGGATATAAATTGATTGACACTTGGGCATTGGTCTTTGGTACCGTCCAAGTATTTCTCACATCAACCAGGCTCATAGAATTCCATCTGTTTGATTTGCTGATTGATTTGAAAAAAGAAAGATATAACTCTTTGATATATTTATTGGTTGAGCTCGCTTTATAAGATGGTGCTCTCGGAATAATATTGGAGTTAGTCTATACAGATTTCCGAACGAATTATTGGGTGTGGTTGTTATACCCCCGCTTTTTCAGGAAGAATCGGAAGAAACCTATATCAGATTACTCCAATCATAAATGGTTTGAAAATCTTCTGGGAGAACTTAAGAAAACTAAGAAATAGGTGCAGGGATTAAAGAAGATTTTACAAAATCTCTCAAACTACAAGATGCTCTTGTCAATCAATAGCCTACCAGGTTTGCGGGAACTAACTCTTTAATTCATGAACCATATGTTCCTTTCCAGTCATTGATAAGTGAGTTTGAAGATGATAAGGAATTCTCAAAGACTTTAAATACTAGGAAACTTCTTTTGAGATTTTTTTTCTTGAGAAGGATAACTAGCGTTTGGCATAGCAAAGATTATGATTACACAAAGTTATTTCCAACGTTTTTCACCTTACATGTTTTTATAGATTTATGTATTTAAATTCTAGAGTTGTTGGAAGATGAACTTGCAGTATGTAATCATTATTGGTTTAATTATTGCAAAATTCTTATGAAATATTGTGCCTTTACGTTTTCATGAATCGAGCTAATTATTCATATATGCTCATAAGTTAAATTTATTATATTTTTATAAACGTAAAATATAACAAACTCTTTGAGATTTTTCTCGCAGTATTGATCGTTTTGTGATCACACTTTTGTGTTTTTCTGCTTGACACACTCCGTAAGATTCTCTTATGTTGAGTAAAATCGAGTAAAATTGTCTCGTTGTTCGTAACCGGCCTTGAGACTAATTTATGTCGATACTACGGGTACACATCCTTGTGATCTGTTAATGTCCACCAAAATCCTTTATTTTTCACAAAACCAAGGTCACCCATGTTGTTCTCTTGGGAATGACATTTTATGGAGGAGAGTTCTTAAATGAACTTGTGTTTAATTGTTATATCTTTATGGGGAGTGTGGCTGTGGAATTTCAAAGGGGATGCTTGTATTTTTTTTAATATCCTAGGATATGTGATATCATCTAAATAAGTTGATATGGGGAGTTGCAGTTTATCTATGTTATTATGTAGTATCTCCATCTTCCTTAAAGCTTGAGATATCTTTTGGTTGTATTCATTATGATCCCGCGATTTTCGTACCTTTGTTAATTTTATTGACAAAAAGGGGGAGAATTATTTAGTAGTTTCATACTACATACGTATGGTTTACGGATTATTATGTAAGGGGGGAGTGAATCATTTAAGCAATATGCTTACCTATTATACAAAAGATGTAAGTATTGATTAAGGGGGAGAAACAAATCACCGCAGTATTACTTCAGAGTTGAGATACAATTAAACTTTGGAGAGAAGACAATAATAATATGTTTCTGTATAACAACAATTGCGAATATTTATTTTCATAGTTTTTATTCTATGGAATCATTTCTTCAACAACAACGATGCTGAGTTGAACACGTTCAGAATCATTGCGACTTGAAACATTACAGAGTTCAAGGTGAGTTAAAGAAACTGAGGAAATCAAGGCACGATGGATCGAGGATTTTTTTTCAAAACTTTAATTTTTGTTATCAATATGTATTAACTAGTTTTGTCACTAAAATTAACAAAGGGGGAATTGTTAGAGAATTGCTCGGTCGAACTCACAAGTGTTGCTATATCAAGATTGTTGTCAAATTTAGTTGTCAAAACTATATCTTGATTTCTAGTCTATAATTAGTTAAGTCTTGGTCTAGGATAGAGGTAGTTGAGAAAACAACCAGTCATCATTTGCGTTCTATCGTTTGAAGGAGAAGATCGACCGAAGCTTTTGGAGAACTTCATCCACAAAAGGTAAGTGAAGACTAAACCTCCTATTTCTCAAGTTATATTCACTTTTCTATCCCTGAACCGATTTTCGCATAACTAATTAGACTAGCTTGCGTAGACAAGAATTTCGAGTAGAGAACTAATTATTTAGTTTACGAATTTCTCGAAATATAATGAGTAAGCTTAATGGCCAATTGTTCATACTTGATCAAATTTCGGTGGAGAACAATCTATTGTTCGGAACCAAATCATGATTCAAGTTTATCATTCGAAAATAGCCTGGAATGGTAATATGTGTTATTGATGTTATTCAGGAATGTTTCGAATTGATTTAGAGAAATATATAACTACTATATTCGGAATACAAGACAGTGTTATCAGTCTTACAAACTGAGGAAACTGTTATATGTTTAAAGTCGTATTACATGTACTAGTACATGTAGTGGAATAGCTATATATCGACTTTCAGATTTGTGTGATATGCATTTTCGTATGTACATCATAGGAAAATCTGTTTGTTTCGTGATCGGGATAGGTATGCATATTACTATTCAAACCATTTTAGAACTATGGTAAGGAAACTAGGTTAAAGTAATCAAACCGGTATGTGAGCCAATACAGTTCTATGTTCTAGAACCAGTTTAGTACCCAACTGGTCGTCAACTGAAAAAGTTATGTAAACTCTAGAACCAGTAAAAATATTAAGTTTGCGAACCGGTATGTGAACTGAAAAAGTTTTTTCAACTTCGGAACTTTGAGTTGCACCTAATTTTGCAAACCGGTACGTGAACTGAAAAAGTTTTGTCAACTCCGGAACTCGGTTATTGCTTATAAGTTTGCAAACTGAAAAAGCGGGGGTCTAACAACCACACCCAATATTTGACTTAACAATCTGTAAGGACTAACTCCAATATATTTTAAAGAGAATCAACTAGACAGTCAGACTTAATCTTAAGAAAAGTATATCAAAGAGTTATATCTCAATTTCTCAATTCAATTCGCAATAAAACAAATAGAAATTTGCGAGCCTGATTGAATACTCCCTCCGTTCCATTTTAGATTATGTTTTAGGGTTATTTTTTTATTCCAAAATACTTGAAAGTTTTCATATTTTTCCATAAAACTACCAATAACATCCTTACATTTTGCCTTGGAACTATAAGTTTATTTTTAAATGCACTAATGACATTTAATGTTTGAAGACTTTTCTCAAGGGTATAAATAGAAGATTTTCACTTCTCTCTTCATTTCTTAATCTACGTGAAAACTAAAAAAACGTCATCTAAAATGGAACAGAGGGAGTATAAGAAATAACTTGGACGGTATCAAAAACCAATATCCAATTGTCAATCAATTTAATCAACAAGCAAAGGTGGGATTCACAATTGATTTAACTTATGCACAACCTGCGATATTTCAACTATATAAACAAATATAATGCGAAAAAGAAATAATACATACACTAGAAATTTTGTTAACGAGGAAACTGTAAATGCAGAAAAACCCTGGGGACCTAGTCCATATTTGAACACCATAATGTATTAAGCCGCTACAGACACTAGCCTACTCCAAGTTAACTTCAGACTGGAATATAGTTGAGCCCTAACCAATCTCACACTGATCAAGGTACAATTGCGCTCCTTACGTCTCTGAATCCTAGAAGGACTCTACGCACTTGATTCCCTTAGCTAATCTCACCCACAACTAAGAGTTGCTACGACCCAAAGTCGAAGACTTGATAAACCAATCTTTCTCACACAGAGTAGTCTATTAAATAGATAAAATTGTCTCCCACAGATAAAGCTATGAGTTTTGTTCCTTCTTTTGATAAATCAAGGTGAACAGGAACCAATTGATATACCAGAATTATATTCCCGAAGAACAACCTAGAAATATCAATCACCTCACAATAATCTTAATCGTATGGTAGCGAAACAAGATATTGTGGAATCACAAACAATGAGACGAAGATGTTTGTGACTACTTTTTATCTTGCCTATTGGAGATTAAATCTCGAGCAAATATAAGAGAAGATAGTACTCAATCACGATAGAAAATAGCAAGATCAGAACACGCAACTACAGAGAAAATAGTTTGGTTTGGCTTCATAATCCCAATGAAGTCGCAACTAGTATCACACATGAGGTGTAGGGATTAGGTTTCCCAGTTGCTAGAGTTCTCCTTTATATAGTCTTCAAATCAGGGTTTGAATTCAATATTACCTTGGTAGCAAAACATTCAATATTCACCGTTAGATGAAAACCTGATTATACTCAAGCTAATATCTTTCAACTGCTAGATCGAACTTAGCTTGTTACACACAAATGAAAAGTGACCTCATTTAGATATGAGTAACCGTACCTAAACGCGTGCACCTTTTTTGGCTCAACAATAGTTAACCGAAGTTATCCATATGAACACTTTCTTATCAACCTTACTCATCTTAACTTCAAATGACTCAAATGAAACTAGTTCTAGAGTTGTTCAATTGTTTATATTCTCATAGAAGTATACAAGACACAATTTAAGCAAAATTGATTTTAGTTCACTCGAATCGAGTCATGAACATTATAGCCATGGTTTGCAAAATATTGTATTCCTTATTATATAAATGTATTAGTTCATGAACAAACCGATTTTAGAACATTATCCACTCATGTATGCAAACGGGTACGCATACCTAAATGGCCGGACTAAGTTTGGGTTCGCCAATACACGAACTGGTATGCATACATTCCAAACTCAGCTGAAATTCCCGGAACTGAACCTCACGCCAGTACGCGTACCGGTATGCGTACAAGGTTCCTGGATTTTCTCCAAACCAAGAAGTACACATACGAGTATGCATACCATGGTTCCCGGACTTGGATTACATATATGCAAGTACGCATACTATGCTTATATCCAATTGTTCTAAAATCTCATTTCAATCATTGAAACATTCTCGGAAGACGACAATAGCCGTCTCACACAAAATATTAGCTTCAAAACAATTTTTAAGTGATCGAATGATCAATACAAAACATTCAGAGTCTATATCAAATGAATGCCTCACACAAATCATGTAAGATGTGACCAGGCGATTTTCACATGATCATTTTTTTACTTTCATCAAGAATATAAGATGAACTTGGTCAAAGCGAAAGCTTACCAACACATATTTCGAGAAATATGTAAGCGAGTTAAACACATCTAGAAATATCAAATGTGTATAATTGAAGTCTATATAGCTATACGACTTTTATCTCAAATAGGAGATAAAATAAATAGAATTTTGAGTGATAGATGAGTTTAAGTCTCCATATACCTTTTGTTGATGAAGTTCCACAAGCTCTCCTTAGTAGTTCTTCGTCTTCATTCAATGAACGCCGTGAAGTCTAATGTTCAACTACACTTTTTATCCTAATCCGAGAGTTATCTACAAGTAGACTAAAAATAAATACTTATAGTTTTGACAACTAAAATTGACAACAAGCTTGAGATAGCAATGCTTGCGAGTTCGACCGATCAGTGCTCTAACACATCCTATAAATTAATTTCTAAGATTATGGCAAGAAGAATGAAAATCATCCTAAATATGGTAATCTCTCAATTTCAATCGGCATAAGTACCAAGTAGATTGATGTTAATATTTCACTGGATCATGAGGTTATGCACACTTTGAAAGAAAGAAAAAAGAGAGTTAGTCATTTATCTTTGAAACTCGACATGTCAACGGCATTTGATAGGTTGGAGTGGGATTTTCTCATAGCAATCATGGGGAAAATGGGTTTTGGTGATCAATTGTGCTATTTAATACTTCAATATATTAGCACTACTAAGATTTATAGTCTACCTTGTCCCTTTTTTTATCCCACAAGAGTTATTCGACAAGGAGATCCCATCTCTTCATACTTATTCATTATTGCTATAAAAGCTTTTTAACGTGTTATGGTAGCTGCTAAGAAGTCCAAAAAAATCAGGGGATAAAATTGCTCAAAGAGTACCTCAAATCAGTCATTTGTTGATTGCAAATTACTGTCAAATTTTTGTACAAGCCATCTTGGAAAATATTAATCAGTTAGAACATATTTTGGAGGTCTTTTCTTTTTCATCAGGTCAGCTTCTAAATTACCAGAAAAGCAGCATCCCTTTCAGTAAGAATTTAAATCCCAGAGCATGTAAAAGACATCATCAAACTCTTACAAGTTAAATATAGGGATCCAAATGAAAGGTATCTTGGTGTTCCACTCTTTTTAGGTGTTTGTGGGTGAAAATTATTTCTGCTGGTTTTGGTAAATTTGGGTGTGTGGATGAGAAACAAATCTAGACCCTAAAAAATGCACTGCACGAGAGTACTTTTGATTCGAGAGATCAATCTGTACAATCCTGGCCTAAACCAAGAAATGGCCGTTCCATGCTTGCTTCGGTCACAAAGTGAAGGAGAATGGTTTGTCTTTAGGGAGAGAAGCGAAGAAGGTGTTGAGACCAGAATGGTTAATTATGAAGGTATGTTTATTTTATGACTTGTATCAGAAAGTGGAAATGGCTTACAAGATGAAAAACTATCAGTTCATTGATGATTTCTGGATACTATGTTGTTGCGCTGACCAAAACTTTTCGTTTGGTGGAAATAGGTGAAACCTATTTATACAAATCATAATAAAACGTACCTTGGTCTCGTAGGAAGTGGGAACGATTGAGTAATGGAAGTGTGGAGTAACATATAACCGTCAAAAACCATGCTTCCATGATGAAGAAAGTGGATCCGTTTACACCCATTACTTCTCGCACCACTAAATTTTCCGTTTCCTGACACTTTATTATAACGGGCGTATTGCACGCCGCACGCTGTAAACCGCCATACCAATACCCTGATGAGTATCCCCCAGTTTGTGACATGTTTGATGTCTCGAGTATTTTCGTGGAAAACATGTAGAAGTTTGATACGTGTGGCAAGTCAAGGTCAAGAGACTTTCCGCAAGAAAAATAACATATAGTGCTATTAGGATTATCTCGGCTGGTCGCCTAAAACTTGCCACAAGCCTGTTAGTTTGGTGGTGAACTTGGACAGCTGAGGTTGCATCTCATGAGGAAGGGTAGCCATTGATTATGGCCATATCCTGTTGGCGCCTGATAATGGCGTAGTGCCGTCATTGACATGTGCCAATGGTATAGTGGCGCCTTTAGCGCATGCCAGTGGCAATGCGGCATGGCTGGAATAGTTCGTGCATGCCAGTGGCATGGTGGAATGGCTGGCATAGCCTGTGCATGCCAGCGATACGATGGTGGAAGTAGCGCCTGACGTAGCCATGGTCACTAGATTTTGGCTTATTGGTGTTAGACTCAAATGTGGTGTGGCAACATCAGTTTCAGTGGCCACATCAATCCCAATGTTTAGTGGAACATTATCTGGCTTGGTTGGCGTAGCAACTTTGCCTAAATTAGGGTTTGGCATGCCGAAACCCTAATTAGCGCATATGGCATGCGGCACGCGGTAGGTGGTCGTGGCATGGAATTTTATACAAACGGTGCCAGAGTCATGCCATATGATCCATAGGCAGGCCACCATGTAGAAACGGTCACATGATCAAATATTACCACTAGTGGCTGTGGCGTAACGCCTTTTTTAGGGTTTCCTAAGTCTGCACGACTTGTGGCATGTTGTGGGCCCGATGCGGCATAGTTTTATGCCACGATTAGAAGTTAGGGTTTCATCCACCGCCACTAGAGCATGGTCGCGCTTACGGTTAATTGAAGTATGTTGTGATGCTGGTCACAAACAGAGAGTGGGTTGGTATGTTTTGGCATGCTGTCGCGGTAAGTGGTGCGTTTGCATGTGTACTTGGCATGCCTGTTTGGCATATGCACTTTGCATGATCGTTTTAGCATGTTTAGCATGTCGTTAGTATGTTAGCATGGTTTTTGGGAAGCCAACTTAGTATGGCGACTTCTTGACATAATTTCCACCTCTTTTAAAGCTGTGGCAAGTTTAATGCGACCTGATTGGTCGATGGGGAATATGGCCGGTAAGTATGGGCCCAACCACAACTCATGGAAGTGTGGCAGGTTTAAAGCGATCTGATTGGTCGACAAAGGAATTAGGGCCGGTTAGGTAGCATGGGGCGTGGCCAAGTGGCGCCGGCTAGCCTATGTCATGGCCACACTTCCCTCATTGTTGCTCCTAATCTGCGAATCTGTTTATTCTTTGCTTTCTGACTGAGTATTTTGTGCAAGGATCTTAACCTTGGTACTTGGAGGTCTGTGCTAATCTGCTGCGAGTGAACACAAATCCGTCGTGCCATAACAATATTAAGGGTTCTGCCGGAAAACATAAGCATAAGAAAAGTACTCAGCAGGCTCCGACATCTGTGAGTAATGTGACTAGGAGCTTATACACTCATTAGGCTCTATACTAGTGGACAATTTATCTAGGAGTTAGGCGCTCATCAGATTTTGATATATTCCCCAAATTCCCTGCGGAATATAGACATATCAATGTCTACTACATCTGATGTCGGGTCAGGTAGATAGACTTTTACAAATTTAGCCCTGAACGAAAAACCACCGTCAACATTAGGTAAGAAAAATAAGGTTTCTTTTAATCTTCTTAAAGACAATATGTTGCATAAGTTATCAAAGTGGAATGATAAGATGCAATCTCAAGTTGGTAGATTTGTGATGGTGAAGCATGTGCTTAAAACCATTCAACTTCATCAAATGAACTCTTTTAAAATGCTTCATGACGTAATTAAGAAAATGAACTCCATACAATTAAAGTTCTGGTGGGATAAAGCTCCAGAAAAATGTGTGTTTCTTACTTTCTAAAAGCGTGTTTGTAGAACTTATGCAGACATAGGCCTTAACTTCAGAGACCTTCACTGTTTTAATCATGCACAATTAGCCAAGACTGCTTGGAGATTGTGTATAGTGGAGGATACTGTTTGGTATTTTTCAATGCAAGCTAAGTAAATCAAAAATAACTCTTTCCTCCATTGTTCTAAGAATGGATACTCTATGGAGCTGGAAAAGTATTAGTAGTGAGTTTGAGTTCATTAAAAGCATAGTTTATGGCGCTAGTCACTAGATCAAGCGATATTAACATTATGTCCAGCGATACTGAGAACGTCGATGTTGTTATTGTCAATATCTATAGCGATGTTGACAATATCACTTGCTAGGAATTATATCACACTCAACTCTTTCACCGTAGTAACACAACTCATTTTCCATGCCCCCTGGTAAGTCAAATAGAAAATTTTGACATGACGCATAGGAATAAGCCTTAAAATGACATGCAATGTTTTTTCCTTCCTAGTTACTAAAAGACAAAAATGATCATCCCCTTACAAACTATCCTCTTACTACCTATTTCACCCCTGATTAATTAGTGTTAATTAATCATTTTAGGTGTTAATTAACCGTGTTAGATGTGAGATCAACTAATGTAAATCGATCTTCAAAACATTAAACAACTGAAAAATTTTGATTTTTTTTTCTTCGAAAACACTACCCAGAATCAGTTTACGTTCGTGTACTCATAAACTGATTATGGGTAGGTATTTTGGTATTTACGAAGGACATCAAGGAATCGGTTAAAGTATGCATAGGTAAATCTGATTCTTACAACCGGGTTTTTTGGCGTCATATATAAACCGATTGTTTCATTTTTGTAAGAAAAAAATTTCATTATTACTTTCACTTATTTCAATTCTACTCATTTTCTTAGGAATCACGGATGAACTTAGCACGTGCATCAAGCCTTTGAACCCTTAGGCGATCCAAGTGGACGAATTATAGTCTCGTGACGGTTTACATAAAGATCTACCCACAAAATCTACACAAAAACTCTTAAAACTATTAATCTCCATCTGAGGAATCCGAGTCCGATTCACCCACCAGAAAGTCTGGGGCATACTTCAAAATTTTAGATACCATGACGTGATAGCTCTCATCAAATGTGAATGCTTCCCCCTTTTCCTCCAAGTAGCACGCTTTCACGACTCCGTGATACAAAAACACGACACAAATTACTTTGTTAGTTGCAAATTAATATTAAAAAATTGCGTAAAATAAACCATAAAAATACTTACAAATTGTTGAAGGGACAAGCTAAAGTGGTTAGTGTTCAAAATCTGTTGTTGGATAGCTATAAAAGCAACTATCGCATTTTGGATGACTTGGTGCCTATCATGGATTTGTTGAAGACTTCTTCTCATCGGGTTCCCATAATCTTGCATATATTTGATATATATCTTCACCCAAAAGGTTTCGATTCTACCCTCACGGGGAAGTGATCTACAACTGGAATTTTGGAGTACCATGATTTGATGATTTCCAAATCTTCGATGTAGTCAAATGATTCCATGCTTGTACGCGGAGGCATGAAATGAGTAGTTGTAGAGTATATGGAGTAGGAGCGAATAAAATGAGCAAGTTTGAGGCAAATTGGGTCCGAGGGATGAGGTCTCTTTATATAGAGAAAGACCTCAACGACTAGTTTTTTCGAAAAAAAATGAAATAATTGGGCACAATCGGTTTTCTCGAATGTCCATAAAAACCGATTCTCTTTTAATGCCCACCAGAATCGGTCTTTATGTTTGGCAACGTAAACCGATTGATCCTGAAAAATCAATAAAAAATATTGAACTTTCCATTGACAGTAATCTGTTTATATATTTACACATGTAATCCGATATATTATGATAAAAAAAAGATACACAAACCTGACATTCTTGAGGCATAACGAATCGGATTATACTGAGAACCACATAAACTGATTTCCTGATGAAGCCTCGGAAATCGGTTTATAGTTGCAGTCACATAGCCCGATATTGTTTGTCTATATTTGCAAAACAAAGTTTGAAGCATGCATAAACTTGTTTCACCAAAGACCCATTATACACATAATTATAATTAAAACTTTAAGTGCATTCAAACCATAATCATCCAAAAAAGTGTTAAAAACTTAAAACTAAAACTTAAACCACCCAAAGTCTTAAAAACTTAAAACTTAAAACTTAAACTTATAACATATATAAGAAAGCATCAACATCATGGAGCAATAACATCACCTGCATTGGTAGAAACAACTTCATCCATTTCTTCAAACAGACTATTCAAATGTCTGTCGTGTGCCCTCTGAGATATAATTTCATCCCTCATTCTCCAGGCAAGCCTGATGAGCTCAATCATCTCTTCATATGCAAGCTTGTCATCCAGTGCTAGTGTCTTCTCCAGATGGACCTCACAGCCATAACCGAACTTGTTCATGCTTCTAGGTACCATGGCCCGTGGTGTCCTGTGAACATCCTCTCGTTGGAGCTCTGACCGAAGTCCATATCTACAAAAAAATAATATCTAGTTCAACAATAAGTCCATAAGAAAACATATGTAATCCGATTCTAACAAGAAAAACACATAGGGATTTGAAACATCAGAAATCGGTTTATATGACACATATATAAAAACCGATGGTGATATGGAATATGAACGTACAATTTCCATTATCGGTATATTAACCACGACCATAAAAACCGATTGTAGGAGCACAGAGTTTAAAAAAAATTAGTCCCGAGAATCGGTTTATGCTAATGCACTTATAAACAGATTCTGGTGATGTCTTTTCATATTCTGATTTCTACCCAGAATCGGTCGATGCTAATCATCCTATAAACCGATTCCTCTCCACGCTCTTCATGGAACGAATAACAAAATCCAAAATCGGTTGATACGATACTACATATACCAATTTCGGGTAAATCAGAGATTTTGATTTTCAAAATTGGGGTTTTAAACATGTAAATCAATGAATAAATGCCAATAACAAAACAGGTTGATGGAGATTTACCATTTCTTGGTTGGATCGGAGATAGTTGGATGTGAATATAAAAATAAATAAAAAATGATTTGGGTTTATGGAATTTGGAAAGGTTAGATGAGAATACAAAGTTTTTTTTTTTTTGTGTTTTAGGTTTGTAAGTTTTTGATTTTTACTGAAAATGGTAATAGATTTGTTTTTATATGAGTTAGTTTTAGGAATTAATTTGAGGGTAGAATTGGTCTTTTTATCAAATTTGACACCCCATAACCATTTATAAAAATTGGGAGAGGAAATTGATAGCCTCAAATAACCCTTAGGCCTCAAACTAGAAAAGTTTTTTTTTTTTAACCTTAAAATGATCTCTTCTTGGACATGGTTTCAGCTTGGTTCTCGTCGAGAGAGTTGATGTAGCTTTGAAGACGTAAAGGGAAAGCTTATAACTTGTTTGGATAGCACATCAGAAATAGCTTGTGGAAAAATCAGAAATCAATTTGAGTATCTAATTTCAATACGATTTCTAGAAATCAAAAAATTAACTTTTCATAAAATAAAATAGTTTTGTTTCTGACTTATACTTCCAGAGAATCAGATTTGAATCCAACCGCTCAATTAACCATTTTATTTACCGTTAATGACTGATCTGATGTGGGTCATTAAGGGTGGGACCACTAAGCTGAGTTAAATGGGTCATGGGACCACATTTGCCATGTAATCATTCTCCCTTTCAGCAGAGGACAAGTCTTTAGATTTTCCACTCCAAAGAGGGTAACGGGGTATTCCCACACAGCATAACAGAATATCCGCAGAATCAATCTAACGCCATTAAATCCGTCATTATAAAAGCTTAGCTGGAAGGTGCTGGAACGCTTAGGGATTCTAAATGCGCCAGCTGTCATAGGGACCCTGCACATGGACAGTTGCATCTGTCGAGAATGAAAAGTAAAGAAAAATCCTTTTGTCTTGATATTACCATATTACCCTTTTCTATTCTCTTCATTCACCATACCACCCCCTCACTGGTGTCCATAAATCCTCGACCATGTCGAAATTATCTCCTAAACGAGATAACCACTGTCCACATCCACATTTACAAACAATGAAAAGGGTATTTTAGTAAGTAATGAAAATCAGATAAGAAATCCCTCGAAAGTACGGAATCTATGGGGTATGATGAGGAAAAGAGAGAGTTTTTGTTTGGCAAAAATGAGTCACTAAATGAGTACCACCAGTATTATCATCATTGACTAACGTGAACCACATAAGTGAAGAGACGTTAAGCTGCTCCTCTTAAAAGAAAAAGAAGACCAAAATTAATTGGGCCAAAATTGGAGAGTGAATTGATTTGTTTTGTAGAGAGAGTGTATGTGTGAGATTAGATAGAGATAGAGAGATAACAGAGGTTGTCTCGTGAATCAAACAGGCCAAAGTAAGGAAAGGAAGAAGGGAGAAATCTTTTCTTTCTTTCTTCTGCTTCTTCTTGTTGTATTTTTTTTTCTTTGTATAATTGATTTTATTTTATTTTTTCTTTCACACATTCATTCCTTGCTTCTACCTTTCTAAATCACAAGATCCCCATCACTTTCTTTACAATGTATTCTTCTTCTTGAAGACTCTGTTCTTCTTCTTCATCATCATTCATTTCATTTTTTAGTTTTAAGATCACATTGTGAAACCAGATTTCAAAGTTTTAATCTTTATCATTTAATTACAATGTCTGAATCAAAAACATCTGTTAAAGGGTTTGATAATTCGCTAACAGATCGGTTTAGAAAATTAAATTCTGAAAAAAACAAACCAGATGCTAAAGAATTTAATCCGGGTTCACCTGTTTCTACATTAACTGGTCATCGTCGTCGGAGTACTGGTAGTGGTACCACACCTGCAACTAGTAGCAGTAGTTCTAGTTCTTCGGGTTCTCTTTCTGGAACTAAAACTAATAGAAATACACCCGTCAAAACATCTTCTTCATCCCTTTCCTCTGATAATAAAAATGGGAGTAATAACAATTCAGGGGAGCTTTCCGTTTGTAGTGAAAATAGTCCCACAACTTCTGAAACTCTTCGATCCAGTCCGACTTCAAATGTTCGTCCCAGTAGCAAACATGGGCATCTTAGATCTTATTCAGGAAATGTTCCTCCGTTAATCTATTCCGGTGGTGGTGGTGGTATTACTACCAGTAGTAGCAGCAATAGCAGTGGTGGTGGTGGTGGTGGAGGAGGAGCAAGTAGTTGTGTAAATTCTCCGAGTAATAATAATACTTTTCTTCCAACCGGTAATATTTGTCCTTCTGGGAAAATCGTAACGACTGGAATGTCATGCAAGAACTCATCAAGAAATGTTGTTTTAGGTTCTGGTTCTGGAAATTATGGTCATGGAAGTATAATGAGAGGAGGAGGAGGTGGAGGTGGGGCTATTGGGAAATCCAGTAGCAGTGGTGGTGGTGATTTTAATAAGAAAGCAACGGCCAGTTTAGATCCAGAGGAAGTCAAAAGGGCTGGCAATGAAGAATATAACAAAGGGCATTTTATGGAGGCATTAAATTTGTATGATCGAGCTATTTCAATTTCACCAGGAAATGCAGCGTTTCATAGTAATAGAGCAGCTGCATTAACTGGGCTTGGTAGATTGGTTGAAGCTATTAAAGAATATGAGGAAGCTGTGAGATTAGATCCTGGTTATGGTAGGGCACATCAAAGATTAGCTTCTTTGCATCTAAGGTGTGTTTCTTGATTTCATTTGGGATTTCTGCAATAATGATTTTGTTTTTGTGTTTTCTGATTTCATTCTTCATCTAATTCATTTCTAATTATTACTTGTGGACCTTGTAATTCCTGTATTCTACCCTGGTTTCTTTGATCATTTGTTTGTTTTTTTCTGATATTTTTTTTGTCATTTTCTACTATTTTCTACTGTTCTTGCCTCATGATCACTATTCTCGTGACTATCAATTTACAGTAATTAGGTTTGGTTTAAGCTGTATTGGATATATTTCTATAAGTGGGTCCGTTTCTCATGATTTAGAGCAATGACCACTGGATTAGTTTTACTCAGGTTGCAAACAATCATGAGTCTACTATGCATAGGTTAGTATTGATTTGGGTATCTTTAAACTGTCATCTCTACAGGTTTGGCCAGGTTGATAATGCGCGAAAGCACCTTACGGTTCCAGGGCAGCAATCCGATCCATCTAAGTTACAAAATCTACAAGAAGTAGAGAAACATTTGACAAAATGTGTCAATGCCCGTAAGATTGGTGACTGGAAAAGCGTGTTACAGGAAGGTGATGCTGCCATAGCTGCGGGTGTTGATTCTTCACACCAGGTATACACCCTGTCATCATTCTTGTTTATTCGATCTCCAAGCCTGAGCATGTAAATAATCAATTAGATGTCAAAACTACTGAATTACCTGGATGGTACTGAATTGCATTTACAGCTATTTGCATGCAGAACAGAAGCCTTATTGAAGCTTCATCAACTTGAGGAAGCAGAAATGAGCTTATCAAAAATACCAGATAAAATTGAACAATTTCCAGTTTCGTGCTCGCAGGCAAAGTTCTTTGGAATGCTAGCTGAATCATATATTTACTTTGTTCGGGCCCAAATTGAGTTGGCATTTGGAAGGTGAGATTACCAATTATAAAGTTCCACAAGAATATACCACAATAAGGGTCAGGGGGTGAGTGAGAATGGATAATGGATGTTTTGCAGGTTTGAGAATGCAGTTGCAGCTGCTGAAAAGGCTTATCAGATTGATCCCAGAAGCATTGAAGTTACAGTGATGTTGAAGAATGTAAAACTGGTGGCAAAATCCCGTTCCCTTGGCAATGATCTATTCAAAGCAGGCAATTTTGTTGAAGCTTGCTCCGCTTATGGCGACGGGCTCAAAATCGATCCGTCCAATTCAGTTCTTTATTGCAATAGAGCTGCTTGCTGGTTAAAACTTGGGCAATGGGAAAAGTCCGTTGAAGACTGTAATCAAACCCTCAGATTTCAGCCCAAATATACAAAGGCCCTTCTTCGCCGGGCATCATCAAATGACAAGGTAAATAATAAATCTGCACATAATGTTAATCTGAAGGAAATCGAAAGTGATCAAATGTAACTCCTTTCAAATATTAGAACTGCTGCCCAAATTATATGGCATTGTTTTGGACTTCAGTACTAGAATTCCTAATCCCTTTGTGGTCTTTTCAACTCTTTTGTTTTGTCTCCAGTTTTTTTTTTTTTTTTTCAGAACTCTGTTTTCCACGGCTAATAAGTCATGACTGTCTATTGTGCATTACAGCTTCAGCGATGGGTTGAATCAGTCAGAGATTACGAGGTCTTGAGGAGGGAGCTTCCAGGAGATACGGAAGTTGCTGAAGCTCTGTTCCACGCTCAAGTTTCATTGAAGAAATCCCGTGGGGAGGAAATTCATAATTTGAAGTTCGGGGGCGAGGTAGAGGATATATTCGACCTTGATCAGTTTAGAGCAGCGATATCTTCACCTAGTGAGTCCTCATCATTCTAATTTTCTGTGTTTCTATAGGCAAATACTTCTTTAACTTTGCTGGTTATAGCTAGTAATAACAATTTGGATTTAAACTTGACTGTGTAGGTGTTTCAGTGGTTTATTTTATGGCACTGGACCAGCAGTGTGAGCAGATGTCATCATACGTCAACACATTATGCTCCCGGTACCCATCAGTGAATTTTCTAAAGGTTACACTTGCTTACTTATGTTTGCTCAGTTCCACAAATTTTCTTAGAAATTTAAACATCAAAAAGTTAACTTGGTGTAAATTTTGTTTGATCAAAGGTGGATATCAAAGAGAGTCCTGCTTTAGCAAAGGAAGAGAACGTAAGCATTGTTCGGACATTCAAAATATACAAGAACGGCAAAAGAATAAAGGAGTTGATATGTCCCGCCTATCAACTCTTAGAGCAGTCTGTGAGGCAGTACAGCCTGTGAAGCTGGTCGAATACCAGGCATGATTTTTGCCCAAATTTCAATACAAGGATGTTACCAGTTCAAATTCACAAACCCAGCTCAGCAATAATTCCAGAATAGAGTTGAAGGTCACAAAAAGTAAAGAAAAGAAGGTAGAGAGAAAATTTAGTTTCTGTTGCAGTTTTTCATTCATTCTTTCCATTTTCATTGCTCTCTCTGCACTGGTTCTACATTCCTCCATCCCTTTTTACCTTTTTTTTTTATTTTTTTAAAATCCTTTCGCATTTAGGCCAGCCTCATATTCTTGTATCTACACCTTACCTAGAGAAATTGAAAGAGATGTACCATTAAAGGTTGGGGGTTTTAGTTAAATTTGAGCGGGAAGGAGGGAGGGATAGAAGAGAGGGCTGGTAGAAGAAGAGAATATGTACATGTACAAAGAATGAAATATACAAATACCGGAAGCAATGTAAGAGAGAAAGAGGGAGAACACTGGGTTTGTCTGGTTTGGTGTCGTTGGATCGAGGATGATCATATTGATGTTGTTGTTGCTTCTACTCCCCCATTCCTTGAATAAGAAAAATATTATCAATTTTTTTCATTTCCTGTGTTCTCTTTTTCTGTCATATTTTAAATTGGCTTCAAGTTCACATGGCCGTTTGTGCAGGGTATGTTAATTCTACCCTAAGTATGCGTAATACCTTGAAACTGATCGAAGGGACAGTTAGGGTAGAATCTCCGGTCTTCATGGTGTAGACCATGATACCTTGAAACTGATCTTCTGAAAATATATGTTTGAACACAATTATTAGAGAGATGTCATTGAAGATGAAACTTCTAATTACTGCAAGGGTCAAAAGACTGAAAGTCCTCACCAGCACCACGGCTTTGGCCATTCTGCGGCTGTGCCGCAGTGGTGAATGTGATTTTGCTGCTAAAGTTTTAAAAAAAAATGGCGCGGTTTTGGTAGTCTGTAACTTTGTACAAAGGAAGCAGGTACATTACGTGGGCAATTCAGGAGATTAATGACAGGTCTTAGGGGACATACAGTACATTGTTTGGGAAAATGAGTTGGGTACAAGAACCTTTGCCTTTTTGTTTATGGGGTTGTTGACACCTCATTTAATTATCATCCAACTTTGTTGTTGCTATTGTTGAGGAGAGGAAGAGATGTGTTTTTCTATTCAATCCAAAAGAGAAAGAGAAAAAGGCAAATGCCGCCCTTCTTTAATTTATTAGACTTGCACAGTAAAAGTCGCCAGTACTTGCTCTCCAGTCCATACCTCTGCCTCTGCCACCAGTTTTTCATTGCCTTGCAAACTTTGGCAGCAGCTGAGATGAGGATGAGGATGAGGTTCAGGATACGGTATTGGACTTGGCAGGCGCAGGACCAAAAGTTAGCTTAACACAAATTGCAATCCTCTTTGGGTGAGAAAAAAACAAAAGGTGACAGTGAAACGTGTAGAGTTGTGAATGGTCAGGTCTTACTATGTCTGGAGCAGGCTCGAGGGTAAAGTCGTAAAGATAAGAAATTAGTAAAGTACTTATATAATTTTGTTTTGTTTGAAATACAAACAGAGTAAGTATCTAGTGACTAGTTAAAAATTCAGAGAAAGAATATTGTACGAAAACCACCGAAAGCTGCATTAAATACTCCTTCTCATCAAACGATAGATAGATTTCGAGTCTTCTCTTTAACCAAAAAAGTCATGGATAGAAATCTATCTCTAAACAAGTTTCTGTAGAGTCGGTCAGATATGATGAGGTACGTACAAGAAGACCTCTCAGAATTAAAAGCGACAGAGAAAGGATCCAAAGTAAAAATATTATAGACTGCAAGTATATTCTTGACGGTTGAGCCCTCGATTGGAGGGTAGGAAGTCCATAGACCAGTAGAGGATGGTTTTCGTAAAACATTACTATCAATCTATAAATAAATAGTGGTACGAATTAAGTACAACTTTGTACGTAACACATTTTTACAGAAATGTAATGACTCAAAAATTGAACTGAAAATTTGGCTAAAAATGACCGTTTGAGACTAACCTACAATTTTAAGGACTTTAATATTCTCTTTTAGGATAGCGGACCAACATAGGGCATTGAAGCCTAGAAAAATGACTATGACCCAAACTTGTTTTGAGGCCTACCAATTTTCTTTATTTTTTGAGGCATAATCGGAATCAATGTTTATGCTAACTATTGTAGGTTGATAAGGGTGTCTAAAGCTAGTTAAATTATTTAGATAACCTTGATTATTATTTTATTTTTTAATATTTACTTTGTTGATAAGTATTTTTTATTTTTTAATTTTTTTAATTTTCTTTTTTCTTCTTTACTCCAAATGACGTTAACCAAACTACAATTTTCATCATATTCGACTAATTACTAAGTGAAGTTCGGGTTACAATTGAAACGAATTATTAGTCGAATTACTTATTGATCTTTATTCTGAAAGTGTTAGTGAACATTTCGACTGATATCAAACACGAAAATGTTAGTCGAACTTCACTTTATGAAGAACAATGCTAAGTTCGGTTGTCCTATTTTTTGCTCGAGTCAGCCGAACTTAGCTTCGACAGTTAAAGAGTGAAGTTCGGCTGATAACTTATCAGCCGAACTTAAGTGTGTTTAAATTTTTTTTAGTTCAGCCGATAAGTTTTATAAATACAGAAAAAACTTTTAAAAAATATAAATGATAAGGGCATTGCGGTCATCATCAAAATATCGTTGATAAGGGGTTATTGGTTTTACTACCTAATGACTATTTTTTCCTTTTTGAGTATACCTAAAAAACTGGTATGCCTAATTAGCAAAAAAAAACACAGGTGGTCCTATTTTTAGAACCACAAAACAGGCAAAGTTAGAGTTGGCATGTTTAGAACCGCAAAAAGAAGCAAATAAATAAAAAAAACAAAAAACAAACAAGAGAATAGTGAAGATGCAAGTGACCCTCAACTCTTAAAGTTTGTTGACATTGTTAATTTCAGAAATTTAGTTATTAATAATACTCATTTTTCCTACGTCATCTATAATTAGTTTTTTTGATAGATGTCACTATGGTACAGAGGTAAAGTCGTTGGGTGACCGGAATAACTTTTGGCATTTTGCGTCACCTCCTCTAATCAAGCCATTACTCTCCTGACAAACCTAATTGTGGAGTCTAGCAGACATAGTGGTGGTTTTTCATTTTATACCTCTGTAGACAAGTTAATTCTTAATTTCCTGGGCATTAAGAAATTATCTCCTAAAATGCCAAAAGTTATTCTGGTTAAATGGCAACCTCCTGCTCCTGGGTGGATCAAAGCCAACATAAATGGTTGTCCAATTGGTAATCCAGGACCTTCTGGTTGTGGAGTGGTGTTTCGTGATTCTCATGGCTTGGTCAAAGGTTATCTAGCTCAGAACTTGGGTGTTAACAATTTTTTATATGCCAAGCTCTGGGGAGAAATTTATGCTCGCCGTTTGGCCTTCACAAAGAGAATACGAAAGCTCTAGCTAGAGTGCGACTCTATTTTTGTTTTACAAGCTATCAAAAATCCAGATTTAGTCCCTTGGAAGTTATCTACCCACTGGAATAATTGCTTGAAATTCGCTTCATCAATTCAGTTGGTTTGTACTCATATGTATCGTGAAGGAAACTCGGTGGCAGATCTTTTTCCCAAACACGGTGCCATGGTTGAGTCTCGTTGGTGGACTGAACCTCCAGATTTTGCAAGACGGAAGATCCTCATAGATAATTATATATTCTCGTTATACCGATTTCGCAATATGTAATTGTTAGGATTCTTTTTGTTCCTGTTTTTTGTTTTTTCTTCTCTTTGTCGTGCTGGAGGTAAGGCCTAGTCCCCCTCTTTATTTCTTCTTGATTTTAATAAAATTTGCTTCCAAGTGTGCCTTTGCTACGGGTAGTTTTCCAAAAAAAAAAAAATGTCTTTTTTCCCCTAGCTATCAAGGCTTGTAAATAGTATACCTCGTTTAGGTTTAAACTTTAATATAACCTTTTGGGATTTAGTCAATTTTTTTAAAAAGATTTTGTGACGGACCGGAAAATTACGCCTTTGGCGTGTTAACCTGCAAGCCGTAATCTCCCCGGCGCGCCATGATGATGCTACGATCCGGGCCTTAACTCTAGGAAAATGCACGCTCATTTGCCCTTGCAAGCATGCTCTTGGAGCATGATGTAGCTAACTTAGCTTCCACACCATTCCAACTTACCCTTATCAAGAAAATTAAAACTTTCTTAATACGGTAAAAACGTCATTTTGAGGCCCCAAACGATAGAATTTGGCTAAATTCTGGTGACCATGTGGATCCATAGATCAACATGTCTTGATCTTTGGGACGCTAAATGGACTCCTATTGAGCTAAATTACGACACTCGGGTTTTTAGCCTATGTCAAACACCTTGATAGGAAGTATGAGCATCCAAGGAATTGAATGCAACTAGCCTCATCAAGTATGGCCACAATCATCTCTTGCGTAGAGCTACTGAGACAGATGATAATGAGAGGCCAAAGTGCCGCAATCATCTTTAAATTAGATGATATGAGCGACAACGTGCTGGACCGACAATGCTGCAACTCATTGCGTCTGCCTACGTACCCTTCCCTACTCTAAATGGATCAAGCACAGACCGTAGTTCATCCACGAAGGGACAAGAAACTTAATCCAACTTGTTTGATAATCCGTGGCCAAGCAATAGTGGTAATGGCCTAGTCCGTATAGGATATTTCGTCAAAATGCATCCAAGTGATGCATGTTTGATCCGCAATATTGCATAACGATGCCTAAGCATCAAATGCCCTCTTCGTGAGGCTACACAACTATAAATGAGCCTTAGGCATCATTTATACTCTCCCGTCTAAGCTATGAAGCTTACTTGGTGCATAGTCCGCATATGCACCATCAAACAACTACCCTCCCTATATATGTAAAAATGACATTTTTAGAACTTAAATTGGGGGACCAAAAATCATTTCATGGCCGTTGCCATATATTTCCTAAATAACCGGCCAAGATAGCTGTACATTCACACCTGGCTCACATGCCAGTTCCAATGTCTGGCCAGGATGGCTGAAAATTCTTAAGGCTATTTACCCAATTGGCCTGAAGCACCCTTGGTGCGAGATTGGCTCTCGGCCAATGTAACTTCCTACTAATGTCATATTGACCTTAGCCAATATGCATACGCGATGTGCCTTACTTGGCACCAAATATTGGCCCTTGGCCAAATGCATCCTTTGATGCGAGATTTGGCTCTTGGCCAAATGCCAAAAATAATGCGCCATTTTGGTGCGGTATTGGCCTTAATCCAATCTACCTCTTACCAACCAACAAAAGCTTTTGGATGAAGCTTCATCACTAGATAATGGCGCATATTTTAGCATGCTCCATGCTAAAAACACGGGGTGTTACATTATCACACCCTTCAAATAATTTCTTCCTCTAAATTCAAAACAAAAACTATTGTGGACAATCTCTTCGGTTTGGATTTCCTGAGCAAAAGTCTCATACCAGATGCTCAGAAATCACAGGTTTCTTCAAGTTATTGTGGACAACAATTTAGACCTTCTGAGCAAATGTCCCATACCACCTGTCCAGGAATCCAAAAGTGCCCACAACAATACCAAGAATCGCAATTGGCCAGTTCCAAGAGGATATCTCGAAGAGGATATCTCGACCCACGTCTCCGGCGGTCATCCAGAGTTGCCACTTTCGTAGTGGGTTGCTAGGTATCCCTAATGTGCATCCCATACTACATACTCAGGAGTCCTTAAAGTTCACAAGGTTGATTCCAACAACATGTAGTACTATGTGGAACATGTCAAACGCCTTAGAAGTTGAGCATCCAAGGAATTGACAACTAGTCATCAAGATGGACACAATCATCTCTTGGTCATCCAGCCATATGATGCCACTCTCTAAATTAGATGAAGTGGGTTGCTAACTCATTATGGCCAGGCCTGACAACACACACCGTTGGCCAGTTTCCAACGTGTGGGGATGATCAGTCCCATTGTATACCCACCATCCTAGATGGTCTTTCGGATATCCACTCGTAAGTGGGGTGCCACTTAGGCTAGGAAAACTCACAACACATGAACAATCTTGGCATGCTCTCCAACTTTATCTCCCTTTAAAGGAAAAACACTCGTTTGATGAGTCCACTCCGCACAGTCCCTAGTATTTTATCTGAACTTGCTCTGATACTAACTGTGACGGACCGAAAAATTATGCATTTGGCGCGTTGCCCCGCATTATTGATATTTTTGCCGTAAAACTCTCCCACTCATTTTCTCACAGGATATTTATCATAGACCCATGATGATGCTCTCATATATAAAGCATGTTTCTCAATGGCTAATTGCCCTCTTATATATAAAGCATGTAACCATGATAATATGTAGTTCCAAATCATCAGATTTTTTTTTTCGGGAGGATAAGGAGCAATTGAGAGGGGATTTTAATCTTAGATCAAAACTGGATGATACAACTAAAATTTCTCTGGGTTTTATCTTTCAAAACACTGTAATCTTTTTTCTTTTCTTCTTCTGTTAGACTTTCATTTTTTATTTTAGGTTTTTTAGATATATTTTTTTGTGTGTGTTGATTTTCTTAGTGTTTTTGAAGCACATTCCAAGATATTCACATGGAAAGGAGCTATGCGATTTCAAGATGAGTTTCCAGGTCCCCTTCATGGTATTTGCTCGGTTTATTTGTTCCATCTGGCTCTATTTTGGTTTCTCGTTAAATCTGTTCATGCTTGGTATATTGTGTTCTTCATCTTCTTCATACCACTCTCAGGTAAAATTTATTTTTATTTTGGAAAAGTTGAATTATGCCGCTAGATTCAATTGGCATTGGAAATATTAGACATCCTGCTGCCACTGCTAAAGCATTTCAAGTGGAAACTACTATCGTTACCGCCTCTTCAAATAACAGTGAACATATGAATGTTAAGCACCCTAATAGAATGGTAAATTGGGATCACAATAAGAAAACCCAAAACTAAAAAAGAGATATAAATTGAATATTACAATCCAAAGAGATGAGTTATAACATAACATGAAACAAATACAAAAAAAAAAGATATAAATCATGAAGAAAAAGAGCTATCTACAACGATGTACCCATATGTACTACGAAATTAAAGAATAAATGGTACTCAAATTATAATTAGACCATTTTGATAGAGTTTTTTTTTTTTATTGGAAAAGATGTGCTCCTATAATAAATGAGTGATTTCCCCAAAAAACAAAATCATGTGCATCGACTAAACCGAAGCCCTAGATATATTTTTCCTGATGAAGAAGAGATTGATCTTCTCCCTTGTTGAATCCCCGATGTACTTTTATCAGGAAAACCAAGCACATACAATTTTTTAGAAAGAAACACTATAAAGTGCATATAGAATCTCCATAATAACGAAGAAATTATAGGAAATATTGAAAATAGAAATCGAAATCAACTATATCTAATTTTAATGAAAAATAAGAAAGATTTGCTCAGATCTAGTCATTTAAAGGACTAGGTCTGAGCAAAGAAGAAGAAATTGATGGATTTTTCTCTAGGTTTTGAGAAGAGAGAAAGAAGATAGAGGTGTTGTTTGTTGTTGTTTCCATCATCTATGATTTGAAATTTTAGTCATATAATTTTTTTTTGTCATGCTTGTATCTTTATAAACTAGAAATAACCCGTGCCGTAACGACACAGTATGATACGATATAATTTTTGGTCATAATGATTTAATTAAATACTATAAACTATGGCAAAACATATTTTGACCCATGAGAACTTGTCGTTATGAAAATCTTAGATATTTTTCGTCCAAATAATTATAAATTCGGTACTGCCTTAATATGATCTGTGATAAATGTATAAGTGTTTGTTACATTACCTGAGTCTTCTAAATATTGGTGGTGCATTTTCAGGAAAAAAACCACCATATGTATCCTCCTCCGTTTGAAGACCCTAATTGTAGCTTTGATAAGGACACAATTTGTGTTTTATTTACTACATATAATTTAAATAAATTTTTACTCTCATCAATTGTGATTTTATAAAACAGGAAAAAATATGAAATTTGGCAAGGTTTAAAATTTTAGTACTAACAAACCCTTCGGGTTTAATATGAACTCATCTACTCTAGAATGCTTGCATGGTAATTATGACACCAAAAGTTCCTCAAAAGTTTCCACTGAACATTGAACACATGAGTTTGTCAAATAAAAATCGACACTGGAACAGAAAAAGTTACTCAACTGTAATCTTTGTGCACCTTTATTTCAGAAATACGGTTAGTTTACACACTTGCTCAATATTAGACTTTATTAGAATTAACATGCATACACATTATTGTTCTAATTTTCTATTGATAATACCTTATCATATTTAACTGGTTTCCAAATGAAAAATAATTTTTTTTTCTTATGTTGATAAAGATTATAATGTTGTTCTTTCTTTATGGTTTGTTGAAGGATGACTAATTTATTACTGACAATAAGATTAACTATACATCTTTTTAAGAACGCATAATTGGGGGATATAGCTAAATGACAAAATAGGGATCCAAATATCCTAGCTGGGTTACCCCTTATATAATTAAATTATTAATTCCTAATCTAACCCTCACTAATCACAATTAGTTACTAATTATGATTAGTAAAATGTTAATGATTTGGGGATATAATTTGTGTATTTATGTTTATTTGAATTTGTGTGGGTTAGTTGAGAGTAGAAGGAGGGAAATTTTTTTTGAGTAGAATTTTTTTTTTTTTGAAAATGGAAGATGATTGTGATGAGAGACTTGCAGCCGCTGAATCTTTAGATCAATTACAACAACAACCAAATCTTCAATCTTTGGTTAATGATAACAACTCACAATTTTTGTATGATGAACCAACACCTTTGAATCGTGATTTTCGAGACTATGAAGGGTTTTTTTGAAGAACCAACTCAAGAAAGTAAACATGTTCAGCATACAAGCAACCCCAACACACAGGTAATGCTTCAAAGAGGTTGAATTTTTTTTTTTTTTTTGAAACCGCCATTTCTGTCTGAAAAACCTTAGTACCGGCATGCTCGTTTTATGAATACTACACCAGAACCTCTATAACCGGCATTGTATTCATACAAATTTATATGCCGGGACAAAATTCCCCAACTGTTCAAGAACAAACCGGCGCGGTATTCAAACCAAGATTGCATGCCGGTACACATTTATACTTTTTACCTACCACAGAATATTCTATGGAATATTAAAACCGGCAGAGTGAGTACATGACAGACAATGCCGGTTTATGATACCGGCATGGGACCTTAAATGTCGAAGATGCCGGTATTACACTTGAAATATTCAGAAGTTAAAGATATTTTGAACTTACATACCGGCATAGAAACTTAAATGTATAGGATGCCGGTTTTACATGAAAAACATACAGAAGTTAGTGATATGTTGAACTTAACTACCGGCATGCTTATCTTTGAACTTACTATGCCGGAACTTTATCCCGGAATGGGAACTGAAATTATCCGAAGGCCGGTTTGGATATTGGCATGGAAAGTCAAATACAATGTATGCCGGTGATTAATCCCGGCAGTTTAGTTTTCTTATCGACAATGCCTGTTTTGAACTAATCCAATTTTCTTTTCATTCATTCCTTAGATTGTGACATTCAACGATCAACCAATCTCCAAACCGCTCCATCGGGATACGTCGGAATACTATAAAATGCCTCGGGTATGTTACCAAACAATAATTTCACCTAGTTTTTACAATTTTATGTTGGGATTTGCTTGTAATCTCCCATTGTTGTCCTTATGTAGGGAATAAAATATGAAAATGAAGCAATTTCTTGGGCAAAAGCGATGGCTCTTAAGAACATGTGTGTCTTAGTGAGGAATAGCCAACATTCAAATGTTCGTTTTGAGATGGTTTGCGAGAGAAGTGGAAAATACAATGAGAAAATTAGCCATAAGAGAAAGGGTTATGTATATGAAAAGAAGACTAAGAGGGTATAAAATACAGTTACGAGGAAGGATAAGTGCCCCTTTAAGCTTGTATTATATCTAAGAGGAGAAAAAGAAGAAGAAAAAGAATGGGAATGTAAGGTGTGGTTTGGCCGTCACAACCACCCCGATCCGAAAGATTTTGAAGGTCACTCCCTAGTTGCGAAGCTAAAACCTGATCAATTCGAGGATGTCAAGATGATGACAAAAGCATGTATTAAACCAAGAGTGATTCTCAGAACCTTCAAGGAAAAGGATAAGACCAACGTTTCTTCACTCACTACAATTTATAGCGCACAAGAAACCATTAAAAGGTTGGAATGGGAAGGGAGGAGTGTTATGCAAGAATTTGAGAAGATAGTTTGGGATCACAACTACACGCGTATCATTAAAAGAGGTCCGGATTAGAATCCGCTTCAAATATTCATTTCGCATCCTTTGCTTTCACAATTGGCTCATACGTGTTGTAATGTTCTTATGATGGACTGCAAATACAAGACAAACAAATACAACATGCCGTTGTTCAACATCGTGGGGCAAACTTCGGACAAGGTAACATTCACATTGGCTTGGTGTTTAATGGATAATGAGAGGGATTTCAATTATCATTGGGCATTGCAACAATTGAAATTATTGTTCCTGGAAAATCGTGGTCCGAAGGTCATCATAACCGATCAATTCGACGCACTAATAAATGCCATATCCGACGTATATCCGGATGCTCAAAATTTCCTATGTACATATCATATAGGTGAAAATGTGAAAAAACATTGTCATGCTTTGTTTGAACCCTCTAAGGCTGGTATTAAGAAGAGAATGGTCGCTCAACTGGAGGAAGATGTTCGCAAAGAGAAACTATCACCCGAAGAAGAAGAAAATGAAAGAGGAAAGATTAAAGAGCGAGTCGACAAAGAACATGATGAAAATCATAAAAGGTGGTTGGAATTTCTAAAGGATTGGGAGAAAGTTTATTGGTCTCTTACCGAGGACATGTATGAAAAGAGATTGAACATGTTTATTTCCAAATATAACAAAGTGTATCCAAGTGCCGTCTCATATTGTCGGGATAATTTGTTGGATAAGTACAAGGAAAAATTTGTGCGTGCGTGGACAAATCGTTATAGACATTACGGGAATGAAGAAACTAGTATAGCAGAGTCCTCACATGGGAGATTTAAAGATCTCATCCAGTCCGGCCAGGGAAACGTGGTTACGGTCACCGAGGCAATGTAGCAACACTTTAAGGCCGATATCGATAGGATCAAGAAGGCTTTTGAGAAAAGCTTAATGGAAAGGATGACTCAATTTCTTCCACATACTAAGTTGCTCCAAGGAATAGAGTTTAACATCTCCCGTTGGGCAATAAAGCATATGATGAGAAAAATGCAATATGAGAAAAATTACGGAAAACCGGGTGATGTGTGTATTTGTCCCGACATGTCTTCATTGGGGCTTCCGTGTCATCATATGCTTGTGAAGTATGAAGAATTGATACCTCTTGATGTTATTGATCCATTTTGGAAGAAACTAACTTTCGAACTTCCCCCTACGGAAGCTCCCGGACAATCACCATGGGATACAAAGGAGGCCAAGGAATTCTACGAAGCTTACTCATGTGGAAACTCGGCTAGCCGACAAGTATTATTGAGCCAACTAAGACTGATTACACGGCCATGGATAGCACAAAGTAAATAGCCAACAAAGGGAGATCCGCCGGGTAGACCACAAACTAAAATTGCAAGGAAGAAACAAAGAAAAGAATTAAAACAAATGACTCGACATGAAGAGGAACTCGCGGCAACTAAAAAACGAGATCTATGTGCAAGTGAGATTTCAGAAGTAAGATTCACGGAAGCGCCCGTTCCAAACAAAAGGGGTAGGCCGAGGAAAGAACCGATATCAAGTCAACAATAATCGACGAGTTCCGAACCTGCACCAATAGTCGATGTATCGGAGATTCAAAGGAGAATGGGAAGGCCGCCAAATGTACCAACATTAAGCTACCAAGGACAACAAGGTGAGAATTCTGAAGGTACACCCATGGTTGATGTACCCGAGGTTCAAAGGAAAAGGGGAAGGCCGCCGAAGGTACCCATATTAAGCTACCAAGGGCAACAAGGTGAACATTCCGAAGGTACACCAATAGTTGATGTATCCGATGTTCAAAGGAAAAGGGGAAGGCCGCCGAAGGTACCAACATTAAGCAACCAAGGGAAACAAGGTGAGCATTACGAACCTACACAAATAGTCGATGTATCATAGGTTTAAAGGAAAATGGGAAGGCCGCCGAAGGTACCCACACTAAGCTACCAAGGACTACAAGGTGATCATTCCGAAGGTACACTAATAGTTGATGTATCCGAGGTTCAAAGGAAAAGGGGAAGGCCGCCGAAGGTACTAACATTAAGCGGCCAAGGACAACAAGGTGAGCATTCCAAGGCTACACCCGTAGTCGATGTATCCGAGGTTCAAAGGAAAAGGGGAAGGCCGCTTAAGGTACCAACATTAAGCTACCAAGGACAACAAGGTGAGCATTCCGAGGCTACACCCATAGTCGATGTATCCGAGGTTCAAAGGAAAAGGGGAAGGCCTCTTAAGGTACCAACATTAAGCTACCAAGGACAACAAGGTGAGCATTCCGAGGCTACACGCATAGTTTTTCTAGTATTGCGGTTTCTTCCTTCCTTCTTAGTTTTTCTAGTATTGCAGCAACAGAATTGGTCGTGGTTGATGATTTATTTCCTGTCAGTGTGGACAATATGTTCCTCATACGTTTTTCTTTTTCGAGGTAATTGATGAACTTGGAAGCTGGTGATTGATAATCCATCGTAGATATATCTTTGGGGTATCAAGTGCAATGGGTGTATCTATTCCTTTAAATAGATATGGACATAACAGCTCTTGTCCACTTTAGTGACGGCACTCTAAGTAACTTAGATCCCACACCCGAACTAATGTTTTCTAGAGTATGGTTTAAAAAAGAGCCGTTAGGCATTCAATTTCGGGTACCGGCATACGTACGAGGAAGTACTCCTATGCCGGTAGTATGTTCCGGCACTAAATGTTATAAAACGAAGATGCCGGTAATGCAGAATTTCTTTACAGGAAATGACCCAAATATGCCTACAATACCGGCATTCAATGCATAAGAACCTCTATGCCGAAATGGGTTAAATTCGAAATAAAAACGGCTAGTTTTTTGAAAAATATGACCGTTGGAGCTTCATTTCTATATAACATCCCCCATTCCTTTGGAAAAAACTACACAAACCAAGCACCAAATAACAAAAATCATTCTCTCAAGAAAGCAAGCACGGTTCAAAGAATGATGGATTCATCATCTAATTCTATTTGCAAAGTAAGTATAGTTACTAACAACATACTCTTCAATACTATGACGGATAACTAATATAATTTCTCTTACAGAGTCATCATTGCAAGTGTCAAATTTGCAAGTCACCTTCTCACCTAGCCATGGACTGTCCATTTATTTATTCAAAGTGTAGAAGCTATGATGGGACACGCCGGTTTTGGATTGCAAAAACTGATGATGCTGAAAATGGAAGAATGTTTCTAAGGTGTTTGAATCACCCAAAGTGCGATGAGTTTCAATGGTTTGAGAAAGCTGTTGAACTAGCAGAGTCAAGAGAAAACCACAAGGGCCAATGCAAGCCTATCGATGGGTGTAATGGGTGTTATATGAAGGGGAAGGAATATGTTGAAAAAGAAGAAGAGCCAATGAGGATGATCCTTGACACCCCCATCCCGGACGATGTCTTTGAACAGATTAAGGAAATGCTCAAAGGCTCCGCAATTGTTGAAAAGGGATGGAAATAGATTATCTCTAACTAAGTGCAATCCATTCACTATTTTTTTAATTTAAAGTTTCCAATCCAATGTAATCGATTACTTCGGACCGAAATAAAATAGAATTTGAAATGAATTAAGCAGAGTGCCGGCATTGAGGAAATCAATACAACTATGCCGGTTTTATGTCAACACTGTAAGAGTATTTGGATGCTTTAGATACCGGCATTGTCAAAATGAATCTTACTATGCTGGTTTTCTGTCACATATTTAAGAGTATTTAGAAATTTCCAATACCGACATCAACTTTGGCAAAAACCAAAATGCCGGTACAAGTTAGTTTTTATACAGGAACCAAATATTGTAAACTGATTGTTCCGGCATAAAAATTGCTATGCCGGGACAAGGTACCGGCAGTGTTTTGATCATTCCGTTAATGCCGGTTTGTGTACCGGTATTTCTAAAACTGAGCTTTACTATGCCGGAACAATCATAACTTTCAAACTAGAAATCTAAACATGTTCAGCATAAACCAAATAACTAAAGAGTTAACCCACAATATAAACCAAAGAACAAGCTTGAAATTATTTTTTACGTAACCAAAGAACTAAAGAGTTAACCATCACTAATTGTCATCAATTCTCTTCCACTAGATTGGTATTTCGTTTCTTTTGGGTTGATGCCTTCCTTGTTTCCCCATACATAGATTTTACAGTAGGGTCGGTTTCTTCAATTCTATGAAGATTTTCCTCGAGTTCCTTGATTTCTTGAAGAGATAGCACCACTCCGTCCTTGTGCTTGCAACCTAACATCTTCATAACCTTTCCAAGCCGACGTCGCTATTTTAATACATCAAACACATAATCAGTATATATGTTAATATATGATTATGTTTACATTTAATGACTATAATCAATTAATAAAACTTACCACCATTCCGAAAGTCTTAAGAAGTTGGGCCATCGTAGGTTGTGGAGGTGGAGGAATTTCAACAGGAGGGTTTTCTTGGTGTGGAGCTTCAACGGAGGGAGGGCGCACGACATAAGGATGTGACCATTCCAGGTAATCTCTCATGTAGATGTCATCAACTTCATAACCATTCTCTGCAATCACCCACTTACTAATATCAACCAAACGACGTGGCTCTCTTTCACTCCAATGCGATGGTTCCGGTTCTGGATCATACACTACATGCAACTTGTTGGGAGTTGAATTGCACCGAGAAAGGGAAAGATGATAATTATCAATAGAGCCCGACATAAAATGGGATAATTGCTTAAATCCATGTTGGCGCATCATACGTCTTGGATCGGCCATAATGTATCCTTTTGGGTGGTATAACGGCCCTTTGTAAAATGCAACATCTCTTGGAATTTGACGGTATCCTCTAATCTCCTTATAAGTGTCGAACACAACGTCTTCCTTCCTCATAGCATCCAGAGCCAATCTCATATCGATGACTCGACCTTTGTTACCGGGCTTCAGATTACTGTTAAACTCGAACCTCTGAGCTCTAGGGGTATCGGGTTTAGGAAGGTCTTTGATCTTCAAGAATTGGCAGTCCTTAAACAAGGTTGGGAAGTGTTCATAACACCACACCTAATACAATGTGACCAATATACATGTGAACATAGATTAAAGAAATTTGTACCTGTAGTAGAGTGAAATTCCCGACAAATTAGTTTGTTTTAGCCAATGAAACCCTTCTCATCTCCGCCATCAAATGTGCCATGACCGCGATGCCCCAAGAATAGCCATAGACACCTTCCAACGGGTCAAGGTACTGGAGAAAGTTTGCACTTACCCTGTTGCCATTAGTGTCTAGGAATGCCCTAGTCCCCAAGATGTATAACAGGTGCGCGGAGGCTGTATACCGAATCTGTGGAAGGTCCCATCCATCCTCCAAGCTTCTAGCCTTTGTATTTTCAAACAACTTCTTAGGCATCATCAGCTTGAATGTCTTCGTCTTACTTCCGTTCGATGCTACATAAAAGCTATCTGAAGAAGTTTTAAAGTCCCAACCAAAAAGCTTTTTAGTCAAATCGTTCAACTTCAGCCAATCTAGGTCCCGAGACTCAACTCCTTCTGAAATTGATTTGCCAATAACATTCAAGCCTAGAATGGCATGAGCATCTTCAGGAATCAAGGTCATCTCTCCAAACGGGAAGTGCATTGTATCAGTTTCACCATGATACCTTTCGACGAAGCAATTGACGGTCACAATATCTGGATTCACGTAATTTTCAACCAAAGAATACAGATCAGAGTTCTTTACTAATGTTTGGACATCTTCATTCTCCAACGATAATTTCCACTCAGCCGCGGCTTGGTTTCGGCAAACACGCACATCCTTGGTATGATCCTACAAATAAGAGATAATACGATTAAGAGATGATGTAAAAATATAAAATAATGCACATGCACAAAATAAAAAATGCTTACATAGGTTTGAAAAATAGTACGAGCCCAAGAGTGCTTGTATCCAAAGAGTACTTTCGGTTCCGGAGCTTGACCCCAAAGTTTACCATCATCATTATCGGGTATCATGTCATCAATGTGAGGAAGGTGACAACCTTTAACTTTGTGTTTGCCCTTGACCTTGCCTTGTGTTGGTTGTTGACTCGTCCCACCAAATTCGCTTTGGCTTGCTAATTGACTTGGAGGAGCCTCATAATCTTCCTCCTCACTTTCCCCTTCATCATGCTCATCTTCCTCAACTGTTCCAGTACCTTCACGGATTGCAAGTGCACTACGTTCACCGCCACTCTCCCAAACTGACCCTCTTATTTGAAACCCCAAACGCTTCTTTCGACCTGCGTCTTTCCCCCGTGGAGGCAGGGACTGAGGAGTATCAAGACCGTCCTTCCTCCTTTTCTTAGTGAGAATATGACCTTTATTTTTCTTCGGTTCTTTGGATTTTAACCTATAAGATAAGCAAACAAAGCAAACATAAGAAAAGTCAGGGTAGTTTAGGAACCGGCATCAAAACCCTTAAACATACCAATGCCGGTAACTTTTACCAGCATAATCCTTTAAATATCGAGCATGCCGGTATCTATGTACCGGCATTCTGTGCAACTTAAATTGTGTGCCGGTATCGAGCACAATTTAATTGATGTTCCTGAATGTTTTAAGTGTACTACCGACATTTCCTAATTGAACTAATGAATGCCGGTTTTTAAGTACCGGCGTCCTACGCAACAAAAATTGTGTGCCGGTATTAAGCACAATTTCAGTGAAGTTCCTGAATGTTTCAAGTGTAATACCGACATTAACTTATTGAACTAATGCATGCCGGTACAAATAAAATTATTCCTGTCTGTTTTTAGTTGGATACAAGAATAGTCTTCAACCCAATTTGTATGCCGGTACAAGAAATTAATTTTCAGGAATCAAACCGGTATGGTATTCAACCCTAATTCTATGCAGGTATAAAAAATTCAGTTTCAGGAATTCAAACCGGTATGGTATTCAACCAAAATGCTATGCCGATACCTAAACCGGCTTGGTATTCAAACACAGATCCTATGCTGGTACTGTATGTAACTCGATAGTTTCAGCTATTGTTGGAGATTCTAACCTAAACCCATGACTACAAATCGATTCAAACAATCATAAATGAGTTCAAAAATCACTTACCTTCTCAGAGAAGCCATGAGTGGTTGATCATCCGAGCTCGCTGCTGCGTCCTCTTCTAGTTGGTGAGCAATGTTCTCGATTCTTTGTTCATGTGTTTGTTGAGCAACCGATTTAGTGTTCCGTTTTGCTTTTGATTTCTTTCGTGGAGGCATGGTTTTGGTAGGTTAGTCAACAAAGAAATTTTTGATTCAACGATTAATCGTCGACGAAGAATGAACGAGGAGGAAGAAGATGAAGGAAAAATAATAATTTCAAAACCTAACCCTAACTGTGCTGGTACAAATGGAATTGGGGGATATATGAATTTGGTTATTTGATTTTTATGTTTTAGGAGAAAGGGCATAACAGTCATTTCATAAAGTTTTTAATTAATCTAAGGGTGTTTTAGTATTTTCGCACCCAAAAAACACCCATTAACAGCCACCTTTGGTTTGGGGAAGTAATTCATATCCCCCAATTAATTTCCATATCCCCCAATTACGCGTTCCTTTTTAACTCTAGGAGATATAAATGGTCTTTATTTATTTTTTTGTCACATTTTTTTTAATGATCATAATGATGGGGAAGTCTAATCAATGTATATTTATAATTGAAGGAGGTTACAAATTTTACATCCGTCGGATGTCTTTGGTTGGGATGAGACTCGGATGGTCGGATGCACCGTTTGTCTCTCAAAATGTTATCCGACCGTCCAAGCTCAAAAACCCATCATGTTTTGTACTATAAGATGTATACAAAAACAATAGGCAGTTTCTTGTCATGCATATGAACATGTATGTTTATTCGTTGTTGTTTTAAACAAACCTTGACAATGTTAGCACTGGAACTTACCAAAAAGTGGTTGGATAATCTGTTATGCAATTATAAAAATGGTTGCACAACCTGTTATGCAGTCAAGAAAAGAGTTGCATTATGCAACCACTTATTTGTTAGCACTTAATGAACCAAAAAAATCCTGCGTAGTATATTATATAGTTAGAAAAATAGGTGCATAACTTGTTATGTTGCTGTTTTTACTTGTTGTATAGATTCTTTAGAATCTTTCTAACGAGATGAAATTTATAAAATTCCAAAGGCACGATTTTTAGATATGTTATATTTTAGTTTGATGCCCTATTATTCTCTATATAATAACAGAGTTTTTTCGAGCGACCTCATTCACCGGATCTCCACGTTAATTCTCGCTTCTGGTTGATTCTGGCCCCACTTTTATTATTTTTTTGGTAATGTTTTAATATTTTTGCTAATAAATATTTTAGAAAAATATTTTTTTCCCAACTAATCCAACAAAAATATTTACCAAAATAGCTAAATCTAATAAAATCTTAAAAAACTACCAAAAATACAAAAAAAAAAACGTCTATAGTATTAAAAATTTATAAAATTAAAATAAAACCATATCATGCTATTGTTCATCAAGATTTCATCACAAAATTAAACCAATCATAAAAAAATTAAAAAAAAAAATTAATGTCCAATGTCCGATTACACTTTTCATAACTAAACTAATCCTAATTACAAATCCAAATTACAAATAATTAAACTAAACTTTATTGTAGCTTACAATTATAATTCCAATGATTGAAAAATCTTTGATCGTTGATCAAAGTTAGATTAATAATTTAAATTTAAATTCAAAATAAAGAGAGTTGTAGATGCTTATCCGTAGATGGAATGGAAGCGCGGCTACTCTTCCATAAACCAAAATTGAACGTTAATCCTGTCAAATATTAGATATGCAAAATCATTAATAGAAAATCATGGAAATAACATCATTAGGAATAGAGTGGGATAGACAATGCTGATTTCAATTTTTTTTTTTTTTAATTTTGATCGAAAGAGAAGAAATTTCAATATTATTTTTGTTAATATTGTTTCATTCCAAAATAAAATATTATTTAATATTGCCATAAAAAATAATATATTTTTCACGTGAAAAGATATTCAGTATGATTTGACAAAAATATTTTAACAAGCAAATACAACTATCCAAAAAGATATTCATTCCATAAAAAGAAAAAGTATAAAGATATTAAGTATTTTTTTTGACAAAAATAATGAAATGATTAAATGTGATTATCCATAAATATAGTAACTAACCATGATTATATGAAACTTTACCACATTGATAGACATTATTTCCGAAAGATAATTTTTTGTTTAGGCTTGGTGACACTCTATATAAAGTACGAGGAGAGGTGAAACTTCGTTGTTGCGGCGTCGCTACTCTTTCTCTCTTCTAATGGTTTTCTTTTCTATTATTTTTTTAGGGTTTTGTTGTCTGGTATGAAGGTGCAAATATTTTTTCAATGCGATTCCTAATGAATGTCGTGCCATGGAGAAATTGGTAAAGATTCAAATCTTAGTATATTTATTTATTTTTATGAAGCATATATTCAAATTTATGATTATGAACGTGTTGTTGTCAATAAGTTCATGCCGAACATATAATCTTCCTTCATTCCAACCTTTTCTATATATTCCAAAATCACAGCTGCTGTCGCTCTGGAATATGGTTTTCCATATTCCAGAGCGATTTGTTTCTTTGTTTGGAATCTTCATTCCAACCTTCCTTCATTCTCTTTTATTTCTTTGTTGTTTAATTTAGCAGTTAAATTCATTACTAACACGATTTGTTATAATGATATGACGTGATTTGTTATAAATGATAGTTGTACTGTACCTGTATGGTAAACGGACTTGGGTTATCCATGCATGTTTAACGAACACCAGTTATATATCTCTTGATTTTTTCAATGCATATTTAACGAACACCAGTTATGTATCTCTTGATTTTTCTTACCAGAGTTTATGGATTTGGTCTCTTTACGAAAGGCCATGCCATTGTTTGCATGTTGCTTTTAGGGTTTCGTTCATTTTTTTTTTGACTGATTTGCTATTGTTGTTTGTTTTGCAGGTAATCCAAAAATGGAATTTATTATCGCAAGAAAGAATTCTGATGTTAGAAGATTTGGAAACCTATTTGTATGTTTGAATTTTTTGAATATGCACATAAACCAAACATTTAGCATCACACATGTTCGATCATTGGTTTGTAGTAGTGAATCCGTCTTTTTTGTTGCCGACGGCACAGTCTATTAGATGCTGAGAATAAGGGCTTTCATAGCCAATCTGTGTTGGTTTTGTGCTAATAATTCATAGAAGTCCGACTACAGAGATCAAATAAATCCGTACCACCCACAAGGGATGGATTTATTTACTGAACTAGCCACCTTTGCAAACTGCCTACGGATTATTCCAATCCACTTTGCTGTCCTTACAAAATCGCTCAACTAAATTTCTTGACCAGTTGAATATATTTAGTATTAGTATTTTATATTCGATGTATTTGGGTTCGAAGAGAAACTCCCAAGTGCGCATCATAGGTAGCATACCAAACATGAATTAACCCTGTGAGTTAAGGAATAATAAAACACAGATGGTCTCGCTAGCCATAAGCTATGAAGATAGTGATGAGCTTTGTTAATCATCATTTTCGTCTCTTTCACCAGTGGTATATAAAGGAACGCCGAGTTTGTATCTTTGAGAAAAACAACCATGTAACTAATATCCTTGCAAGGTAGAGAACGTCTTAGACAAATACCCTGCATCGTATCCATGTACATTAGTATTTCATTTCTCAACAAGGATGTACTGTCATCCTAAATAGTTCTGAAAAAATGCATGAATTTGAAATACTGTCAAACCTAGACTAAATATTTTTGCCTGGATTTATAAATAGATTTGTAAATATTTCGATAAGTATTTTAATTTGATTTTACTCCCTCTGTTTTAAATAATAGGCTAATTTCATGTATAATTTACATAGAATGGATGATCATGTGTAAAATTTGGGCTTAGATATTTTAAATAGGTACAGAAACTCCCGAAGCTTACCAAGAGGTGTATCTTTTACAACTTAATTTTCAACTTCATTCTCAAAATACTAAATTCACACATTTTCTGTCGAAACTTCTTATATGACATTCACCATGAGAAATTACTTTCACCCTCTACTGGGTGAGAGGCGTTTTAAGGACAATGCGTAGGGACAAGGTATTTTTCACATCCTCCCTTTTTTTAGGGTTCTGGACACAGATGTCCTATGTGTACTGCAGTTGATATATATATATTAACATTTGTATTTTCTCCGAGATTGTGAATTTACAACTTCCAATTTTGACCATGATCTCGGTGTGGACCATTTTCACGCAGATCATGATAGAACCATAATGGAAATGGAAAGTAGTATTGTTGGTCGAAATGGAAAAAGAGGAGAAATGCCTGTGCTAAAAATGATCGTGATGTAACTGATATAACTGATATGGATGACACGCGTCTTGAGCATGAAAACTATAGAGACATCGACCACATGGAGCATAAACGAAAATCTTGCTCGAGTACCGAAGACTCTAATGATGCGTTACATCAAAGTAAGAGATGTGTTGATAGCTTAAACTACATCCAATCATTTTTCTTTTCTAAAGATAATAAATGTACAATAAGATGAAAAGCGAGAGATAATGTTGTTAGGTAATCGTTATTAACATAGATATCTGATTTTAGTTTGTGCGCTCCATGAGCCTATAGCTTAGTCTTAGCTTCAAGAGAACATTATTTGCCATTTCTTTCCCTCTTTTTTTGCGGAGTAACAAGTTCTTTATTGTACCGTCTGAGAATATTTTATATGGAATTTGGCATCAATACTTGCTAACAATTCTAACTTTGTACATACTTTGCATGTCATACAGAAATGAAAAAACACGGGTAACTGCAACTAAGCCTAACAAAGAAATTTTGTTGATTGGGCAACCCGAAAATATAAGCATGGATTGTGAAGATTTATAAAGCATTCCACTTTAAAACCAGTAAACCAGTCAAATGTTGAGGCTCGAGATGGTAGTTGGTACTCATTGAAAGGCATAGGCAACTAAATTTTTATATACTTGAAAATAAAAAGAAAAGAAAAAAACTAACTTTTTATCGAGCGAAAAAATAAAAGAAATTAAATTTTACCAAAAATAAATGAAATCTTAAATGTGTGCAGTATTTTTGTGATTCTATTTTTTTTTTTTTGATCAAAAAGAGAGGGCATGAGAGGCTTATACCATCCACATGAACAAGAGATGAGATTCAGGAGAATACGGATAGGGAAAAGGAGAAGGAGAAATAAAGAAAAGAAAAAACAAGATAGTGGTTAGATATAAATTCATTTTTCTCCTTGGTATATATTTTTGTGAATTGTGAAACCAAATGACAACCGAGCCAATCCATGCCAAAGCAAAATTCAGGGAGCAACTTACGTGAATTAAAATTGCAAAATGTGATCAGAGAGTTTGGCTCCCTAATTCAGCATGGAAAAATCTTTTTCGATTAATAATTACCGTGTCAAAAGGGCTTTCCAATGCATTAAGCATGATTTTTTTGATAATACATAGTATTTTTTTTTACACTTCGTTTTGATTTTGTTCTCATCATGTTAATAAATTCTAATTTATTTCGTGTTTGATGGTTTCTATGTGAATGTGCTTTCAGATGTGTGTAGAGAAAAGGAAAATAAATAAAACCAATTAAGCTACAACATAAAAGTACTGTTCCATATCCAATTTAACTTAATAGAATGCCAGTTGATCGCATAACATAATGGATATGAAAGAATTTATTAAAACTAAAATAAAATTAAACAGTTGAAACACAAGTTTTTTGAGAATTTGATATATCATCATCTCGATCACGCTTCCGCTGATGAAGTTTGGCATATAATAGTTAGGAAAATCATGGACTAGAATGCAAGAGTATATAAAAGATAACTAGGAGCATGAGCTCCAAAAATAATAAAAATAAAGAAGAATTAATTGGGGGATATAGCTACGGGACAAAATAGGTGTCCCAATAGCAATTCTGGGTGACCCCCTATGTAATTTTTTTTTAATTCCTAATCTAGCCCCCACTAATTAGGATTAGTGATTAAGTATAATTAGTAAAATGTTAAGTATTTGGGGGATAAATTAGTGTGTATTTTTATTTGTGTTTGGGTGAGAGTAGAAGGAGGGAAAAAAAATATTTGAGAGGAATTTCTTTTTTTGAAAATGGGAAGATGATTGTGATGAGAGAATTACTGATAATAAGAGGTTGAAAAATTGATTTTTTTTCTTTGAATCCACCATTGTTGCAAATTGAAAAAGCTTGGTGCCGGCATGGTATTCAACCAAAAACTCATGCCGGCAATTGTTGGAAATGTTCATAAATTGTTTGCCACTATCCGGGGGCGTAGCTCTCTCGTTACGATTTTTTTCCTGGTTTTGATCTTCCGAATGTTGATTTTTTCTGGTTTTGAACAGGTACCGGCATGGTAATAGTTTTTTCGAGCGTGCGGTGTACGTTTCGGCATAGTATTTTGCTTAAATACCTATCTTTTGAACAAATGAAAAGTATCGAGAATGTTGATTTTTTTTCACTTGACTACCGGCATTAATAGGAAATTATCGGGCATGCTTGGTCGTGTTCCCGGCATATGGTCTTCATCAATTCCGGCATGGTATTCCTCACTTCCATTTTGAATTTTTCCGGCTTTAAAAAGCCTGGTGCCGCATGGTCGTTGATATGAAGACCATGCCGGGTTGTTTTTCTGCATAGGAAATAAATATGAAAACTATGCTTGGAAAAAAATACCGGCATGGTCTTCATATCAATCGACCATGCCGGGTACCAAGCTTTTAAAGCCAGGAAAAATTCAAAATAGAAGTGACGAGAAGACCATGCCGATAAAGACTATTGATAAAGACCATATGGTCTTCATCACCATGGTCATCATCACTTTCAAATGGTCTTCATCAATTCCGGCATGGTCATCATCACTTTCAGCATGATCTTCATCACTTCCGAATAAAAAAAAAAATTCGTTTCCAAAGTGAGGTGAAGAGAATTTGATATAGAGTAGGGAGAGTTTAGAATTTGAAAGGGAATGAAGAATATTTGGGTTTCAAAACACTACCCCTAAATAAGATTAATAAGAAGTGGAGATGGAAATGAGGGATATGATTTAGATTTTTGATTTTAAGTTTTTAATTTTTATTTTGAGGGAAGAAGTGGAGATGGAAATGGGGGATATGATTTTGTTTTTTGATTTTAAGTTTTTTATTTATTTTGAGGGAAGGGTATTTTAGTATATTCATAACCAAAAGTCACCCCTTAGCACACACCATGGGTTGGGGGAAGTAATTCATATCCCCCAATTAATTCCCATATCCCCCAATTAATTCTTCAAAATAAAGCATCAAAAATTTGGAGAAATAACCAGAACAACATAGCTTTTAATCAATGTATGGAGCTATGGACCTGGAATAAATAGCATTGAAGATGCGCATTGTATGCCCGTGATTTTTAAATTATTTTTCTTATATTATAATTAAAAAAAAATCTATTACAATAAAAAAAAAATCTATTACAATAAAAAAAAAAATTCTGTTACAATAAATTTTTATTAGTTTATTTTATGTTTAATTAGTTTTGAGGGTCATGAAATTATTGTTTTTTTTTATATATTTTCTTAACGAAAATTGTTTTTAACATATGGATCTAATATTTCATTAGCGAGAAACAGACCCGTGCATAGCACGGGTGTAAAACTAGTACTCCTAAAATAATAGAAAGCATAAAAAGTTATTTAGACATTCTTCATAATTTCAAATAATTATGGGTGTCATAGAAATTGAAAAGTATTTTGGGCTTGACAATAAAATTTGATTTTTTTGGGCCTGAGCCTAAGTTCCTCAAACAAAAAACAAGTATAATATTGTATATTGTTCCAATTTAGGAATGAACTAATTTTTTTTAATAGGCATCAAACTACCAAAACTAGCTTCCCATGTAAGTACTAAAGATTCAACATCTTCCGTAAGTCATTACCAGTATTAAAGTTGTATTTCTCTTCAAAGATGTGTTAATTCGTTCCCATCCAGATTTCCATATGACAACAACCTGAATGGAATCCGAAATGATGTGCCCGGAGTTAGAGAGATGATTATGATGCCAAGTTTTTGTGAGGGCTAACATAAAAGCAAAGCAAAACCCAATGCCCAATTATCTGGAGTTAATAGAGACCAAACTCTTTATGTAATTTTACAATGCATAAAAATGTGTTCTTGGGATTCAGAACTATCTCCACGAAGCATACATGAACTGTAAATGTTAATCCCTTTATACTGCGGGATATCCAACGAGCATGAGCCGAACATCACATTAAAAAAATTAATCTTAGGAGGAATGCTATTTCCAAATGAAATTATATGGAAAATAATACACACTATCTTCCGAGATTAATTTGCGTATAGAATGTTAGCTGAAAACATACCAGATGAGTATATATATATATATATCCCATCTTCAGATGTCAACTAGTTCGTCAAGTGGAGAAATAGAAGAACCAACATCAAGCATCATATTAGCAAACTGATTAGATTCCTCCCTGGATAAAAAAAAAATTGAAATCAAATTTCCGTGAACCATAAGCTATCACTTGATCAGTAATACAAGCAAGTTGCAGCTTATGTATGCATTTATAATAAATTATCAAAGTCTCTCATCAAATGTAATCTTCAATACCAATTAACATTTTATAGTTTTAGATCCAAAATGACCCGATAATCAAAATTTCAAGAACATTTTTGTACCTAAACAAAGAAAAACAACCACTAATACTTATCCATGTACCTAGGCTAATAACAGTCCACGATTAACTCCTTTTTATTGTTTTGGTTTACCGATTATTGCATATATTATATTTACTTAAATTAATAAATACAAATGTCACTGTAGTACAATGATAAAATCGATGGATGATGATACAAAAGACTTAAGTTCGAAAATCATCACTACCGAGGTGAAAGGATTTTTCTATTTCCTTAGCTACCTGGGCTTGGAGGTAGCAGGCCCCTTCTTATAAAAGATATTTTTCTTAAGGAAAAAAATTACTTGTCACCACTAAGGAAGATATTTTTTCTTTATTTGCTTAGTTACCTGGTAATGTAAAGTAACACTTATAATTGAAATTCGAATGTTAAATTATAACAGAACACCATGAAACAAAAGTAACCAACCTTCAAATGATGCTTCTTCTACCCTTTGAATAAAGGAAGATACAAAGATTTGAGGTTCTTATCTAATAATCTTCAAATTTCTACCCAATTCTAAGATTGGAAACTAGAAGATAATAGATGCATCTCTTACAAATTGAAATTTCTACCAAATTACAAATTGGAAATAACAAAGTGATGGAGGCTATTCTCTTAGGAAGGATTTAGGGTTCTTACACCACTAAAGTAGAGCTAGGGTTTTACATATATAATGGAAAAGCAAGGAAATAAACCAAAAGAAGTGGGGTAAAATTGAGAACATGAGTGGAAGGGTTGAAATGGTATTTCATAAATACCACTATGCATCACCTGGGCATGTAGGTTATAAATATCTTCTTATAAGAGAAGTTATTTTTATTCTTTTTTAAAATACCTTATTTTAGACTTTAGAGAGAAGATGAAACAACCATCATGGAGTTTTGTTTACAAAGAAATAAAATAAAGAGCTTGGTCGTACGAAAATCAGTTAGGGTTTTGTACTTTCTGATTTAGTGGGATAGACTCTTTCTTCTTTGCTCAGATTTGGTTCTTTAGTGATAAGATCTAAACAAAGTTTTTTTTTTTTAGTTAGCTTTCTATTTTTTATCTTGATTTAAAAATTATTTTGTTGTATCTAATAAATTTCTTCGTTATTTAGGTGATTCTTGTCTTCTTTATTCAGGTGACCCTTGTATGCACTTTCATAGAATTTTTTTCTTCAGATTTGTTCATGATTTGTTATCTTGGATACATGTACATTAGCAAATTAGCGCGGTCAAGATCAAGTTCTTCTTATTCAATAATAATAAAAAAAAAGATATGGTACTTCAGGGTTACTCGTCACACATGAAGAGTTTTGGGAGAATTTCTCCCCTCTCATATGAGAAACCCTTTTCTATGAAGAAAATTAATCAAAATTGTCGAACTGCAATTTCGATATATTCTTGACCAATATTAACATAATGCTATAGTTGTAGATTGTTCTTTCTCGTTGTACCATCTTTGTATTTGTTTCATATTTTTATCAAAAATCATCATGTAAACTTTTATCTATTGGAATAAAATATTAATGGTTTGATTATATGTAAAACATATTAATTAGTCATAGAATAATAAAAAAAACGGTATCCTTACAAAATCATGGGTTTACACCCAACTTCAAACCTCTTGGATTTCCTAGCAATGATGTAAGGATCAATTGTTAGTAATAATAGATTGCATTTAATTAACAAAAATTAAAGAAAAAAAAGAAGAAGCTAAATTGAAAAAAATTCAAATCAACTCACTATCCACATCCCAGTTTGTTAGCAGAATCAAATATGAGAAAACAGAGATTGGAAAATATTGCATCATTGCTCGTATACTCACTACATCAATTTACTATGGATGAATACGGAAGAGCAATGTAGTTCAAATAAGGGTAGTAATAGTTGATTTTATGTCTTTCAAGTTGTCCAAATAATCCATAAGTTTCTCTTTGCTTGGAGAAACTATATTATCTAATGGTGTGTCAAACTAATTGGTAGTATAGTAGTAAATATGGTTCGTTCTTAAAGAGAGTAGTGCGATTGATACCTAAATAGTTTTAAAACATAGCTTAATTGGGGACCTAAAAACTAATTAGGGGCCTCTCACTAGAGGACAAAAAAAGTCACCCAAACATAATTTGAGTCACCCAAACATAATTTGAGTCACCCCTTATCCAAATATTTTAGTAATGGCTAATCTACCCCTTATCTAGTTAGTGATAATCTTAATTAGAGTTTAACCTTTTTTCTAAAAAAAAAATCATTTGCAATTTTTTTCCTCCTTAGATTTGTATGAAAAACCGTCATGGTATTTTTTTTTTAAATCAATGACGACTCTAAAGAGTCGTTAATGTTTTTAGTGACGACTCTAAAGAGTCGTTAATGTTTTTAGTGACGACTCTAAGTGTCGTTATTGTTTCAATGACGACTCTACAATAACGACACTTTAGAATCGTCATTGAAAGTAGTAACGACACTTAGAATCATCATTGCAAACATTAACGACTCTTTAAAATCGTCATTAAAACAATAACACACTTATAGTCGTTATTGAAAACATTAACGACTCTTTAGAGTCGTCATAAAAATAATAACAACACTTAAAGTCGTCATTGATTTAAAAAATTAAAAAATAAGGGGTAAAACAATATTTTCACTTTATTATTGATACTCCCCTGAAATTTTTGGTGTGCAAATAAAATGGATGAGGCCCCTAATTAGTTTTTAAGGCCCCCAATTAAACGAGGTTTTAAAACCAAATAAGAATGTGGGGAATTGGTTGATTGATTAATAAAATGATTAAGGATTCATTTTTCGTTACTCAATACTAACTCAATTAGCATACATGCAATATCTTTTATTATAATCATATTGTCAACATACGTGGGATAACAATAGGCTATGTTATCCTTGATTTTGTTTTATAACCAAGTAAGGAAGCGTTCTATACCTGGATTATATTCGTATGAACTAACAAGAATAAGCTCACAAGGTGTAACCCAGTCGAATGCTTTAAGATTTGTGAATTAGATAAATAGACGTAACATCAAATGCACATGCTCAATTTGTTTACTAGTTTTATCTCTGCACCTGATCACCTAACATAATCCATTTGTCGAATCCTGCGAGTTACTACCTTTGTAGAAAAGATTTCAACGCAACTATCACTCATATCTACCAACTCTCTACTAGCATTAGAAAAATTTGTATTAATTTAATTACGTACATAAGCAATCAAGATATCAATCAAAATTAAATATAATAGAGACAAGCACCTAGAAAATTAAAAATCTAAATAAACTTGTATAACTAATAGAACCTATGTTTATAACTTTGAAATTTTCCCTAATCAACAAACATGGATTTGAAATTTATACGAACAAAGAAAAAAAAGATACTTAAAAATATATATCAAGGTTTCACCTTTTTTTGGCAGTCCATAATTACCTTTCTCCTAGGTTCTCCTTTTGTATCCTTAGATGATGTAAAACGTGATCCAATTTCTCTTTAGAAATTCTACTCGTTGAAGTTTTGAAGTGCATGTGTGCACAATATCGTATATCGAAATTTGCAAAATACCCAAAATTGGAGCAAAATGCATTCTATGTATTTCTTTATGCGTATCCCAAAGGATATAAGCCTTATAAGTTATAACCACCTTAATCAACGCTCACTTAATAAGCTAATGCCCAAATTGGCATGTTTATCCATACAATAACAACAATCTCAAAACTATAATGGGTTCGACCGTTTTGTTCATAATTTTTTTTCCCGTTGATCAAATTTACTCAAAACGCTATTACGTAAGAAAACAAACAAGAATAATAGCATCAAAGAAAATAATTAACGCATATTAATAGTGCAAATAATGCAGTTATCAATATCGGGTTCAATATGATTACCCATGAATGATACATGTATAAAAATGTCTTTTTTATAGACGATGAGGTTTTCCAATACTATGTAAATTAAAAAACAATAATCTAGGACATGAATGCAAATGTCAAAAACATAGATATTCATTGTTTGTTAAATTAAAATAATTGGTTCTCTAAATATTTTTGCCAAAGATTAAAGTATGAAGAACTAAGGATCTCTTGTTGAGAAAAGGAATTATCTTCTAGTGTACAAGCATTGTAATAACTAGGACCAAATATTTTTTCCAAAGATTAAAGTACCAAGTTACTACCTATGCTTGTCTATGTTCATTCTTAGTGACATTGTGATTTTTTATTTCGAACTTTTCTAATCCAAATTTAATATTCATACTTGCACCCCACAGGGCAACAAACCCCCTAATAGTCATAAAAAAAATTCAAACAAACATCAAGAAATCCAAAAAATGTGAAATTACTTAGGCAAATTGCCTTTATTCGTAGATTCACTTAAAAATTTCTCCAAACTTTGTTATAAGTTGGAATTTGATGTTTAATACCAATCCAAAAACTAAAAAGCTTTCTTTTTTGTACAAAATTTTCAATGAATTTTCTGAACACAAATAACGTGTCTATAATCTGCGGAAAATTCTAAATAGAACTTGAATTTAGCAGAATTCAAATATGACGTTATGCATCCTTAATCATGTCAAATGAACTAATTGATATAAGTGCATAATTTTCACTATCTAGCTATTATATTTTTATGCTTTGTTATAAATTTTCTTGCATATTTTCTTTGTGTTATTATTCGTATTTTCTAGGTTTATAGGAGTTTTGGGCTAACCGGTTAATATGTAGGCAAGTGTTATTGACATCCCATAAGAGATGATAAGGAGATACCAAGATTCCAGTTATGGTAGATCACACACAGAACATAGTCTATTAATAATGGATAATCACAGGTCATATCTTCAATTCTAGATGCAATAAAGCAAATCTGAAATTGTTGATCCTTGAACTAGTTCGATTGACCTTATATTAGAAGAGAAGGATAAATAAATATACTAGATATACAAAGTTCAACACACCATTAGTCAATCAAATCAATAATGTAAAACTAAATAACAATACAATCTAGTTTCCTACCAACGGTACTACTAGAAGTTTCTTGACCCAAAGAAGTCTTTAAATGAAGCACACGTAAGAGATTTCACCTAATTAGGATACTCTTATCTCCACTGAGAATTACAAGAATACTGCTAATGGGATTCTTCACACAAAAATAAAGTTCCGTGTGTTGCAGTTTGAGTTTGAAAGAAATACAAACTTTACTATTCATAATGACAAAGATATTTTGGACAACAAGTAATTACCAAACCCAAAAATACAAAAGATATACAATTAATGCATATTTTCAATTTTGTAAATACTCCAACTAATATACCGAAATCTCTATTGGATGAAAACTAAATATATATATAATCTAGCATATAAAATATATTTTATTAATATGGAAACCAAATATGTTCTTATCCACTGGATATGAATGACACATAAGTTATAAATATCACAAAGATATTTAGAATATTTCTCTTTGTGATATCACCTTGAGTATCAAACAAAATACTTGAATATTAGGTAACAAGAGTTTAACGCATGTTTCGAATCGAAGACATCTTATTTAGTTAATATAAAGATCGATCCGGCTAGAGATCATTGTAAGGGATCAATCCTGCTAGAGATCCTTGGGACCTGTCCTAGTAGAGATCCTTGGTAAGGGATCGGTCCTACGAGAGATCCTTATGATATGTCATAGTAGAGATTCTTGTCTAAGCGATCGGTCCTAAAATAAATCATTTGATTCCTTTCAACTATTAAACAAGTATCACAAGTCTACTTCCTTAAATTCATGTAGTTATACATAACTTTCTAGGTATGAAATCAATCTGAAAGTTCAATACACTGACCAGTAACGAATTACAAAATAGTATTATGTCGAATCTACGAGGTTCAATTCATAAACGTTATACTTCGTAACTCCATTATACCAAGGTTGTATAAAACAACTAGTATATATTTCCTTGACAGTTTTTCCATAATTAATGATCAATTCATTAGTGTTAGCGATACATAAATATACGTCGTATGTTATGTTTTCAAACCTGTACGACTTGAAAGAATCGAAAATAGAAATGAAACAAGTCAAATATGTATTACTAAACTCGAACAGAATGATGATATGTTCGTTGATGCCGATACGTCTTCAGGTTCTTCAGAGTAACACGAGAAAGTCCCAACATTTTTAATGTTCCCACTTTAACCAAACAAACTTGACTCTAGTAATTTAATCAAGCATCCTCGAGTTTTGGAGCTAAAATATGACAACCAAACTTGAAATACCAACACTTTTCGGGTCCAATCGGTCAATGCTCTAATAGATCTATCAAGTAAAAGATAATATTATCGGGCTACACGAATCCCTTAGTGAAGTCTTTCAAATTCATAACCTAATACAGTTTCACCAGAAGAAACCTAGGTTTTAGATGAAAACTCTAACTGCAACTAGGAAAACAAAATTTCCAGGATTTAGGTTCTAGTGTACATGGAGTCCTCGATTTATATTGATGAACATCACTTGATTGCTTACAAACAACGCTAATTTCGTAAACTAGTTTTTCATGTTTACGAATCACTTTGTCACCAAGCAAGCTTAACTTTTCCATATAGATTGATCATGTATGAAGTTTTCCTTGAATCACAATTGAGAAATGTGCAACCGTATGTAATATATTATGCACCAAGTGGTTTGTGATGGACTGAAAAATAACACATGCATCGCCCAACCGTGTAGGACAAAACTCCCCATGCACTACTTGTAACATAGTGTTCAGGCCTTCAAATTTCACTTTTCACCAACAAAATGCATGTCCATTTTTGATGCAAGCATACTTCGGAAGTATGACACCTTAAACATAGCTTCCGCACCGTTTAAATCACCCTTATTCTACGAAAGGTGCAAGGCCATAAAGGATAATGCTGATGCATTCTAGCATGCATCACAGGTTTCCGAGTCTTGTACATGCATATATAAGGCGTGCCTTGGAATTTCACATAGGCTATTGTAAGTCTATTCTCAGTTTCCTTGCTTCGCTTTGGCATGGATGAAAGCATTGCAATGGTCTTGCTCATGCCAAGGGTGCATCAAACAGGCTTTTGGCATACCTATATTGTATCATCCTTGTGATACAAGTGGTTAATAAAGCTCACCTAACTTGCATACTGGTTAGGTTCCTTTAACGACAATGCCCAATCCCCAACTGGTGCATGCCTACCTCGTGTGAGTTGTGACTTGTTAGGAATTATAAGCATCCACCGCATGGAATGCAACTTACTTCATTAAGTATGCAACAATCATCTCTTACATCACATTGCAGATCCTAGATGATTTTAGTTACCATAATATCGCAATAACCTCACAATGAGATGATATGAATGACAAGTTGTTGGACCACTAATGCGACTGCTCCTCTTTAGTGGCTCTAAGAGATCAAGCATTGACCATAGTTCATCAACGTTGTCCAAGCAACTAAAGCCAAATTTTGTTGCAAGACCAAAGCCGAAAAATCCTAATTTGTATACGTCAAAGCTAAATTGTATTGCAAATCCAAAGCCAAGAAATCCTAGTCTATATATGCATTGGCCAATCCGTCGTATTGCACCATGGTAATGCATTCTTGTGACGCAACCCTCCAACAATGACGCCTAATCATCATGAAGCTCTATCGAGTAAGCAACGCGCTATAATGATGCTTCCACATCATACAGGCTTTACTGGCTAAGCTTTGAAGCTTATTAGTGCATCTATGCGCAATGCACCTTCAACCAACTATCCCTCCCTATATATGTTTTATTGATAATTCTACAACTAAAAGTTAGGGAGCACTTTAACATGCTTTCTTCACTATTCATGACCGTTATGCTATGCACCCTTGCGTGATGCATCATAATGGAGGTATTTTCATCTCTGGTATGATATCCATCTAGAGTATTTCATCTCTGGACAGATAAAGATGGTGTAATATTGCACTCAACCAGCCTTCAACTGGCGTGAAGCACCGTGATGGTTCTATTCACACTTAGCCAGCCTACCACTGGCGTGATACACCTTGATAGTGCATCTTTTATCTTGGGACAAAATTCCCTAAACAAGTAACATAAGCTTGAGGTGAAGCTTCATCTCATTTAAATGATGCATATTTGATCATGCGCTATGCGAAAAGTACGGTTGTTACATGGTTAGCCCGAAAACAATGGTTTAATAATCCTGGAACCGACAAGCATAAATCAAAGTATAATATCGCAAAACCAAAATCAGTTTATGAATAAATAGTCATCTCGTAACTCAGAACCTTTTTGTGTGTTGATAGGTTCACGAACTGTCCAAAACAGTTTGTGTACTCCAACACGAAAGGTATCAAGGAACCCTCAAAATCAACCAGTTTGTGAACTACATAAATCACTTCGTGTACTATTAAAATAAAGAGTATACATGAACATCCAAAAATCGACCAGTTCGCGAACTGATAAAATCAATTAATTGAGATTTAATTAGTAAGTCTTTTAATTTAAAATTTCAAGTTCGCCAACTGAGCAAAACAGTTTGTGAACATAAAAACTAACTTGACTACTCCTTATTACTTGAATTCTTCTTTGCAATGTTCATCATAATACTAGAGTCATAGGACATGTCTCAGTAGATAAAATGATAAATAATATGAGTAAATATGATAGTCAATCATCACATACCTTTGTTGATGAAGTTTCTGTTGACGCCTTGTTCTTCAGTCTTTAAATTCGATTAGTGAATTTTGATACTCAACTACCATGATGTGTTCCTAGTACGAGACTGAACCTAGTAGATTATAAATCAAGATGTAGTTTTAATCATTTAAATTTTGACAACAAGCTTGACATACCAAAACTTGTGAGTTTGACAGAGCGATGCTCTAATTCTCTTAACTCTCGGTAAATAAAAAAAATGGTTAAGTGATTAATAATAACAAAATAACTTTCTTTTTAGAAAAACTTTAAATAGCTTTTTTTTTTTTGTAGAAAATCGGTATATGTTTTGAAACATATATGTATTTGTAAGAATAATTTTAGATATTCCCAAGAATATTCCTACGGAGACTTTTTGATTTACATACAACGAATGTAAACTAGAAAAATCTTGAATTTGAATGTGGATTTTTGTCGTTGAGTATCACCACTTGGATTAATTACAATCATTAACTAATAGGAATCAATAATCGTGTTCAAGCTAATCTAATTGAATCTGCTCAAGCATCTTTAGAACCTCTACCATAGTGGGTCTTCTGGAAGGCTCTGATTCTAGGCACATTAGCGCTACGCTGAAGACGTTTCGAATTTCATCTGCAGGACAACATCCTAAGCTAGTGTCAATTACATGCTCTTCTTTTTCTAAGTCCACAACTGCTTTCACCTGTAACATTATGAACTAGATGAGCTCAAACTTTACCCACGACATAGTTCATATGCAAAAGTAAAAATGGTTTAGAAATGATAATGGATGACAATTACATGCAAATACAATATCTTTTGATCCAAAGTGTGTATTCAAGACAAACTTAGATTTAATACTTGAACATCAATCTCTCTCTCTTACTGGCTTGGGCATATATAGTTGGTCTGAGATGTATCTTTGTATCCACTCCTTATAGAGTTGTTCATATTATCTAATAAATCTTCTCTTTTTATAAAGAAATAAAAAATTACACATTCCCTTGAATATAACTCATGCTTTTATGTTTTAAGTTTGACCTTTTTATTTATTTTCCATAGCCTACGAACTAGGTGGGTGAGTCACTAAATTCGGAAATCAGTGATACGTAACCTATTTGTTTTCTTTTTTCGTTTAAACGAATTTATGTGAGAAGAAAAATATTAACCTCAACAAAAAGAATTGTTATCTTGTTTATATTTAATTTAATCAAACGAGTTTATTTAACAGTTAAACTAAAAAACCCATAAACAAAAAATGATTTATCATTAAGCTTATGGTTTCTAAAATCTTAAATATAGCTTGAGAGTTCTTGTGGAGGCGATGTAGTTTTTTTAATTCGTCCCATGATGTCTTGGTTAAACCTTGAAGATGATTTGGTTGAGTGGTTTATTCAAAATATTATTTAAAATTTTTCTAGAGTTTATTTATTTTCGTTGGAGGAAGAAGAAATGGAAAAAATGAAGAAAAAAAATCAATAACGAGCAGAAGTTTTGAAATAATTGAAATTAGTTAAATCAACTTAATTAAATATTTGAAACGGGTATCTCCCAAACCAACTCACCCAACCAGTTATGAATCTCTTACAAACGGGTAACAAAATTTGGGTAATGATTTCCGCTATGGTCAAATGAATTGAGTTTTTTGTGATTTCGGCTATGGGTTGTGGTTAATAAATGCATGGGCTATATTTAACGGAAGCTAAAATGCCTTCGGAAACAACATGAGCTGTTAATAACATGGAGTGGCGATGCAATGTAAGAAACTACCTCTTTGTCATAGTTTCAAAATCAGGGAAATTTGATGTCAACTAATTTAGTTAGAGCATGGTTAAAGGTACGTTTTACATTTCATTCTTGATCCTAAACACCCAAAATTTGTGAAAAATGATCATGAAAAACAAATAATAGGTTAATGTGTATTTAGATATGCGTACACGAGGTTTAGGGTATTTTGATGTCAATATGAACATAGTTCATGATCTATACCCGTGAAAGAGAAAACTTAGGCTATGGTATGTTCTACATTCTATACAGTATTTGAGTTTAGGAAGTACCCAGGTAACCAGCTTAGTTCCTTCCTCAATAAATGCCTCGTCCATTGGTCTTTTTCCAGTCAGTAGCTCCAGTAAAACAACACCGAAACTGTAAACATCCCCTTTTACAGTTGCCCGTCCTGTATCAAAGTATTCTGCGCAGAAAAAATCTTGTTATCCGTAAGCATCAAATGGAGCAAAAGAACTGAGTGCAAAATGAGTTGAAAATTTACCAGGAGCAAGATAACCAAAGGTTCCGGCAACAAATGTTGAAACATGAGTCTTATCAGGTTCCATTAGTGTAGCCAACCCAAAATCAGAAACTCGCGCCTCCATATTTTGATCAAGTAGTATATTGCTACATTTTATATCTCTGTGGATTATGTGAGGAATACAATCATGATGAAGGTATGATATTCCCCGTGCAGCACCTAATGCAATCTTGTATCTTGAAGGCCAATCTAACAGCTTCTTATCGCTTGTTTTTCCTGCAGTAAAATGAGTTCTCTATGAGAAATAGCCATAACAAGTCTATGAAATGGAGAACCAGAATGTGTGCATTGCTATCAGATGGTGCATCACTGCAACGACTAATGCGGCCACACTTGCAAGCTTATTGTCATTGTTTGACATAGTAAATGTCACGTATTGATGGTGCATGGTTTGGAAACCAGAATCCATAGCCCTCCCCATCTGATTCTGATGATTGAAATACAAAATTGAAACTCCTTCCACAACCATGCTGATAAAATGTAGAGTATGGATCAAAACTGACCATTACTAGCCAATGAGTTAGACATCGGCCACATCATGTTGTCCACAAATCTGCTTCATATAATTTTAACTCAACGAATTATACAGTATATTTTTGGGGATGAGTTGCATACCATGAAGCACAGTGTCCAAACTTCCATTAGGCATGAGATCATAAATAAGAAGATTATATTGAGGAGCAGTGTAATATCCATGGAGTGTCACAATATTTCTGTGTTTGATATCTCCCATTGCTTGCAATTCTCTTTCAAATCCTCGATCTCTATCTGCGCTTCCTCGGTTTAATCTTTTAACAGCGAATGAGATGGATTCATTAATCGTTAATCTGTACACAGTTCCGTAACCACCGGATCCAATAATATCTTTGTTAGTTAATCTCATTGTCTTTTTCAGGAATACATCAGAAGTGAAATATTGCATCGTTGGGGACCTGAACATCACCATTTTCCCTCCTGTCATGAGCATTTAACATGTTAGTAATTCCTTAACCTGTACATTCATAGCTCAAGTTTCCTCCTGATGTATACTACAATATGACTGCAAAAATATCTTGAATTCTGTAACTAAATCAGAAGTTTGGAAAATAATACCTGACATATTATCTTGGAACACATTGTCTTTCCTTTGCCATCTCCGGTAGACAAGAACCGCCATGATCAACTTCGATATAATAAATGCGATGCAACATAGTGTGATATAGAATGCTAAAAGCTGCCCATTGACCATTTTGTAACGTGTAGTGAACTGAAATCAAAATTTCCTAATCACATAATGGGGCATGTTAGAAGCAAAATAACAGCAACATCTTGTAAAGTGAAGTAAAAAATATTATACGAAAAGACCAAATCAAAACTGAAGTAAAAAGTATTAGAGGAAAATAACAAACCAAAAATCAGAATATTTCTCTGAAAGATTTGAGGAGCTTCCTGAATGAGCAAGTTTACTCTCTCTTGTTATTTTCTTCAGATACGAAAATAGTTCTCTTCTCCTTTTCAGACCAATTAGTTGGGATGTACAAGTTGGGCCAATTATCTTACTGTAAAGTGTGTGTTAATTGTTGACATTTATCAGTAGTACACACTCAACATGTGAAAATTCAAAAAGTGAAAAAGAATGCTAATAGATGAGAAGTAATGTCAGAAAGAAAATCCGTGTCTTTCTTTTATCATACCTACCAGTACCACCACCTTTCATGTGACTTGTCTTGAGAATCCTTTACCTTTTTTTTTCGTATCGGCGATCTTGGTCTTGATCTGCTTCTTTGAAAACCGATAAAATTATTTCTTTGTCATCATCAGTCTGTTTTAAGGAAGTTGAAGTGCTTATTCTGCTGCAGGTGGGGATTTAATAGTCTTTTTGTTGTTGCTGAATATAAATTCGCTCTCTTAGATTTTCGGCGTTCGTTGTGAGAGCAGACTTTGAGAACATTCAGAAACACGGGGCTGTTGCAGATGATGCGTGCCTTAGAAGTTGTGTTTAGGATGTACAAAACAAACTTGATGCAAGATGTTGAGAGTCTTGGGACACTGCTGGGGATAGATAGCCTAGGTTGAAGACACACTCTTTATTAAAAGTTAAAATGAAGTGTTTATTTTCCATTTTCCTTAGTCCAGCTTAATAGATGCACAAAACTGCATTGAGATCATCAGAACCGGCTCTGGTAATGAATTACGCGTTATATAGTGGTCTATGGTATCTGCACCACAGACTTGAATTAAACTAGAAACAACCCAGTAAATGTACATTTACATTTTCATTGGCTTGTGCCGGATGGTGCGAATTGTTAAGTAAATGTACTTTGGGCAATATACTACTAGATTTCTAATACGCATACTATCATTTTTGTCTCCTCTGTGTATACAGAAACTTTTCTACTCTCCAACCTAATAAAAACTTTATAGTTTGATAAGAACGCGCAATTGAGGATATGAGAATTAATTGGGGATATAGCTACAGGACAAAAAAAACGGTGTCCCAATAGTAATTCGTGGTTACCCCCTATCCAAATATTTTTTTTAATTCCTAATCTACCCATCACTAATCAGGTTTAGTGGTTAATAACAGTTAGTAAAAATCTTAAGTATTTGTTAATGATTAGTGTGTGTATTTGTATTTGGGTGAATGAGATGAGAGTAAAAAGATGGAATTTTTTTTGAGAGAGAACTTTTTTTGGTGAAAGTGGAGGATGATTGTGAAGAGGGAATTGCTGCTTAGAGGTTGAAAGTTCGATTTTTTTTTCTTTGAATCCACCATTGTTGCAGCTGAAATAGCTCGGTGCCGGCATGGTATTCAACCGAAAAAACCATGCCGGCATTTGTTGGAAACTTTAATCAGTCCACTGCCGGCATAGTCTGTTAATTTTCGAGCATGCCGGTACTACTTCCGGCATGGTATTCAACCCAAATTTCTATGCCGGCACAGGATGAAAAGTATCCAAAAAGTTTTGTTTTTTTTTTCACTTGACTACCGGCATTGGTAGGAAGTTCTCGAGCATGACGGCACTTGACTACCGGCATGGTCTTCATCAATTCCGGCGTGGTCTTCATCACTTCCGTTATGAATTTTTTCTGGTTTTTTTCACTTGACTACCGACATTGATAGGAAGTTCTCGAGCATGCCGGCACTTGACTACCGGCATGGTCTTCATCACTTTCAACATGATCTTCATTACTTCCGAATTAAGAAGAAAAAAAATTGTTTCCAAAGTGAGGAGCCGACGAGAATTTGATAGGGAGCAGGAAGAGTTTAGAATTTGAAAGGGAATGGGGTATATTTGGGTGTGGGGAGAGTTTAGAATTTGAAAGAGATTAATAAGAGGTGAAGATGGAAATGGGGGATATGATTTTGTTTTTTTATTTTAAGTTTTTTTATTTTTATTTTGAAGGAAGGATATTTTAGTACTTTCATACCAAATGGTCACCCCTTAGCGGAAATCATGGGTTGGGAGAAGTAATTCATATCCCAAATTAATTCTCATATCCCCAATTGCGCGTTCTTTGATAACTTAGTATTTATTCATTCAAACAAACCCCATGCTTGTGGAACAAAAAGCACACAACACCGAAAGTTGAAAAACCAGATAAAACCAACAACCAAATAAAGAGCAGAAATCCTAATCCTAATAATAAAAATAAAAACTTACTAACTCAAGACCATTCCAAATCGCAAACATCGGGGATTCTTTTTTCTCCTTCCTTTGATTTGTTTACTGGCCAACATTGAAAGCTTCGACGGGGAATGTCTTGGTGACACCAGCAAGACTCTTGAAGTGAATTTTCCCGGTAGGTGGATCATCCACAGTGATTTCATTAACAGGTGGCCATTAATAACATAGAGTGAGAGCATGAGAGTTGTGTGTGTGCAATGTATGTGTTGTGAGCACGTGTGTGAGTGAGAGTTGAATTAGTCGTGTTCTGTCAATTAAGAGTATATATACTCTCTGTATCTCATTGTAAGAATTATCTTTCTTTAATAAAATATTGATTCAAATCGTTGCAATGTAGACATCAGGATTTCCCTGTGTTACTATGGTATCAGACTCATAAATTAATTTCTGAGGGTACCGATCCTAGCATGTTTCTTCATCAAAACCTCCATTATTTCATCTTTAACAATCACCACCACCACCATTCATCATCATCATCCTCTGCTGCTGCTACTGTAAATCGAGAATTGAATGCCGATTTCATGAATTCATCTCAGATTTGGGTTTAATTTGCCTAAATGGTGCGTCTCTGTCTACATCTACAGCAAACAGTTGGTAAATTTCTTCATCCATCTCCATTAATGGTTGTTTTTGGTAAGAATTAGGTTTTCGATTTGGTTTGATACCTTTGCTACGTCAACAAACAAAATTAAACATGTATTTTAGATCTAAAATTCTGTTTTAGGGTTTGAGCTCTTGGATTTTTTTTTCAATTTCCTGTTTCATGTATAGATTGAAATCTCTTGCCTCATCAACTAAAATTGAGTCTCTGCTGGTAATCTCCAATGTCATGTTTAGATTACTTTAGATTTAATCTCATGTGTTCAATTTCTACATCACTTGCTCAACCACATCCAATTTAATCTTCATCTGCTTTATACATCATAATTAACATGTATTTTGCATCTAATTTCTTCATCAAGATCTGCTGTTCTTGATTCCTGATGCCGAGATAGTCTGAGCGCGTTCTAGTCCGCTACACCAAGGTCTAGTTAGGGAAAAAACTTAAAGTCGTTCCACCGATTGGATTCAACAAAAGATTGAGAAGTTGTTGGTCTCATATCTTACTTCAAGGCAGTCCTCACATATGTGTTGAAGAATCTTGCATTTTTTAATGGTGTTTCTGCGATTGAACATCGAATTGGAGTTGCTGAGTTACATTAAGTACAGATTGGAGTTCTTTTGTTGAGCTTGTATACATTCAATATGCAACCTAGTGTTCAGTTTGCATATATGTTCGATGTGCAACCTGTTTTTCTTCTACTTTTCATGCTCTTCGAATAAATGGATTCAGTTTATGAATCTGTTCTTTTAGTTAGTTTTTTGCTGTTTAATTCTTGTTGTTTACTTCAATGGTGCCATTTACTTCTATTTCTTGTGTGATTGAATAACGGAATAAAAAGATTCAATTCTTGAATCTCTGCAATAAATGGAATGCTTCGTTATTGCTCTTAGTGTTTGCTGGTGAATGTTTGAAGGCAGAATGGTATTCCTTTAATATTGAGTTTGGCAGGGTGAAGCAACATTAGTTGTGTATCCATATTACTAGCAGAATGCAACCAATGTGCAAGTTGTCTTATGGTTTCATTGCTTATTTTTAGTACAATTGAATCAGTGAGTTTGTGTAGTTCTTGTGATGTCATACGGAAAGTGCATCTCTATTTACAATTTCTTTTTAGTGTATCACTACTACAACGGAGATCATGGGTCTTTTGCTTCTTTTGATACTATTGCTTCTCCTTTCTTCTTATGTGTTGTTTATCTCACTGCTAGCATTGTTGCTGATTCAAGTTATGCAACAACTTGGTTATCTAGTGCAATATAAATTTTAAATGCTGGTGCTTATTATAGTGGCGGTGAATGTGTGTTGTCATCTGCAGTTTGCTACGTTCCTGGTATTAATTCTTTCATGTGGCAGTCGTATACTAAGAGTTGTGGCAATGACATGAATAAAGTTAAGGCTTATCGACAACTGACGATTCATGGGACTTTAGGTTTGCTTATGCTGATGGTATGTGGCTTTTATTTCTCTTAAATTTATTTCTTCTACAACCATATGCCATCATGCTTTATACATACGGATTCATAGAGTGAGAGCATGAGAGTTGTGTGTGTGGTCTACTTTAATTGGATATGTGTGATCTCCTTGAATCATACTGATAAAGTGATGCTGATAAAGTGATGCTGATAAAGTGATGTTGGTGTGCTGATAAAGTGATGCTGCTGTGCAGTGCTGCTCCTATTTGGTCTACACCAACAACTGCTACTGCAACAACCCTTTCATCTTCTTCCCCAGCAATATTTAGTCTGCAACATCTCTTGAAGTGTTCACCTGCCATATCTTAATAACTGTAACACCAGTTGATACTTATACTACTGGTGCAGCTAGAGAGTGTATGCTGGTTTGTGAGAGTATGAGAGTTGTGTGTGCAATCTCAAGTTGGATTCACACCCCACTTGAGATTGAGGGAGGGTAATAACATATAGAGTGAGAGCATGAGAGTTATGTGTGTGCAATGTATGTGTTGTGAGCACGTGTGTGAGTGAGAGTTGAATTAGTCGTGTTCTGTCAATTGAGAGTATATATACTCTCTGTATCTCATTGTAAGAATTATCTTTCTTTAATCAAATATTGATTCAAATCGCTACAATGTAGACATCAGGATTTCCCTGTGCTACTAGCCATAACATAAACTCCTTGACTTTTACGCCTTTAAGTTTCTTGATCCTTTTCTTATCAACAATACCATGAATATCAACCTCATAACTCACAAGCTTACTAATCATCTTAAAATTATGCTCTACTTTTTTCTCTTGTTTAATCCACATATAACCAGTAGTCTTAACAAAACCAACTTCAATTACATTCTCAAGTGGAAGTAAACCAAGAGGAAGTCCAAATTCTTCGAGTATGGATATTGCCATTTATAATCCTTCTTCGTGACCTGTCTTCACTATTCCACCTTCCTTCTCAGCCATTAATCACTCTTCTTGATTCTTCGTATTAAAAAAGGTTTTTCCTATTTTCTATCTCCATTTTTCCTATATCTCATCCTGTTCACAATTTCTAAAATTAATTTACTTTTCAATTCCGGTTTTCCTTGTGTGCCATCTATGAAAGTCAAATTAATTCTCACTATGACTATTATTACTTTTATTTGTCTTCTTCTCATTAATCTCTCTTTGTTATTAAGAAAAAAAAAAGGAAAATGATTAACGCACCGAGCTGTGTACCGAGCTCATTTTTGTGAGAGGGGAGTGGGACCCACTTCTGCCCCACTCCCTATCTCGATGTTGAGAGGCATATCACGACTGTCCATTGCCCCTCGGTGCAGGCCTCGGTATAAAATCGCGGTGGGTCTATCAAAACCGAAAAAAAAACTATCTGATTATAAACCTTAGGTTAGATTCATACTAATTATTATTTTATTACACCTATATGAATTATTTAATCGTCGATTAATCGTCCAAACATTATCATAGAAGATTCCATTGATAATAATTTAGGGTAAACTATCTCAACCTTAGGTCAATTGAAAATCTAATAAGATTACGCTAATTCTATTGAAAACCATTTGTTAAATAAGGTTTAGAGATCGGTAGTAACTAACTTAATTAATCACTAATTCCAAACTATCCCACCACCCTACTGTTATAAATGAATGATCATCACCCAGTTAATATGCATGTTCTGGGCGTCAAAAGCTAAAGTATTCTTTGTACAGCATTTGGTATTCATAGTTTGCCACTAAAAATGAGTTCAAACGGAAATAATATGGTTGTAGTTCATATTCACTTATATTTTTTTGGACAATTATCGTTGTATAGGACAACAGAATTTGCCTTTGGCCATGCATAAGCTATTTTTTTATTATTCATTTATGAAGAACTGGTGATGGACTATGTAGATGGAGTAGCGGAGGTAATCGTCCGTGATGTATACGGTGATGATGGGAACGTGATTCGTTGCTATCTAGGGTTTTGTTTTCTTTGTTTTTTTAGTTGTAAGGTGATATGTTATAGGGTATAAATAAAAAGTCAAGATAGTATTTAGGATTTAGGAAAATTCATAGGGATTGTACTTATGATAATTGAGGATAGGAATTAAGGGAGATGGGAATTAGGAAAAATAGGGATAGGAAATAGGGAAAACCTTTAAAAAAATGTTGAGTTGTTAAGTTTTTTTAAGGAAAAAGGATATGGGTTTATGTCATTTATATAGACTAGTGTCTAACCCGTGCTACGCACCGGGGACGGTGGGATCAACCAATTTAGCGTGGGGCATCGCCCCGCACCCGTAGACAAATGCATTAATTTTTTTTTTTTGAAATATTTGTGATTAATTTTATTTTTAAAGAGATAGGAAACTTTGATACCCATTAGTTATCTTATTATTCAATGGTTTAAATTTAGTATTGAAAATTCATGTTAATGTGTTGGTTTTATGGAAAAATATTAAAATAATTGAAAAGAAATTGACTCCATAATTAAATTATATTTTATTTACAATTGAATAAAATTATATACTTAATTATTTATGTTGAGATTTAAGAAGTCGATTAATGCATTTAATTTTGGATAGGGTCGATTTTTTATGTTAGTAGGAATAGGGATTTCAAGGATGTTGCTTGTAGTTAAGTAGTCAATAATATGTTGACCGGTCAAACCCATGTCACATTTTTGTTACTGGGTCCTTTATATAGTGAATGCACTTGTCCACAACACGTGTTGCATCATCCATGTGACATCAAAAAGGCCTTTTTTTTCACCATTTATCGTCGAGACAAAGCGAGAACAAAACCTTGTTATTTGGAAAGTACAGAAGAAAATGAAGTCGATAGAAATTATTTTTGAAAACAAAAAAATAAAGAGAAATAGAGGGAGAGATCGAATCAACGCCGTCTGGTACATGGACTTCTGAAAATGTTTTGTCATGATTTGAGAAATTTTGAAGACATAGTTGGATTTGTTCTTCATTATAGCCGACAAAGAAGCTTATCGAGATTAAAAATCGTCTATACGGGCCAGTGCATCAAACACACATCCATGTTTTATTGTATTTCGTAGTTGTTTGTTTAATTTTCGATTAATTGTAACATGTATTTTTGGTTTTGTGCAAAATTTATTTTAGGGTTTATTGGAATTGGGGATTTCATCTAATACATGCAATTTAGGTATGTAGTAACACGTATTATGGTTTTTGAATGATGATTAATTTTTTCTAATCCCAACAGAAGAAATTGAAATTTGGATTTATCAAAGAAGATGCAAATATACAGACATTTCAAGCTAGAAGTGCCAATTATTTCTATATGTGTACTATGTGGAGGATTGCTTTCCGAAATACTCTGAATGCAAATTATATTAATAGTATCCATCTTAATGTGTCTTTATGAACAATTTAAGGAATTTTTTCTGAATAGTATCGAGTGGAAGTTAATTTTCTTTATTTAGTTTCTTTTGTTTTAATTGTCTATCTGTCACTTGCATAATGGCATTAAGATGTGTTTCTCAGCTACATAGCTAAACCTTTTTATATAATTGCTACATAGGGGGCCTTTTGTTGCTGAGGCGCGATGTGAATGTCGGCAGGTCATTTTAGAATCTTAAAAATTGGGAAGAGTCTTTTGTTTTATGATCACTTCAAGATACTATGTTAAAACTGTTATCCGTGGAGACAATTGATTTTTTTTTGTTTTGCGTCATTTTTGGGAAGGGTAGAAGATATACAAGATCGACTGTTAGTTTCCTCGAGCTAGAGCTGGATAAAGCGAACATGAATGTTGAAAAAAACTAAACAGACCTTATCTAAAATGGGCAATGGTCCCCAAGAAAGTACATTATTATAGTATTTTTAATTATAAGACTTGAATTCATTTAGTTTAAAATTTTCACGATTGGTTTTTGGTTTAAAGAAATTTAAATAATATACTATAGTAGAATAATAATATGTTTCAAAAGAGGTGTGTCTTAAAATAACTGATCATGTTATCCATAATCTCTACTAATAAGTAAACACTTCATTGACACCTTCATATATCTCGACCAATGGTGGCATGATAGGATCCCTCTCCATAATATCATCCACTTCACTATCATGTTCGTCCAGCCTTATCAATGTCGACATGTCACTGTACTTCCTTTTGTTTCAAGTCCTTCTTAGGATGTGTTTGGAGTTGTTCTATGTCAGGAATAAATACATCGCCAGTTGTTTGTTTTTCGTAGAGACCTTTCTCTAGTGATCTGTATGGACATAACGATTGGTCTCCAATTGTATTTATATCTTGCAAAAACATATATTTTTATTATTTGTGACCAAATTAGTTCCACTGAATTCTACATAATTTGTATTGGTATGTCTGAAATAATGCTAGCATGTAGTTACCTTTTCTCTTCTATTCAATAGATATGCTTCCTCTAAAGTATCATCACAATGAAATATGTCATGTGCGGTTAGACTGTGATAGAGGAAGCTACTTTCATCAAGAATGAATCTAAAGACCATTGTTCGCCCTATTGCATCTATTATTTCTTCAATGCAGTCTGCCCTATTTTTCTGCAAAAGAAAATCATTACTCAAGAGCTGCTTTGACCGAATATTTCGCTTATTTAAGACATTTTAGTTACCTTTACATCCACTGGCAATGACATCATTTATGTTACTCTAATGCCGTCTATAACCATTTCAGCTATTCGTCCCACTACTGTGATTACACCATTGTTGTTTCAGTCATATATTATTAGTTTGAGAATGTAACTGTCAGAAATCATGAGTTAGTTTGGCATTTTTTATTTTATTTGAAGGTAATAAGATATATATGAATTTTTATCATTTAATATTTTTACTTATTATCGTGGCATTGGTGCATTTACCATGACTATACATGGATTGCACCATGGTTTGCGTTCCATGCATGTACACATGTTTTTCTCTACATACTGGACATGCCATAACGTACCAAAGAGATCCTTCCTGAATTCCAATTATCGTTGCTTTTACGGTAAAAGTTGCGCCCTGCATTGCATTTGATTCATTCATGAGATATTTTTGGAAGCGAAATATAATTTAAATTGAATTACTTTTTAGATCTCACCATAAACTTTTCCTCGTCATATAACATTTTTTAGTGCTTCATTGAGTTGTATACGAATTTCAAACATCAATTTTTTCTTTGTCTGGTTTGAAATTCCTGAAGTACTTAGTTCTTCCACCGGCGTATGTTTCCTGTTTCCAATGTGGCCGTGTTAAAATCATAAACAATTTATTATACATTAAGTTAATTAATTAAAACATGTATTATCATAACGTACATTTCCTTATAAATTTCCAAATCCGGTACATCGAGATTTATGTAAATTCTCGTAGCTTTACTGGACTGCAGATAGATCTCCCATGTGATCAGTCACATTTGTTATCTCAATTTTTAGCTCAATCAATGCTAAAATATGATGCTCAGCTCAATTTTATACAAATGTTATATGTACCTTGAAACTGCTCAACAGTTGTTGAAGTTATTATTACTAATCGAGTAACCCCATCATCTTCAGCATATAATCACTTGGTTGGGTGATCAAATTATCCCATATAGTCACCTTTATCGAATTTTCATTATGGCTTTGTATTAGGACATCACATGCGGGTGCTTCAGTTTCATTTTTTTACGTTTCATCTGACTCATCCAAAGACCCTTAGCATCCCAACAACATCTATAAAAAATAATTATTTAGTTTGGATATTCTTAATATATACGTACATTTACGTGCTATGGTTATTAAAAAAACATTTTTAACATTTGGTATTACCTATTATGTCTGTTTTATTATCTATTTTCTCTCTAAGTGTTGTAAAATCTGATATCGCAAATTTGTATCTTGGTATTGGTTGATCCTTTCCAGTTAGAAGAACTATGCTCGTGTATGTATTCACCCGGATTTTTCTTGTGCCAGGTACTGGTCGATAACCACCATGGAATGGATGTAGGTTAAAATGTTGGATTCGTTAATCTTTAATTTTGTCCTTGAAACAAGGAACATGCTTTAGCTTAATGTAAGTATGACATAAAAAATATGTACCTCAATAGTTGAGCATCCCTATATGCCAATCAATATACGAATACAAATGTCAGATTATGCGAGAGGAAATTAATAGCCTCGTTAATAAATATAACATGACGCTTTTATCATCACTATGAACCAAACTGCATTGTGAACATTTCCACTGAAATAACAGTGGAAAAATAGTCACACTATTAGCAATGGACCTTGCTCAATGTGAAACTCAATAAAAGATGACTACCTACCTTTCCTGAGAAACACACTGGATAAGTCTTCTTTGGTCTGTTGCGTAGCTTGCTGATCTCCTCAACATTAAAAACATTAAACAATGATGTGCTTTGACCAAAATGAGCATTTATACTCAATAAGTCTCATTGTCAAAGACGAAAGCTTCCATAAACATGATAGTAGACTCTACTTTTTACTTCAACTAAAGGTTAATTTACAAAATGAATAATATCAAGCACAATAAATACATTCAGTACAGCCTTTTCACGCCAAGTCAAAGTTGTAAAAAATAAAGGAACACATAAAATAATTAGACAAAAAATTAACAAAACTATAGAATAATTGTATATTTCAGTTGTAGTTACCAACACAAAAAAATGATAGAAAGCAATAACACCTACACCGGTCGTAAGTACAGACTTTATTCATCTTAGATTCCGTTAAAACTATACCCGACCACACTCATCTTAGGCTATGCGAAGATGTACAATTTCCTCCGAAAACGCATTAGATAGAAATTTACTCCATTTGGAAATGAAGACGGTTCGTATCAGCTACTTACTAATTGCCAGGGGATTAGCTAATAATAGTTACCAAAAGATAGGATGGTTGTGACCAGACAATAGTATATCTAATGTTCTTAGTACATAATGGTCATCTTTTTTTCCATATTTTTTTCAATAGCAGAAAAAATTGCTACCAATCGATCATTCAAAATTCAAAAAATATTTCGGCGTACCTTCTTTTGAACATACATTGTTTCAAAATGAAGTTCCATTCACCCTCCCCACTAAATACCTGTGTAAATAATACATGAGTAGTAATATTCAGAAATGCACAAATGAACCAGTAGAGGCGAAACCCACTTCTCAGACAAATGTCTCATTTACCATCAAGGTTAAGAATTAATCAGTCTCGGCATATTTTGACATCGTTGAGAAACCCATATTTCAATCATTTATATGATTATCAAAACTATGAAATTTAATGACTTGAGTACTAAAATTAAAATCAACCACAACAACCTAGATATAAAAATTAAATTTAAAGTAAATCCAACCCAACAACTATTCCAATTAAAGTTCGTTTTTCATGTGTAATCAAGTTTAATAGTAGTAATTTCACAGAAAAATGTAAAATCTTATTGAGTTCCTCTCAGAAAATGCTTCAATAAACATCAAGGTTAAGAATGGACATATCAATCTGGTCATCTATTTTGACATCACTGAGAAACCCCATCTTCCATGCATATGACTTTCAAAACATTGAATTTTATCCCTGACTTTCCACAAAGGAATGTCTCATAGAGCTAGTAGGATTAGAAACATTATCATTGCAATCTATCTCAATTGACTATTTTCAAGAAAAAGTCTCGTGCAAAATTCTGAATAAAGCAACAACAACAACAACAAAAAAAAAAGACTAAAAGAAACGCTAGCTAAGATGAATCTGAGTGAACATATACAAATAAAAGTCACCACCTTCCTACTCCGCCACCTCCTTAACCATTTACCTCAACCACGACCCCCATAAAAACCATTTGGGTGACTAAATCATCCAACTTACAGAGAGAACCATCTACCACTACCCCAAGTAAAACAATTTAGCTCCACCACTCTCGGTTTCGCCTTTCTGCAGGAAACAAATAAATACCTATATCAGTAAAAAAGAAATAAAATGCATGAAAATAGAGATGATAATTGTGATGAAAACAACCATACAGAACGATTGAAACAAAAACAAATAAGAAAAAATTAGGGTTAAAAAAAATAAAAAAAAATTAGGGTTCCAGAAAAGCTAGGTGTTTTTTTTTTTTGTGTATAAGGTGTCTGTCGATGCGGTCTCGCCACGAAAGAATAATTACATTTATGTTATACTATTTTTTTTTCCTCCACGTATTTCTTTGCTTAGAAAATCCCTAGATTTTATTGCTAAATTTGGTGAAAGATGTTGTTTAGTAGATCCTGGATTTGTTTCTGAAAATATCCTGATGCTGAATAGGAAAGAAAACAACTTTCAAACCAAACGATTACAAACGATTAAATTAGAAATATAAAATTGATAATCGCAGCCAGAAAAGCAAATTAACATTTCATCTAAAGATTATGTAATGTCAGGAAACACACACGAATCGTATTTTAAACAATATAACGACCCAGCAGAATACATGACTGATTTAATTGAACAAAAAATAATCATCTTCACTCCTTATAAATGCGCACATAACAATTTTCAAAGTTCACAGACCCCAAAAAAAAAAAAACACCAACTTAACTGCTTAAGAGAAAAAATTAGTCCAGGACTGTCTAGGGGTCCAATATTTGATGACGGGAGAGAAAGCAATTGAAACAAACACTCAAAGAAAACAAAAGAAAAAAACAACACCTGTAAAAAAAATAGATTTGGTAACAATGGCAATACAAACGCATAATTCCTAGGATGCAAATTAGAAACTTATAACTGGATCATAAAAGCTTATCTCAAAAATTAATTCCAAAAAAATCCGTAAGAGTAAAGCAGTACTCACATACTGGCTAATAAGATGAAGCTCAAGACTCCATATATGTCCATTTTTTTGCTTTCAAATTTCACAGCCTCGATATGTTATTTGGTTTGAGATTTCTGCGAAACGTTAATATAGTCTGAGTCCTGGTGTACAAATACATATCAATTTCAAATTAAAAAAGGGAATAAAGTGGAGTATCAGACAAACCTTGATCAGACAAATTAATGGAAAAGAAATCTTATTTTTAACCAAAAAGAATGCACAATAACAGTGGCTTTTTTTCAAATTTAACTGACAAATCTTACGGGAGATAAAATTAAATTAAAAGTTAAATTCAGGATAATTACTTACTACTTACATATGATAGCTATGTCCTATGAGCGTAACCCAGTTAAATTAAAAATTAAAAATTAAAAATTAAAAATTAAAAATTAAATTCAGTGTAATTACTTACATATGATAGCTATGTCCTATGGATATGAGCCTATGAGCATAACCCAGTTACTGGTGATATATAAATTATATATAATTTATATATAATATACAACCACGCCAAACTTATGATACCTTCTTTTGAAAATGCAAATATAATTTATTTTTTCCTAAAGAAAACACGCTATAGTGATCATAATATGTACAAAAACATTGTGACTCTATTAAAGCTTGTCCTATAATTAATAGGACTCTTCCTTCATTGTTACACTAACAAAAAAAGGTGTTGATTAATAGAGTTTCTATTTCATTGCTATTCTCTTCCTTAACCTTAAGGAAAACTTTCTAGATAGGTACAACTTTTAAAGGAAAACGAATCTAGCAGCCACAAACCACCTAATAAACCCTAAAACTATACAGCAATCAGAATAGGGTCGTGAAATATTAATAATCAAACTGTGTAGTTCATTGAAGACTTGCACAGAAAAAAAATGAAGTTTTGCATTTTGTCTTTGAGTTGGGAGAGACCCTCTTTTGATAAAACAAAATGAAAAGACCCAACAATTTTCAAAAATGGGACGTAAATGCGATGCAGTGATTAACCTCAAATGATATATAACATCCAAAATATTAATCAATCGCAAGGATGCAAAATATTAGGATGTGCAGGCCTAGGTAAGCTGCGACCCCGTCTAACACATATAGAGGGAAAATCATAATGCATGTAAGCTGCAACTCTATTATAGGCTGGAGAGATAAACAGATGAGTTTCCCTGGGAAAAAATGGAGGACAAAAATAATCTATAAGCCTATGTGTATGTACATATGGAAAGTACAACGGCAAACCATTAAAATGTTCATATTTCATAGAATTTTCTTAATGGATGCATAAAACTTCATAACTTTATAAATAAGTTTGTCACTCAGCTGCTAATAACTATTCCTATGCAACATATGATATGGACTTTATACATGGTGATACAAAGAAAATAATACAAATCGTAGATAAGCCTTTAATATTACTTACCAAGATTATAGTTGAGAACCTCACAACTTTTAAGGATATGCCTTTAAGGATACCTGCAAAACAAACATTAGTAACCAATGAAAAAAATCAAAAATTGTTCCAAGAGACACCTGGTATTGTAATGAAACCTTACCTGGTTCCAACTGGTAAACCCTCGTCGGCAATATAAAAACACATCAAATTAAGTAATTGAAAAGGAGAAAAACACATCAAATTTAAGTACTAATGAGCTAGGGTGTAAAATTCCCCAAGGAATCATGTGTACAATACCAATTTGGATTAGTTAGTGTTACAGTTTGATACATCTGGGAACTTGATATGAATTTACATAAAACCATCAATACTTAAATTTCTAGATCATTAATTACAGTTCTAATTCATGAATAAAAAATACCTTATTCTTTCCAAAACTTTTTGGCCTTTTTCTAGCATTAATTTCTTATGATTAATGGATTTCTTATAGTATAGAAGTTCGGTGCATATTGATTGGATTTTGTGGTATGAATTATCTACGCATGAGCGTTGTTTGTTATGAGGATTTTGATTAGCCGTTAGCTTTACTTTTCTCTAACTTTGGAATGCATGTGATCGGAAGAGGAAGTATAAGATCAAATGCATATCATCCATCAATATCTGCCTCGCAAAATCGCTTGCTCTTCAATGGTAGTTTCTTTTCTTTTACGCAGCAAAAGATAGAACACAAAAACCTAAATAATTAATCAAAATCAATAATCAATATCATAGTTACCAACCAGAGCAAAAACGTCCAATAATAAATTTCTTAATTACCAGCCGGAGCAAAAGAAAAACTATATTTTTGTCGCCTAAATTAGGAGTCTTATATTTTTTTCTCAAAGTAGATGTAACATAAATGGTAAACAACTATGTTAATTTAGGCATTTTGGATTTGTATCTCAAAATGTATATACACGATAAACTATGTGCATTGATTCAAAATTCTTACACCCAAAGTAAACTTCGAATACCTTCTAATTTTGAATGCCTCATCCCAAATTGTGCCTCCAAAAGTTGTTTTAAGAAAACGTGGTGCGTCTTCGAATTTCGAATGCCTCGTCTTTAAGTATAGATAATTTCACTCCGCTCTTTGACCGACACAGAGTGAATTCAGGTGTACCATTCTTGTTGATATTATTTTTCCTTTCCTCTAACCACATTACTGCACCATATTCCAAACAAACTTCATTAAGAGCTCCAAAATTAAACTTTAATACATCCATTTCTGACGTTTGAAAAAAAGCGAACATTATGCACTCGTCATCACTAATAGAATTTTATCTTTTGCTTTAAAATATCTCTTTCTCGTCATGCTCAACTGTTAATGAAAAACAATCTGGATCATGCATGTATATTTGTAATGCATTGACCAAGTTAATTGAATCTCATTTGGATAAAACTTAGCATCTGCTCCGGTACTCCATGAATAAACTCTAAAAAAATATTTTAGGTCCATTAACTGAATCTGTTTTCCTCTTTTTTGCATGTATGGAACTCTTTTTTGCACAATTAAGAATGGTATCACTTCTTTCTTCTACGACCTTTCCAAAAAGGATGAGAGACAGAGACCTAGCATTGCTAATATGGAGCTCAGCAAATTGGAGGAAGCGGAAGCTAAACAACTTGATCCACCTATCTCCGAAGATGAATGTGTTGCTGCCTTAAAAAATCTAGGCCAAGACAGAGCACTGGGTCCAGACGGTTTTCAAGTCATGATCATCCTTAAGTGTTGGTTATTTATGAAGGAAGACATCCTAAAAGTTGTGAAGGACTTCAATGATTGGGGCACTATGAATTGGAGGCTCAAAACCACTTTTTTGGCGCTCATTCCTAAGAAACAAATAGTTGAAGAAGCGAAGGATTTTAGACCCATTATCCTTATAGGTAGTATCTACAAAATGATATCTAAAGTATTGGTGGAAGGTCCTAAAGTTTTCCTTCCAAAACTCATTTCGGGAAACCAATCTGCTTTTATCAAAGAAAGACAAATTCTGGATTGTGTGCTAATTTCAAATGAATGCATGGACTCTAGAATTAAGAGTGGAATTCCGGGTCTTATTTGCAAGATAGACTTCGAGAAGGCTTTCGATCATGTATCTTGGGATTTTGTTGACGAAGTGTTAGCCAAAATGGGATTCGGTTCAACTTGGAGAAATTGGATTCAAGGTTGCAAAACAAACATACATGTCTCTGTTCTTATCAATGGTTCTGCTCATACTCAATTCTTAACGGGTAAAGGTCTTTGCCAAGGAGATCCAATCTCTCCTTTTCTGTTCTTGATTATCTCCGAAGTTCTGAATAACATGTTCCAGACTGTTGTAACACATGGGTGGATTGGTGGTTTTGATATGAAGCCTAATGGAATTAAGGTGGGTCACCTCCAATTCGCAGACGACACTTTGGTTTTCTTAGATGCATCAAGAGATCGGGCCAACAATCTCGGGATCTTATTACTTCTCTTCAAACTTGTTTCTGGCCTTAGAATTAATTTTTCCAAAACAAGTATGTTTGGGGTTGCAGGTGTGCAAGATATTGAAAGCCTCGCTGCGATGATGGGATGTAAGGCAGATAATTTTCCATCTACCTATCTCGGGTTACCTTTTGGAGACAAGGATTTGAACTCCACGAAATGGGACTCCATCATTGATAAATGCCAAAAAAGACTTTGCTCATGGAAAAGAACATCTCTCTCTAAGGCAGGTAAACTTACCCTAATTAAGAGTGTCATAGGTAGTGTCCCAATCTATATGTTCTCTTTATTTGATGCTCCAATCAAGGTTATTAAATCCATCGAGAAAGTAATTAGAGACTTCTTATGGGATGATAGTGAAGTTCAGAAAAATCACCACTTGGTAGCTTATGAAACTGTTTGCAATCCCATAAAGAGTGGAGGCTTGGGAATCAAGTCCCTGAGACACATGAACAAATCTCTCCTCACCAAATGGTGGTGGAGGTTTAACACATAAAAAAAATCCCCTTGGAGGAAAGTCGTTGCTTCTAAATATTGGTGTTGCGGCATCGATAAAGAAACAAAAGCTCCTAATAAATCTCAAGGAGTTAGTCTCTGGAAGGGTATCTATAAGAAGTTGGAATTCTTTAAGGCAAACTCAAAAATGGAAGCGGGCGACGGGACCACAATTCTGTTTTGTTAAGATCATTGGATAAGCGAGTCTTCTTTTTCACAGTCTTTTCCTTCTCTTTATAATGCTTCTTCCGCTAAGCATCAGACCATTTTCCAAGTAGCCGAATCTATTAGTGGTGGTGGTTCTTGGAACCTGGGTCTCGAGAGAAGACTTACTGAAACTCAAATTAATGAAGTCTGTAATATGACAGCCTTATTAGAACCTGTTTGCTTGTCTACGGAGCTCGATCAGTTGAAGTGGTGTATCGATAAATTAGGGATATTTTCTATGAAGTCCAGTTGTGATAAGCTCGCTAAGTAACATGAGCTTCCTATTTTAAATCTTCGCATTTGGTCGAAATCTTGGCCACATCGTGTGGGTTTATTTCTTTGGCTTGTCTACCATAAGAGCCTAGCAACTATGGATGTTCTTCGTACAAAGGGGAAGCTAATCGTCAATGGTTATCTTCTTTGATGCAAGTCTGGAGAATCGGTTCCTCACCTCCTATTCCACTGTAAGTTTTCTTCGCAAATTTGGGTTTACTTCAGGAGCGCTTCTGGTGCCTTTTGGCCGATGCCTAATTGCATTGATGCAATCATTAAAAGTTGGAAGTTCCGACTTGTACATCCTATCGGAAAGAAATTATGTCCACTGATCCCAGCAGCGATATGCTGGTGCATTTGGAAGTCGAGGAATGCCGTTGTTTTCGACAACGCTACAATTTCTACTGACGCAGTCATCAAAAATGTGAAGATGTAAGTGTATTTTTGGGGCACCAATTTTGTAGAGCTGAAAGGAACTTCTATAGATTTTGTCCTTGCAAACTAGGACAGTTTCTTTATAACTTAGTGTTCCCTTTTATCCTCTTTTGGGATGGTTTATCTCTTTATTTTCTCTAGACTCTTTTTAGTTCTAGTTCTTGGGTTTGTTAGCTCTTTCGAGCCTCTCTTCGCTTACCTCTGGTAGGCCTTTTATAAAATATTTTACCTTTTCCGATCGAAAAAAAATGGAACCAACCATGAACATATACTCTAAAAATAAAGATCACATGAATAATCTTGAAAAACATACCACGCACTATGTAATTAATTATAAAACTAAAATCATGCAAACTACTATTGTTGCTGGAGTTTAATATTATTTTCTCGAATTCTTGCATGGGTTCTGCCGGAATGCAGATATTCGTTGTTGTTCTCGTTGCCATAGTTGATCTTGTTGTTGTTCCTATAGCATTGTTGTGTTATTGTTGTGTAATCAAATCAAATCAAATCAAATTTGTATACCATATACTCATGTGTATCCAATACCGTAGCCAAGCTATTATCGTACACTCTTCTACTTCCTACTATCGTTACTATGCCACCATAGCATACTTATGTACTTCCCAATACTGCCACCATCACATACTTCTGTACTTCACACTACTGCCACCTTCGACAATGTACCAATATATATATAGATAAATGGCTTGATATATTCTCGTTTCCTAGATCGTATAATTTCGATGGTATCCTTATTCGATAACATCATACATCATAACATCCCGAGGATATTGTTCAAATAAGACATACAAAAAATGATACCTATATTCAACTTCCCTTTGCAAGGACCCATCTAAGTAGGTTGGACTTCGCAAAATACTCACCAATTTGAGCTAACAGAACATTAATTGTCTCCACATTACCTAATGAGGAAGAAATTTTACACTAACAATCCCGATATTGCTCATTCTTAGAGTAAACTTCTGATGGACGTTATAATTTTTGGTTAAAATAAGAGCGGGAAACTTCTCAATAAAATAGAGTAAATCCCTATAACAAAAGGAGTATAAAACTTCAATGCCCACACTCAGAATTCAAAGAGACTATAAGAATAGTGAAGACAAACATTCTCATTTTTGATGTACTACCATGTATTTGCATAGCATTCCTTTAGTACCAATTTAAATGTTTTCATCATCTAAGTTGTTTTCCGTCTAAATGTCCAACCAGACAAACCCAACGAATAATAAAAAGCAAACAACAAACCGACTCTCCATAAACCCAATCTTATTAATAAAAATCAAGAATATTTCTTATTAATTAGATTAGATATAGCTATTAACATTTTAAGCTCGGAATTGTAAGAAAAACTAATGAAATGATAAGAGAAAAAAGCCAAAACCCAATTCACACCTTATCATTGCTGGTGTACGTATTCTACAAACAAAAAATAGTTCAAATGAGTGTTTGCAAGAGGATCAATTGTCAAAGCTCGTACACAGACAACTGTAAATTGAACCTACCAATTTAAGAACCCAAATGATAAAAAACCAAAGAAATCCTCCTTAAAAAACAAAAACAAAAACAAAAACAAAACAAATAATCATTAATCAAATAACAAAGAGAAAAAAAGTCGCGCAAAAAGAGAGCTATCTTACCCTGCAACCATCCTCCCTGGTAATCATATGTGGAATATAAACTTGACATGCCAATCCAACAGCCAAAAACTACAAAGATTTTTAACTTCAATACACCCACAATTCATAGAAAATTGGCTAAAAAATAAAAAAGTCATTGATCCAAAATAACAAACCCAACCTGAAACTATTCAAGGACCAACAATATCCAATCTTGTATAGCCATAGCCACCAAATACTGGTGTAATTCTACCTCAGATAATGAACCCAATTCACTGAAGCTTTATTTTATGATTAACTGAAACAAAAACATAGCAACACATGGATGGCCCTGCACATGAATACGTCGAAGTAATGGAACATGGCATGATTGAAAAATAAATAAATGTTGTTATCAAGTTGTTATCAAACTGGATTCATGAATTTAAGTGTATAATTGCGTAAATGTTGTTGTCCGTTTCACGGTATAGAATCATCCTAGTCTAATGTAGGCTAATGCATGTAAGTGACAACCGAAATAAAGAAAATCTAAACATGTCAAAAGTATTGAATGTAAAGGAGCAGAAGCAATGAACCAATTTGCTCTCCTATTTAGGAGATTCCCTTCCAGGACTTTGTATTGGTTTGTAGCATTCCAAGGTTGTGCATATCTAACTTATCTGTTCCATTTGTAATTCACTTTGTAATTCCATATCTATTGATTCAGGAACCCTTCTTACTGTACCCACTACCCACCAACACCCAAGCTTCCTTTGTCTTTTCCGACGTCTGTAGATGTAATAATATGAAACCTCTTTACGCGCTCAGTGACGGCTAAAGAAAAATCATAAATTTTTAAATGGATATATGTCCATGTTAACATCTTATACAATAAAAAATTCAGGCTACTCTGAAATTAAGAAGCCACTGAAATATTTAGACAACCCTAAATTCTATGACATATATCTTCTCGAGTGGGATTCAACAGTTCATCGACATGAATTATTCAAAAAATAAACTAATCACTGATGTAATATCCAATAACCAAATATTAAATTATAAAGCAAAAAGAGACATGTAAATTGTATCAAAATCCAAGCGAACCCGGTAAATGTTAAGGCTCCCAGCTTCTTTGATCTGTCCTTCTCTTAAGTTAAGTCTCTCAGCTTTGCTGATCTGCTGTCTGGAGAGATCTGTCCTGCTCTTAAATTGGATGTTCATAAGAAGTTCCTTGGAATGGATTTACGTTTCCTATCCAAGTGGATGGAAAGTAGGCTTTTAGGTTGCACAACATAAGTTTCAGCTGAGGTTAAAGGAAGCTCCAATGCACTGAGAGAGTCAACCAATGTTAAACAGGTTGTTTCCTCGCCTTTCGAGATGCAACTGCGAGAAATCCATGATCATTTTGATGAATCCTTACTAATGTCATTGGATACTGCATTTATGTCATATTTTCATTTTATAGTCCAACTTTCGAATGGAGAATCCTCAATGAAGCATCTTTTGAGAAGTACTATGATGATAATGGAGAAGCTGGATGGTGATGAGTGTATGCTTCAAGGGATGTCATTTATGTTGGGATTTCTTGGGTCTGTATTCATGTTTAGATCATAATATTATAATTTTCTACAACAATTCCACACTATAATAGTTCGGTGTTTGTCCTGTGTCAAACGTGGAAATTAAGAACACTCAAAGTTGATAAAAGGCCAAACAATAGAAAATCTAAAAACCGAGGGACAAAAAACAAAAAAGTAAATGTTTCAAAAAAAAAAAAAACACAATAAGCTGAAATCTAAAAGAGAATAATATTAGGAACTCTGGTTAGACAACAAAATAACCATCATCACGATAACTTTTCGCTACCCGAAGGATGCTGAGGATCAAACATCATAAAAATTCCCCCTTTGACCTCTGCCACAATAAAAGGTTGTTTGGTTTTGTCAAGAATATGTTGTACTAAATCACTGTCTTTCAGCTCTAAATAGATATGGGATTCTGAATCTTCATGCCATGATCTATCTCACCAGCTTCATATTGACTTATCTTTAACAAAACACCACTAACAAAAGAGCACTTAAAATTTGATCCTGCACCGTCGCAATGCTCTGAAACTTGATCGCAGATTCCATGATGTCACCTTTATTCGAATAAAAGAATAAAATAATGTCAGTAATGCAGCAAAGCTCAAGTAAACTTAATATGTAGTAGCTCTCAACACTTCACATATAAGAGTTTATGCACTAAAATTATTATCATCAATAATATTAAACTACAAAACACTCTCAACATTGATGGTAAACTTACGTGGTTAATTGGCCTTTGCATGAAGTATGAAGATATAGTTTTTTGCATATCCCGTGCATCTATTCCTTTGCACAAAATAGGGTTTCCTTACCTCAGTGCAAATGATTGACTTCATCCGACCACCCATATTAACAATACATGCAGATGCAATCCACATATATTAACAATACATCCGTGCACTCATATTAATACATCCGAGCACTCATATTTATACTATATTATATCCAAGTCTTCATATAAATTTTAACCAAATCAATAGAAAGATACTGAGCTAACCATCGCCAATGTGACGTCCAACATTCTGTTCCAAACCCCCTCACTGTGATTTTTCTTACAGTAAGTACTGGACTATGACATGTAGTACTCTTTTTTCACTAGACTATTACATGTAGTACTCTTTCTTCTATTCCAAGCCTGCTCACTGTGATATGATTTTTCTTATAGTAAGTACTGGATTATGCAGAGTAAACTGCTTCCCTCCCAAAAAGAATAAAATCTACAATTACAAATTAATTAATAAATATGCTCAACTGTCTTCAAAATTTAAAATTTAGAAAGATGACTTTATTTCAAGAATGATTAGGGAACAAATAAGACTGTCGATATCTCCAGTAGAAAATATGGACACATAAGTAAGGTGATTATGTACCTCAAATGATCCCTTGGAGGAGCCGACATACTTAGTTTTTTTATTCAATGTACTCTTCACTAATGTCCATAAGTTGTCTGCGACTGGACATATGAAATATACTGCAGTGGATTTTGGGACTGCATATAGGAAGATGGATGCAGTGGCAGTTGGGAATGCATGTACGGAAACACCTGTGAAGAAATTTATAATTTCCCATATGTGGTAGCATAACTTGTGCACATATAGGAATTTGATTCTATAATTGGCAGTTGATGAGTAGTACTATATCTGCAAGCACATACTGTCAAAGTTTTCATTCAAAGAGAAAATCAATTAACCATATGTATATATACAGGTCAAAGAGAAACTTAGACGTTAATTCAATTTTGTAATCCAATTCCAGCAACAGCATAAACATGAAAAGAAATATATACGTACTTCTAAGATCCAAAATCCGACAGTGAATGATTAAAAAACAATTAGTAATATATTGGTAAAATTTCCAGACCTGTATTAATACCAATGCTTTCACAACCTTTTAAGTGTCTGGTTCGAGATCGATGATGAATGGTGTGTAAACTGTATCGACAGATGTGTTAACCAACAAAGTATACGCAAAACGATCAATCATTAAAGCTTTTGTTCAAAGAGAATTAAACGTCATAATTAAAAAAAAATTTGCATTTCCATTAAATCGTACACATAATCGAAGCTTTCATTCAGATAGAAAATTAAACGACAATTCATTTGGAAATCCTAAGAAGTCTTATAAACCCTAAAACCGATGGCCAATCATTAAAAATAAAATATCAACGTAAACAAAAAGCTCCACCAACCTTGTTCTTGAATCTTCATTGTTCACCGATTCTAAGATGACTGCCTTTTATAACAAAACGATAGATGACTGCATGTTATAACAAAACTGTACCGACAGATGTGTTATGACTGCCTGTTATAACAAAACGATAAACAGAACCATTAATAACCAATAAAATCGAATATCAAATCGCAGATTCACTAAAAAACCAAAACAGAAACTCCCACTAACCTTGTCCCTGAATCTCCATTGATACCTAATTTTCCTCCTTACACTGAACGTATGATATTAACTCAATTCTTATTCTTAAAATCAAAAAGATATCGGTTGATTTATACCCTACCCCCTATGAACGTGAAAAGACATGAGTTGTATGCAGCTTATATATATATTTCTCTAACCCAAAATCCACGAAACTTCCTTCTATCCCGTTATAACGACAGTAATATCTAAACCGTGAACCAAAAAAAGGAAAGGTTTTCTGGATGGTAATATCTAACAACGGAGAATCTTATTAATTTCCATACTTAGATTTTTATACCAAATACATGTTAATCTAAAAATATACTTTCTTATCTTACGCCAAGTTTAGAACAGTCGAATTTGTTCCATTTATTTTTTCCTAAAAACTTACTCCCGATAAAAAACTATCATAATAACTTAGATTACTCCATTAATAGCCTACAAAAAAGTTACATAAAAACTTATCTAGGTTGATTTTTCTTTTGTCATGGAAATTCTTAGATTTTTTCTAAAAAGAGAATGTTTCGACAATTACCCTAAAGATCTTTTAAGATTTCTTTTCCATTAATTTATCATGAAAGAATCTCATAAAATCCTTTTTTTTTTCTTTTTTGGTATTTAAATCTCGTACAAAAAAAATTATCTATATAGATTTCCCTTTTACATGGAAATTTTTGTTTTTTTTTTCCAAAAAAAAAAAATGTGTGGGCCCTCCCAAAAGATATTGTAGATTTTGCGGCTAATCCTAAGGTCCAGATTACATATTCATTCAAAATTAATGGCCACGAAATGTATGGGGGCTAACTTTGATTTCGGCCAATCAGGAGCGAGGGTTTCGTTCACCGGCCAATGGGAGGGGAGGTTACCGCAACTCTCGACGTGGTGTGAGAGATGTGGTTGGGTGTTTAGGTTATTGATGCAATGTTTTCATGTATGGTTAAATATGTATGACAAAATAAATAGCCAAAACCAAGGTTATATTCATTGGATTTACTGTCGTGTTTTGAGTTCTTTCTTATGTCCTTATTGTAAGCCTGCAATTTTCGGTCACCTCCTTAAATAGTAAATACTTGCCACTTGGTCACTAGTTTCCTACTGGGTTTCATTTTAAGTTATCTAAAGTCAAGACAAGCCCCAAATTAAGGCTTAGTTCATATTGATTATTCTTTTGGCCGTTTCTTTTAATCACCAGAATCTTGTTAGAACAACGATGGAGAGTGCATATCGGTGTTTGCCCGCTCTGATACCAATTTAAAAGGAGAGGGTACCAAGTACACCACCAACGTTTTCTTTCGGAAACATGTATGGACAAAACCTAATACAAATGCAAGGAGATCAACTTAACGATCCTTGACAATACGTATATAAAAGTTTATATCTCTATCTCTTCTCAATCAGAAAGTCTAGATAATGGAGTCTGTGAACCAGATTGTTAAGAAGAATACTTGGACGATCCCAATAATCAATATGCAAGATCAATCTAGTCGTATCCAAATAATCCGATTAGAATTTTACCAAGTATGAAACTTGTTATCTATTTTTCAAGATATAAATTCTACAAGAACGAGTCTCGTAATCGATCACAATTAATATGGATGTATCTACTAAGATTGAATACGTACTACTTGTGTAAATCCAATTATAAATATATAAACAATATAATGCGAAAAGAGAAAAATACAAGACACCATAAGTTTTGTTAACGAGGAATCCGCAAAAGCAGAAAAACCTCGGGACCTCATCCATATTTGAACACCAAACTGTGTTAAGACGCTATAGACACTAGCCTACTATCAGACTTCGGACTGGAATGTAGTTGAGATGGAATCCACCCTCCAAGTGATTCAGTTACAGTCGCACTCCTTACGTCTTTTCAACCTCGCAAGGCTCTACGCAATTGATTCCCTTGGCTGACGTCCTTTACAGCCTAAGAGTTGATTCAACCTAAGTGAAGACTTTTGATATCAATCTACCTCTAACAGATAAACCTATTTGATTTCCTTTTATATTAAAGATTAAGGCTTAAAAATATGTTTGCAATAGACAAATCTAACAAACCTTACAATCCGGAACACTTATACTCAGTTAGCTGAGAAGCCTGGATCTTTTACCACCTCTCAAGAACAATCTTGAACTAATCAATTAGGAGAAGTTTTCATATATCTATTTTGAGAAATCACAAATTCTGAAGAGAACTTTGCGATTTCTATCTATCTTTCCTAAAAGAGATTAAGAAAACCTCGATAACAGAATAATAAGATCAGGATACACGAACTATTAAGATAAAAAATAGTCGGACCTGGATTCACAAATCCCCAAAGTGAAGTCTTAAAATCGTAGATATAATTATGTTTCTCAGAAAAAACCTAGGTCAATGGAGGACGATTCTAACTATCAACTAGGACGTAAAGTGTCAGGGATTAAATTTCCCAGTTGAAAAAGCATCTTTGTTTATAGATGTTCAAAATTAAGGGTTTAGCGGATAAAAATAACTCGCTGATTTTATGGTAAAAAGTGGTGGAGGATTCAATTGCTCGATGAAGCAAATAAACGGAGTACCAAATCTCCCGAACCTTTAAAAAAATGTATTGCAATAGAGTACTTTGATTTCAAGAGACTAATCTGTAGGAACATGTCCTATAAACCAAGACAAAGTCCGTTCTAGGTTTAATTCGGTCACAAGAGGAGGAGAAGGGTCGTCTATAGGGAGGGAAGATGAGAATGTGTGGAGATCAATGGAGGTTGATCGATTAATGATGTGATGTGTTGAACTGCTTTGAAGATGAATTCTCTATAAGTGTTTGATATTTGACTGTGATGAGTCTTAATCGAATGTCGTTGTTAAGTTATCAAATTATAGGTTATGAAACCTATTTATTGCAGCACATCGATCTCTTGTAAGTGGTGACAATTGAAGGAAGTGTAAGAATGGGTAAGTAGGAGAACGTGCAAAAACCACTTCCCCTTTACGTGGAAGACTTGGTTGATTGACCATCCACTATTCCATTTACTCCTTAATTGTCAGCATGACTTACTCATATTTCTTATCATGTATGTGCCTCACATCATACGTGTTGTAGGCCTTCAGACCAAAACCCAAGTGATATCCCCCCATGTGACATGAATTTGATGTCTCATGTGTAAGTCTGTTTTGTAGACGTATTTTTATGTGTGGCCAATCTTTGACCTAAGACTATGAGTCTTAATCGATGAAATAAATAGTTCACAGTTCAAGGTCATGATAGATGAAGCACGAAGTGCTTGCTCGAACAGCAACATGCTCTGTGGATCATGGACATTAAATTAGGACACTGATGACCTGACATATCATTATGCTAGATGAAACAATAATGATAGTCGAATGACTTAAATATGATTTAATGAGATTGCTGAATCGATCATAAACCATTATGTTGGTGCGTTGAGGACTTGACAGAAAGTCGTATAAAAATAATAATCACTGGATGATCATAGAAGGTTGATTTTGATCCATGTGTCATGAGTCACTCGAATGACAATTAGAGATTATAAAATTAAAAGAATGGTCGACTGACGAACCAAATATTGGTTGATGAACCAACAAAATACTGATAGATTGATCAGTATGAAATTTTTGAATATTGATAGATGAATCAACATGAGAAATATTGCTTTGCAGAGCAATTGATAGTTGAATCAATAAAATATTGGTAACCAACCGAATATTAACTCATTAAAAAAATGTTGATTGTTGAATGAACCCTAATTTCGATGAATGAATCAATAAATGATCAACTGAGAATCAACCAAACGATGAGAGAGGGACCAACTACATAAGGTGATGGACCGACCATGTAGTGTCTAGATGCTCGATTGAGCATTCACCAAAGTCTTTTGCAAAGCAGTTGGTGAAAGGATAAATAATTGATATTTAATCATTATTAAAATAGTGCTTGAGAAATAGATAATAAAACCTAATTATGCAGAGAGGAGGACCGACCAAAGGGTTGTAGAACTGGCTTTTGATGGTCGTGGGACCATTTGATGGTGAATGAATGGTCTTCCCAATTTATGGAGAGAGTTTGAGCCAAATATAAACTTTAGATGATTAATTAGGTCATTAATCACGGAAAGAGGTGGGATCCGCTTCTGCAAGCCAAAGGGACAACCATGACCGATCACGGTGGCATGTTCATGTTAGTATGTTATTCGCGGACCAATCCTGGGAATTTTGGTATTTTCTAATGGTCCATCGAGCATTATTTGGTCCTTTTATTAAGAATCTGAGTTTAACTAAAACTCTTAATTTTGGTTGAAAGACCAACCATTAAAAATATTAAAATAATATTATTTTAGTATTTCTCATGGTAAAAAGACATGATGGTTGCGAGACCATTTGCTTTACTAACTATAGGGTCCATGGAGCAATATTTGAAAAGGTATGGAAGTAGAGAGTTTTGATGAAAAGAGAAAGTCCTTGAAGGAGGAAACCATTATAATAAAATAATATATGAAAATGATGAAAAAGGAGTGGGGGACCGTCCAAAACCGGCGCACGGCTATCCGGGCGGTCATGTGGGCCCCACTCCACTATTTTAGTAAAAGTTTATCTCTCTTCCTTTTCCTTCTTTGATCAAACTTCTATATCCTTGTTCTTCCATGTTTTTGGATGCCCTTTTGGGCATTATTACTAAATACGTCCGGGGCTTACTGCTCCATGGAACTCAGATGAGAAAAGACATGGATCCTGAGGAAGTGAACATTAGGGTTTCATTAGTGCATTTTTTTCTAGAAATTCAACTTATAAATACTGCAACTAGAATTAATTAGTCGCTCTATACTAGCATGCAATATGTCTAAGAGCATTCAATTGATTTAGATATGATGTGATCAACATCATATTTATCCTGAATATTAATCTAGGCCAAAAACCAGAGAAAAATTCAAAAAAGAAGCTGAGTCTTTCAGCTTAATCGCTCATGATTCATAAACCCTAATGTCGTCGACATATATAATTACTTTCATGATATTACATGACTGCAATTAACTTCTATTGCGGAAGGTGAAGACACAAATTTCTTATGATTCCGATACTGATCAGCGATGCGTAATTTCCGATATGATTTTACGAATATAACCTTTGTCAAAAATCCACCATCACCATTAAGTCCCTTGATTAGTGTGGGACAATCATGTTCCGCAGCATGCATATAGATGGTGATTTTTTACTGACATAAGCAAGATGAATGAATAGGCTTAGTTGTCAGATATTACCAGGAATTCTGATCCAGTAATGCTCCAATCATGTCGAATGATCGTTAAAGGAGTAACAATCGACGTATAAGATCCTGCAGAATGACTGGGCATCGTCTGGAGAGCATAAGTTGATAAGGATTCACTGATTTTGGTGGTAGAAGGACCATGATTACCCATGTATGGCACGAACATTTCCTGAAAGAGGAAATCCTAGTCCGGCCAAGAGGTTGGTCTTTGGAGCATTAATTGTGGATCACCAACTGTAGTGAAGTTTCTTTGTCGGCTATTGTTTCTCTAACTCCCCAAATGGTTTGTGGATGACCCAAATAAGTATTCATCTTGTATCATCTTCATAGTAACATCAACTTGTCACTTAATGGTTGCATTGACGAAAATCTATGTGGATGAATGAGGAATTTCTTCATGATTCGTCATCTTGAAAACGCTGTAGAATCCTCACATATAGCCACACTATATGGCGTGGCTAAATATCACATATATCCACGCTATATGGTGTTTCCATAGGATATTCTATGAACGTCTCACAACGTTATATGTGGACGGTCAATATTGCATCATCTTAAAAGAGATTCAACGATTCCTAATATAACCACGTGGATGAAGGTAATTGCATATAATATTAAATTGGTGTGGATAAACATAACATATAGCCACGTTAAAACTATATGGCATGTCTATCGGATAACCAATGGCTACTCCAAAACACAAATTGTGTGTATATATGATAAATAATGGCCACGCCAAAACATTAATTGTGTGTCTGTATGATAAACAATGGCTACGCCAAATACAAGTTGTGTGTCCATAGGAGAACCAATGGCCACTCCAAAAAGAAAATTTGCGTGTCTAATGGGTACCATTGGCCACGCCAAGTTTCATATCAACTTAAGTATTTTTTTGACAAAATAGCAATGCCTATATGGCTCTGGCGTGTCTATTTCATGCAGAAATATACACACAAGGAATGCATTGTTATAAGCTACCTAAAATCACACCATCATACCTAAAACCACGCGAGCAGAAACCACGGCAAGTCCAAAACAAACTGGCGTGTCTAAACCATATGGACACGCCAATCTAGCATTGCAAAAGGGTCATTCTGTACTAGTGTCATCAATGCATCTTTTCGAGATTTTTGGGGATAAAAAATTAGCAAAACAGAAAAGCTCCAAGAGAATTTCAGGAATTTTTCAGAAATAACGATGTCCAATATTTGGTTCATGTCTCTTAGCTCGTTCATCCAATTGACATGAATTTTGGGTATGTTGTATAGGACATCCATAAAAAGAGATTGGTATATGACCCATCCTTTGATTCTTCACCAATTTATACCAGCTTGCTATTTTGTATAGAACAATGTAAAATCGCTTCAGACGAACTTGTTGTAAAAACGTCTTTTTAAGTCTTTGGACCATCCACTTGTATCTTGAATGCTTGATCAAAAAACTTTGATATCATTGGTTCACTTGTGCTCTGAGATTTTTTTTTGATGCATGAACCTGGTGCTTGCAGTACCATCTTTGTTTCTGTGAATTGTATAAACATCACTTCTGAAACCCTGGTCACGAGACCATGACTGAGGTTGGTCTCAAGAGGGGATGATTCAAATACCATGTTGACGTCCTAGTTGCAGCATGTCTTTGAAAATTAACGGTTAACATAGGTGGGCCCGGTGCTGATAATGGGTCTTGTATTTAATGAAGGATTTGGTGGAATGACCTGGTGGACGTCTATCAACTGTGAAGGTTATGAATCCCGTCTAGAAATTTCTTCCTGCATGTTTCCTGCTCTAGAAGATGTAGAAACTTCATATGATGCCGGAATCCAGTGCTTGACCCCAACTTTTGAAGCTAAGAGATTGATTTTTCATATGCAAAAAGAATATCTTAATTTGGAGTTGTCTAGATCAATTAACGAAGCATACACATTTGTAATTTGTGATTCCATGTAAATTTTTCAGATCCCGTAGACTTGATTGTAGAGACCATATCTTTTTGGTCGTATGTCCGATTGATGTTCCCTTTTGGTATGTTGTAGTAGAGACATAGACAAACATGTTTCATGAAAGAATAATTGTCCCATTCCTCACCTATTGATACGTTTTTATAAATCCATGAACTGAAGTGTGTTGCATCTCATTTGTAGAGGTTGTAAAAACATCTCGTATAAAACTTTGACTCGTGCATGTCCGTCGTGGAAGATTTTGGATGAGTTTGTATTGATATATTCCCATGCACGCATATCTTGATGTGAATCCATTATACTTGGATCGATCCATTGAGTAACATTTCCAAGTTGAGGTTGTAGAGAATGAACAGTTGAGGAAGAAGTTTTAGGATGTTGTTATTAAGACCACTGTTGATGTTGATGCTGTAGTTGCTCCAGAGACCAAAAAAAATGAAGATACATCGACATAATCTTTGGTCCTCCATCCAATGAGTACTTTCCATCATGAACTAGTTGGTGAATATACCATCTTGAAGCTAGAGGCATCACTACTGAAGATGTACTCTTTGATTGGGAGTATAATAAGAATACTGCTGAATAGTTGAAAGCGTACTCTTTGATTGGGAGTACAACTTGAATATTGCTGAATAGTATGAATTCAATATGAAATTGCTTTGTACGTGAATTGATGTTGTTACGGAATATAGCGTAGCAGCCTCCACTTTGGGTATAATTAGTAAGAGAATGAATTCCATCAGTCGCGCGGGGGTTGCTATATTCACCAACTGTATATAGGTTAGGTTGTTGATATATCGTTTCCTTTAGTACTGACATCAGGTTTCACCGATTTGACTCTAGGATCACATTGACTGAGAATGAATCGAGTTAATCTTCCCAACAAGATCAAGTCCACGAGTGCATCCAAGAGGTATTCATTTACTCTGACATGAAGATGTATGTTGAAAGACTTCGTGACATCCATGGATGAATGACGTTGCACCCGCTCTAGAATTTTTGTCATGGGGATAGTGAAGGTCCACCATTTGTACTTCAATTACATTCTAATTGTTTGTATGTTGTCGTACATATACTCTTCATCTCTCTGGAACAATGGTTCGATGCTGATGAAGTGACACTTGATCCGTTTGATCAAGTGTCCATAGGCTTTTGGCCATGGAAATTTTTCACTCCAAAAATGTGGTATTAGGTGTCATGACAAAGAGGTATCTTTATGGCTACATAAACTTTGAGCGACTATAAAATATGATTTACCATGGCCGTACCTCTATAAACGTGTCTATATAGTACTAATTATTTATTTATTTAGTTGAGCATATTCAATATCACCATGGCCATAGGATCTTGTAGACACACAATTTGATTTATACGTGGCTAAATTTTACCTTAACGTCACATGGATTTTGTTTTTACCATGGCCTTCGTTAACAATCAGACACATGAATTTCGTTTCACCATGGCCAATTTATGAGTTACGGTCACACAAACAACTTTGAACGTAGCTATTTTTTACCTTTTAGACACACGAATTTTATTTTATTATGACCAATCCATGATTTACAGTGGCACGAACATCTTTTAACATGGTTATTAATTACCTTTTAGACACAATAAATCAATAAAACCATGTCAATAAAGCCCTGATAGATACAAACTATGGTTTTAACGTGGATATTTACTTAAAGTCACATGGATTCATTTCATTCATGGCCATCGTTATCATTTAGACACACAAAGTGCATGGACAATGCACTACTTATGTTTATAATTATCTCAACGTGACCAATATTAAGTTGTGAAAGTGATGAATTGCTGATAAGCAAAAGAAAATATAAATCAGGAACACACAAAAAGAAAGAAAAAAAAAACGAATGTAAGAAAATTATTGCAAAAAAAACAAAATTGAAAGCGAACATTATATATTATTATTTTTTATTTTTGATTTTTTTTACAATACACTAATTCTTGTATAGTGTGCCATATAATTATTCTTACAAATCAATAATATCGGTACAAAAGATCTAAAAACACAGACACATGCATCAACAAGTAAATTAACTTGTAACCCGCATTGGAGGTAATCTTTCAGCCGTCAACAGAAACAAGATGGTTTTTGTGCATGTAAGTCATAAAAATTGTCCTGGGATGTGCTGGTCTTATACAATTGAAACTGGGAAGGAAAAATGATTTTGGTTCCAAAGATGGAACCTTAAAGAACGCTCATCAATTTCCATATAACTTGCAAGCTTCTAAATTGATGTGTAGAGTACAACTTTAGGTAACTTTGAACACCTGATAACATTTGTCGATATTTGTATCGTATAAGAACAGCTTGTGCTGAAACCTATAAATCTCCAGCTGCAATAATGAAGAGAACATTGTGTACTTCATCAGATGCTTTGAAAAGGCGAGGGTACCCAAATATACCTCAAGCTAAAACTTTTCCTTCCTATAAGTCCTTTCTCCGAAAGTGATTGTCTATGGACTGAGTCGATACAATGCAACTAATCGGTTCATACTTTGTATGATCGTCTATGGATACGAGATCGAGACAATACAAAAACGGAGTATGTTTACTTGATACAAAGGTTCGGACTTAACCAAACCCAGTAGGATTCACGTATCAAGTAAATAGGAATTAACGTTTGTGAAATTTACTTTAATTATAATAAAATAATTATAATGCGGAAATATAAAGTAAATAACACATCAAGATTTTTTTAACGAGGAAACCACAAATGCAGAAAAACCCCAGGACCTTGTCCAGAATTGAATACTCTCAGGATTAAGCCGCTATACAAAATAAACCAACTTCATATAGTTGAGACCAAGCAACTAAACCTATAGTTCACCTAGTTCCATCTGTATTCCCACGCCTCCAACCTGTAAACAAGTCACATACTTAGACCAATTCCTTTGGTTCGTTTTCCAAACAGTAAAGAAACAAAAAATCTGTTTGGTATCAACTCCCTTCAACCAAGTGATATGATTTGCACAAAGGCTCTTCTGTTTATCTTAACATAAACTCCTTTATCAGGTTCCAAGATCTATCTTATGTTCAATCACCAAAAAGGTAATTGTTAAGATTAAGCCAATCAACACTCTTAATCCAAAGAATTGTGTTGCTGTCGATCTTCTCAATTAATCAATCCAATCTACTACAAGGATAAACCGATTATTAATTGGATCCTATTTTACCAAAACAAGTATTGTGCACACCAAAGATTATAAAAACAAAGTATGAAATCTTTTATCTCTTCTTTGTCTTCAAATCTTCTTAGATCTTCAATAAACCCATACACACAACTACTTGAATCACTTGTGATCAATCACACATAGAATGGAGTCTGTTAATAATGGATTATCACAAGATCATCTTTAGATCTAACAACAGTCTAAAGATCCCTGTCGAAACCTTGAACTAGTTTGAGTGAATCTTATATCAGAAGAGAATATTCTCAAGCATAAACAAACTAGGTGCAATCAAATTTCAACCACCATTAGTCAATCAAATCAATAAGAAAACTAAAGATAAACCGAAATATATAGTTTCCCACCAACGGTATGCACTAGAGCTTCTCAATCCCAAAGAAGACTTTAAACTGAGCGGTCGTAAGATATTTTGCCTAATTAGGTTACACTCCTCTCCGAATAGGCGGCTTCACCAGTAACAGTACAACAGAGGAGTTTACTGTCACGAAGGATTAGTTTGCTAGAAATGCAAACTCAAAGTATTTATAGACAAGGAATTTTAGACACCCAGGAATTACAAAACCGAAAATATTCTCAAGATATTTCCATATTAACCCATATTCGGTTTTCATAATTCCTGTGAATGCACTATCCAAATTTATGATCGAAATCTCCTTAGAAAATCTTTAATTAGCAAATGCGCATTACTAATTATTATTTTCCATATATAATTAAAAATTTAATTAAAATATTCTTAACTTATTTAAATTCGATATTGGGATTTACTTCTTTCTTAGATGTTAAAGAATATCTTTGAACAATAAAAGATACACATTAATGCGCATGTTCAAAGTGTGTCGACATCTTTCTCTTGCAAGTCCTTTTTCATACTTGCTCACTTGAAACCGATTTACCACACTTCCAAACAAGTTTAGAATTGGTTCATCTGACTTTCAAGAACTATGTGATTGATCAAGTAACACTCAACCACAAGTCATGGGTGTACGGTTCCACCAAAACAAGTTTCGGTTCTACCTCCATGTGAGTATTGTGCATAGTCACACTAGCTTACTAAAATTCGGCTGACTAGGTACTAGGATCGGTTCCCCACATATATTTGGTATCTAACTTGTATATGTTGCACATGTCCATAGGATCGGTTCCCCTTTACCTAAAAACGTGTTGCACATGTTCATAGTATTGGTTCCCATTTCTTCTATAAACCTTGCTGCACCACATATAAGGATCGGTTCCCCTTGTGATGTACTGCACATCTTACTAGGATCGGTTCCCCTCTCCCAAAATTTTGTCAGACATACACAAAACCTATCATACCCTAGGTGATTACTTAAGATCGGTTTCACTAATAAAAGTCATACCAATACATAAGTCAGGCCTCATGTGAATAGTTTTACCAAGAACACAAATAAGTAATGAGCGGTTATACTAATCACACATATTGGTCGTTCATAAGATATGCAATGAAGAACAGCCCCAATAATGCCTGACGATTTTATTTTCAGTTCACAACACATATCATGAACTTACTTCCATAGAACACATGTTGTTAGAGCATAGCTCGGTCGAACTCGCATGCATTGCTATCTTAAGCGTGTTTGTCAATATTCGTGATCAAAACTATAAAGTCTTTGATTTATAGTCTACTATAGCTAAGGTTTCAGACTAAGATAAAAAGTGTAGTTGAGATCAAGAACTCCATGGAGATCATCATACAAGATGAAGGACTACTCAAGGAACCAATGGATTTTCATCGACTAAAAGGTATGTGGAGACTTGAACTTATCTATCACTCAAAAGTCTATCTATTCTATCTTCTATCTTGAGACGAAAGTCGTATTACTATATAGACTAAGAATATACACATATGGTATTTCGAGCTGAGTATATCTTGCTTATCCATTTCTCGAAATATGTGTTGGTAAAGTTTTCGCTTTAGCCAAGTTCATCTTTACCTAGTGACGAAAGTCATGTTATGTTTCAATCATTTTGGAAATTGCTCTGACGAAAAATAGATTGTGAGTAACAACTATATAACGTCCTTTGAGCATGTTTCATTGATTGAAATGAGAGTTTAGACAATATAACCATTGGAGGATATAAGCATTATTGTGGAAACACATATATGTATACGTTCTTATTGCTTGAACCGAAGTTTGCGAACTTTGTTGATCAAGTGAAACCGGAGTAGTGCGCAAGTTCAGTCCGCGAACTGGCGTAGTTCTCAAACCCGAGAATTTCTGCTAGAGTTTGTGAACTCCCTCCGGGAACTTAAGTCCGCGAACCCAGTCCATGAACTTGAGTAGGTTATGACTAAAAATGATATTTGTGAACTTATCTTAATAAACTAAGGAATGCTATTGCAAACCGTGGCTTTATAGTTCATGAATCGATTCGAGTGAATCGCATTGTTTTTGCTTCAATTGTTTCTTGTGTAGTACATAAAGATCTAAGCAATTGAACAACTCTCTAACTAGTTCATTTGAGTCATTTGGACTAGTTATGGTGAAGAAGAATATGGTTGATAAGAAAGTTATCATTTGGCTAACCATTTTGGTAACTAGTGTTGAAACAACTAATGTACAAGTTTGGGTATAGTTTTCACAGTACATATGTGTATAACAAGCTATGTTTTCGATCTAACGGTTGATAAATATTAGATTATATCTAATCAGGTTTTCATCTAACGGTGAATATTAAATACTTTGTTACTAAGATAACATTGATTCCAAACCCTAATTTGAAAGACTATATAAGAGAGAACTCTAGCAACTGGGAAACCTAATCCCCACACATTTTGTGTGATACTAGTTTGCTAAGATAGAGTCGATTGTCCTTTAACCTTTGGTTTTCTTCTTCTAAAACCAAGTTGACGACTTAAAGACTTCATTGGGATTGTGAAGCCAGACCGATACTACTTTTGTCGTAGTTGTGTGATCTGATCTTGCCTCTTTTATCGTACGAGTACAATTGTAATAATTGGCTTGAGATTTCTATCTCCGATAGGCAAGATATAAAAGTAGTCACAAACACTTCGTCTCATCTTTTGTGATTCGTCAATAATCTTCTTCGCTGCGTCGATTAATTTTATTGTGAGGTGATTGATAAAGCTGAGCTATTCTTCGGGAATGTAAGTCTGGTTTTAATAATTGGTTCTTGTTCACCTTGTTTTATCAAAAGACAGAACAAAACTCATAGGTTTATTCGTGGGAGACAAATTTATATATCCCTATAGACTTTTCTGTGTGAGACAGATTTGTTTATTAAAGTCTTCGACTTTGGGTCGTAGAAACTCTTGGTTTTAGGTGAGTTCATCTAAGGGAATCAAGTCCGCAGTATCCTGCTGGGATCAGAGGCATAGGAGCATAATTGTGCCTTGGATCAGTGTGAGATTGGTTGGGGTTCAACTACAGTCCAGACCGAAGTTAGCTTGGAGTAGGCTAGTGACTGTAGTGGCTTAATACAGTGTATATTTAAACTGGACTAGGTCCCGGGGTTTTTCTGCATTTGCGGTTTCCTCGTTAACAAAATTCTGGTGTCTGTGTTATTTATTTTTCGCATTATATTTTGTTATATAATTGAAATAATACAGGTTGTGCGTTGTTCAATCAATTAGAATATCCGACCTTATTGGTTGATGATTTAAATTGATTGACTCTTGGATATTGGTCTTTGTTACCATCCAAGTTATCTCTCTTTGATTAAGGCTCGCAAATTGTATTTGCTTGAGTAAATCAAATTGAGATATTGAGATAATAACTCCTTGAGATATTTTTATCTAGATTGAGTCTGACTGTCTAGTTGATTCTCTAGTAAAGTAACTCGGAGTTTGTCCATACAAATTGCTAATCGAAATATTGGGTGTGGTTGATATACCCCCGCTTTTTCAATTGGTAACAGAGCAGGCAAACACGTTTAGACCTTACAAGTCTGTGTTTGTAGCGATCTGACTCTATGGACAGAGGTGCTATCTCAATTAACGTACCACCAGTCTTCGATGGCTCTAATTACTTATGGTGGAAAATTGCTATGCGAGCTTTTCGTCAAGCACGTGATTTCCAATCATGGGTATATGTTGTTAATGGTTATGATGCTCCCGTTGAGGCAGTTGGAGGTGTAAACATTCCAAAAAATATTGGTGAATACGCTCCTGCCGAGATTCTTGATGCAAATCAAAACTCCGACGGTTTGAATTCGATCATACATGCCATTACCCCAAACCTTCAGCACCATATGTTTAATTGCACTAAGTCGCAAGAAGCTTGGGATATCTTAGCAACTGTATTTGAAGGTAATACCAGTGAGAAGGAAGCTAGGCTTCAAAACCTTAATTCCGATTGGGAAAAACTTCGTATGGCAGATGAAGAAACATTTGATGAGTTTAATCACAAAGTGTCTGAAATTGTTAATGCATCTTTTGCATTGGGTAAGACTATTCCTGAAAAGGACATTGCGATGAAAATATTTGATCGTTTCCATCTAGATACGATTCTAAGAAGCATGCCATCGTTGAGGGGAATGACCTTGATACTCTCTCCAGAAATACGCTGGTTGGAAAGCTTAAGATCTTTGATCATGAACATTCATCCAAATCTAAGGATGTTGCGTTCAAAGCACTAAAGGACACTAAATTACTTGATAAAAGTAAAAAAAGTGTATATCTCTGAAGATGATCAC